>CM059582.1:120477500-121677500 GCA_030407085.1 Trichopria drosophilae | reverse complement strand
TCCACTTTTTCTCGCCATTAGGGCCTGCCTTTTTCGGCACAACCCAGGCTGGGGAGTCATACGGCGAATTCGAGTGTCGTATGATTCCAGCGTTCAGCTGCTCTCTAGTACAAGCCGCTACATCTCCTGGTTAATCACAGGAGGGTGGCGAAATCGTTTCACACGCAATAGAATATCGTCGACGGTATGTATTCTGTGCGAAAAGATTGACGTCGCCTTTAGCGGTTCACCCGGTAAACGGAAACGTCCCGCGTGCTCTGTAACAAGAGCGCGCACATGCTCTTGTTCTTCCCGCGATAAGTCACTAAAATCCATGAGCGCCAACACCTTCTCAGCTCGAGTGTTGTCGGGATCTCGATGCTGCTTCATTGCGCGGACTTTCGCGCGTCGCGGCGTCGCTTGTTCCGATTTTTAAGCGTACGGATTCCTCGTGGGTATTTACCGCTACTGCAATCGCGTATCCGTTATAATTATTGACGAGGGCTCTGCCTAAATAAACTCCATCGATCGTGTCGATTTTTGGCAGCACCGTCTTTACGTCGTTACCGATTTTCACGCGGATTACTTTCCTTGTGCGCGGGGCAACTTAACAAATTGCGTGTCCGCAAAAAGCATTTTTCGATTACCTAAATGGAAACATTTCGTCCGCGTAATCGATTTTTACGGCGTTTTGTCGCAAAAACGGATCGCCTAGAATCCCGTCCGCGGAGATGGAAAAATCGTCCGTAACGATTTGAGTTTCGATGACTAAATGATT
This sequence comes from Trichopria drosophilae, assembly GCA_030407085.1. Taxonomy (NCBI): domain Eukaryota; kingdom Metazoa; phylum Arthropoda; class Insecta; order Hymenoptera; family Diapriidae; genus Trichopria; species Trichopria drosophilae. The sequence continues at coordinate 121,676,743 of CM059582.1, read as the reverse complement.
GAAACTTATTTTTGCGCATCCAATAGTGCGCGTTATCCCTTCCCCGATTCCGCTCAATTCGTAATGAACGTCTCGGTCAGGAATCTTGTCGCGTCTTAACTTAGATAATTTAATAATATTAATTTCCACGCCGGTGTCTACTAAGAACGTCGCGTCGGAAAAATGTCCGGGCTGGAGATTTTTAGTCTCGGACATTGAGTGTAATCAGCAGTCCCGAAACGGACCGCTGCTCGCTTCCTCTCAGAATATGCACCTTTCTGGGTGGATTCTGAGACTGGACATCCGGAACGCTCGGACCTCCAGTCGTGGCCCGAGTGCTTTTCGAGTTTAAATGTCCTCTAGAGCTGCCGATACGATTTCGGTTTTCCCTTGACGCGCGCTATTCTCGGGCTGACGAGTATTATGGTCGGAACTGTTTTTTCGAATCGAGGCGTATTTCGATTCGCTGGCGCCTTTTTCCCGGGGTTTTCCCGATTCCTACTGTGCGAGTAATTTTCATTAGGCCTCGGAGGAACTTCGGTGCGCGGCTGAGTCTTTTGAAGATCTTGCCGTAACGTGAGACAGCGTTCGCGCGTGTGACCGATTCGCTTACAATGAGTGCACTGTGTCTCATTGTATAATCGCGCCGGGCAGTCGTTTTTGTCGTGGCCCGACCTTCCGCAGTACGGACACGTGTCCTTATTGGAATCAGAAAAACTGCACTCGTCTAGATAGCGAGTCTCGTCGCACGCAGTAACGACGCGTGCGAATGCGCGTCTTAGCGGTTCGGTACGGTGGTTTGGTTGGGTTTCGGTTGTCGTGGCACCTTTTGCAAAGAACTGGCGACCAAAGCTAATCGTGAGCTCCGTGGCCTCTCCTAGCGTTTTCGCTCACGCAATTTGGACTCTAAACTCCATCAGTCCGCGCAACCCGATGACGAACTGTTTAAGGCACCCGTCCTCGATCTCTTTCGCGAGAGTATCACGACATTCCACGGAAAAGTTAGTCGCGGCTTTCGCGGCCGCGACTCCGGCCGCACACAGGTCCGTTACGCGATTTCCGAAATCTTCGACAGATTCCGCGGGTTTCTGGATCAAACCGGGGATTCTGCGAGGAAAATGTTGGGGCTTTCGTGTCCCCCGTAGGTTTTGTTCAATTGGACCAAAAGCTCCTCGATGCTTCCAAGCTCGTCGAGTATTGGAACATATCGTTCCGCGTGGCCCTTTAAGTTTCCTCTTAGGAGGAAATTGAAAAGCGGCTTGCTAGCGTCGGTTAAAAAAGCCAGCGCCCCTTTGCACGCGCTTGGAAATTACGCGTATGTTTCACGATTTCCGTAGAAATCGGGAATTGTATAAATTACGTCCTTTGCCGACGGACATAGTGTTAGTGTCGACGTCGGCGTCGGCTCCGGCCCCGCGTTCCCGCCCGCTTCCGCCATGACGAATTTTCGATCTGGGTCCTCAGTCCAATCTTCGGGAGAACCCGATCGGTTCGGTTTTGAACAAGTCGGACGTGTTTGATTCGTTTTCGTACGCGGCACGGTTGCGATTTATTATTTTATTAACCACGGGTGACCTGAGTACGTTGCGAGCCTTGCTCATTCAATGGCGTAAGATTTCTCGACTCGCAAAGATGCAGTGTACGCGGAAAAAGTTATAGCGCATAAATGCAATAAAATATACATATGTATGGAGAACGATAAGTATGCATTGAGTAGAGAATGTAGCGACTTACCCTCGTGGATGTGGGTCGTTGGCCCCGACGACAGCTATGGCGGGCTTAAAAGTTCAAAATAAAAAAAAATTTCTTTTCCCCGAACACGCGCGTGATCCCACTTCTGACACCAAAATATTTATATGTTACGTACGGAGCGGTCGTGCGTAACAGGCGCGAAGGGAAGAAGGGGGTGCGAATGACACAAAAGATATCCTAATAGTATATGTTTTATTAGGCGGTCCAGCACCCGCGTCCCTTCGCGATCTCGCGTTATCTCGAATGCAAACGCGAACTTGTTGTTATACTAATGGCGCACGAAGTCGAACACCGGAGCGCGCACTTTCAATTTCCGGCGTTTCGCTCGAAGTTGGTTACTACGAGTTTTTGCGGACACGAGCCGACGAAGTTACTCGTTCCGCAGCTAAAAAACTGTCTGTCTTGAGAGCCCACTTCCTCGAGATCCGTCAACGTGTCCGTGGACGGATCGACGTCGTTCTCACACACCGTCAGCATTTCCTGGCCTGGAAACCTGCTGAACTTGTAGTTTTCGCAAGCAGGCGACCGTCGTCGAGTCCTGCGAATTGCCGATTTCTGCAGGTTCCCAGCCGAAAAATGCTGATCTGTTCCTGAAATGCAGTTAATCGAATTGTTCGGGAAGGGTCCCATGTTGTCACATGAGACCGGATGCGCGGCGTTACCTTACATTTAATCTGATACGTATAATTATTAGTAGCTATAAGATATACGTATAATTATTAAGATGATCTACGATCGACGGATCGTAACAGGAATATTTGAATTAGGTCATCTCCTTTCTATTACGGCGGATGTTGCCCAAAGGGCCTAGCCGGTTAAGCATGTCAAAATTGCCCCAGCTCGTTTTACATTGAAAAAATTACAGTATGTTTGCCATCCCAAATGTAAATTTTTCTGCAAGTTTCAAACTCCTATCTGTTTAACTGGTCGCACAACGGTAAAAAAATTAGAAAAATAGTACTTACCAAAACAAACATAAAAAAATTTTTTTCATTATTTAATAACGTATACACAATGAGAAAAAAAATATTTAAGTTTTCAAAATTCAATTTCACCAGCTAAATGTAGACCTGCCATCGCTGTTTTTTTTTCTAAAAAACGTATCTATATAATGTGCATTTTGTCAAATTTTTTCGAATTTTTATATTTGGTGCGACTACGTGAAAATGTAAAAAATGCTGAAAATGTACTGCTATATTTTCTCAATTCGCAAACGAATCGCAAACGTTTCAGACTGATTTAAAAAAAATCGCTAACCTTTGAAAGGATTTTGTATATCGAGTCGGGCTGGATCTAGTAACTTTCGATAATTCGTTTATTTTCGCAGTATTTATTATGATATTCGAGAGATTGTTATATTTTCACAATTCGCAAACGATCGCAAACGTTTGAGACCGATTGCCAAAAAATCTCTAACCTTTTAAGGGATTTTGAAGCGAACGTGAAGTTAGCCGGCCACGTCGAGTAACTTTTGATAATTCGTTTATTTTCGCATTATTTATTATGATATTCGAGAGATTGTTATATTTTCTCAATTCGCAAATGAATCGCAAACGTTTGAGACCGATTGCAAAAAATCGCAAACCTTTTAAAGGATTTTGTATATCGAGGAGGGCTGGATCTAGTAACTTTCAATAATTCGTTTATTTTCGCATTATTTATTATGATATTCGGGAGACTGCTATATTTTCTCAATTCGCAAACGAATCGCAAACGTTTGAGACTGATTTAAAAAAAATCGCAAACCTTTTAAAAAATTTTGTATATCGAGTCGGGCTGGATCTAGTAACTTTATTCGGTCAACTTCGTTTATTTTTCCGCATTATTTATTATGAATATTCGAGAGATTGTTTATATATTTTTCAATTCCGCAAACGAATCGCAAACGTTTCGCAAACGTTAGAGACCGATTTAAAAAAAATCGCAACCATTTAAGGGATTTTGGAAGCACAAACGTGAAGTTAACCGGATCTTGTCGAGTTAACTTTCGATAATTCGTTTTATTTTCGCATTATTATTCATTATAATATTCCGAAGAGGATTGTTGTCATTTTCTCAATCGGTCTCAAACGTTTGCGATTCGTTTGCGAATTGAGAAAATACAACAATCTCTCGGATATTATAATGAATAATGCGAAAATAAACGAATTATCGAAAGTTACTCGACATGACCGGCTAACTTCACGTTTGCTTCAAAATCCCTTAAAAGGTTTGCGATTTTTTTTAAATCGGTCTCAAACGTTTGCGATTCGTTTGCGAATTGAAAAAATATAACAATCTCTCGAATATCATAATAAATAATGCGAAAATAAACGAATTATCGAAAGTTACTAGATCCAGCCCGACTCGATATAAAAAATTCTTTAAAAGGTTTGCGATTTTTTTTAAATCAGTCTCAAACGTTTGCGATTCGTTTGCGAATTGAGAAAATATAGCAGTCTCCCGAATATCATAATAAATAATGCGAAAATAAAGGAATTATCGAAAGTTACTAGATCCAGCAAGCCTCGATATACAAAATCCTTTAAAAGGTTGGCGATTTTTTTGCAATCAGTCTCAAACGTTTGCGATTCGTTTGCGAATTGAGAAAATATAACAATCTCTCGAATATCATAATAAATAATGCGAAAATAAACGAATTATCCAAAGTTACTCGACGTGGCCGGCTATCTTCACGTTCGCTTCAAAATCCCTTAAAAGGTTTGCGATTTTTTTGCAATCGGTCTCAAACGTTTGCGATTCGTTTGCGAATTGTGCAAATATAACAATCTCTCGAATATCATAATAAATAATGCGAAAATAAACGAATTATCGAAAGTTACTAGATCCAGCCCGCCTCGATATACAAAATCCTTTCAAAGGTTAGCGATTTTTTTTAAATCAGTCTGAAACGTTTGCGATTCGTTTGCGAATTGAGAAAATATAGCAGTACATTTTCAGCATTTTTTACATTTTCACGTAGTCGCACCAAATATAAAAATTCGAAAAAATTTGACAAAATGCACATTATATAGATACGTTTTTTAGAAAAAAAAACAGCGATGGCAGGTCTACATTTAGCTGGTGAAATTGAATTTTGAAAACTTAAATATTTTTTTTCTCATTGTGTATACGTTATTAAATAATGAAAAAAATTTTTTTATGTTTGTTTTGGTAAGTACTATTTTTCTAATTTTTTTACCGTTGTGCGACCAGTTAAACAGATAGGAGTTTGAAACTTGCAGAAAAATTTACATTTGGGATGGCAAACATACTGTAATTTTTTCAATGTAAAACGAGCTGGGGCAATTTTGACATGCTTAACCGGCTAGGCCCTTTGGGCAACATCCGCCGTAATAGAAAGGAGATGACCTAATTCAAATATTCCTGTTACGATCCGTCGATCGTAGATCATCTTAATAATTATACGTATATCTTATAGCTACTAATAATTATACGTATCAGATTAAATGTAAGGTAACGCCGCGCATCCGGTCTCATGTGACAACATGGGACCCTTCCCGAACAATTCGATTAACTGCATTTCAGGAACAGATCAGCATTTTTCGGCTGGGAACCTGCAGAAATCGGCAATTCGCAGGACTCGACGACGGTCGCCTGCTTGCGAAAACTACAAGTTCAGCAGGTTTCCAGGCCAGGAAATGCTGACGGTGTGTGAGAACGACGTCGATCCGTCCACGGACACGTTGACGGATCTCGAGGAAGTGGGCTCTCAAGACAGACAGTTTTTAGCTGCGGAACGAGTAACTTCGTCGGCTCGTGTCCGCAAAAACTCGTAGTAACCAACTTCGAGCGAAACGCCGGAAATTGAAAGTGCGCGCTCCGGTGTTCGACTTCGTGCGCCATTAGTATAACAACAAGTTCGCGTTTGCATTCGAGATAACGCGAGATCGCGAAGGGACGCGGGTGCTGGACCGCCTAATAAAACATATACTATTAGGATATCTTTTGTGTCATTCGCACCCCCTTCTTCCCTTCGCGCCTGTTACGCACGACCGCTCCGTACGTAACATATAAATATTTTGGTGTCAGAAGTGGGATCACGCGCGTGTTCGGGGAAAAGAAATTTTTTTTTATTTTGAACTTTTAAGCCCGCCATAGCTGTCGTCGGGGCCAACGACCCACATCCACGAGGGTAAGTCGCTACATTCTCTACTCAATGCATACTTATCGTTCTCCATACATATGTATATTTTATTGCATTTATGCGCTATAACTTTTTCCGCGTACACTGCATCTTTGCGAGTCGAGAAATCTTACGCCATTGAATGAGCAAGGCTCGCAACGTACTCAGGTCACCCGTGGTTAATAAAATAATAAATCGCAACCGTGCCGCGTACGAAAACGAATCAAACACGTCCGACTTGTTCAAAACCGAACCGATCGGGTTCTCCCGAAGATTGGACTGAGGACCCAGATCGAAAATTCGTCATGGCGGAAGCGGGCGGGAACGCGGGGCCGGAGCCGACGCCGACGTCGACACTAACACTATGTCCGTCGGCAAAGGACGTAATTTATACAATTCCCGATTTCTACGGAAATCGTGAAACATACGCGTAATTTCCAAGCGCGTGCAAAGGGGCGCTGGCTTTTTTAACCGACGCTAGCAAGCCGCTTTTCAATTTCCTCCTAAGAGGAAACTTAAAGGGCCACGCGGAACGATATGTTCCAATACTCGACGAGCTTGGAAGCATCGAGGAGCTTTTGGTCCAATTGAACAAAACCTACGGGGGACACGAAAGCCCCAACATTTTCCTCGCAGAATCCCCGGTTTGATCCAGAAACCCGCGGAATCTGTCGAAGATTTCGGAAATCGCGTAACGGACCTGTGTGCGGCCGGAGTCGCGGCCGCGAAAGCCGCGACTAACTTTTCCGTGGAATGTCGTGATACTCTCGCGAAAGAGATCGAGGACGGGTGCCTTAAACAGTTCGTCATCGGGTTGCGCGGACTGATGGAGTTTAGAGTCCAAATTGCGTGAGCGAAAACGCTAGGAGAGGCCACGGAGCTCACGATTAGCTTTGGTCGCCAGTTCTTTGCAAAAGGTGCCACGACAACCGAAACCCAACCAAACCACCGTACCGAACCGCTAAGACGCGCATTCGCACGCGTCGTTACTGCGTGCGACGAGACTCACTATCTAGACGAGTGCAGTTTTTCCGATTCTAATATGGACACGTGTCCGTACTGCGAAAGGTCGGGCCACGACGAAAACGACTGCCCGGCGCGATTATACAATGAGACACAGTGCACTCATTGTAAGCGAATCGGTCACACGCGCGAGCGCTGTATCACGTTACGGCAAGATCTTCAAAAGACTCAGCCGGGCACCGAAGTTCCTCCGAGGCGTAATGAAAATTACTCGCACAGTAGGAATCGGGAAAGACCCGGGAAAAGGCGCCAGCGAATCGAAATACGCCTCGATTCGAAAAAACAGTTCCGACCATAATACTCGTCAGCCCGAGAATAGCGCGCGTCAAGGGAAAACCGAAATCGTATCGGCAGCTCTAGAGGACATTTAAACTCGAAAAGCACTCGGGCCACGACTGGAGGTCCGAGCGTTCCGGATGTCCAGTCTCAGAATCCACCCAGAAAGGTGCATATTCTGAGAGGAAGCGAGCAGCGGTCCGTTTCGGGACTGCTGATTACACTCAATGTCCGAGACTAAAAATCTCCAGCCCGGACATTTTTCCGACGCGACGTTCTTAGTAGACACCGGCGTGGAAATTAATATTATTAAATTATCTAAGTTAAGACGCGACAAGATTCCTGACCGAGACGTTCATTACGAATTGAGCGGAATCGGGGAAGGGATAACGCGCACTATTGGATGCGCAAAAATAAGTTTCAATCATTTAGTCATCGAAACTCAAATCGTTACGGACGATTTTTCCATCTCCGCGGACGGGATTCTAGGCGATCCGTTTTTGCGACAAAACGCCGTAAAAATCGATTACGCGGACGAAATGTTCCATTTAGGTAATCGAAAAATGCTTTTTGCGGACACGCAATTTGTTAAGTTGCCCCCGCGCACAAGGAAAGTAATCCGCGTGAAAATCGGTAACGACGTAAAGACGGTGCTGCCAAAAATCGACACGATCGATGGAGTTTATTTAGGCAGAGCCCTCGTCAATAATTATAACGGATACGCGATTGCAGTAGCGGTAAATACCCACGAGGAATCCGTACGCTTAAAAATCGGAACAAGCGACGCCGCGACGCGCGAAAGTCCGCGCAATGAAGCAGCATCGAGATCCCGACAACACTCGAGCTGAGAAGGTGTTGGCGCTCATGGATTTTAGTGACTTATCGCGGGAAGAACAAGAGCATGTGCGCGCTCTTGTTACAGAGCACGCGGGACGTTTCCATTTACCGGGTGAACCGCTAAAGGCGACGTCAATCTTTTCGCACAGAATACATACCGTCGACGATATTCTATTGCGTGTGAAACGATTTCGCCACCCTCCTGTGATTAACCAGGAGATGTAGCGGCTTGTACTAGAGAGCAGCTGAACGCTGGAATCATACGACACTCGAATTCGCCGTATGACTCCCCAGCCTGGGTTGTGCCGAAAAAGGCAGGCCCTAATGGCGAGAAAAAGTGGAGGCTCGTGATCGACTTTCGTGATTTAAACGAAAAGACGATCGGCGATGCCTACCCAATCCCGAATATCGCTGATATTTTCGATCAGCTGAGCCAAGCGAAATACTTTACTACACTTGATATGAAGTCGGGATTCCATCAAATAATGATGGACGAGAGAGATGCCCACAAAACGGCATTCTCTACAATAAACGGAAATTTCGAATACGTTCGAATGCCCATGGACATTAAAAATGGCCCTGGATAATTTCAGCGGCTTATGGATTTGGTTTTAACCGGTCTGCAAGGCACTGAAATGTTACTTTATCTAGACGATCTTGTCATCTATGCAAAGAATGTACTTGAACATCTCAAGAAATTCGATATACTAATGAAACGGCTAGCTGCAGCGAATCTTTCGCTAGAGCCTCGAAAGTGCAAATTCATACAGAAAGAGGCCAGCTATCTAGAACACATAATCTCCGAGAACACCGTGAAACCTGATCCAAAAAAGATCGTTGCCGTTAAATACTTTCCACAATCCAAAAATCGAAAACAAATCAAACAGATTTTGGGCCTCGCCGGATACTACAGACGATTCGTGGCAGATTTCTCGAAGATCGCGAGTCCGTTAGTTTTCCTGCTGAGAAAAACGGTTCCTCTGGATTGGACGGACGAACAAACCACGGCCTTCGAATTATTAAAAGAAAGGCTGTGTTCGACTCCGATCCTCCAAATGCCAAATTTCGAGCAGCCCTTCGTTGTGAACACGGACACCTCCGGGTACGCACTAGGTGCAGTCCTGTCACAAGGTGAAGAGGGGAAGGAGAGACCGATAGCTTACGCTTCCAGAACTTTGCGAGGTGCAGAGGTTCGTTACCCCACGTGCGATAAGGAAATGCTCGCCGTAGTTTTTGGTATAGAACAATTCCGACCATATCTATACGGTCGCCAGTTCACGATCTATAGTGATCACGAACCTTTAAAATATCTCAAAACTATGAAGAACCTCACAATTCGGCTTCATTGTTTACGCAATAAACTGGAAGACTACGATTACGTAGCCAAGTATAAGCCCGGAAAGGAAAATGCAAATGCGGACGCATTGTCGAGAAATCCGACGGATGGTGTTTATATCGACAGTAGCGATCAGAAGGAGAACGTCGAACCTCCTGTCGTAAAGACTGTACTACCTCTACGGAAGAAGAAACCCGTAGAACGAGGGTTCAAGAGACAGAAGGAATTCCACTAATACAACACTCGAAAACGATCGGATTCGAGTTCGGCAAATCCTGCAGACAAGAAACTACATCGGAACAATGACAACACTATTGCCACTAGTACCGGAAAACAAGAAAATTTTGCAACGGAAGCCGAAAGGGTCGTCCGTAAGCAAATATTGGGGGTGGCGATTAGTTGATCACGCCGCGCGATCATCTCCACAGACGGTCATTGAACCCTGGAGAACGCGGTCGGATAAAGTATATATAAAATCGACTACACCATCGGCGTTGCATACGCAACGGACCGAAGAGCGAATACTCGCGAAAAACTACCCCTCTACGCCGAAGGTGCAGACGCGTTTAAGAGGTTAATGCGCAATATATCAAAAAGACATACCTTTTCTCTTTCCTACATTTAGGCTTCTATATCACCGTTTCAAGAGATTGTCGCGTTTCTGTGTCTGTATGGATACCATTTTTCCTATATTCAGGATACCGGTATTGACCACTTTCCAAAAATTTTCCTAAAACTTTTCAACCGGTATACAGGTGAATTTTAGGTTATATGTCAAATATCACTAGTTCTAAAGGAAATTAAAAACGAAATCTTCGAAACTAACCTGAGAATTTCAAAATCTCAAGTGTAAATTTGAGGCATCTCAACTACGTATAAATACTGTGTGCTTGGGCAAATGTAAAACAGTGTTTGACAGCACGTAAGCACCTCTATTTCAAATATTGCATTCCGTATTTCTGAATTAATATGGTAGAATTAATATTTAGAAAATTTTTTCGTCGTGGGATGAAGCCTTGAAGAGGGTTTACGGCACTCTCGACAAAGACTCTACTGATACTTAGTTTTGCAACGTCATTCGAGAATGCAGTGAAAATATTGAGAAAATCAATGAATTTTTAAGGGTCAATCCTCTAATTCCAAAAGTTGAAGATGTCACTGGAGACAATTATTCATTATATCACGGTACAGAAGGTTACAGATACTAATATATCAATGCACAAAGAGGGTAAAGAACCTCAAGGAAACCTGGTTGTCGTGAAGGATGTTCAATCGATTTTCAAAAACCGAATATGAACAGCTTTCGCGATCAATTGAAAATACTTGGATCCCATAAAGTTGATCCATTCGGCATAAACTATGTGCGTGAGGTAGTCAAGGAATTCAACTGTGTCAAGATGTGGCAGTGTTTTCTGGACAATTTTTAGTCGGGGTGCAGTACAAACACTTTTCGAATAAATACGTTGCATTGGTTTCAAGCATTTGTAATCGTTATGGCAATATTCACTGGATTGTTTGTGAATGCTTCCCAAAAATTCAAGATTACAAGTCCAAAGTGAATGCTTTGCTATCTGCAAGAAATATCGTCATGTATATTTTAAATACTTCTGAATATTTTCTCCAAACGAATACGTCTTAATTCGGTATCGTTAACTCAAATTAACCGCCATAAAGGATAGGTGACCGCCCGAGGAACAAAGATTTCTCTTGAAATATTAAATTACCTTTAACAAAAAATAGTTAAATTACATACAAAATTAAAATAAAAAAATATATATTTTTTAATATTTTATATGTCAATTACCGATCGGTGTGATGTCCCCCCCCCCCCCCCACTTGACTAAAAAAAAATTACAACACTTCTATATGCCCCCCACATAGTTCTGAAGTTCTTTATACATTTTGAAAATAGTTCTGTTGATTTCACCAAAAAAAATAATATCGGGGGGGGGGGGGGCAACTTCACAAATTACAAAATTTAAAGACCCGTAACTCTCCCATTTGTCATCAGATCAAAAACTTTCATAAGGCAAGGTTGTAGAACTCTTTGGGGGGCAAAAGACACTTCAGAAAAAAAATCGATTTTCTGAAATTTTTGAAATTTTTGGATTTTTTGAAAAAACAGAATACCTGTAATTCTCCCATTTGTCATCAGATCAAACACTTACATAAGTAAAAGTTGTAGAACTCTTTGGGGGGAAAAAGTAACTCCAGAGTAAAAATCGATTTTTTAAAATTTTTTTATTTTTGGAAAAAACAGACTGTCTGTAATTCACCCTTTTGTCATCAGATAAAAAACTTTCATAATGAAAAGTTGTAGTTGTAGAACTCATTGGGGGGGGGGGCAAAAGGAACTCCATAGAAAAAATCGATTTTTTTTTATTTTTGAAATTTTTGGATTTCTGGAAAAAACAGACTGCGAGTAATTCTCCCATTTGTCATCAGATCAAAAACTTTCATAATGAAAAGTTGTAGAACTCTTTGACGGGCAAAAGGAACTCCAGAGAAAAAATCGATTTTTTTAAATTTTTTTAATTTTTGGATTTCTGGAAAAAACATACTGCCTGTAAATCAGCCAGTTTTCATCGGATCAAAAACTTCCATGAGGCAAAGTTGTAGAACTCTTTGAGGGGCAAAAGGAACTTCAAAGTAAAAATCGATTTTTTGAAATTTTTGAAATTTTTTTGTTTTTGGAAAAAACAGACTGCCTGTAATTCTCCCTTTTTTCATCAGATCAAAAACTTTCATAATGAAAAGTTGTAGAACTCTTTGGAGGGCAAAAGAAACTCCAGAGAAAAAATCGATTTTTTTTAAATTTTTTAATTTTTGGATTTTTGGATTTTTGGATTTTTGGATTTTTTGAAAAAACAGACTCCCTGTAATTCTCCTATTTATCATCAGATCAAACACTTTCATAAGGCAAAGTTGTAGAACTCTTTGGGGGCTATAGAAAGTCCCCAGACAAAGTTTTTTATACACAAAAATGAAGCACTAAAAATTCTGCACAAGAAAGATTAGGGGAGAGTCGGGTAGCTTCGGCGACCTAAACTTTTTGTGGAATAGCTTAAAAAGTAATGCATAAAAAAGCGTTATAAAAAGGTAGAAGTATTCGTTATACATAAACATACATAACTTAAACAAATTTTGAGTCCTGAATGAGACTCACAAGAGGTCCAAACGTTAACAAATATACACAGTTTATTATTTTCAACAATCGGGGTTTATTTACCACCTATCCAAATTAATGACCGACAAAACGAAAAAAGAAGACAGTTTAAGACATTAAACAAATTTACCTGAAAAAATCAATTGTATTCGTCAATATCACCAATTAATTTACATAGCATTTTCTGATACGGTCAAAATTGTGGCGGGTAGCACCGGCCATACAAAAAACAGATCAAAATTAAGATAAATAATAAAAATTGATCTGATAACAATTTGTACCGTTGTTTCAAACTGAGGTCCATGAAAGTATCATTAACGAAATTTGCGTAAGCTGTATGAACGTAGGTTACGTCAATACATAAGCAAGGTTACAATTACGTCAGGTTACATAAGCAAGTCAGAATATGTGTAACATATATGTTCAAATAATAATGCAAATAATAATTCAAATGTGAGGCAAATGTCTCATTAACGTCATACAATTGAATTATTATCAGAATGAGAAAAATGTATTCGAATTAGTTCACATAATACACGATTTTAACTGGCCGGAGTTACCCGACTTGTTAATGGCCAGTGCTACCCGAGAGTCATATCTGTGCTAATCAAGAGGAAAATAAAATATTTAAAATATAAAAAATGGAAGTTAAAGCTTTTGAGACGTAGAATCAACAATGCCAAACAGATCATAAATATTTTGTACCCATTTTAAAGGTAGTTAGACCCCAGGATATAATATGTTAGCGAAAATATTTTAATAACACTTCCAACAATAAAATTTTTATTATGCATGATATTGTGACGGAGTTCAAGCGATGTTTTTCTTGAAAAAAAATTGAAACTCGCAAAAATAATTTCATAACCAACTTTTCTTAGCGACTCAAATTTTCTTCTTATTTTCAATCAAAACTTTTCTAAAAATGAATGGATTTCAATAAATAACGGCTTATTTTTTCAAGAAAAAGATTCTCTACAACTTCACCGAATGAATTTCTTGAACTTCTAAAACTAGGATCAAATATCTCGAATTACTAAAAATAAATATATATTATTTTTAACTTTTCTGAATAATTTTAGTGTTCAAATTTTTTTCTCGAGTTTCGTTCTCCTCCCAAACAGTTCTACAACTTTTCTTGAAGAAACTTTCTGATGTACAGTCTGTTTTCTCAAAAAATGCAAAAATTTCAAAAAATTGATTTTTGATTCTGGAGTTTATTTTGCTCCCTAATCAGTTCTACAACGTTTCCTTACGAAAGTATTTGATTAGATGACAACTGGCTGAGTTACAGGCACTCTGTTTTTCAAAAAATAAAAAATTTCAAAAATCAAATATTTCCTCTGGAGTTCCTTTTGCCCCCCATGAGTTCCACAACTTTTCATTATGAAAGTTTTTGATCCGATGAAAATGGGAGAATTACAGGTAGTCTGTTTTTTCCAAAAATTCAAAAATTTCAAAAATTTCAAAAAATAGGTTTTTCTCTGTAGCTCTTTTTGCCTCCCAAAGAGTACTACAACTTTGCCTTATTTAAGTTTTTAATTCGATGACAACTGGCTGAGTGACAGGCACTCTGTTTTTTCAAAAATAAAAAAATTTCAAAAAATCAATTTTTTGTTTGGAGTTATTTTTGCCTCCCAAAGAGTTCTACAACTTTGCCTTATTAAAGTTTTTGATTCGATGAAAACTGGCTGAGTTACAGGCACTCTGTTTTTTCCAAAAATAAAAAAATTTCAAAAAATCAAATTTTTCATTGGTGTTCCTTTTGCCTCCCAACGAGTTCGACAACTTTGCTCTATTAAAGTTTTGGATCTGATGACAAATGGGAGAATTACAGGCACTCTGTTTTTTCCAAAAATAAAAAAATTTTAAGAAATTGATTTTCACTCTGGAGTTCCTTTTGCCCTCCGAAGAGTTCTACAACTTTGCCTTATGATAGTTTTTGATCTGATGACAAACGGGAGAATTACAGGCAGTCTGTTTTTTCCAAAAATAACAAAATTTTAAGAAATCGATTTTCTCTCTGGAGTTCCTTTTGCCCCCAAAGAGTTCTACAACTTTGCCTTATGATAGTTTTTGATCTGATGACAAATGGGACAATTACAGGCAGTCTGTTTTTTCCAAAAATAACAAAATTTCAAAAAATCACATTTTTCTTTGGAGTTCCTTTTGCCTCCCAACGAGTTCTACAACTTTGCCCTATTAAAGTTTTTGATTCGATGAAAACTGGCTGAGTTACAGGCACTCTGTTTTTTCCAAAAATAAAAAAATTTCAAAAAATCAAATTTTTCTTTGGAGTTGCTTTTCCTCCCCCCAAAGTGTTCTACAATTTTCCATTATGAAAGTTTTTGATCTGATGAAAAATGGCAGAATTACATGCAGTCTGTTTTTTTCAAAAAATCCAAAAATGGCAAAAATTTAAGAAGAATCGATTTTTTCACTGGAGTTCCTTTTGCCCCCAAAGTGATCTACAATTTTTCATTATGAATGTTTTTCATCCGATGAAAAATGGCAGAATTACATGCAGTCTGTTTTTTTCAAAAAATCCAAAAATGGCAAAAATTAAAAATAATCGATTTTTTCTCTGGAGATTCTTTTGCCCCCCAAAGAGTTCTACAACTTTGCCTTATGATAGTTTTTGATCTGATGACAAACGGGAGAATTACAGGCAGTCTGTTTTTTCCAAAAATAACAAAATTTCAAGAAATCGATTTTCTCTCTGGAGTTCTTTTTGCCCTCCAACGAGTTCTACAACTTTTCAGTATGAAATTGTTTGATCTGATGAAAAATGGGAGAATTACAGGTAGTCTGTTTTTTCCAAAAATCCAAAAATTTAAAAAAATTTATTTTTGCTCTGGAGATCTTTTTGCTTCCCAAAGAGTTCTACAACTTTTCATTATGAATATTTTTGATCCGATGAAAAATGGAAAAATTACAGGCACTCCATTTTTTCCAAAAATGAAAAAATGTCAAAAAATCGATTTTTTCTCTGGAGATCCTTTTGCCCCCCAAAGAGTTCTACAACTTTGCCTTATGATAGTTTTTGATCTGATGACAAACGGGAGAATTACAGGCAGTCTGTTTTTTCCAAAAATAACAAAATTTCAAGAAATCGATTTTCTCTCTGGAGTTCTTTTTGCCCTCCAACGAGTTCTACAACTTTTTATTATGAAAGTGTTTGATCTGATGACAAATGGGAGAATTACAGGCAGTCTGTTTTTTCCAAAAATAACAAAATTTCAAGAAATCGATTTTCTCTCTGGAGTTCTTTTTGTCCTCCAACGAGTTCTACAACTTTTTATTACGAAAGTGTTTGATCTGATGACAAATGGGAGAATTACAGGCAGTCTGTTTTTCCAAAAATAACAAAATTTAAAAAAATCACATTTTTCTTTGGAGTTCCTTTTGCCTCCCAACGAGTTCTACAACTTTGCCCTATTAAAGTTTTTGATTCGATGACAACTGGCTGATTTACAGGCCGTCTGTTTTTTCCAGAAATCCAAAAATTTCAAAAATAACAAAAAATCGATCTTTTCTGTGGAGTTCCTTTTGCCCCCCAAAGAGTTCTACAACACTGCCTTATGATAGTTTTTGATCTGATGACAAACGGGAGAATTACAGGCAGTCGGTTATTTCCAAAAATAACAAAATTTCAAGAAATCGATTTTCTATCTGGAGTTCTTTTTGCCCTCCAACGAGTTCTACAACTTTTTATTATGAAAGTGTTTGATCTGATGAGAAATGGGAGAATTACAG
Organism: Trichopria drosophilae; assembly: GCA_030407085.1. Taxonomy (NCBI): domain Eukaryota; kingdom Metazoa; phylum Arthropoda; class Insecta; order Hymenoptera; family Diapriidae; genus Trichopria; species Trichopria drosophilae. Next base: position 121,660,495 of record CM059582.1, on the reverse strand, counting down.
GCACTCTGTTTTTTCCAAAAATAAAAAAATTTCAAGAAATTGATTTTCTCTCTGGTGTTCCTTTTGCCCTCCGAAGAGTTCTACAACTGTTCATTATGAAAGTATTTGATCCGATGAAAAATGGGAGAATTACAGGCAGTCTGTTTTTTCCAAAAATAACAAAATTTCAAGAAATCGATTTTCTCTCTGGAGTTCTTTTTGTCTTCCAACGAGTTCTACAACTTTTTATTACGAAAGTGTTTGATCTGATGACAAATGGGAGAATTACAGGCAGTCTGTTTTTTCCAAAAATAACAAAATTTTAAAAAATCACATTTTTCTTTGGAGTTCCTTTTGCCTCCCAACGAGTTCTACAACTTTGCCCTATTAAAGTTTTTGATTCGATGACAACTGGCTGAGTTACAGGCACTCTGTTTTTTCCAAAAATAAAAAAATTTCAAGAAATTGATTTTTTCTCTGGAATTCCTTTTGCCCCCCAAAGAGTTCTACAACTTTGCCTTATGATAGTTTTTGATCTGATGACAAACGGGAGAATTACAGGCAGTCTGTTTTTTCCAAAAATAACAAAATTTCAAGAAATCGATTTTCTCTCTGGAGTTCTTTTTGCCCTCCAACGAGTTCTACAACTTTTTATTATGAAAGTGTTTGATCTGATGACAAATGGGAGAATTATAGGCACTCTGTTTTTTCCAAAAATAAAAAAAATGTTAAAAAATCACATTTTTCTTTGGAGTTCCTTTTACCTCCCAACGAGTTCTACAACTTTTCCCTATTAAAGTTTTTGATTCGATGACAACTAGCTGAGTGACAGGCACTCTGTTTTTTCCAAAAATAAAAAAATTTCAAGAAATTGATTTTCTCTCTAGAGTTCCTTTTGCCCTGCGAAGAGTTCTACAACTTTTCATTATGAAAGTATTTGATCCGATGAAAAATTTAAAAAAATCGATTTTTTCTCTGGAGTACCTTTTGCCCCCAAAGAGTTCTACAACTTTGCCTTATGATAGTTTTTGATCTGATGACAAATGGGAGAATTACAGGTAGTCTGTTTTTTCCAAAAATCCAAAAATGACAAAAATGTAAAAAATCGATTTTTTCTCTGGAGTTCATTTTGCCTTCTAATGAGTTCTACAACTTTGCCTTATTAAAGTATTGATTCGATGACAATTGGCTGAGTTACAGGCACTCAGATTTTCAAAAAATATAAAAATGTTAAAAAATCGATTTTTTCTCTAGAGTTCCTTTTGCCCCCCAAAGAGTTCTACAACTTTGCCCTATTAAAGTTTTTGATTCGATGACAACTGGCTGAGTTACAGGCACTCTGTTTTTTCCAAAAATAAAAAAATTTCAAGAAATTGATTTTTTATCTGGAGTTCCTTTTGCCCCCCAAAGAGTTCTACAACTTTTCATTATGAATTTATTTTGATTCGATGACAAATTGAAGAATTACAGGTAGTCTGTTTTTTCCAAAAATCCAAAAATCCAAAAAAATTTTAAATTTAAAAAAATCGATTTTTTCTCTGGAGTTCCTTTTGCCCCCCAAATCAAAGAAGAAACTTTTAGAAACTTTATTAAAGTTTTTGATTCGATGACAACTGGCTGAGTTACAGGCACTCTGTTTTTTCCAAAAATAAAAAAATTTCAAGAAATTGATTTTTTCTCTGGAGTTCCTTTTGCCCTCCGAAGAGTTCTACAACTTTGCCTTATGCAAGTGTTTGATCTGATGACAAATGGGAGAGTTACAGGCAGTCTGTTTCTTCCAAAAATAAAAAAATGTTAAAAAAATTGATTTTTGCTCTGGAGGTCATTTTGCTTCCCAAAGAGTTCTACAACTTTGCCTTATTAAAGTTTTTAATTCGATGACAACTCGCTGAGTTACAGGCACTCTGTTTTTTCCAAAAATAAAAAAATTTCAAAAATTCGATATTTTCTCTAGAGTTCCTTTTGCCCCTCAAAGAGTTCAACAACTTTTCATTATGAATTTTTTTTGATCCGATGACAAATGGAAGAATTACAGGTAGTCGGTTTTTTCCAAAAATCCAAAAATCCAAAAATTTAAAAAATTTAAAAAAATCGATTTCTTCTCTGGAGTTCCTTTTGCCCCCCAAAGCAAAGAAGAAACTTTTAGAAACTTTATTAAAATTTTTGATTCGATGACAACTGGCTGAGTTACAGTCACTCTGTTTTTTCCAAAAATAAAAAAATTTCAAGAAATTGATTTTTTCTCTGGAGTTCCTTTTGCTCCCCAAAGAGTTCTACAACTTTTCATTATGAATGTTTTTGATCTGATTACAAATGGGAGAATTACAGGTAGTCGGTTTTATCCAAAAATTAAAAAATTCCAAAAAATCAAATTTTTCATTGGAGTTCCTTTTGCCTCCCAACGAGTTCTACAACTTTGCTCTATTAAAGTTTTTGATTCGATGACAAATGGGAGAATTACAGGCACTCTGTTTTTTCCAAAAATAAAAAAATTTTAAGAAATTGATTTTCTCTCTGGAGTTCCTTTTGCCCTCCGAAGAGTTCTACAACTTTGCCTTATGAAAGTTTTTGATCTGATGACAAACGGGAGAATTACAGGCAGTCTGTTTTTTCCAAAAATAACAAAATTTTAAGAAATCGATTTTCTCTCTGGAGTTCCTTTTGCCCCCAAAGAGTTCTACAACTTTGCCTTATGAAAGTTTTTGATCTGATGACAAATGGGAGAATTACAGGCAGTCTGTTTTTTCCAAAAATAAAAAAATTTCAAAAAATCAAATTTTTCATTGGTGTTCCTTTTGCCTCCCAACGAGTTCGACAACTTTGCTCTATTAAAGTTTTGGATCTGATGACAAATGGGAGAATTACAGGCACTCTGTTTTTTCCAAAAATAAAAAAATTTCAAAAAATCAAATTTTTCTTTGGAGTTGCTTTTCCTCCACCCAAAGTGTTCTACAATTTTCCATTATGAAAGTTTTTGATCTGATGAAAAATGGCAGAATTACATGCAGTCTGTTTTTTTCAAAAAATCCAAAAATGGCAAAAATTTAAGAAGAATCGATTTTTTCACTGGAGTTCCTTTTGCCCCCAAAGTGATCTACAATTTTTCATTATGAATGTTTTTCATCCGATGAAAAATGGCAGAATTACATGCAGTCTGTTTTTTTCAAAAAATCCAAAAATGGCAAAAATTAAAAATAATCGATTTTTTCTCTGGAGTTCTTTTTGCCTCCCAAAGAGTTCTACAACTTTGCCTTATGAAAGTGTTTGATCTGATGACAAATGGGAGAATTACAGGCAGTCTGTTTTTTCCAAAAATAAAAAAATTTCAAGAAATCGATTTTCTCTCTGGAGTTCTTTTTGCCCTCCAACGAGTTCTACAACTTTTTATTATGAAAGTGTTTGATCTGATGACAAATGGAAGAATTACAGGTAGTCTGTTTTTTCCAAAAATCCAAAAATCAAAAAATCCAAAAAAATTTTAAATTTAAAAAAATCAATTTTTTCTCTGGAGTTCCTTTTGCCCCCCAAATCAAAGAAGAAAATTTTAGAAACTTTATTAAAGTTTTTGATTCGATGACAACTGGCTGAGTTACAGGCACTCTGTTTTTTCCAAAAATAAAAAAATTTCAAGAAATTGATTTTTTCTCTGGAGTTCCTTTTGCCCCCCAAAGAGTTCTACAACTTTGCCTTATGAAAAATAGGAGAATTTCATGTAGTCTGTTTTTTTCAAAAAATCCAAAAATGGTAAAAATTTAAGAAAAATCGATTTTTTTCTCTGGAGTTCCTTTTGCCCTCCAAAGTGTTCTACAACTTTTCATTATGAATGTTTTTCATCCGATGAAAAATGGCAGAATTACATGCAGTCTGTTTTTTTCAAAAAATCCAAAAATGGCAAAAATTAAAAAAAATCGATTTTTTCTCTAGAATTCTTTTTGCCTCCCAAAGAGTTCTACAACTTTGCCTTATGATAGTTTTTGATATGATGACAAACGGGAGAATTACAGGCAGTCTGTTTTTTCCAAAAATAAAAAAATTTCAAGAAATTGATTTTCTCTCTGGAGTTCCTTTTGCCCTCCGAAGAGTTCTACAACTGTTCATTATGAAAGTATTTGATCCGATGAAAAATGGAAGAATTACAGGTAGTTTGTTTTTTCCAAAAATTAAAAAATTTCAAAAAATCGATTTTTTATCTGGAGTACTTTTTGCCCCCCAAAGAGTTCTACAACTATGCCTCATGAATGTTTTGATCTGATGACAAATGGGAGAATTACAGGTAGTCTGTTTTTTCCAAAAATCAAAAAATTTAAAAAAATCAAATTTTTTCTTGGGAATTTCTAGTGCCCGCCAAAGAGTTCTACAACTTTGCCTTTTGAAAGTTTTTGATCCGATGAAAACTGGCTGATTTACAGGCAGTCTGTTTTTTTTTCAAAAATTTCAAAAATTTAAAAAAATCGATTTTTTCTCTGGAATTCCTTATGCCCCCCAAAGAGTTCTACAACTATGCCTCATGAATGTTTTTGATCTGATGACAAATGGGACAATTACAGGCAGCCTGTTTTTTCCAAAAATCCAAAAATTTCAAAAAATCGATTTTTTCTCTGGAGTTCCTTTTGCCCTCCAAAGAGTTCTACAACTTTGCATTATGAAAGTTTTTGATTCGATGAAAAATGGGAGAATTACAGGCACTCTGTTTTTTCAAAAAATAAAAAAATTTCAAAAAATTGATTTTCTCTCTGGAGTTCCTTTTGCCCTCCGAAGAGTTCTACAACTTTTCATTATGAAAGTATTTGATCCGATGAAAAATGGGAGAATTACAGGCAGTCTGTTTTTTCCAAAAATAAAAAAATTTCAAAAATCGATTTTCTCTCTGGAGTTCTTTTTGCTTCCAAAGAGTTCTACAACTTTTTATTATGAAAGTTTTTGATCTGATGACAAATGGGAGAATTACAGGCAGTCTGTTTTTTCCAAAAATAATAAAATTTCAAGAAATCGATTTTCTCTCTGGAGTTCTTTTTGCCCTCCAACGAGTTCTACAACTTTGCCCTATGATAGTTTTTGATTCGATGACAACTGTCTGAGTTACAGGCACTCTGTTTCTTCCAAAAATAAAAAAATTTCAAGAAATTGATTTTTTCTCTGGAATTCCTTTTGCCCCCCAAAGAGTTCTACAACTTTGCCTTATGAAAGTTTTTGATTCGATGACAACTGGGAGAATTACAGGCAGTCTGTTTTTTCCAAAAATAAAAAAATTTCAAGAAATCGATTTTCTCTCTGGAGTTCTTTTTGCCCTCCAAAGAGTTCTACAACTTTTCATTATGAAAGTTTTTGATCTGATGACAAATGGGAGAATTACAGGCAGTCTGTTTTTTCCAAAAATAAAGAAAATTGTAAAAAATCAAATTTTTCTTTGGAGTTCCTTTTGCCTCCCAACGAGTTCTACAAATTTGCCTTATTAAAGTTTTTGATTCGATGACAACTGGCTGAGTTACAGGCACTCTGTTTTTTCCAAAAATAAAAAAATTTCAAGAAATTGATTTTCTCTCTAGAGTTCCTTTTGCCCTGCGAAGAGTTCTACAACTTTTCATTATGAAAGTATTTGATCCGATGAAAAATTTAAAAAAATCGATTTTTTCTCTGGAGTTCATTTTGCCTTCCAAAGAGTTCTACAACTTTGCCTTATTAAAGTTTTTGATTCGATGACAACTGGTTGAGTTACAGGCACTCTGTTTTTTCGAAAAATAACAAAATTTCAAGAAATCGATTTTCTCTCTGGAGTTCCTTTTGCCCTCCAAAGAGTTCTACAACTTTTCATTATGAAAGTTTTGATTCGATGAAAAATGGGAGAATTACATGTAGTCTGTTTTTCAAAAAATCCAAAAATTTTAAAAAAATCGATTTTTTCTCTGGAGTTCCTTTTGCCCCCAAAGAGTTCTACAACTTTTCATTATGAAAGTTTTTGATTCGATGAAAAATGGCAGAATTACAGGCACTCTGTTTTTTTCAAAAATCAAAAAAAAAATTTAAAAAATCGATTTTCTCTCTGAAGTTTCTTTTGCCAACCAAAGAGTTCTACAACTTTTCATTATGAAAGTTTTTGATTTGATAAAAAAAGGGAGAATTACAGGCAGACTGTTTTTTCCAAAAAAAAAAAATTCCAAAAATCCATTTTCTCTCTGGAGTTCCTTTTGCCCCCCAAAGAGTTCTACAACTTTTCATTATGAAAGTTTTTGATCTGATGAAAAATGGGAGAATTACAGACAGTCTGTTTTATCCAAAAATCAAAAAATTTCAAAAAATCGATTTTTTCTCAGGAGTTATTTTTGCCCCCAAAGAGTTCTACAACTTTGCCTTATTAAAGTTTTTGATTCGATGACAACTGGCTGAGTTACAGGCACTCTGTTTTTTCCAAAAATAAAAAAATTTCAAAAAAATCGATTTTTTCTTTGGAGTTCCTTTTGCCCCCCAAAGAGTTCTACAACTTTTCATTATGAAAGTTTTTGATCCGATGAAAAATGGAAGAATTACAGGTAGTCTGTTTTTTCCAAAAATCCAAACAAAAATTTAAAAAAATCGATTTTTTCTCTGGAGTTCCTTTTGCCCCCCAAAGAGTTCTACAACTTTGCCTTATGAAAGTTTTTGATTCGATGACAAATGGGAGAGTTACAGGCACTCTGTTTTTTCCAAAAATAAAAAAATTTAAAAAATCGATTTTTTCTCTGGAGTTCCTTTTGCCTCCCAAAGAGTTCTACAACTTTTCATTATGAAAGTTTTTGATTCGATGACAAATGGGAGAATTACAGGTAGTCTGTTTTTTCCAAAAATAAAAAAATTTCAAAAAATCGATTTTTTCTCTGGAGTTCCTTTTGCCCCCCCAAAGAAAGAGTTCTACAACTTTTCATTATGAAAGTTTTTGATTCGATGAAAAATGGCTGAGTTACAGGCAGTCTGTTTTTTTCAAAAATAAAAATGGCAAAAATTTCAAAAAAATCGATTTTTTCTCTGGAGTTCTTTTTGCCTCCCAAAGAGTTCTACAACTTTGCCTTATGAAAGTTTTTGATCTGATGAAAATGGGAGAATTACAGGCAGTCTGTTTTTTCCAAAAATAAAAAAATTTCAAAAAATTGATTTTTTCTTTGGAGTTCCTTTTGCCTCCCAAAGAGTTCTACAACTTTTTATTAAAGTTTTTGATTCGATGACAATTGGCCGAGTTACAGGCACTCTGTTTTTTCCAATAATAAACAAATTTCAAAAATTTGATTTTTTCTCTGGAGTTCCTTTTGCCCCCCAAAGTGATCTACAACTTTTCATTATGAATGTTTTTCATCCGATGAAAAATGGCAGAATTACATGCAGTCTGTTTTTTTTTCAAAAAATCCAAATATGGCAAAAATTTAAAAAAATCGATTTTTTCTCTGGAGTTCCTTTTGCCCCCAAAGAGTTCTACAACTCTGCCCTATTAAAGTTTTTGATTCGATGAAAACTGGCTGAGTTACAGGCACTCTGTTTTTCCAAAAATAAAAAAATTTCAAGAAATTGATTTTCTCTCTAGAGTTCCTTTTGCCCTGCGAAGAGTTCTACAACTTTTCATTATGAAAGTATTTGATCCGATGAAAAATGGAAAAATCGATTTTTCTCTGGAGTTCTTTTTGCCTCCCAAAGAGTTCTACAACTTTGCCTTATGAAAGTGTTTGATCTGATGACAAATGGGAGAATTACAGGCAGTCTGTTTTTTCCAAAAATAAAAAAATTTCAAAAAAAACAATTTTTCTTTGGAGTTCCTTTTGCCTCCCAAAGAGTTCTACAACTTTGCCTCATTAAAGTTTTTGATCTGATGAAAAATGGAAGAATTACATGTAGTCTGTTTTTTTCAAAAAATCCAAAAATGGCAAAAATTTAAGAAAAATCGATTTTTTCTCTGGAGTTCCTTTTGCCCCCAAAGAGTTCTACAACTTTGCCTTATTAAAGTTTTTGATTCGATGACAACTGGCTGAGTTACAGGCACTCTGTTTTTTCCAAAAATAAAAAAATTTCAAAAAATCAAATTTTTCTTTGGAGTTCCTTTTCCTCCCCCAAAGTGTTCTACAACTTTTCATTATGAAAGTTTTTGATCCGATATGCAGTCTGTTTTTTCAAAAAGGCAAAAATTAAAAAAAATCGATTTTTTCTTTGGAGTTCCTTTTTCCTCCCAACGAATTCTATAACTTTGCCCTATGAAAGTATTTGATCCGATGAAAAATGGGAGAGTTACAGGCAGTCTGTTTTTTCCAAAAATAAAAAAATTTCAAGAAATTGATTTTCTCTCTGGAGTTCCTTTTGCCTCCCAACGAGTTCTACAATTTTTCCCTATTAAAGTTTTTGATTCGATGACAACTGGCTGAGTTACAAGCACTCTGTTTTTTCCAAAAATAAAAAATTTTCAAGAAATTGATTTTCTCTCTAGAGTTCCTTTTGCCCTGCGAAGAGTTCTACAACTTTTCATTATGAAAGTATTTGATCCGATGAAAAATGGAAAAATCGATTTTTCTCTGGAGTTCTTTTTGCCTCCCAAAGAGTTCTACAACTTTGCCTTATGAAAGTGTTTGATCTGATGACAAATGGGAGAATTACAGGCAGTCTGTTTTTTCCAAAAATAAAAAAATTTCAAAAAAAACAATTTTTCTTTGGAGTTCCTTTTGCCTCCCAAAGAGTTCTACAACTTTGCCTTATTAAAGTTTTTGATTCGATGACAACTGGCTGAGTTACAGGCAGTCTGTTTTTTCCAAAAATAAAAAAATTTCAAAAAATCAAATTTTTCTTTGGAGTTGCTTTTCCTCCCCCCAAAGTGTTCTACAACTTTTCATTATGAATGTTTTTCATCCGATGAAAAATGGCAGAATTACATGCAGTCTGTTTTTTTCAAAAAATCCAAAAATGGCAAAAATTAAAAAAAATCGATTTTTTCTCTGGAGTTCTTTTTGCCTCCCAACGAGTTCTACAACATTGCCTTATGAAAGTGTTTGATCTGATGAAAATGGGAGAATTACAGGCAGTCTGTTTTTTCCAAAAATAACAAAATTTCAAGAAATTGATTTTCTCTCTGGAGTTCCTTTTGCCCCCCAAAGCAAAGAAGAAACTTTTAGAAACTTGATTAAAGTTTTTGATTCGATGACAATTGGCTGAGTTACAGGCACTCTGTTTTTTACAAAAGTAAAAAAATTTCAAAAAATCAAATTTTTCTTTGCAGTTGCTTTTCCTCCCCCCAAAGTGTTCTACAACTTTTCATTATGTATGTTTTTCATCTGATGAAAAATGGCAGAATTACATGCAGTCTGTTTTTTTCAAAAAATCCAAAAATGGCAAAAATTTAAAAAAATCGATTTTTTCTCTGGAGTTCTTTTTGCCTCCCAACGAGTTCTACAACTCTGCCCTATTAAAGTTTTTGATTCGATGACAACTGGCTGAGTTACAAGCACTCTGTTTTTTCCAAAAATAAAAAAATTTCAAGAAATTGATTTTCTCTCTAGAGTTCCTTTTGCCCTGCGAAGAGTTCTACAACTTTTCATTATGAAAGTATTTGATCCGATGAAAAATGGAAAAATCGATTTTTCTCTGGAGTTCTTTTTGCCTCCCAAAGAGTTCTACAACTTTGCCTTATGAAAGTGTTTGATCTGATGACAAATGGGAGAATTACAGGCAGTCTGTTTTTTCCAAAAATAAAAAAATTTCAAAAAAAACAATTTTTTCTCTGGAGTTCCTTTTGCCTCCCAACGAGTTCTACAACTCTGCCCTATTAAAGTTTTTGATTCGATGAAAACTGGCTGAGTTACAGGCACTCTGTTTTTCCAAAAATAAAAAAATTTCAAGAAATTGATTTTCTCTCTGGAGTTCCTTTTGCCTCCCAAAGAGTTCTACAACTTTTCATTATGAAAGTATTTGATCCGATGAAAAATGTTTCAAAAAATCGATTTTTTCTCTGGAGTTCCTTTTGCCTCCCAAAGAGTTCTACAACTTTGCCTCATTAAAGTTTTTGATCTGATGAAAAATGGAAGAATTACATGTAGTCTGTTTTTTTCAAAAAATACAAAAATGGCAAAAATTTAAGAAAAATCGATTTTTTCTCTGGAGTTCCTTTTGCCCCCAAAGAGTTCTACAACTTTTCATTATGAAAGTTTTTGATTCGATGAAAATGGGAGAGTTACAGGCAGTCTGTTTTTTCCAAAAATAAAAAAATTTCAAGAAATCGATTTTTTCTTTGGAGTTCCTTTTGCCTCCCAACGAGTTCTACAACATTGCCTTATGAAAGTGTTTGATCTGATGAAAATGGGAGAATTACAGGCAGTCTGTTTTTTCCAAAAATAAAAAAATTTCAAAAAATCCAATTTTACTTTGGAGTTCCTTTTGCCTCCCAACGAGTTCTACAACTTTGCCTTATTAAAGTTTTTGATTCGATGACAACTCGCTGAGTTACAGGCACTCTGTTTTTTCCAAAAATAAAAAAATGTCAAAAAATTGTTTTTCTCTCTAGATTTCCTTTTGCCCTGCGAAGAGTTCTACAACTTTTCATTATGAAAGTATTTGATCCGATGAAAAATGGAAAAATCGATTTTTCTCTGGAGTTCTTTTTGCCTCCCAAAGAGTTCTACAACTTTGCCTTATGATAGTTTTTGATCTGATGACAAACGGGAGAATTACAGGCAGTCTGTTTTTTCCAAAAATAAAAAAATTGTAAAAAATCAAATTTTTCTTTGGAGTTCCTTTTGCCTCCCAACGAGTTCTACAACTCTGCCCTATTAAAGTTTTTGATTCGATGACAACTGGCTGAGTTACAGGCACTCTGTTTTTTCCAAAAATAACAAAATTTCAAGAAATTGATTTTCTCTCTGGAGTTCCTTTTGCCCCCCGAAAGAGTTCTACAACTTTTCATTATGAATGTTTTTCATCCCATGAAAAATGGCAGAATTACATGCAGTCTGTTTTTTTCAAAAAATCCAAAAATGGCAAAAATTAAAAAAAATCGATTTTTTCTCTAGAATTCTTTTTGCCTCCCAAAGAGTTCTACAACTTTGCCTTATGAAAGTGTTTGATCTGATGACAAATGGGAGAATTACAGGTAGTTTGTTTTTTCCAAAAATAAAAAAATGTTAAAAAAATTGATTTTTGCTCTGGAGATCATTTTGCTTCCCAAAGAGTTCTACAACTTTGCCTTATTAAAGTTTTTGATTCGATGACAACTCGCTGAGTTACATGCACTCTGTTTTTTACAAAAGTAAAAAAATTTCAAAAAATCGATTTTTTCTCTGGAGTTCCTTTTGCCCCCCAAAGTGTTCTACAACTTTTCATTATGTATGTTTTTCATCTGATGAAAAATGGCAATATTATATGCAGTCTGTTTTTTTCAAAAAATCCAAAAATGGCATAAATTTAAAAAAATCGATTTTTTCTCTGGAGTTCTTTTTGCCTCCCAACGAGTTCTACAACTCTGCCCTATTAAAGTTTTTGATTCGATGACAACTGGCTGAGTTACAAGCACTCTGTTTTTTCCAAAAATAAAAAATTTTCAAGAAATTGATTTTCTCTCTAGAGTTCCTTTTGCCCTGCGAAGAGTTCTACAACTTTTCATTATGAAAGTTTTTGATCCGATGACACATGGGAGAATTACAGGTAGTCTGTTTTTTCAAAAAATCCAAAAATTTCAAAAAATCGATTTTTCTCTGGAGTTCTTTTTGCCTCCCAAAGAGTTCTACAACTTTGCCTTATGAAAGTGTTTGATCTGATGACAAATGGGAGAATTACAGGCAGTCTGTTTTTTCCAAAAAATCCAAAAATGGCAAAAATTTAAAAAAATCGATTTTTTCTCTGGAGTTCTTTTTGCCTCCCAACGAGTTCTACAACTCTGCCCTATTAAAGTTTTTGATTCGATGACAACTGGCTGAGTTACAGGCACTCTGTTTTTCCAAAAATAAAAAAATTTCAAGAAATTGATTTTCTCTCTAGAGTTCCTTTTGCCCTGCGAAGAGTTCTACAACTTTTCATTATGAAAGTATTTGATCCGATGAAAAATGGAAAAATCGATTTTTCTCTGGAGTTCTTTTTGCCTCCCAAAGAGTTCTACAACTTTGCCTCATTAAAGTTTTTGATGTGATGAAAAATGGAAGAATTACATGTAGTCTGTTTTTTTCAAAAAATCCAAAAATGGCAAAAATTTAAGAAGAATCGATTTTTTCTCTGGAGTTGCTTTTGCCCCCCAAAGTGATCTACAACTTTTCATTATGAATGTTTTTCATCCGATGAAAAATGGCAGAATTACATGCAGTCTGTTTTTTCCAAAAATAACAAAATTTCAAGAAATTGATTTTTTCTCTGGAGTTCCTATTGCCCCCCAAAGAGTTCTACAACTTTGCCTTATGATAGTATTTGATCTGATGACAAACGGGAGAATTACAGGCAGTCTGTTTTTTCCAAAAATAAAGAAAATTGTAAAAAATCAAATTTTTCTTTGGAGTTCCTTTTGCCTCCCAACGAGTTCTACAAATTTGCCTTATTAAAGTTTTTGATTCGATGACAACTGGCTGAGTTACAGGCACTCTGTTTTTTACAAAAGTAAAAAAATTTCAAAAAATCAAATTTTTCTTTGCAGTTGCTTTTCCTCCCCCCAAAGTGTTCTACAACTTTTCATTATGAATGTTTTTCATCTGATGAAAAATGGCAGAATTACATGCAGTCTGTTTTTTTCAAAAAATCCAAAAATGGCAAAAATTTAAGAAGAATCGATTTTTTCTCTGGAGTTCATTTTGCCTCCCAAAGAGTTCTACAACTTTGCCTTATGAAAGTGTTTGATCTGATGACAAATGGGAGAATTACAGGCAGTCTGTTTTTTCCAAAAATAATAAAATTTCAAAAAATCAAATTTTTCTCTGGAGTTCCTTTTGCCTCCCAACGAGTTCTACAACTTTGCCCTATTAAAGTTTTTGATTCGATGACAACTGGCTGAATTACAGGCACTCTGTTATTTCCAAAAATAAAAAAATTTTTAAAAATCGATTTTTTCTCTGGAGTTCCTTTTGCCCCCCAAAGCAAAGAAGAAACTTTTACAAACTTTATTAAAGTTTTTGATTCGATGACAACTGACTGAGTTACACGCACTCTGTTTTTTTTTTCAAAAATAAAAAAATTTCAAGAAATTGATTTTCTCTGTGGAGTTCCTTTTGCCCCCCAAAGAGTTCTACAACTTTGCCCTATTAAAGTTTTTGGTTCGATGAAAACTGGCTGAGTTACAGGCACTCTGTTTTTTCCAAAAATAAAAAAATTTCAAGAAATTGATTTTCTCTCTAGAGTTCCTTTTGCCCTGCGAAGAGTTCTACAACTTTTCATTATGAAAGTATTTGATCCGATGAAAAATGGAAAAATCGATTTTTCTCTGGAGTTCATTTTGCCTCCCAAAGAGTTCTACAACTTTGCCTTATTAATGTTATTGATTCGATGACAACTGGCTGAATTACAGGCACTCAGTTTTTCAAAAATAAAAATATTTCAAAAAATTAAATTTTTCTTTGGAGTTCCTTTTTCTCCCCCCAAAGGGTTCTACAACTTTTCATTATGAATGTTTTTCATCCGATGAAAAATGGCAGAATTACGTGCAGTCTGTTTTTTTCAAAAAATCCAAATATGGCAAAAATTAAAAAAAATCGATTTTTTCTCTGGAGTTCTTTTTGCCTCCCAACGAGTTCTACAACATTGCCTTATGAAAGTGTTTGATCTGATGAAAATGGGAGAATTACAGGCAGTCTGTTTTTTCCAAAAATAAAAAAATTTTAAGAAATTGATTTTCTCTCTGGAGTTCCTTTTGCCCTCCGAAGAGTTCTACAACTTTGCCTTATGATAGTTTTTGATCTGATGACAAACGGGAGACTTACAGGCAGTCTGTTTTTTCCAAAAATGATTTTTTCTCTGGAGTTCCTTTTGCCCCCCAAAGAGTTCTACAACTTTGCCTTATGAAAGATGATTACAGGCAGTCTGTTTTTTTCCAAAAATAAAAAATTTCAAAAAATTTTTTCTCTGGAGTTCCTTTTCCTCCCCCAAAGAGTTCTACAACTTTTCATTATGAAAGTATTTGATCCGATGAAAAATTTTAAAAAATCGATTTTTTCTCTGGAGTTCCTTTTGCCCCCAAAGAGTTCGACAACTTTGCCTTATGATAGTTTTTGATCTGATGACAAATGGGACAATTACAGGCAGTCTGTTTTTTCCAAAAATAAAAAAATTTCAAAAAATCAAATTTTTCTTTGGAGTTGCTTTTCCTCCCCCCAAAGTGTTCTACAACTTTCCATTATGAAAGTTTTTGATCTGATGAAAAATGGAAGAATTACATGTAGTCTGTTTTTTTCAAAAAATCCAAAAATGGCAAAAATTTAAGAAGAATCGATTTTTTCTCTGGAGTTCCTTTTGCCCCCCAAAGTGATCTACAACTTTTCATTATGAATGTTTTTCATCCGATGAAAAATGGCAGAATTACATGCAGTCTGTTTTTTTCAAAAAATCCAAAAATGGCAAAAATTTAAAAAAATTGATTTTTTCTCTGGAGTTCCTTTTGCCCTCCAACGAGTTCTACAACTTTTCATTATGAAAGTGTTTGATCCGATGAAAAATGGGAGAATTAGAGGCAGTCTGTTTATTCCAAAAATAAAAAAATTTCAAAAAATCAAATTTTACTTTGGAGTTCCTTTTGCCTCCCAACGAGTTCTACAACTCTGCCCTATTAAAGTTTTTGATTCGATGACAACTGGCTGAGTTACAGGCACTCTGTTTTTTTCCAAAAATAAAAAAATTTCAAGAAATTGATTTTCTCTCTAGAGTTCCTTTTGCCCTGGAAAGAGTTCTACAACTTTTCATTATGAAAGTATTTGATCCGATGAAAAATGGAAAAATCGATTTTTCTCTGGAGTTCTTTTTGCCTCTCAAAGAGTTCTACAACTTTGCCTTATTAAAGTTTTTGATTCGATGACAACTGGCTGAGTTACAGGCACTCTGTTTTTCCAAAAATAAAAAAATTTTAAAAAATCGATTTTTTCTCTGGAGTTCCTTTTGCCCCTCAAAGAGTTCTACAACTTTTCATTATGAATTTTTTTGATACGATGGCAATGGAAGAATTACAGGTAGTCTGTTTTTTCCAAAAATCCAAAAAAATTTAAAAAAATCGATTTTTTCTCTGGAGTTCCTTTTGCCCCCCAAAGCAAAGAAGAAACTTTTACAAACTTTATTAAAGTTTTTGATTCGATGACAACTGGCTGAGTTACAGGCACTCTGTTTTTTCCAAAATAAAAAAATGTTAAGAAATTGATTTTTTCTCTGGAGTTCCTTTTGCCCCCCTCCGAAGAGTTCTACAACTTTGCCTTATGATAGTTTTTGATCTGATGACAAACGGGAGAATTACAGGCAGTCTGTTTTTTCCAAAAATAACAAAATTTCAAGAAATCGATTTTCTCTCTGGAGTTCTTTTTGCCTCCCAAAGAGTTCTACAACTTTGCCTTATGAATGTGTTTGATCTGATGACAAATGGGAGAATTACAGGCAGTTTGTCTCTTCCAAAAATAAAAAAATTTCAAAAAATCAAATTTTTCTTTGGAGTTGCTTTTCCTCCCCCCAAAGTGTTCTACAACTTTTCATTATGAAAGTTTTTGATCTGATGAAAAATGGAAGAAT
The DNA here is from genome assembly GCA_030407085.1 of Trichopria drosophilae. Classification (NCBI taxonomy): domain Eukaryota; kingdom Metazoa; phylum Arthropoda; class Insecta; order Hymenoptera; family Diapriidae; genus Trichopria; species Trichopria drosophilae. Next base: position 121,644,838 of record CM059582.1, on the reverse strand, counting down.
TACATGTAGTCTGTTTTTTTTCAAAAAATCCAAAAATGGCAAAAATTTAAGAAGAATCGATTTTTTCTCTGGAGTTCCTTTTGCCCCCCAAAGTGATCTACAACTTTTCATTATGAAAGTGTTTGATCTGATGACAAATGGTAGAATAACAGGCACTCTGTTTTTTCTAAAAATAAAAAAATTTCAAAAATCAAATTTTTCTATGGAGTTGCTTTTCCTCCCCCCAAAGTGTTCTACAACTTTTCATTATGAAAGTTTTTGATCTGATGAAAAATGGAAGAATTACATGTAGTCTGTTTTTTTCAAAAAATCCAAAAATGTCAAAAATTTAAGAAGAATCGATTTTTTCTCTGGAGTTCCTTTTGCCCCCCAAAGACATCTACAACTTTTTATTATGAATGTTTTTCATCCGATGAAAAATGACAGAATTACATGCAGTCTGTTTTTTTCAAAAAATGCAAATATGGCAAAAATTAAAAAAAAACGATTTTTTCTCTGGTGTTCTTTTTGCCTCCCAAAGAGTTCTACAACTTTGCCTTATGAAAGTGTTTGATCTGATGAAAATGGGAGAATTACAGGCAGTCTGTTTTTTCCAAAAATAAAAAAATTTCAAAAAATCAAATTTTACTTTGGAGTTCCTTTTGCCTCCCAACGAGTTCTACAACTTTGCCCTATTAAAGTTTTTGATTCGATTACAACTGGCTGAGTTACAGGCACTCTGTTTTTCCAAAAATAAAAAAATTTCAAGAAATTGATTTTCTCTCTAGAGTTCCTTTTGCCCTGCGAAGAGTTCTACAACTTTTCATTATGAAAGTATTTGATCCGATGAAAAATTTCAAGAAATTGATTTTCTCTCTGGAGTTACTTTTGCCCCCCAAAGCAAAGAAGAAACTTTTAGAAACTTTATTAAAGTTTTTGATTCGATGACAATTGGCTGAGTTACAGGCACTCTGTTTTTTACAAAAGTAAAAAAATTTCAAAAAATCAAATTTTTCTTTGCAGTTGCTTTTCCTCCCCCCAAAGTGTTCTACAACTTTTCATTATGAATGTTTTTCATCTGATGAAAAATGGCAGAATTACATGTAGTCTGTTTTTTTCAAAAAATCCAAAAATAAAAAAATGTTAAAAAAATTGATTTTTGCTCTGGAGTTCCTTTTGCCCCCCAAAGCGATCTACAACTTTTCATTATGAATGTTTTTCATCCGATGAAAAATGGCAGAATTACATGCAGTCTGTTTTTTTTCAAAAAATCCAAAAATGGCAAAAATTAAAAAAAATCGATTTTTTCTCTGGAGTTCCTTTTGCCCTCCAACGAGTTCTACAACTTTTCATTATGAAAGTGTTTGATCCGATGAAAAATGGGAGAATTAGAGGCAGTCTGTTTATTCCAAAAATAAAAAAATTTCAAAAAATTGATTTTCTCTCTAGAGTTCCTTTTGCCCTGGAAAGAGTTCTACAACTTTTCATTATGAAAGTATTTGATCCGATGAAAAATGGAAAAATCGATTTTTCTCTGGAGTTCTTTTTGCCTCTCAAAGAGTTCTACAACTCTGCCCTATTAAAGTTTTTGATTCGATGACAACTGGCTGAGTTACAGGCACTCTGTTTTTCCAAAAATAAAAAAATTTCAAGAAATTGATTTTCTCTCTAGAGTTCCTTTTGCCCTGCGAAGAGTTCTACAACTTTTCATTATGAAAGTATTTGATCCGATGAAAAATGGAAAAATCGATTTTTCTTTGGAGTTCCTTTTGCCTCCCAAAGAGTTCTACAACTTTGCCTTATTAAAGTTTTTGATTCGATGACAACTGGCTGAGTTACAGGCAGTCTGTTTTTTCCAAAAATAAAAAAATTTCAAAAAATCAAATTTTTCTTTGGAGTTGCTTTTCCTCCCCCCAAAGTGTTCTACAACTTTTCATTATGAATGTTTTTCATCCGATGAAAAATGGCAGAATTACATGCAGTCTGTTTTTTTCAAAAAATCCAAAAATGGCAAAAATTTAAAAAAATTGATTTTTTCTCTGGAGTTCCTTTTGCCCTCCGAAGAGTTCTACAACTTTGCCCTATTAAAGTTTTTGATTCGATGAAAACTGGCTGAGTTACAGGCACTCTGTTTTTCCAAAAATAAAAAAATTTCAAGAAATTGATTTTCTCTCTAGAGTTCCTTTTGCCCTGCGAAGAGTTCTACAACTTTTCATTATGAAAGTATTTGATCCGATGAAAAATTTCAAGAAATTGATTTTCTCTCTGGAGTTACTTTTGCCCCCCAAAGAGTTCTACAACTTTCATTATGAATGTTTTTGATCTGATGAAAAATGGCAGAATTACATGTAGTCTGTTTTTTCCAAAATTTCAAGAATCAAATTTTTTCTCTGTTGTTCCTTTTGCCCCCAAAGGGTTCTACAAATTTTCATTATGAAAGTTTTTGATCTCATGAAAAATGGGAGAATTACAGGCACTCTGTTTTTTCCAAAAATAACAAAATTTCAAGAAATTGATTTTTTCTCTGGAGTTCCTATTGCCCCCAAAGAGTTCTACAACTTTGCCTTATGATAGTATTTGATCTGATGACAAACGGGAGAATTACAGGCAGTCTGTTTTTTCCAAAAATAACAAAATTTCAAGAAATTGATTTTTTCTCTGGAGTTCCTATTGCCCCCAAAGAGTTCTACAACTTTGCCTTATGATAGTATTTGATCTGATGACAAACGGGAGAATTACAGGCAGTCTGTTTTTTCCAAAAATAAAAAAATGGTAAAAAATCAAATTTTTCTTTGGAGTTCCTTTTGCCTCCCAACGAGTTCTACAACTTTGCCTTATTCAAGTTTTTGATTCGATGACAACTGGCTGAGTTACAGGCACTCTGTTTTTTCCAAAAATAAAAAAATTTTAAGAAATTGATTTTCTCTCTGGAGTTCCTTTTGCCCTCCGAAGAGTTCTACAACTTTGCCTTATGATAGTTTTTGATCTGATGATAAAACGGGAGAATTACAGGCACTCTGTTTTTTGGAAAATTAAAAAAATTTCAAGAAATTGATTTTCTCTCTAGAGTTCCTTTTGCCCTGCGAAGAGTTCTACAACTTTTCATTATGAAAGTATTTGATCCGACGAAAAATTTAAAAAAATCGATTTTTTCTCTGGAGTTCCTTTTGCCCCCAACGAGTTCTACAACTTTGCCTTATGAAAGTGTTTGATCTGATGAAAATGGGAGAATTACAGGCAGTCTGTTTTTTCCAAAAATAAAAAAATTTCAAAAAATCAAATTTTTCATTGGAGTTCCTTTTGCCTCCCAACGAGTTCTACAACTTTGCCCTATTAAAGTTTTTGATCTGATGACAAATGGGAGAATTACAAGCACTCTGTTTTTTCCAAAAATAACAAAATTTCAAGAAATTGATTTTTTCTCTGGAGTTCCTATTGCCCCCAAAGAGTTCTACAACTTTGCCTTATGATAGTATTTGATCTGATGACAAACGGGAGAATTACAGGCAGTCTGTTTTTTCCAAAAATAAAAAAATTGTAAAAAATCAAATTTTTCTTTGGAGTTCCTTTTGCCTCCCAACGAGTTCTACAACTTTGCCTTATTAAAGTTTTTGATTCGATGACAACTGGCTGAGTTACAGGCACTCTGTTTTTTTTTCAAAAATAAAAAAATTTCAAGAAATTGATTTTCTCTCTGGAGTTACTTTTGCCCCCCAAAGAGTTCTACAACTTTGCCTTATGATAGTTTTTGATCTGATGATAAAACGGGAGAATTACAGGCACTCTGTTTTTTGGAAAAATAAAAAAATTTCAAGAAATTGATTTTCTCTCTGGAGTTCCTTTTGCCCCCCAAAGCAAAGAAGAAACTTTTAGAAACTTGATTAAAGTTTTTGATTCGATGACAATTGGCTGAGTTACAGGCACTCTGTTTTTTACAAAAGTAAAAAAATTTCAAAAAATCAAATTTTTCTTTGCAGTTGCTTTTCCTCCCCCCAAAGTGTTCTACAACTTTTCATTATGAATGTTTTTCATCTGATGAAAAATGGCAGAATTACATGCAGTCGGTTTTTTTAAAAAAATCCAAAAATGGCAAAAATTTAAAAAAATCGATTTTTTCTCTGGAGTTCTTTTTGCCTCCCAACGAGTTCTACAACTTTGCCTTATTAAAGTTTTTGATTCGATGAAAACTGGCTGAGTTACAGGCACTCTGTTTTTTCCAAAAATAACAAAATTTCAAGAAATTGATTTTCTCTCTAGAGTTCCTTTTGCCCTGCAAAGAGTTCTACAACTTTTCATTATGAAAGTATTTGATCCGATGAAAAATGGAAAAATCGATTTTTCTCTGGAGTTCTTTTTGCCTCCCAAAGAGTTCTACAACTTTGCCTTATGAAAGTGTTTGATCTGATGACAAATGGGAGAATTACAGGCAGTCTGTTTTTTCCAAAAATAAAAAAATTTCAAAAAAAACAATTTTTCTTTGGAGTTCCTTTTGCCTCCCAAAGAGTTCTACAACTTTGCCTTATTAAAGTTTTTGATTCGATGACAACTGGCTGAGTTACAGGCACTCTGTTTTTTACAAAAGTAAAAAAATTTCAAAAAATCAAATTTTTCTTTGGAGTTGCTTTTCCTCCCCCCAAAGTGTTCTACAACTTTTCATTATGAATGTTTTTCATCCGATGAAAAATGGCAGAATTACATGCAGTCTGTTTTTTTCAAAAAATCCAAAAATGGCAAAAATTTAAAAAAATCGATTTTTTCTCTGGAGTTCTTTTTGCCTCCCAACGAGTTCTACAACATTGCCTTATGAAAGTGTTTGATCTGATGAAAATGGGAGAATTACAGGCAGTCTGTTTTTTCCAAAAATAAAAAAATTTTAAGAAATTGATTTTCTCTCTGGAGTTCCTTTTGCCCTCCGAAGAGTTCTACAACTTTGCCTTATGATAGTTTTTGATCTGATGACAAACGGGAGAATTACAGGCAGTCTGTTTTTTCCAAAAATAACAAAAATTTTAAGAAATCGATTTTCTCTCTGGAGTTCCTTTTGCCCCCCAAAGCAAAGAAGAAACTTTTAGAAACTTGATTAAAGTTTTTGATTCGATGACAATTGGCTGAGTTACAGGCACTCTGTTTTTTCCAAAAGTAAAAAAATTTCAAAAAATCAAATTTTTCTTTGCAGTTGCTTTTCCTCCCCCAAAGTGTTCTACAACTTTCCATTATGAAAGTTTTTGATCTGAAGAATTACATGTAGTCTGTTTTTTTCAAAAAATCCAAAAATGGCAAAAATTTAAGAAGAATCGATTTTTTCTCTGGAGTTCATTTTGCCTCCCAAAGAGTTCTACAACTTTGCCTTATTAAAGTTTTTGATTCGATGACAACTGGCTGAGTAACAGGCACTCTGTTTTTTCCAAAAATAAAAAATTTTAAAAAATCACATTATTCTTTGGAGTTCCTTTTTCCTCCCAACGAGTTCTATAACTTTGCCCTATGAAAGTTATTGATCCGATGAAAAATGGGAGAGTTACAGGCAGTCTGTTTTTTCCAAAAATAAAAAAATTTCAAGAAATTGATTTTCTCTCCGGAGTTCCTTTTGCCCTCCGAAGAGTTCTACAACTTTGCCTTATGATAGTTTTTGACCTGATGACAAATGGGACAATTACAGGCAGTCTGTTTTTTCAAAAAATAAAAAAATTTTTAAAAATTACATTTTTCTTTGGAGTTCCTTTTGCCTCCCAACGAGTTCTACAATTTTTCCCTATTAAAGTTTTTGATTCGATGACAACTGGCTGAGTTACAAGTACTCTGTTTTTTCCAAAAATAAAAAATTTTCAAGAAATTGATTTTCTCTCTAGAGTTCCTTTTGCCCTGCGAAGAGTTCTACAACTTTTCATTATGAAAGTATTTGATCCGATGAAAAATGGAAAAATCGATTTTTCTCTGGAGTTCTTTTTGCCTCCCAAAGAGTTCTACAACTTTGCCTTATGAAAGTGTTTGATCTGATGACAAATGGGAGAATTACAGGCAGTCTGTTTTTTCCAAAAATAAAAAAATTTCAAAAAAACCAATTTTTCTTTGGAGTTCCTTTTGCCTCCCAAAGAGTTCTACAACTTTGCCGTATTAAAGTTTTTGATTCGATGACAACTGGCTGAGTTACAGGCACTCGGTTTTTTCCAAAAGTAAAAAAATTTCAAAAAATCAAATTTTTCTTTGCAGTTGCTTTTCCTCCCCCAAAGTGTTCTACAACTTTCCATTATGAAAGTTTTTGATCTGATGAAAAATGGAAGAATTACATGTAGTCTGTTTTTTTTCAAAAAATCCAAAAATGGCAAAAATTTAAGAAGAATCGATTTTTTCTCTGGAGTTCATTTTGCCTCCCAAAGAGTTCACTTTTCATTATGAAAGTTTTTAATCCGATGACAAATGGGAGAATTACAGGTAGTCTGTTTTTCCAAAAATCCAAAAATACAAAAATTTCAAAAACTCGGTTTTATCTCTGGAGTTCCTTTTGCCCCCCAAAGAGTTCTACAACTTTTCATTATGAATGTTTTTGATCTTATGACAAATACAACTTTTCATTATGAAAGTTTTTGATCCGATGAAAAATGGGAGAATTACAGGCAGTCTGTTTTTTCCAAAAATAATAAAATTTCAAAAAATCAAATTTTTCTCTGGAGTTCCTTTTGCCCCCCAAAGCAAAGAAGAAACTTTTACAAACTTTATTAAAGTTTTTGATTCGATGACAACTGGCTGAGTTACACGCACTCTGTTTTTTTTTTCAAAAATAAAAAAATTTCAAGAAATTGATTTTCTCTGTGGAGTTCCTTTTGCCCCCCAAAGAGTTCTACAACTTTGCCCTATTAAAGTTTTTGGTTCGATGAAAACTGGCTGAGTTACAGGCACTCTGTTTTTTCCAAAAATAAAAAAATTTCAAGAAATTGATTTTCTCTCTAGAGTTCCTTTTGCCCTGCGAAGAGTTCTACAACTTTTCATTATGAAAGTATTTGATCCGATGAAAAATGGAAAAAACGATTTTTCTCTGGAGTTCATTTTGCCTCCCAAAGAGTTCTACAACTTTGCCTTATTAATGTTATTGATTCGATGACAACTGGATGAATTACAGGCACTCAGTTTGTCAAAAATAAAAATATTTCAAAAAATTAAATTTTTCTTTGGAGTTCCTTTTTCTCCCCCCAAAGGGTTCTACAACTTTTCATTATGAATGTTTTTCATCCGATGAAAAATGGCAGAATTACGTGCAGTCTGTTTTTTTCAAAAAATCCAAATATGGCAAAAATTAAAAAAAATCAATTTTTTCTCCGGAGTTCTTTTTGCCTACCAAAGAGTTCTACAACTTTGCCTTATGAAAGTGTTTGATCTGATGACAAACGGGAGACTTACAGGCAGTCTGTTTTTGCCAAAAATAATAAAATTTCAAAAAATCAAATTTTTCTTTGGAGTTGCTTTTCCTCCCCCCAAAGTGTTCTACAACTTTCCATTATGAAAGTTTTTGATCTGATGAAAAATGGAAGAATTACATGTAGTCTGTTTTTTTCAAAAAATCCAAAAATGGCAAAAATTTAAGAAGAATCGATTTTTTCTCTGGAGTTCCTTTTGCCCCCCAAAGCGATCTACAACGTTTCATTATGAATGTTTTTCATCCGATGAAAAATGGCAGAATTACATGCAGTCTGTTTTTTTCAAAAAATCCAAAAATGGCAAAAATTAAAAAAAATCGATTTTTTCTCTGGAGTTCTTTTTGCCTCCCAACGAGTTCTACAACATTGCCTTATGAAAGTGTTTGATCTGATGAAAATGGGAGAATTACAGGCAGTCTGTTTTTTCCAAAAATAAAAAAATTTTAAGAAATTGATTTTCTCTCTGGAGTTCCTTTTGCCCTCCGAAGAGTTCTACAACTTTGCCTTATGATAGTTTTTGATCTGATGACAAACGGGAGAATTACAGGCAGTCTGTTTTTTCCAAAAATAAAAAAATTGTAAAAAATCAAATTTTTCTTTGGAGTTCCTTTTGCCTCCCAACGAGTTCTACAACTCTGCCCTATTAAAGTTTTTGATTCGATGACAACTGGCTGAGTTACAGGCACTCTGTTTTTTTTTTCAAAAAAAAAAAAATTTTAAGAAATTGATTTTCTCTCTGGAGTTCCTTTTGCCCCCGAAGAGTTCTACAACTTTGCCTTATGATAGTTTTTGATCTGATGACAAATGGGACAATTAAAGGCAGTCTGTTTTTTCCAAAAATAAAAAAATTTTAAGAAATTAATTTTCTCTCTGGAGTTCCTTTTGCCCCCAAAGAGTTCTACAACTTTGCCTTATGATCGTTTTTGATCTGATGACGAATGGGACAATTACAGGTAGTCTGTTTTTTCCAAAAATAACAAAATTTCAAGAAATCGATTTTCCCTCTGGAGTTCCTTTTGCACCCAAAGAGTTCTACAACTTTGCCTTATGATAGTTTTTGATCTGATGACAAATGGGACAATTACAGGCAGTCTGTTTTTTCCAAAAATTTCAAAAAATCAAATTTTTCTTTGGAGTTGCTTTTCCTCCCCCCAAAGTGTTCTACAACTTTCCATTATGAAAGTTTTTGATCTGATGAAAAATGGAAGAATTACATGTAGTCTGTTTTTTTCAAAATATCCAAAAATGGCAAAAATTTAAGAAGAATCGATTTTTTCTCTGGAGTTTTTTTTGCCTCCCAACGAGTTCTACAACTTTGCCTTATGAAAGTGTTTGATCTGATGAAAATGGGAGAATTACAGGCACTCTGTTTTTTCCAAAATAAAAAAATGTTAAGAAATTGATTTTCTCTCTGGAGTTCCTTTTGCCCTCCGAAGAGTTCTACAACTTTGCCTTATGATAGTTTTTGATCTGATGACAAACGGGAGAATTACAGGCAGTCTGTTTTTCCAAAAATAACAAAATTTCAAAAAATTCAAATTTTACTTTGGAGTTCCTTTTGCCTCCCAACGAGTTCTACAACTTTGCCTTATGATAGTTTTTGATCTGATGACAAACGGGAGAATTACAGGCAGTCTGTTTTTCCAAAAATAACAAAATTTCATGAAATCGATTTTGTCTCTGGAGTTCTTTTTGCCCTCCAACGAGTTCTACAACTTTTCATTATGAAAGTGTTTGATCTGATGACAAATGGGAGAATTACAGGAACTCTGTTTTTTCTAAAAATAAAAAAATTGCAAGAAATTGATTTTCGCTCTGTAGTTCCTTTTGCCCTCCGAAGAGTTCTACAATTGTTCATTATGAAAGTATTTGATCCGATGAATAATGGGCGAATTACAGGCACTCTGTTGCTTCCAAAAATAAAAAAATTTCAAAAAATCACATTTTTCTTTGGAGTTCCTTTTGCCTCCCAACGAGTTCTATAACTTTGCCCTATTAAAGTTTTTGATTCGATGACAACTGGCTGAGTTACAGGCACTCTGTTTTTTCCAAAAATAAAAAAATTTCAAGAAATTGATTTTTTCTCTGGAGTTCCTTTTGCCCCCCTCCGAAGAGTTCTACAACTTTGCCTTATGAAAGTGTTTGATCTGATGAAAATGGGAGAATTACAGGCAGTCTGTTTTTTCCAAAAATAAAAAAATTTCAAAAAATCAAATTTTACTTTGGAGTTCCTTTTGCCTCCCAACGAGTTCTACAACTTTGCCCTATTAAAGTTTTTGATCTGACGATAAATGGGAGAATTACAGGCACTCTGTTTTTTCCAAAAATAAAAAAATTTCAAGAAATTGATTTTCTCTCTAGAGTTCCTTTTGCCCTGCGAAGAGTTCTACAACTTTGCCTTATGATAGTTTTTGATATGATGACAAACGGGAGAATTACAGGCAGTCTGTTTTTTCCAAAAATAAAAAAATTTCAAGAAATTGATTTTCTCTCTGGAGTTCCTTTTGCCCTCCGAAGAGTTCTACAACTGTTCATTATGAAAGTATTTGATCCGATGAAAAATGGCAGAATTACATGCAGTCTGTTTTTTTCAAAAAATCCAAAAATGGCAAAAATTAAAAAAAATCGATTTTTTCTCTAGAATTCTTTTTGCCTCCCAAAGAGTTCTACAACTTTGCCTTATGAAAGTGTATGATCTGATGAAAAATGGGAGAATTACAGGCAGTCTGTTTTTTCCAAAAATAAAAAAATTTCAAAAAATCAAATTTTTCTTTGGAGTTGCTTTTCCTCCCCCCAAAGGGTTCTACAACTTTTCATTATGAAAGTTCTTGATCTGATGAAAAATGGAAGAATTACATGTAGTCTGTTTTTTTCAAAAATAAAAAAATTTTAAGAAATTGATTTTCTCTCTGTAGTTCCTTTTGCCCCCCAAAGTGATCTACAACTTTTCATTATGAAAGTGTTTGATCTGATGACAAATGGTAGAATAACAGGCAGTCTGTTTTTTCCAAAAATAAAAAAGTTTAAAAAAATCAAATTTTTCTTTGGAGTTCCTTTTGCATCCCAACGTCTTCTACAACTTTGCCCCATTAAAGTTTTTGATTCGATGACAATTGGCTGAGTTACAGGCAGTCTGTTTTTTCCAAAAATAAAAAAATTTCAAAAAATCAAATTTTTCTTTGGAGTTGCTTTTCCTCCCCCCAAAGGGTTCTACAACTTTTCATTATGAAAGTTCTTGATCTGATGAAAAATGGAAGAATTACATGTAGTCTGTTTTTTTCAAAAAATCCAAAAATGGCAAAAATTTAAGAAGAATCGATTTTTTCTCTGAAGTTCCTTTTGCTCCCCAAAGTGTTCTACAACTTTTCATTATGAATGTTTTTCATCCGATGAAAAATGGCAGAATTACATGCAGTCTGTTTTTTTCAAAATAAAAAAATTAAAAAAAATCGATTTTTTCTCTGGAGTTCCTTTTGCCCTCCGAAGAGTTCTACAACTGTTCATTATGAAAGTGTTTGATCTGATGAAAATGGGAGAATTACAGGCAGTCTGTTTTTTCCAAAAATAAAAAAATTTCAAAAAATCAAATTTTACTTTGGAGTTCCTTTTGCCTCCCAACGAGTTCTACAACTTTGCCCTATTAAAGTTTTTGATCTGACGATAAATGGGAGAATTACAGGCACTCTGTTTTTTCCAAAAATAAAAAAATTTTAAGAAATTGATTTTCTCTCTGGAGTTCCTTTTGCCCTCCGAAGAGTTCTACAACTTTGCCTTATGATAGTTTTTGATCTGATGACAAACGGGAGAATTACAGGCAGTCTGTTTTTTCCAAAAAAAAAAATTTCAAGAAATTGATTTTCTCTCTGGAGTTCCTTTTGCCCTCCGAAGAGTTCTACAACTGTTCATTATGAAAGTATTTGATCCGATGAAAAATTTCAAGAAATTGATTTTCTCTCTGGAGTTCTTTTTGCCTCCCAAAGAGTTCTACAACTTTGCCTTATGAATGTGTTTGATCTGATGACAAATGGGAGAATTACAGGCAGTTTGTCTCTTCCAAAAATAAAAAAATTTCAAAAAATCAAATTTTTCTTTGGAGTTGCTTTTCCTCCCCCCAAAGTGTTCTACAACTTTTCATTATGAAAGTTTTTGATCTGATGAAAAATGGAAGAATTACATGTAGTCTCTTTTTTTCAAAAAATCCAAAAATGGCAAAAATTTAAGAAGAATCGATTTTTTCTCTGGAGTTCCTTTTGCCCCCCAAAGTGATCTACAACTTTTCATTATGAAAGTGTTTGATCTGATGACAAATGGTAGAATAACAGGCAGTCTGTTTTTTCCAAAAATAAAAAAGTTTAAAAAAATCAAATTTTTCTTTGGAGTTCCTTTTGCCTCCCAACGTGTTCTACAACTTTGCCCCATTAAAGTTTTTGATTCGATGACAATTGGCTGAGTTACAGGCACTCTGTTTTTTCTAAAAATAAAAAAATTTCAAAAAATCAAATTTTTCTTTGGAGTTGCTTTTCCTCCCCCCAAAGTGTTCTACAACTTTTCATTATGAAAGTTTTTGATCTGATGAAAAATGGAAGAATTACATGTAGTCTGTTTTTTTCAAAAAATCCAAAAATGTCAAAAATTTAAGAAGAATCGATTTTTTCTCTGGAGTTCCTTTTGCCCCCCAAAGACATCTACAACTTTTTATTATGAATGTTTTTCATCCGATGAAAAATGACAGAATTACATGCAGTCTGTTTTTTCAAATAATCCAAATATGGCAAAAATTAAAAAAAATCGATTTTTTCTCTGGTGTTCTTTTTGCCTCCCAAAGAGTTCTACAACTTTGCCTTATGAAAGTGTTTGATCTGATGAAAATGGGAGAATTACAGGCAGTCTGTTTTTTCCAAAAATAAAAAAATTTCAAAAAATCAAATTTTACTTTGGAGTTCCTTTTGCCTCCCAACGAGTTCTACAACTTTGCCCTATTAAAGTTTTTGATCTGACGACAAATGGGAGAATTACAGGCACTCTGTTTTTTCCAAAAATAAAAAAATTTTAAGAAATTGAAAATAAATATCAAAAAATCCAAAAATGGCAAAAATTTAAGAAGAATCGATTTTTTCTCTGGAGTTCCTTTTGCCCCCCAAAGTGATCTACAACTTTTCATTATGAAAGTGTTTGATCTGATGACAAATGGTAGAATAACAGGCAGTCTGTTTTTTCCAAAAATAAAAAAGTTTAAAAAAATCAAATTTTTCTTTGGAGTTCCTTTTGCATCCCAACGTCTTCTACAACTTTGCCCCATTAAAGTTTTTGATTCGATGACAATTGGCTGAGTTACAGGCACTCTGTTTTTTCTAAAAATAAAAAAATTTCAAAAATCAAATTTTTCTATGGAGTTGCTTTTCCTCCCCCCAAAGTGTTTTACAACTTTTCATTATGAAAGTTTTTGATCTGATGAAAAATGGAAGAATTACATGTAGTCTGTTTTTTTCAAAAATAAAAAAATTTCAAGAAATTGATTTTCTCTCTAGAGTTCCTTTTGCCCTGCGAAGAGTTCTACAACTTTTCATTATGAAAGTATTTGATCCGATGAAAAATTTAAAAAAATCGATTTTTTCTCTGGAGTTCCTTTTGCCCCCAACGAGTTCTACAACTTTGCCTTATGAAAGTGTTTGATCTGATGAAAATGGGAGAATTACAGGCAGTCTGTTTTTTCCAAAAATAAAAAAATTTCAAAAAATCAAATTTTACTTTGGAGTTCCTTTTGCCTCCCAACGAGTTCTACAACTTTGCCCTATTAAAGTTTTTGATCTGACGACAAATGGGAGAATTACAGGCACTCTGTTTTTTCCAAAAATAAAAAAATTTTAAGAAATTGATTTTCTCTCTGGAGTTCCTTTTGCCCTCCGAAGAGTTCTACAACTTTGCCTTATGAAAGTGTTTGATCTGATGAAAATGGGAGAATTACAGGCAGTCTGTTTTTTCCAAAAATAAAAAAATTTCAAGAAATCAAATTTTACTTTGGTGTTCCTTTTGCCTCCCAACGAGTTCTACAACTTTGCCCTATTAAAGTTTTTGATCTGACAACAAATGGGAGAATTACAGGCACTCTGTTTTTTCCAAAAATAAAAAAATTTTAAGAAATTGATTTTCTCTCTTGAGTTCCTTTTGCCCTCCGAAGAGTTATACAACTTTGCCTTATGATAGTTTTTGATCTGATGACAAACGGGAGAATTACAGGCAGTCTGTTTTTTCCAAAAAAAAAAATGTCAAGAAATTGATTTTCTCTCTGGAGTTCCTTTTGCCCTCCGAAGAGTTCTACTACTGTTCATTATGAAAGTATTTGATCCGATGAAAAATTCAAGAAATTGATTTTCTCTCTGGAGTTACTTTTGCCCCCCAAAGCAAAGAAGAAACTTTTAGAAACTTTATTAAAGTTTTTGATTCGATGACAATTGGCTGAGTTACAGGCACTCTGTTTTTTACAAAAGTAAAAAAATTTCAAAAAATCAAATTTTTCTTTGCAGTTGCTTTTCCTCCCCCCAAAGTGTTCTACAACTTTTCATTATGAATGTTTTTCATCTGATGAAAAATGGCAGAATTACATGCAGTCTGTTTTTTTCAAAAAATCCAAAAATGGCAAAAATTTAAAAAAATCGATTTTTTCTCTGGAGTTCTTTTTGCCTCCCAACGAGTTCTACAACTTTGCCTTATTAAAGTTTTTGATTCGATGACAACTGGCTGAGTTACAGGCACTCTGTTTTTTTTTCAAAAAAAAAAAAATTTTAAGAAATTGATTTTCTCTCTGGAGTTCCTTTTGCCCCCGAAGAGTTCTACAACTTTGCCTTATGATAGTTTTTGATCTGATGACAAACGGGAGAATTACAGGCAGTCTGTTTTTCCAAAAATAACAAAATTTCATGAAATCGATTTTGTCTCTGGAGTTCTTTTTGCCCTCCAACGAGTTCTACAACTTTTCATTATGAAAGTGTTTGATCTGATGACAAATGGGAGAATTACAGGAACTCTGTTTTTTCTAAAAATAAAAAAATTGCAAGAAATTGATTTTCGCTCTGTAGTTCCTTTTGCCCTCCGAAGAGTTCTACAATAGTTCATTATGAAAGTATTTGATCCGATGAATAATGGGCGAATTACAGGCACTCTGTTGTTTCCAAAAATAACAAAATTTCAAAAAATCACATTTTTCTTTGGAGTTCCTTTTGCCTCTCAACGAGTTCTATAACTTTGCCCTATTAAAGTTTTTGATTCGATGACAACTGGCTGAGTTACAGGCACTCTGTTTTTTCCAAAAATAAAAAAATTTCAAGAAATTGATTTTTTCTCTGGAGTTCCTTTTGCCCCCCTCCGAAGAGTTCTACAACTTTGCCTTATGAAAGTGTTTGATCTGATGAAAATGGGAGAATTACAGGCAGTCTGTTTTTTCCAAAAATAAAAAAATTTCAAAAAATCAAATTTTACTTTGGAGTTCCTTTTGCCTCCCAACGAGTTCTACAACTTTGCCCTATTAAAGTTTTTGATCTGACGATAAATGGGAGAATTACAGGCACTCTGTTTTTTCCAAAAATAAAAAAATTTTAAGAAATTGATTTTCTCTCTGGAGTTCCTTTTGCCCTCCGAAGAGTTCTACAACTTTGCCTTATGATAGTTTTTGATCTGATGACAAACGGGAGAATTACAGGCAGTCTGTTTTTTCCAAAAAAAAAAATTTCAAGAAATTGATTTTCTCTCTGGAGTTCCTTTTGCCCTCCGAAGAGTTCTACAACTGTTCATTATGAAAGTATTTGATCCGATGAAAAATTTCAAGAAATTGATTTTCTCTCTGGAGTTCTTTTTGCCTCCCAAAGAGTTCTACAACTTTGCCTTATGAATGTGTTTGATCTGATGACAAATGGGAGAATTACAGGCAGTTTGTCTCTTCCAAAAATAAAAAAATTTCAAAAAATCAAATTTTTCTTTGGAGTTGCTTTTCCTCCCCCCAAAGTGTTCTACAACTTTTCATTATGAAAGTTTTTGATCTGATGAAAAATGGAAGAATTACATGTAGTCTCTTTTTTTCAAAAAATCCAAAAATGGCAAAAATTTAAGAAGAATCGATTTTTTCTCTGGAGTTCCTTTTGCCCCCCAAAGTGATCTACAACTTTTCATTATGAAAGTGTTTGATCTGATGACAAATGGTAGAATAACAGGCAGTCTGTTTTTTCCAAAAATAAAAAAGTTTAAAAAAATCAAATTTTTCTTTGGAGTTCCTTTTGCCTCCCAACGTGTTCTACAGCTTTGCCCCATTAAAGTTTTTGATTCGATGACAATTGGCTGAGTTACAGGCACTCTGTTTTTTCTAAAAATAAAAAAATTTCAAAAATCAAATTTTTCTATGGAGTTGCTTTTCCTCCCCCCAAAGTGTTCTACAACTTTTCATTATGAAAGTTTTTGATCTGATGAAAAATGGAAGAATTACATGTAGTCTGTTTTTTTCAAAAAATCCAAAAATGTCAAAAATTTAAGAAGAATCGATTTTTTCTCTGGAGTTCCTTTTGCCCCCCAAAGTGATCTACAACTTTTCATTATGAAAGTGTTTGATCTGATGACAAATGGTAGAATAACAGGCAGTCTGTTTTTTCCAAAAATAAAAAAGTTTAAAAAAATCAAATTTTTCTTTAGAGTTCCTTTTGCCTCCCAACGTGTTCTACAACTTTGCCCCATTAAAGTTTTTGATTCGATGACAATTGGCTGAGTTACAGGCACTCTGTTTTTCCAAAAATAAAAAAACTTCAAAAAATCAAATTTTACTTTGGAGTTCCTTTTGCCTCCCAACGAGTTCTACAACTTTGCTTTATTAAAGTTTTTGATCTGACGATAAATGGGAGAATTACAGGCACTCTGTTTTTTCCAAAAATAAAAAAATTTTAAGAAATTGATTTTCTCTCTGGAGTTCCTTTTGCCCTCCGAAGAGTTCTACAACTTTGCCTTATGATAGTTTTTGATCTGATGACAAACGGGAGAATTACAGGCAGTCTGTTTTTTCCAAAAAAAAAAATTTCAAGAAATTGATTTTCTCTCTGGAGTTCCTTTTGCCCTCCGAAGAGTTCTACAACTGTTCATTATGAAAGTATTTGATCCGATGAAAAATTTCAAGAAATTGATTTTCTCTCTGGAGTTCTTTTTGCCTCCCAAAGAGTTCTACAACTTTGCCTTATGAATGTGTTTGATCTGATGACAAATGGGAGAATTACAGGCAGTTTGTCTCTTCCAAAAATAAAAAAATTTCAAAAAATCAAATTTTTCTTTGGAGTTGCTTTTCCTCCCCTCAAAGTGTTCTACAACTTTTCATTATGAAAGTTTTTGATCTGATGAAAAATGGAAGAATTACATGTAGTCTCTTTTTTTCAAAAAATCCAAAAATGGCAAAAATTTAAGAAGAATCGATTTTTTCTCTGGAGTACCTTTTGCCCCCAACGAGTTCTACAACTTTGCCTTATGAAAGTGTTTGATCTGATGAAAATGGGAGAATTACAGGCAGTCTGTTTTTTCCAAAAATAAAAAAATGTCAAAAAATCAAATTTTACTTTGGAGTTCCTTTTGCCTCCCAACGAGTTCTACAACTTTGCCCTATTAAAGTTTTTGATCTGACGACAAATGGGAGAATTACAGGCACTCTGTTTTTTCCAAAAATAAAAAAATTTTAAGAAATTGATTTTCTCTCTGGAGTTCCTTTTGCCCTCCGAAGAGTTCTACAACTTTGCCTTATGAAAGTGTTTGATCTGATGAAAATGGGAGAATTACAGGCAGTCTGTTTTTTCCAAAAATAAAAAAATTTCAAAAAATCAAATTTTACTTTGGTGTTCCTTTTGCCTCCCAACGAGTTCTACAACTTTGCCCTATTAAAGTTTTTGATCTGACAACAAATGGGAGAATTACAGGCACTCTGTTTTTTCCAAAAATAAAAAAATTTTAAGAAATTGATTTTCTCTCTGGAGTTCCTTTTGCCCTCCGAAGAGTTCTACAACTTTGCCTTATGATAGTTTTTGATCTGATGACAAACGGGAGAATTACAGGCAGTCTGTTTTTTCCAAAAAAAAAAATGTCAAGAAATTGATTTTCTCTCTGGAGTTCCTTTTGCCCTCCGAAGAGTTCTACAACTGTTCATTATGAAAGTATTTGATCCGATGAAAAATTTCAAGAAATTGATTTTCTCTCTGGAGTTACTTTTGCCCCCCAAAGCAAAGAAGAAACTTTTAGAAACTTTATTAAAGTTTTTGATTCGATGACAATTGGCTGAGTTACAGGCACTCTGTTTTTTACAAAAGTAAAAAAATTTCAAAAAATCAAATTTTTCTTTGCAGTTGCTTTTCCTCCCCCCAAAGTGTTCTACAACTTTTCATTATGAATGTTTTTCATCTGATGAAAAATGGCAGAATTACATGCAGTCTGTTTTTTTCAAAAAATCCAAAAATGGCAAAAATTTAAAAAAATCGATTTTTTCTCTGGAGTTCTTTTTGCCTCCCAACGAGTTCTACAACTTTGCCTTATTAAAGTTTTTGATTCGATGACAACTGGCTGAGTTACAGGCACTCTGTTTTTTTTTCAAAAAAAAAAAAATTTTAAGAAATTGATTTTCTCTCTGGAGTTCCTTTTGCCCACGAAGAGTTCTACAACGTTGCCTTATGATAGTTTTTGATCTGATGACAAACGGGAGAATTACAGGCAGTCTGTTTTTCCAAAAATAACAAAATTTCATGAAATCGATTTTGTCTCTGGAGTTCTTTTTGCCCTCCAACGAGTTCTACAACTTTTCATTATGAAAGTGTTTGATCTGATGACAAATGGGAGAATTACAGGAACTCTGTTTTTTCTAAAAATAAAAAAATTGCAAGAAATTGATTTTCGCTCTGTAGTTCCTTTTGCCCTCCGAAGAGTTCTACAATAGTTCATTATGAAAGTATTTGATCCGATGAATAATGGGCGAATTACAGGCACTCTGTTGTTTCCAAAAATAACAAAATTTCAAAAAATCACATTTTTCTCTGGAGTTCCTTTTGCCCCCCTCCGAAGAGTTCTACAACTTTGCCTTATGAAAGTGTTTGATCTGATGAAAATGGGAGAATTACAGGCAGTCTGTTTTTTCCAAAAATAAAAAAATTTCAAAAAATCAAATTTTACTTTGGAGTTCCTTTTGCCTCCCAATGAGTTCTACAACTTTGCACTATTAAAGTTTTTGATCTGACGACAAATGGGAGAATTACAGGCACTCTGTTTTTTCCAAAAATAAAAAAATTTTAAGAAATTGATTTTCTCTCTGGAGTTCCTTTTGCCCTCCGAAGAGTTCTACAACTGTTCATTATGAAAGTATTTGATCCGATGAAAAATTTCAAGAAATTGATTTTCTCTCTGGAGTTCTTTTTGCCTCCCAAAGAGTTCTACAACTTTGCCTTATGAATGTGTTTGATCTGATGACAAATGGGAGAATTACAGGCAGTTTGTCTCTTCCAAAAATAAAAAAATTTCAAAAAATCAAATTTTTCTTTGGAGTTGCTTTTCCTCCCCCCAAAGTGTTCTACAACTTTTCATTATGAAAGTTTTTGATCTGATGAAAAATGGAAGAATTACATGTAGTCTCTTTTTTTCAAAAAATCCAAAAATGGCAAAAATTTAAGAAGAATCGATTTTTTCTCTGGAGTTCCTTTTGCCCCCCAAAGTGATCTACAACTTTTCATTATGAAAGTGTTTGATCTGATGACAAATGGTAGAATAACAGGCAGTCTGTTTTTTCCAAAAATAAAAAAGTTTAAAAAAATCAAATTTTTCTTTGGAGTTCCTTTTGCCTCCCAACGTGTTCTACAACTTTGCCCCATTAAAGTTTTTGATTCGATGACAATTGGCTGAGTTACAGGCACTCTGTTTTTTCTAAAAATAAAAAAATTTCAAAAAATCAAATTTTTCTTTGGAGTTGCTTTTCCTCCCCCAAAGTGTTCTACAACTTTTCATTATGAAAGTTTTTGATCTGATGAAAAATGGAAGAATTACATGTAGTCTGTTTTTTTCAAAAAATCCAAAAATGTCAAAAATTTAAGAAGAATCGATTTTTTCTCTGGAGTTCCTTTTGCCCCCCAAAGACATCTACAACTTTTCATTATGAATGTTTTTGATCCGATGAAAAATGACAGAATTACATGCAGTCTGTTTTTTCCAAATAATCCAAATATGGCAAAAATTAAAAAAAATCGATTTTTTCTTTAGAGTTCCTTTTGCCTCCAAAGTGTTCTACAACTTTGCCTTATGAAAGTTTTTGATTCGATGAAAATGGGAGAATTACAGGCAGTCTGTTTTTTCCAAAAATAAAAAAATTTCAAAAAATCAAATTTTACTTTGGAGTTCCTTTTGCCTCCCAACGAGTTCTACAACTTTGCCCTATTAAAGTTTTTGATTCGATTACAAATGGGAGAATTACAGGCACTCTGTTTTTCAAAAAAATCCAAAAATGGCAAAAAATTTCAAGAAGAATCGATTTTTTCTCTAGAGTTCCTTTTGCCCCCAAAGAGTTCTACAACTTTTCATTATGAAAGTATTTGATCCGATGACAAATAGTCTGTTTTTTCCAAAAATAAAAAAGTTTAAAAAAATCGATTTTTTCTCTGGAGTTCCTTTTGCATCCCAACGAGTTCTACAACTTTGCCTCATTAAAGTGTTTTGATTCGATGAAAATTGGCTGAGTTACAGGCACTCTGTTTTTTCCAAAAATAAAAAAATTTTCAAAAATCAAATTTTTCTTTGGAGTTCCTTTTGCCTCCCAATGAGTTCTACAACTTTTCATTATTAAAGTTTTTGATCTGATGACAAATGGGAGAATTACAGGCACTCTGTTTTTTCCAAAAATAAAAAAATTTTAAGAAATTGATTTTCTCTCTGGAGTTCCTTTTGCCCTCCGAAGAGTTCTACAACTGTTCATTATGAAAGTATTTGATCCGATGAAAAATTGGAGAATTACAGGCACTCTGTTTTTTACAAAAAGTAAAAATTTCAAAAATTTCAAAAAATCAATTTTTCTTCGCAGTTGCTTTTTCCCCCCAAAGTGTTCTACAACTTTTCATTATGAATGTTTTTCATCTGATGAAAAATGGCAGAATTACATGCAGTCTGTTTTTTCCAAAAATCCAAAAAAATTTAAAAAAATCGATTTTTTCTCTGGAGTTCTTTTTGCCTCCCAACGAGTTCTACAACTTTGCCTTATTAAAGTTTTTGATTCGATGCCAATTGGCTGAGTTACATGGGGGGTGGGGGGGGGGGGGGGTGGGGGGGGGGGGGGGTGGGGGGGGGGGGGGGTGGGGGGGGGGGGGGGTGGGGGGGGGGGGGGGTGGGGGGGGGGGGGGGTGGGGGGGGGGGGGGGTGGGGGGGGGGGGGGGTGGGGGGGGGGGGGGGTGGGGGGGGGGGGGGGTGGGGGGGGGGGGGGGTGGGGGGGGGGGGGGGTGGGGGGGGGGGGGGGTGGGGGGGGGGGGGGGTGGGGGGGGGGGGGGGTGGGGGGGGGGGGGGGTGGGGGGGGGGGGGGGTGGGGGGGGGGGGGGGTGGGGGGGGGGGGGGGTGGGGGGGGGGGGGGGTGGGGGGGGGGGGGGGTGGGGGGGGGGGGGGGTGGGGGGGGGGGGGGGTGGGGGGGGGGGGGGGTGGGGGGGGGGGGGGGTGGGGGGGGGGGGGGGTGGGGGGGGGGGGGGGTGGGGGGGGGGGGGGGTGGGGGGGGGGGGGGGTGGGGGGGGGGGGGGGTGGGGGGGGGGGGGTGAAGCTGAGAAGAATTTAATAATCAACAATTTATTACCAAAAAAGTCACGAGCAAACTACGAACTAGCTTATGCTGCGTTTTTAAAATGGTTGGATAATAACAAACAACAGCAAATTGACGAAGGTATATTACTCGTGTACTTCAAAGAAATAGCACAAAAATGGAAACCATCTACACTCTGGAGCCACTGGTCTAAATTAAGGACTACACTGAATATAAAGCAGCTTGGTGGATGGCGTTCCGACACTGTGGCTCAAGGGTATATCGAAAATTCGATGGCCAATAGAGAAGATATATATCAATGTATCGCTAATACTTCTAACCAGAAAAACGTAACCAGTACTGTTACAAAACTAAGTTCAATAGAAACATCCATTCAATCCTCAGGTAAACACAATTATTTAGATAATATTTACAAAAATATTTACAAAAATATTTACAAAAATATTTACAAAAATATTTACAAAAATACTATAACTAACAATAAGAATTAAAAAATTGCAGAAATACCGTCTGGAAGCATGCAAAGTTCTATCGCAAGATTAAATCAAACTCCTACAGTAAAATTGTCATCAACCACGCAATCATCGACATTACATCAACTTGATTCAAAGCATAAAATCACAAATAAAACACACGTCGGAGATACATCACATAAAACAACAACTAATCAATCTGAAAAATATTTAGATATGTCATCTGTAAATATGCTGCCATCAATAAATGACTTACCATGGAACGACACCAGCTTCGAAGATATCAACCACGATAATAACCCCAAGGTTCAAAAACCGAAGAAAAGAAAAGCAGGCATAGAATTTGATGTGGATCAAGATAAAGAAAATAAACCGTGTATATTTAAGAATTGCGAGATTCACAATGTAACAATTAATATCAATTATTACTCTTCAGATAAGAAAGTCGATAATGGCGCCAATATTTAAAACTTGAAGGGAATCCCTAGTGCCCAGGCGATAAAGTAGGAATTTACAGTAAAAAATGTAAATTAAATTCAATTCAATCGTTTTTAATTTACATTTTTTACTGTAAATTCCTAATTTATCGACTGGGCTCTATGGCATCCCCGTAAAAACTCCAAGAAAAACAATATGACGTAATTGTTTTTAATATAATAAGAAACATGTATGTACATTTGATAAATAATATTAAAATACATTAATTTGCATGTGTATTAATCTATTAATATTGTTGTAATTAACCTACCATTATAATTAAAAGTATTTGTTTGGGAAAACAAATTGCATGCAACTAAGGAAGAAAAACCGTGCTTAGAATGGTTTTTTCTCATTCGTTTAAATATCGAATGCTACATAGTAATTTTCTCTTCGACTGTGATTGTCCCACTCGCCTTCGGCTCATTCTTGTAACCCTCATATTCACAGAGAAAACACTTTCACCCTTGTAGCATAATTTAATATATTCAGTTATTGAGAATACGAGAACTTTGCTTTGCAAATTGTAGATATAATGTGTGTTAAATTACACCATCGCTATTTGTCTTATCGGGGGGGCTTCGCCCCCCCCCCCGAACCCCCCTTCCCGCGCCCTAACTCCCTCCGTAACCCCCCTTTCCCGTGCCCTAACCTTTCATAAAAATAATTGTACCATTTAATTAATGTAGAAACGAACTTTCCGCTGGGGATGAGAAAAAAATGTATATTGCACTCGGCGGAAAGAAAGTGGGCCCACTTTCTTCCCTCGGTGCATAATATACTATATTTTTGACGTGTAAAGTTTTTTGTTCATTTTAAGACCTGCAGAAGATTGTAATGAATTTATTTTTGACGTATAAAGTTTTTTGATAATTTTAAGGCCGATAGAAGATTGTAATTAATTTATTTTTGACGATGAAAGTGTTTTGTTGATTTGAAGAGTGATAGGAGATTATAATTAGTTTTGATTAGTGTCAGGTCCGTTAAGAACTCTATTCACCGGAGGGGCGAATTCATGTATCATGTTAACAGGTTGGTAGCTCAACCACTTTCTTCTATGCTGGCTGAACCAATTCACCAGGGGAACGAAGTATAGAAATTGAAACATCGATTGACTAGACAGAGGCTGCTTTGGGTGAAACGATGCCTCCAAATCAGACTTGGGCAACAGATTATCGATCAATCACATGAAAATAAGGTAAAGATATAAGTAATTGATTTAGGGGAGGAAATTCTTTAAAAAATTAATCACTCAAACGGATGCTAAACCATTTGTAATCTTTGTTTATGGAAGGAATGATATCCAATTTTTTACAGACTCTTACTTGAAAAATCCAATTTTGTAGCACTCCGCCTTAGCGTCTAGAGTGTCTTGGCGTATACGTACAGGGAACTGACGAAACTCTCAAATCGATTATGGACAGAGTTCCCTTGCTCTTTCTTGCCTCATCATTTGTGTGCCACATTAGTAGTCGAAATGTAAGACCATCTTCTGTGCAACTCGATCTACTGCAAAATCCGTATCGCTTTGTGTCCCATCGTCAAATTATGTAAACCAGTCCCTTTTCTGGAGCTGGAGCTTGGTTTATTGGTAGCAGGATCTCCCTTTCAAAAAGAAATAACTCACCAAGAATCACTACTTTTTTAAATAAATATATTTTAGTTTAATTTAATTGTTTTTATACTAACCTGACCAGCACGTCATCACCAATAGATTTGTAGATCATCTCCTGGGAATCGGAGTTGTCAGGCTAGGTTATGTCAGGGAGGCAAATGAGGTCACACACACATATAAACTAAGCTCTCAGGTCCATGTGGGTAGCGTAGTAAACCCAAAAATTATGAATGAAATGGGCGATGTTGGCACCATCTTTTGTGTAATATATAAACTCGTTCGTAAACGACTACTTCATAAACCATGAAACAGTAGATGGGCATGCGTTTTTCGATTTCGGCCCGGGCGAACTTACCCTTTCTCATCTGGACGCGTTGCATTTGCTAGGTAAACTAGACCTCCCACTAATTCTCTGTAAGGCCGGCTTAACATCTCGAGCTTCTCTTCCTCTGATACTGTACTCATTTGCTTTGTTACTTTTAGGTTCGACTCTATAGGTGTTGACACTGTTTTCGCGTTTTCCATATTAAACCTTTCGAGCAGTTCACCGACGTATTTTTCTTGAGACATACAAATTTGACCGATATCCCCTTCTCGTTGCACATTTATTCCTAGGATGCTGCTTATTCGTCCAAGTTCTACCATTTTGAAGGTTGATTTCAGTTTGGCTTTGATGATTTGTAGTTCTTCTAAACTCTTCGATGCCAAAATTAAATCGTCCACGTAGACGATGACGATGACTCGTTTGAAGTTCTTCCCAAAAACATACACACATGGAATAATCAGAGAATTCTTGCCACCATTTTCGATAAGGTAAGTATTCAATTTATCGAACCATTCACGTCCTGATTGCTTCAATCCATACAAGGGCTTGAGTAATCGACAGACTTTTTCTTCTCTACCCTTTTCGATAAACAACTCAGGTTGCTCCATAAATATCTCGTCGTGCAAATCACCTTGAACATTGGCTGAGATTACATCCATTTGATGAACGTGCATTTCTTCACTTACCGCACCGGCAAGTAATGCACGAATCTCTTCGTAACGTGCCACTGGCGCAAACACTTCATCGTAGTCAATTCCATGTTTTTGAACATGTCCGCGGACAACTAACCTCGCCTTATGCTTCTCAATTTCTCCATTTTGATTAATTTTTGTTTTGAACACCCAGCGGTTTATCAAAACTCGACTATTGATCGGCCGTTCCACAAGTATCCATGTGCCATTTTCGCGAAGCGTATTGTATTCCTTCTCCATAGCGGCTAGTCATAACTCTGTCGTCTCCTTCCGTTGCTTCAGTCGCATTTTCAGGATCTGATAGTTGGGGCTTCTTTGCCTGATATAATTTTGTCCGTCTTTCTGGATTACCGGTCCTTACGATCCTTGGACGACCCCTGCCTCTGGTTGACTTGGCAGTGACATTTTTATCGTCGCTAAGTTCTTCCTCTTCGGACGAAGTTATGAATTCCCCTTCAGGAGATCGGAATTCGATTTCAGGAGATTCTTGTTCAACATCCGATTCGAATTTGTTCATGACTGGCGCTTTTTCCAGAGATTTCTGCTTCTCAGTATCCAGTTCAGGGATCGGAAACACGGCTCTCGGTGACGTATCTGGCAGTTCCACCTTTTCGAAGAATTTTACGTCGCGGGACTTGATAACCATCTTTGTCCCCTGCTTCCACAATCTATAGGCCTTGGACTCGCTGGAATAGCCTATCAGAATGTACTCTTCGCCTTTAGGTTAAAACTTACCTCCTTTTTGCCTCTTATTTAGGACTATTGCTTTACTTCCGATGGTCCTTAAGTAGGTAACGCATGGCACTCTGTTTGTCCACGCTTGAAAATGCGTGATTCCATTCAAGCACGTGGTTGCCGATCGGTTCCGAAGATATACAGCAGTGTTCACTGCTTCCGCCCACAGCGAACCCGGAAAATTTGCTTGAACCATAATGCATCGAGCCATTTCGACAAGAGTTCGATTCGCTCTCTCTGCAATGCCATTTTGCTGTGGCGTGTATTCAACTGTCAATTGACGTGCGATTCCTTCATTCTTTAGAAATTCATCGAATTCTTTGGACAAATATTCGCCTGCGTTATCGGAGCGAATTTTCTTTATGTGGTGACCAGTTTGTTTTTCCACTCTCTTCTTGAAAACTTTAAATGTTTCTAGAATAACCGAACGCTGTCGGAGCATAGCTACCTCGGTATACCTTGAGCAGTCATCTATGAACGTAGCGAAATATTTGGCCCCTCCAAGAGACTCATTTCTCATTGGACCACAAATATCTGAGTGAGCTAACGCTAATAGCTCTGTTTCTCGATTTTTAGAGCGTTTAAACGGTAACGAATGAATCTTACATCTTGCGCAAATTTCGCAATTCAGCCCGGTCGCTGTACATTTAAAGTTTAATCTGTGAACTATTTGATTGTTTCGCATTTTATTTAAGTCTTTAATGTTGAGATGACCGTATCTTTGGTGCCATTTAATCATCTCCATGTCTTTATTTTCATCAGCGATAGCGGCGCAGTTTGGGCTTTCGTTAATTAAATACATATTATCGTGCTTTGTGGCCGAAAGAACTAATTATCCGTCAGCTTTATTAATCGTCGCATGGTTTTCAAAAAATTTAACCGAAAACCCGTTGTCGGTAGCAGCTAACACCGATAGGAGATTATTTCGCAATTTCGGAACATATAAAACATTTTTTTAATTTAATACGTTTTGTGTATTCGCTATTCAACGCTGCACTTAAACTTACGACACCTGTTCCGATCGATTCTACGAAGTGATTCGCGGCTGTAAACACTTTCGATTGTTTGTTGTCATTTAAGGTCGAAAAATACTTGCTATCATTGCACATGTGACGTGTCGCACCGCTGTCGGGAAACCAACACTGATCGGACGACTTTTCAAAATGTCCCGTATTATACGCGGCCAACGTTATTTCGTCGTTATCTTTCAAATTATTTGTTTTCGACTTTCGTTTCGATCTACAATCTTTGCTTTGATGCCCAATTTTTCCGCAATTATAGCATTTCCCGGAAAATTTACGACTAGCTATTTTCGCATCACTACTTTTATTTCGTTTGTGGTAACCATTTTTCCCTTTCGAAAATAACGCGTTGTTTACTTTTTCATCGACATCGACTTTTAGTGTACGTTCGGTTTGACGCGTATCTTCCTCGATTAATTTTAATTTCAAACTTTCAAGCGTCGGTATTTCATCGCGCGTTTCTATCGTAACACAAAAATTATCATATTCGGCCGGTAACGATCCAAGCAACATTATCGACAATAGTTCGTCTGGTATTTGAATACCTGCTTCCTGAAGCTGCTCTGCCTTCTCGGTGAAGTTAGTTACATACTGCGTAATTGTTGCTTCCTGTTTCTTCCCCATCCTCAGCAATTGCTTGTAGAGGGCTGCTTTTCGAACCGGACCCCTTGATTCGAATACTGCCTTGATTGCGTCCCAAGCCTCTTTCGATGTTGTCGCCCTTTTCACGTGATTTAGTTGACTGTGCGTGATACTTAGATTTATCACCGCCAGTGCCTTTGAGTCCTTTTTCATCCATTCTTCCGGTTGTTGCTCCGGTTTCGGGTTTGTTCCATCAACATATGACCACAGATCGTTGATTACGAGAACAGTCCGCATCTGAACTTTCCAGAGTTCATAATTCGTTTCCGTAAGTTTTTCAACACTCGAGAAACAACTCGCGGACGCCATTTTTGGCATGTGGTTTTCGTTTTCACTGAACACCGGAACTTTTACACGCATTGCATCCTGGGCCCATAACCTGTCAGGATTTTTGGAATGGTATAAAATAAAGACCAAGCCGCTGTAGTTAAGTGGGCGAACTTTAATAGCAAACAACTAACAAAAGTACATAATGATATGCGTAGTATCCGAGATCCGTTTCACACGGTAGACTACGGCGAACCAACTAACTTCGACAAGGATTTGCGAACAAGCACACACATTGTACCTAGCATTGACGATTCGCGATATTCGGCCAGGATCCAATACGCGCTCAGTCGATAACTCTTCACATTTTATTTATTTATAATTCGAATTCTTTTTGATTGCGACTTTTGCTGTAGTTCACAATTTTTTCTTAATTGTGATTTTTTTATGAGCACAATACACTTTAAATTTGTCTATTACTAGTCAAATTTTACCTGTCATTGATATAAATATGGTGAATTCTTAATATTTTTAAGCATTTTTCGAACTTGCACTGATGTATATATTTACGAGCACTGATATATTATACAGGGTCATCGAAAAGTATCGGACCCCCCTAATATCTTCAGTTAGAATGCACTTAGGAGAAAATGTCCAATAGCAAAGTTGTATGGTTCCAAGCGGGGAGTAAGATGATGACCTTGACTTTGACCTTGACCATGTCCTTCAAGGTCATTTCAAGGTCAATCTTATTTTTTTAAATAGAACCCCCTACATTTTATTGCATATTCTTATAGCTTATCTCGAGAGCTTTCCAAAACACTATAATAAAATATTTTTTATTAAGTACTTTTTGAGTTATAAAGGTTTGAAGTTAACAATTTGTTAAGTGGTGTGCGAGTCCGACCAGTTAAGACAAGAGTGGTGTGCGATACAACTTTGCTATTGGACATTTTCTCCTAAGTGCATTCTAACTGAAGATATTAGGGGGGTCCGATACTTTTCGATGACCCTGTATACCTATATCGGTGCTCGCGAATGTAGTCACATTTATAAGAACAAATGAGTCTACGTGTCAATTAAAACTGAAGTTGAACAGGATTGAATATCAACTTACTATCCGTAAAAATTTTCTTATGAAATTGAATCGATAGTTTTACAATGCCGAAGAGGCCGTACAATTTTGCAGACTACGCGCCAAGCACCAAAAAGCGAATTTTGAAGCAATGCCAAAAGGAATCAAGTGATGATTGTTCTAGTGATGGAACCAGTGTGGAACACAATTCCAGGTTTATATAATAGATGTTTTAATAAATGAAATGAAACTTTTTTATTGTTGCAATCAATAATATTTTTTAACCTATGATAAAATGTCATTTGAAAATATATAACATAACAAGGTTATGAATTATAGGTTGTACTGGAAAAAAAGTTTTTCACAGTAATTTCACTTCCAAATAATAATGTACGCATAAGAATTCTCTTTACATATTTGAAACTTTCAGTGGAGTAATGTAAATTTAGCTCATGAGTTGTCGATTTGATAGTAGTTGCACCTTTTTAAACGATTCATTGTATTTTCGCAAGTTTACGGATATTTTGTAATAATATTCAACAATTCATTCGCTAAATAGAAAAGTTATTTTTCAAAATTGCAAGCCGCACATCATGTTATATGAAATAATAATTAAACATTTTTTTAAAATAGTTGGAATGAAAGACAAAATATTCAAGAACATGATTTGCCCACCGAATTTCACTATCAAGTATCAAATTCCTTGGAATTGGATGAATATTATAGCACCGATAGTGATAATAGTATCAGTAGTTCAGCATCTACATTATCAAGTGCTGTTGGTAACAATGACGATGATGTGCATTCTGTCAATTTTGACACCAACAATGATGATCGTGATGAAGGTATATAGAGATAAACACTTTCAGCATTTTAACCTAAATTAAAAAGTTATTCATTACATCTTATATTCCGTTCAATTTATGAAATTGTCATGAGATTTCACGTAATTACTCAGGAAGTTCTCTTGATTAAGAAAGAGAAACTAAAGTTTGGTTATTTCTCTTGCTATCATTTGTAACAAGCAGAAGTGTGAAATACATAACCAACAAATATCATTTTGATTAAGTATGTAAATAACGTGGACGATTTGGAGATGAAACCAATCGTTTCTTTCCTTGCTGAATCGAAAATATGTTTTAGAAAAATTTATTAACATCATCTATTTAATAAAATTGGAACCAAATTAGCTATCGAATGAAATGGCATGAATGAGTGACAACGAAAAAATCTTTTCCTTTGGTCATTGCCTGGTCAGGATATCTGTGAAAGTATTTACTTTAACGACAATAGGTGGGCCAAATGTTTAGTAAGCTCCACTGAGTACTCTTTCAAATCATTTCTATTGTCGTTTACTTTGACCTATTAGAAATATTTGTAAAGTTCATATATTATCACTCTTTCTCCTGTAGTATTTCAAGTCAGAAAGTCCACAGCTTACACTTGCCGAACTATCGCCATTGTTGTATTGTAGAACGCTTCTCGTATTTATTCTTCCTTCAGCACGTTTGTTTGATCAGATATACTTTTATAGTTAATGTCGTTCAACTACTTCACATCTTTTTGTATTTCTTATCTTATTTAATAATTCAACTTGATCTTTATATGACTATCTTTGAATGATAATTGTGAAGCTGATAGATAAAAATGCCTCCTACTTTAAGGTTATGGACCCATTAAGTTCGCTGTATGTGTTTCATTACGAATTCAGTGATTGTTTTTAAGCATTCAGTACTTATTTTATCCGGACCTGGAACCTTTCCATTTTTTAACGAACTTATCATACTTGTTATGTTTATTTTTTTGACATCTTCGAGAAACATTGAATGACGTATATATGGAATTTGAAAATTTGAGATAACGCGTTGTATTTTATTTGTCACTGTTTTCCCAATATGTGTTAAATAATTAACAAAAGTATATGTAATAAGTAGATTATTATTTGTTTCATTCCCGTCTTTATCAATTATGCTAGAAATGATATTTATTTTGGTCTTATCTTCTTTTCCCAAAACGTCACTTATTGTTTTCAAACGTTTTCTGGATTTTGTACAAATTTTTGTATCGCGTTACTGTAATATTTATTTTTTACCTGTGTAATTGAAGTAAATATTGGATTTATGTTGCAACATTATAAGCAATTTAATAAATCATTTCAGATTCATCGGAAGATTTGAATTATGACGACAGCACAGATTTGAATTATGAAACGGTATAAAATATCGGAGGATTCTTACTGTATTGGAAAAATAAGTCGTACGGTTGCATTATCTGAAGAAATAGAGGCTGCATTGTCAAATGAGTCAATTACTGGACGAATTTATTATTCTTTTTGAAAATTATATAGGAATAAACAATTATTCGTGGCGGAATCAAACCACAGAACGCTCCGTACCAATAATACATATTGTAAATTTTATTTCGACGGCACTGCCGACCATATTGGCAGAATTAAAACATTTCCAGGATTTCTAACTGTCACTGTGAGGAATTATGTGAATGTGATGCATTCTATTATACAATTATAGTTCCAATAAAAAATGTAAAAAATTGTTCTACATGTATAGATAACAATTTTGTACCGCATATATCTAAAAAAACAGTTTCAGATGAAACTATTCTGGCACGAGATGTTACTAAATTAAAGTCAGTTTGCTTTCACGTGGAAATAAAAGATACAGGTGTCACATACATAGCTGAACAAATAAATTCAATCGAATTTGAGTAAATTTATAGAAATACTTTTTTTAGGGTAAACGTAACATAAGTTATGTAACATCTGCATTGCTCTTTGCCAAAGCAATTTAAATATTTCTATAAAACCGAAGTACTTGGCTCTTTTGAAAATGGAATTTGGTTATTATTTGTGCGAACAGCTGTTCCAAATGGGATTTTGATCTGTAAAAGAATTGTTTTCTATTCCTGCAATGTACCTATTCCTGCAGTCCAGTGATGCCGTAAGAACAAATTTGGAATTGGCTTACTGGATCCAAACCAACGACTTTCTACTACAACATTTTCTGGTTTAAATCTTTCCGTATACGGTAATTCATATATAATAAAAAATAGAGTTTATACCTCTGAGATTTATACGATGCATAAAATCTGGTCTCTCCCAGACTCACACCCATACTATCGTCTTATTCTTCCTTAGTCTTTCCCATAGTATTATTGGACTTTGGGGAGACTGTTAAAATGGTCTCCCCCAGATGCTCCCAAAGACACTTACCGAGACTCTGATCTATAGTCTCGACGAGACTGATTATTTCTACGCGGGTGTGCAAAACATACATCATTTATTTGACACTTACATTATTGCTCTCTCACACACAAAAGGTATCATAAATTTCTGCACGTTTGCTGACAGGATTGTGAAATTATGCTTTAATATTATGATTTTTATCGGTTGTTCAATTGATGATTGAGAGAGGAAAGGGAGAGGGGGTGAGAGGGAGAGAGAGAACAGTAATTGAGCAACCGATAAAAATCATAATATATGTACTCTCATAGTCGAAAGAAAACACTTAGAGTAATCTTTAGAGAATAAATGTGTTCAAACATATGGATTGGCAAATATGCAAATTTCAAGCATAAAATATTAGTTAACTAACGTTTCCAATATAAGGTAAGTAAGATGCAGAACACAGTAAACTTGTAAGAGAAGTTTATACTCAGAGAAATATTTCAAGCATAATAATAAATTTGAAGTGAAAATATTATCTCGATTATTTGCTAGATGTTTTTGGTATAGGTAGAATATTAGTGTGGGTATTAATTATTAGTAAGGTATTCGTTAATATCTGGAGTGGCTACAATTTATCTTTAAAATATGAATGCAATATAGAGAGTGCGAACAGATATATTACAAAATACAATAATCAAAAATAAAACACGACGCTTTGAAGGGTACATATTGAATATTGTGAGGAATTAAATGTAAGATAAGGAATTAGATACTTACCAATCTACATTAAATAATATGTTTATTATGAATCTAGTCGACAGTAAACTTATGACCTATAAATAATCATATTAATAACTGTGATGGGCGTGGGTAAGAAATTTCAGACACTGGCAATGGTACTGATCTCAATTTGTTGCGTTCGCACCTTTGGTCAAGATGAAATTAAAGAAGCATTATTATCGTCAGTAACGTGAAAGCATTCAGATTTAAGAAAATATACAACATATTGTAAAGGTGTTTCAAAGCTCCGACGTACTAGATGCCTACAGTTAATGAGGGTCTTGCCCGTCAATTTTGGCGCACATTTTAGTCTAAACGTGATAATGAAAATAGTGACATACAGTCTGCAAATATTGTAAAAGGTACGTTTTATAATATGCAGAAATTATGTAATTGAAATGAATGATAGAGATACGTGTGTTAAATGAATCATTTAATTGCACATTCATATACTTTTTTTATTGCTGGGATGGCGCCCGAACGTGGACGCCACCTCTCTGCCGAGAAAGGGCCAAATCGACCAGAAGGGTCGATTTGAGGATTCTTTTAGGGTGGACGGAGCTGCCGAATGTGTTAGTTCAAAAAGGAAAGGAGAACGGTGAAAATAAATGACAACTCGATTTTCTTTTTCGTATAGGTTTTTTTATTTTGGGATCGCGTTCCTCCAGCGTGATTTTTACTTTCTGCGGGGGAGGAGGCTGGTTATGGTCGGGGATGCTCGCTGGCTGTCCTTCGCGTTGGGCACGTTGCTCCAATAGGAATTTATATATTTTCCGGGCTCGCTCCCGTTTCCTACGCCGGACACCCTTATTATTTCGGGCCACTGTAAAAACGTAAAAAATTTAGTTTCGCGAAAGGAGAAACGCGGGAAACTGATAAAAAGTAATATTGAAAAAAAATAAAAAGGCTATCACCTAATTCCCTATGGGTCGATTCCGCATTGGCACGTACCAATTCCGGAATAAACCGAGGAAAGGGTTTACGAGTTCCTCGAGGGAGAGATAGAAACGCCAGGCCAAAAGATTTGGCCCTGGTCCCGTGCTCTGTCCGGGTTCAGGTTAGTCGCCTGGAATCTAGGTTAGGGGAAAATACTCACTATTATTTCAGTGCCGGTGGAAGTCCCGAACCCTCTTCTGAATTTGGACTGCTGGGCTGACGTGATGTGCTTGTCGAGCTGAACTTCTGCTCGAGTTTAACTGCTCACCTTAACTGCTTTTTTTGGTCCAGGAGGTACTGTATATATACTGGATACCGCCCGTGGTCCCCAGTCCCGTTTTGAAGCGTTGTGTCGTGTCACGGTTTTCTATCCAAAATTCATGTGAATGCAAGATTTGCAGCTGCCGTCCGAATTGAACAGAATCTTTTTGCGAGTTTAGACAATTGCGTTAATTTTAAGATTGTACAAAAATGAACGGTAGTTGTATCTTGTATAGAACTGGAGATATTTATTTGTTAATATTTACTAAATTAGTTTTTTAATAATCCGATAGATTTTATACAATTTTTATATGTCGTTGTGTTGTTTTAATAGTAAATTTGTATTTTTAATAAACTATTTTGCATTAATTGTTTTAATACAACTGTTGTTGATTTTTGTACAATTTAACATTATTTTTATTGAAGGCTTGTAAGAGCAATTTACACATAGTGATACAAAGCAAGACATGAATAAACAATGATATATTCTTAAAATAATTGTTTGTTTTAATAAATTTTGTATTATTGTAACTTTGAAAACATGATTATCGAGATGCTAAATTTTAAAGGAGGTTCAATTTTGTAATAGAGATATATATAAATAAAAGGTTCATTGTTTACTCATGAGATGGTGTTTACAATGTTTTATACGCTAATGTTTATTTATTCGTTTGTTCGGTACCAGTTTGAATAATGAAATTTCGTGGTTGAATCTATTGTAATAAAAGGAGAAAACGGAATTTGTCAGTTATTATAAATAAACGTTTCATTTTATTTTATAAATGTGTTTTCTGCAAAACCAGCACTTTATTTTGTAATAGAATTTGTATCTAAATATGGAGACTAATCCGACCAATGTTATCATTCTATTGTTCGTTAGTTTTGGTTTATAATTTTTATATTATATGAAAAACTATCTGGAAAAGAATTTTCTTGGAAAAGAAAAGTATGTCATATAAGCGTGTGCATGAGAAAGCGGATGTACTTTAGAATTTTTATTACTTTTTTAGAAATAGATAGAGTTGGTCAAGGGTACGGGTGGCTAGTCCGATTTGCTGCACTTTCTAAAGATGCTTTTAGATTTTTCCGTACATTTTCCTTTGAGACTATTTCGGAAAGTTTATATAAAATAATTAATGGTATTTTTACTCTCTACTGGTAATGTAGGAAACTGTAAGTGGGAGTGAAAAATCAGGAATTATAGGGTTCTGTATTTTCGATCGGTATCGGTAAGTAATTTGTTAAGAGGTTCGGTTAGTATACGCCAGGCGCGCTATTGCATCGGATATTTGGTCGGTATTTTTGAAATTAGGTGCGTTACGTAGGACGTAACACTTTTGTCACCAACGTTTCCAAAACACCGCAATTAAGCTTGTTTAGTTAAATTGTATAATGATCGTATATATTAAATTGTATCATTATTTACGAAAAAATCGTTGAATATTTACTCCCTTACATAAGAAAATATTCAATGATTATTGAAAATGTATTTCAACTGTCGAAAAGCAACATGAAGTAAGATAGAACTATATAAGCTTTACAGACAGATCATTGAGAATTTTTCACTTTTCCTTTCAAAATGACTAATGTTTTACGGAATCACATACGCACATTTAAATAGAATTAATTTATGCATGTCTTCACGTTGAATTTTTGTTTGATCTTTTATTTCATATACGGTAGCAGCCTTTTTAAGCGATAATGTATGAAAACATCAGTTCTATAAACGATTCAATATCAATAATAATAATATGAAATTTTAGTGCATGATGTGAAAACATAAGTTCTTAAAGATTAATTTATTACTATGAAAATTATTTATTGATATAATGACTTGTGTCTTTTTATATTACACTAGGTGTGATGGATAGGAGTACAGTCTCCTTATGCCAATACATTTAACAAAATCGATATAACAATAGTATTTGTACGTGACTGAAATGATTCGGAGTCAGGTATGAACCAAGTCATTACCGAATCGTCCAAACATAAATTATACGTCAATTATAAGTCATTAGCATTAATAAATAAATATTATAGATTGGAATCGTTGGTGCTGAAATAAAAAGTCATAATTATCATTAGTCATTCAAGTAAAATATATTTATCTTTGAATTTTATACATAATTGAACTCGTCATTAAAAACAATTCTGACCACACACATACCAACGCACTCGAGGTCGTCATTGCAAATATAAAAAATAAGAGTCAGGATTAAAACTAGTCCACGTGGGCTTGGGATCCAAAATGGCCGACCGGCCGGAAAAAGCGCACATCGCGTCCTTGGTATCTTCGTTATTACACATGTCGATAAATGTTGTAATGGCCCTCTTTCTCTCCGTCGCTCTTTTTCTTCCGCGCGGTCGAGTTAAACGGCTCGTTACATGACTTATTTAACTAATTACGATTACAATGTGAAAGTAACAAAAATCTGTCAAATATAACAACGTTTCGTGCAGTGTGATTATCCAAATCATTATTGTAAACGGAATCAAATAGTCATGTCCGTTAGGCTACATACAATTTCGAATCAAGAGGTATAGAACTAAAATACGTTAGTTAGTACTAAAATACATTTACGCTTGTACTTGTTGGGTTTTCAGAATGAATTTCATTCCATAGACGTGTGAATGTTACATCACAAGAATGTGCACACGACTCGATTTTATGCATGGGTATTCGTATAGATGTAACAAATGGGTAGCTAATGAGAGAGAAGGAGAAAGAACGGTCGACAATTAAAGAAGACAGTTCAAAAGTCACATTTGCTATGAATAAGGCCATCTTATGTGGGCTATTATACACGGTTCTAATGTGAACAAATTTGTTATTATCATAATGATAAATACTTTGTC
Source organism: Trichopria drosophilae (assembly GCA_030407085.1). Lineage (NCBI taxonomy): Eukaryota > Metazoa > Arthropoda > Insecta > Hymenoptera > Diapriidae > Trichopria > Trichopria drosophilae. The sequence goes on along the minus strand of CM059582.1, from coordinate 121,608,321 downwards.
GACTTTCGTTTTGTTGTTACTTTGACAGAAAGAAATATGTAGTGTAGATAAGATGACTAAGACCATGTACGATTTATGCATGGACTGACTTTAAGATGTGATGATTTCAAGTATTTGTTTTTAGAGTGCAGTACATCGCGATTCAATATACATACAAAAATTAATTGTTGAAACGATGTCAACTTAATGATTGAACATTTTTTATTTAAAATTTAGAGATCTTTGGCACGCTCAATTGTATTATAAATGGATCGAAACTTGTATTTATGTGTCTATGTACATTTCAATGAGATCGAATATCGTAGAAAAGATTTCTTCAATTGCAAAAGTGTGGTGACCATCATACTGGTGCTAGTACTTGAAACGGTTTAATATTGCGTTTAACTTCTTCTTCATCATCTGAGTATCGTAACGCGCAAACTATCGACAATGGACACGTATGGGACCGTCTATCCTAATCTCAAGAGGAACATCGAATGATACCGAGAGCGATCTAGTGACCGTGAAAACTATCTGTTTTTGTTACACTCTGATTTGATTTCCGATTCATAGGATTTTACGAAGAGATACTACACTGAGAGAAGTTTAGGGTAGCAGGTACCCTAAGCTAGGAGACGGGCGGTCCGTAAAATAAAAACCGCAATTAAACCGCGATTAAAAATTGTGGGCGTTAAATTAAAATTTATTTTCTTTACCACCATCTTTGTTTTAGCTTTAAGAAAGTCTATATACAACTTCTGCACGGTTAAAGTATTTAATGATAATAAAAAACTCGACTGAAGTACAAAAGTTGGTGTTATTTTCATATTAACGCTTCCGTCGTGAAAATGGTGCAAGATAGCATAAAATTGTACTCAACCTTTTTTATAGAGCACGAAATTTCCTACAAAAATGTCAGGGAGACCCCAAATCTAAAGTCAATAGTTTAGCCATAAATAATGCTTAAAGTTGCATCGAAAATTTTTGAGGTTATAGATCGGTCACCGTTGACTTCTAAGATGAAATTATGTCGTTATTTGTGGCTAAACTATTGTCTTTAGACTAGGGCCCTTAGAGACTTTTTTGTAGGAAATTTTGTGCTCTATAATAAAGGTCTAGTACAATTTTGTGCTATCTAGCACCGTTTTCGATACGGAAGCGTTAATATGAAAATAACACAAATTTTTATACTTCAATCGAGTATTTTAATATAATTAAATACTTTAACTATGTAGATGTTGTATGCACACTTTCTTAATGCTAAAACAAAGATGGTGCAGAAGAAAAAAATTTTTAATTTAACGCCCACAATTTTTAATCGCGGTTTAATCGCGGTTTTTATTTTTCGGACCGCCCGTGCCCTAGCTTAGTGTACCTGCTACCCTAAACTTCTCTCAGTGTACGATCTAGAGAGAAAGGTACGACGTATACCCATAAGATAGAGGTACCACGCCATATGTGGAAGTGGCAAAGAGTGTGTGAGAAGGAGAGATACAGAGATAGAGAGAGAGAGAGAGAGAGAGAGAGAGAGAGAGAGAGAGGGAGAATGAAGCGTCAATTAATGAAGGGGACAAGCAAATCAGTATTAGGTTCTAGAAAGGTAGTATATTGCCGACAAGCAAAGATTCCCCGCATCTGGTAATCAGTTTATATCGAAGGAAATGTGCATTATGGATATTTCCGACAGTGATGTAGTACAGTACGTTTTGAACGTAAAACAATTGTTTAATGCACAATTATCTTGGTCTACGATTGGAATCGGGCGATATACCCTTTGATGCAATCGACGAAACGTTGGAAGACATTGTTACATGTGCTCACAAAATATACATAAAAGGCGCAGACAAAAAAAAAAGATATAGGTTGCAGGACATTTTAGATGCTGACAATGCTGTTGACCTAGTCATATTGGCCCGTCCATCTCTACCGAAACTCATAGGATAAAATGCTAAAAAATTGGATACTGGAAAATCTTCAAGACCATCCTGCATCTCTTCAAAGGTCAATGAGAATTTTCTATGAAGTGAAACGTCTTGCATTAATGGAAACAAAAGATATCGAGTGTCTACCTATAGATTTCATCTCAACGTTTGCAGAACGTGACATTGAAGAAGCATGATCATGTCTACCTCTCACAATGCAAACGAATTCTGATTTACGTGAATGTCGTCGATAAACATTTTGAAACGAGTGATGATACCGTAGATAGGCAACCGCCGATGATTTAAGACTGTGCAAAGTGTTAATTTCAGAGGGATGTCTAGTAATGTCAATATAGGTATTTTAAAAATAGCGAGATTGCTTTCGCTTTGCAGTAAATGCGCCGTAATATTTAACAATTTCATATTCTTTTGCATGGTTAATTGTCAACTAGATTCAATTTTCAAGAACCTCATATTCAATTGTAATCGCTCCAAAGCCACTCATATCAGCAAGTGTATCATGGCAGCCTACGATGAATCTATGCATTTCAGATGCACCCGCATATTTCATTCTGCGACACGCAGATTCTGCAATCTCTTTAAACATACCAAAAGATGGCAGCATTATCATTTCCTTTAACTTTTTAATTAAAAGACACAAAACTGTGCGTAAAAATAGAAATAAACTGTTGAATTTTACACGCATCTCTTAAATTTTTACATCGTCATTTCGATCTTCTTATTCTCAGAAATTTTAAAAGTAGGAAATATTAAATGAACGTTAATTAATTATATTAGAAGCAAGTCGATACTCGTACGTGTTCGTCACTTGTGGGAAGTCAGATTCATTGTTACCGTATAGTAAAGTCTACGGATAATTAACAGGTCGAAACTTGTATGGCCATGTTTAAGACGTGGTAAATTGTACACACGCATTAAAAAACTGTCAGGAACCTGATTAATTACATTACCCACGTGTCCAAACTCGTATAGCTATAGTTCGAACGTCATGAAAACACGTAAATATCGTGAATAGATAAATGTACAGGGAATAAGCGTGTCATCCTCCCTCTTTCTTATTACTGCTAGCTTCTTCTATCAGTTCAACACTGAAAAAAACTGTTCACAGGTTTTCATAGTGCACATATGAATCCCTACTATACAGAGACTAATCGCGGCATTTGTCTGGCACTGGTTTCGTCTTTTTTGATGACGGTACCTGTATATTGCAGGCACAGAACAGAGGTAGCTACCAAATAATGTGAAGTAATGAATATAATGTATGCCGGTAATCAAAATACATATATTCGAGGCACTAAACTTTTAATGGCTTCTAGGAATTAATAGTTTCAGGTACAATTACAGAAGATGGTGTTGCTTGCATGATTATTCTGGGGTAGATTTGTTACGTCACTGATTTTGACGATGAAAAATGTTCTCCGTGTATATTATACATTTTAATACACGCTATTCGGATTATGTGAGATTTATTACTATTTAAATATTATTATTGTAAATTATTTAATTATTAGTACTACCTTTGTTAACGAAGGGGTGTGTTGGCCTACGGTTGACCCACCAGGTCATTCCTACAGATAAAATACGGAACTGAGGTCATCTCCTTTCTATTATGGCGGAGGTTGCCTAAAAATTCGGGAAAGAGAAAATGTGTTACTTGGTATGTCTTTTGATGAAATTGCGCAATGACTTTAAACGCGTCTGAACCTGTATACATGGAAAAATATATGGTGAAAATGATCGGCGGGTAATCGGAGATGACGATGACCGTAACAATGCTATAATGCTGAAGTTAATGGATCTAACAAAGAGTACGAGAGAGCGAGAGAGATGGTAGTAGAACGCAGGAGGAAAAGGTCATTATTAGAATTTTACGTTCACTTTCAAAATACGGTTCCTAGCCTACGCTGTATTTCCACATAGGCATCGAGAAGCGACTATGATGTAGCAATAGCTACTCTTCAATAAATTGCTTTTGCAATTTTTTTTCGACATTCCTCACATGAAAATACTAATGTGTAACAGCCAGTACTTTTCAATATTTATAATCTAATTTCTTAAGATCACGCATTAGAAAGAGGCCGTTTGCAATGACCATCTAAAGACAGGACATTTTTATAGCAATATTAGGGGGTCGACGCCAGGTCTTTTGAACGCGTTGAGACTTGCTTAGAGGATTTTCTAAATTAATTTTAAAATGGTCTTAGCGGTTTTGTGTGAAGGGACTCAGCAGTTTCGTCACTATTGGAGATCATTGAGTTACGCTAACGGCTTGTCAAGACGATTGTAATATTGATGGATAGATTTCCCCGACGAGAGAAAATTCTGAAAGGTGAATTCGAACTTACAACATGGCAAGGGAGAGGTCAACGCCCTGATTGTAGGTTTTTAAAATTTGAGTGAGATTTGAAAAGTAGGTCCTCGATATACGAGATTGCGCTATTCACCTTCAAACTGGTATTTAGTCTAATGAAAATCTACGCTTTCAATTCATCAAAAAAAAGATATATAACATCCGAATTAGGTCGGTAACGGTGTGCCATATTGAAAGAAAGATTTCCCCATAGGGCACATTTACAAGATCGAAAGATATATGCATAACGCTACAGCATTAATCTTCGAAAACGCAATGGGACGTCCACGAAGTCCTTGATTCATCTTAATGACCTCATTAGTGACGGTCAGATTTCCCAATGAGGGATTCTTGAATTATAAGCCCGCGTACTAAAGAGCAAATCGTAAATGAGAATGAATCCGGGAATCGGGCCGCGAGTCAGTCCGCGACTCAGTCTGCGAATTAGTCCACAAATCAGTCGGCGAATTATTTCACGAATCTACCACCTCGCATGCTGCGACAGCGCCGCAACTGTGGCGACGCCTGGTGGCGGCGGCGGAAACTAATTTCAAACTGTCCCACCTCTACTACTGATAAGCATTTTTTATCTCTTGACATTTTCGCGTATCTTGTCATGGTTTTCAAAGGATAGTCTTCTTTTTAATTCGAAAAAAGATCCATGTATTTTCAAGTTCGAAATGGCAATATGAGAGCAAATAATTGCAAAATTGAACAATTTGCAACTTTTTGCAAATTTCTTTGAATATTCGTGTAGATCTCGTCGAGATAGGCATTTCTTATCTCTTGACATTTTCGCGTATCTTGTTATGGTTTCCATATATTTAACGTAAAAGTGTTTTTAATGGCAAAAAACGCGGGAATAATTGAACCATATATTGGCGGATAACTCGTAAACGGTTGCTCATATCGAAAAATTGCAAAGGATAGTCTTCTTTTTAATTCGAAAAAGATCCATGTATTTTCAAGGTCGAAATGGCGATATGCGAGTAACTAATTGCAACATTGACAAATTTGCAACTTTTTGCAAATTTCTTTGAATATTCGTGCAGATCTCGTCGAGATAAGCTTTTCTTATCTCTAGACATTTTCGCGTATTTCGTCATGGTTTCCCTATATTTAACGTAAAAGTGTTTTTGATGGCAAAAAGAAAACGGGAAAAAGTGAACCATATATTGGAGAATAATTCGTAAGCAGTTGCTCATATCGAAAATTGCAAAAGATAAAACCATATTCTGTTTCAAATCGAAAAAAGATGCATATATTTTCAAGGTCGAAATGGCATAATGCCAGGAAATAATTCCATCATTGACCAATTTCCAACTTTTTGCAAATTTCTTTGCATATTCGTGCAGATCTCGTCGAGATAAGCATTTCTTATTTCTTGACATTTTCGGGTATCTCGTCATGGTATCCCTATATTTACGGTAAAAGTGTTTTTGATGGCGAAAAACCAACGCAGGAAAAAGTGAACCATATATTGGCGGATAACTCGTAAACGGTTGCTCTTATCGAAAAAATTGCCAAGGACAGTCTTCTTTTTAATTCGAAAAAGATCCATGCATTTTCAAGGTCGAAATGGCGATATGCGAGTAAATAATTGCAACATTGACCATTTTGCAACTTTTTGCAAATTTCTTTGAATATTCGTGCAGATCTCGTCGAGATAAGCATTTTTTATCTCTTGACATTTTCGGGTATCTCATCATGGTTTCCCTATATTTACGGTAAAAGTGTTTTTGATGGCAAAAAAACAACGAAGGAAAAAGTGAACCATATATTGGCGGATAACTCGGAAACGGTTGCTCTTATCGAAAAATTGCAAAGGACAGTCTTCTTTTTAATTCGAAAAAGATCCATGTATTTTCAAGTTCGAAATGGCGATATGCGAGTAAATAATTGCAACATTGACCATTTTGCAACTTCTTGCAAATTTCTTTGAATATTCGTGCAGATCTCGTCGAGATAAACATTTTTTATCTTTTGACATTTTCGGGTATCTCGTCATGGTTTCCCTATATGTACGATAAAAATGTTTTTGATGGCAAAAAAACAACGCAGGAAAAAATGAACCATATATTGGCGGATAACTCGTAAACGGTTACTAATATCAAAAAATTGCAAAGGACAGTCTTCTTTTTAATTCGAAAAAGATCCATGTATTTTCAAGGTCGAAATGGCGATATGCGAGTAAATAATTGCAACATTGCCCAATTTGCAACTTCCTGCAAATTTCTTTGAATATTCGTGCAGATCTCGTCGAGATAAGCATTTCTTATCTCTTGACATTTTCGCGTATTTCGTCATGGTTTCCCTATATTTAACGTAAATGTGTTTTTGATGGAAAAAAAAAACCGGGAAAAAGTGAACCATATATTGGAGAATAATTCGTAAGCGGTTGCTCATATCGAAAATTGCAAAAGATAAAACCATATGCTTTTTCAAATCGAAAAAAGATGCGTATACTTTTCAAGGTCGGAATGGCATAATGCCAGGAAATAATTCCAACATTGACCAATTGGCAACTTTTTGCAAATTTCATTGAATATTCTGGTAGATCTCACCGAGATAAGCATTTCTTATCTCTTGACATTTTCGCGTCTCTTGTTATGGTTTCCATATATTTAACGTGAAATTGTTTTTAATGGCAAAAAACGCGGGAATAACTGAATCAATGATTGGCGGATAACTCGTAAACGGTTGCTCATATCGAAAAATTGCAAAGGATAGTCTTCTTTTTAATTCGAAAAAAAGATCCATTTATTTTACAGGGCGAAAAGACAATATGCGAGTAAATAATTGCAAGATCGACCAATTTGCAACTTCTTGCAAATTTCTTTGCATATTCGTGCAGATCTCGTCGAGATAAGCATTTCTTATCTCTTGACATTTTCGGGTATCTCGTCATGGTATCCCTATATTTACGGTAAAAGTGTTTTTGATGGCGAAAAAACAACGCAGGAAAAAGTGAACCATATATTGGCGGATAACTCGTAAACGGTTGCTCTTATCGAAAAATTGCAAAGGACAGTCTTCTTTTTAATTCGAAAAAGATCCATGTATTTTCAAGGTCGAAATGGCGATATGCGAGTAAATAATTGCAACATTGACCAATTTGCAATTTCTTGCAAATTTCTTTGAATATACGTGCAGATCTCGTCGAGATAAGCAATTTTTATCTCTTGACATTTTCGGGTATCTCGTCATGGTTTTCCTATATTTAACGTAAAAATGTTTTTGAAAAACGCAGTAAAAAGTGAACCATATATTGGCGGATAACTCGTAAACGGTTGCTCATATCGAAAAATTGCAAAGGACAGTCTTCTTTTTAACTCGAAAAAGATCCATGTATTTTCAAGGTCGAAATGGCGATATGCGAGTAAATAATTGCAACATTGACCATTTTGCAACTTCTTGCAAATTTCTTTAAATATTCGTGCAGATCTCGTCGATATAAGCATTTTTTATCTTTTGACATTTTCGGGTATCTCGTCATGGTTTCCCTATATTTACGGTAAAAATGTTTTTGATGGCAAAAAAACAACGCAGGAAAAAGTGAACCATATATTGGCGGATAACTCGTAAACGGTTACTCATATCAAAAATTGCAAAGGACAGTCTTCTTTTTAATTCGAAAAAGATCCATGTATTTTCAAGGTCGAAATGGCGATATGCGAGTAAATAATTGCAACATTGCCCAATTTGCAACTTCCTGCAAATTTCTTTGAATATTCGTGCAGATCTCGTCGAGATAAGCATTTCTTATCTCTAGACATTTTCGCGTATTTCGTCATGGTTTCCCTATATTTAACGTAAATGTGTTTTTGATGGCAAAAAAAAACCGGGAAAAAGTGAACCATATATTGGAGAATAATTCGTTAGCGGTTGCTCATATCGAAAATTGCAAAAGATAAAACCATATGATTTTTCAAATCGAAAAAAGATGCGTATACTTTTCAAGGTCGGAATGGCATAATGCCAGGAAATAATTCCAACATTGACCAATTGGCAACTTTTTGCAAATTTCATTGAATATTCTGGTAGATCTCACCGAGATAAGCATTTCTTATCTCTTGACATTTTCGCGTCTCTTGTTATGGTTTCCATATATTTAACGTGAAATTGTTTTTAATGGCAAAAAACGCGGGAATAACTGAATCAATGATTAGCGGATAACTCGTAAACGGTTGCTCATATCGAAAAATTGCAAAGGATAGTCTTCTTTTTAATTCGAAAAAAGATCCATTTATTTTAAAGGTCGAAAAGACAATATGCGAGTAAATAATTGCAAGATCGACCAATTTGCAACTTCTTGCAAATTTCTTTGCATATTCGTGCAGATCTCGTCGAGATAAGCATTTCTTATCTCTTGACATTTTCGGGTATCTCGTCATGGTATCCCTATATTTACGGTAAAAGTGTTTTTGATGGCGAAAAAACAACGCAGGAAAAAGTGAACCATATATTGGCGGATAACTCGTAAACGGTTGCTCTTATCGAAAAATTGCAAAGGACAGTCTTCTTTTTAATTCGAAAAAGATCCATGTATTTTCAAGGTCGAAATGGCGATATGCGAGTAAATAATTGCAACATTGACAAATTTGCAATTTCTTGCAAATTTCTTTGAATATACGTGCAGATCTCGTCGAGATAAGCAATTTTTATCTCTTGACATTTTCGGGTATCTCGTCATGGTTTTCCTATATTTAACGTAAAAATGTTTTTGAAAAACGCAGTAAAAAGTGAACCATATATTGGCGGATAACTCGTAAACGGTTGCTCATATCGAAAAATTGCAAAGGACAGTCTTCTTTTTAACTCGAAAAAGATCCATGTATTTTCAAGGTCGAAATGGCGATATGCGAGTAAGTAATTGCAACATTGACCATTTTGCAACTTCTTGCAAATTTCTTTGAATATTCGTGCAGATCTCGTCGAGATAAACATTTTTTATCTTTTGACATTTTCGGGTATCTCGTCATGGTTTCCCTATATTTACGATAAAAATGTTTTTGATGGCAAAAAAACAACGCAGGAAAAATGAACCATATATTGGCGGATAACTCGTAAACGGTTACTAATATCAAAAAATTGCAAAGGACAGTCTTCTTTTTAATTCGAAAAAGATCCATGTATTTTCAAGGTCGAAATGGCGATATGCGAGTAAATAATTGCAACATTGCCCAATTTGCAACTTCCTGCAAATTTCTTTGAATATTCGTGCAGATCTCGTCGAGATAAGCATTTCTTATCTCTTGACATTTTCGCGTATTTCGTCATGGTTTCCCTATATTTAACGTAAATGTGTTTTTAATGGCAAAAAAAAACCGGGAAAAAGTGAACCATATATTGGAGAATAATTCGTAAGCGGTTGCTCATATCGAAAATTGCAAAAGATAAAACCATATGCTTTTTCAAATCGAAAAAAGGTGCGTATACTTTTCAAGGTCGGAATGGCATAATGCCAGGAAATAATTCCAACATTGACCAATTGGCAACTTTTTGCAAATTTCATTGAATATTCTGGTAGATCTCACCGAGATAAGCATTTCTTATCTCTTGACATTTTCGCGTCTCTTGTTATGGTTTCCATATATTTAACATGAAATTGTTTTTAATGGCAAAAAACGCGGGATTAACTGAATCAATGATTGGCGGATAACTCGTAAACGGTTGCTCATATCGAAAAATGGCAAAGGATAGTCTTCTTTTTAATTCGAAAAAAGATCCATTTATTTTAAAGGTCGAAAAGACAATATGCGAGTAAATAATTGCAAGATCGACCAATTTGCAACTTCTTGCAAATTTCTTTGCATATTCGTGCAGATCTCGTCGAGATAAGCATTTCTTATCTCTTGACATTTTCGGGTATCTCGTCATGGTATCCCTATATTTACGGTAAAAGTGTTTTTGATGGCGAAAAAACAACGCAGGAAAAAGTGAACCATATATTGGCGGATAACTCGTAAACGGTTGCTCTTATCGAAAAATTGCAAAGGACAGTCTTCTTTTTAATTCGAAAAAGATCCATGTATTTTCAAGGTCGAAATGGCGATATGCGAGTAAATAATTGCAACATTGACCATTTTGCAACTTCTTGCAAATTTCTTTGAATATTCGTGCAGATCTCGTCGAGATAAACATTTTTTATCTTTTGACATTTTCGGGTATCTCGTCATGGTTTCCCTATATTTACGATAAAAATGTTTTTGATGGCAAAAAAACAACGCAGGAAAAATGAACCATATATTGGCGGATAACTCGTAAACGGTTACTAATATCAAAAAATTGCAAAGGACAGTCTTCTTTTTAATTCGAAAAAGATCCATGTATTTTCAAGGTCGAAATGGCGATATGCGAGTAAATAATTGCAACATTGCCCAATTTGCAACTTCCTGCAAATTTCTTTGAATATTCGTGCAGATCTCGTCGAGATAAGCATTTCTTATCTCTTGACATTTTCGCGTATTTCGTCATGGTTTCCCTATATTTAACGTAAATGTGTTTTTAATGGCAAAAAAAAACCGGGAAAAAGTGAACCATATATTGGAGAATAATTCGTAAGCGGTTGCTCATATCGAAAATTGCAAAAGATAAAACCATATGCTTTTTCAAATCGAAAAAAGGTGCGTATACTTTTCAAGGTCGGAATGGCATAATGCCAGGAAATAATTCCAACATTGACCAATTGGCAACTTTTTGCAAATTTCATTGAATATTCTGGTAGATCTCACCGAGATAAGCATTTCTTATCTCTTGACATTTTCGCGTCTCTTGTTATGGTTTCCATATATTTAACATGAAATTGTTTTTAATGGCAAAAAACGCGGGATTAACTGAATCAATGATTGGCGGATAACTCGTAAACGGTTGCTCATATCGAAAAATTGCAAAGGATAGTCTTCTTTTTAATTCGAAAAAAGATCCATTTATTTTAAAGGTCGAAAAGACAATATGCGAGTAAATAATTGCAAGATCGACCAATTTGCAACTTCTTGCAAATTTCTTTGCATATTCGTGCAGATCTCGTCGAGATAAGCATTTCTTATCTCTTGACATTTTCGGGTATCTCGTCATGGTATCCCTATATTTACGGTAAAAGTGTTTTTGATGGCGAAAAAACAACGCAGGAAAAAGTGAACCATATATTGGCGGATAACTCGTAAACGGTTGCTCTTATCGAAAAAGTGCAAAGGACAGTCTTCTTTTTAATTCGAAAAAAGATCCATGTATTTTCAAGGTCGAAATGGCGATATGCGAGTAAGTAATTGCAACATTGACCATTTTGCAACTTCTTGCAAATTTCTTTGAATATTCGTGCAGATCTCGTCGAGATAAACATTTTTTATCTTTTGACATTTTCGGGTATCTCGTCATGGTTTCCCTATATTTACGATAAAAATGTTTTTGATGGCAAAAAAACAACGCAGGAAAAATGAACCATATATTGGCGGATAACTCGTAAACGGTTACTAATATCAAAAAATTGCAAAGGACAGTCTTCTTTTTAATTCGAAAAAGATCCATGTATTTTCAATGTCGAAATGGCGATATGCGAGTAAATAATTGCAACATTGCCCAATTTGCAACTTCCTGCAAATTTCTTTGAATATTCGTGCAGATCTCGTCGAGATAAGCATTTCTTATCTCTTGACATTTTCGCGTATTTCGTCATGGTTTCCCTATATTTAACGTAAATGTGTTTTTGATGGCAAAAAAAAAACCGGGCAAAAGTGAACCATATATTTGAGAATAATTCGTAAGCGGTTGCTCATATCGAAAATTGCAAAAGGTAAAACCATATGCTTTTTCAAATCGAAAAAAGGTGCGTATACTTTTCAAGGTCGGAATGGCATAATGCCAGGAAATAATTCCAACATTGACCAATTGGCAACTTTTTGCAAATTTCATTGAATATTCTGGTAGATCTCACCGAGATAAGCATTTCTTATCTCTTGACATTTTCGCGTCTCTTGTTATGGTTTCCATATATTTAACGCGAAATTGTTTTTAATGGCAAAAAACGCGGGATTAACTGAATCAATGATTGGCGGATAACTCGTAAACGGTTGCTCATATCGAAAAATTGCAAAGGATAGTCTTCTTTTTAATTCGAAAAAAGATCCATTTATTTTAAAGGTCGAAAAGACAATATGCGAGTAAATAATTGCAAGATCGACCAATTTGCAACTTCTTGCAAATTTCTTTGCATATTCGTGCAGATCTCGTCGAGATAAGCATTTCTTATCTCTTGACATTTTCGGGTATCTCGTCATGGTATCCCTATATTTACGGTAAAAGTGTTTTTGATGGCGAAAAAACAACGCAGGAAAAAGTGAACCATATATTGGCGGATAACTCGTAAACGGTTGCTCTTATCGAAAAAGTGCAAAGGACAGTCTTCTTTTTAATTCGAAAAAAGATCCATGTATTTTCAAGTTCGAAATGGCGATATGCGAGTAAATAATTGCAACATTGACCATTTTGCAACTTCTTGCAAATTTCTTTGAATATTCGTGCAGATCTCGTCGAGATAAACATTTTTTATCTTTTGACATTTTCGGGTATCTCGTCATGGTTTCCCGATATTTACGATAAAAATGTTTTTGATGGCAAAAAAACAACGCAGGAAAAATGAACCATATATTGGCGGATAACTCGTAAACGGTTACTAATATCAAAAAATTGCAAAGGACAGTCTTCTTTTTAATTCGAAAAAGATCCATGTATTTTCAAGGTCGAAATGGCGATATGCGAGTAAATAATTGCAACATTGACCAATTTGCAATTTCTTGCAAATTTCTTTGAATATACGTGCAGATCTCGTCGAGATAAGCAATTTTTATCTCTTGACATTTTCGCGTCTCTTGTTATGGTTTCCATATATTTAACGTGAAATTGTTTTTAATGGCAAAAAACGCGGGAATAACTGAATCAATGATTGGCGGATAACTCGTAAACGGTTGCTCTTATCGAAAAAGTGCAAAGGACAGTCTTCTTTTTAATTCGAAAAAAGATCCATGTATTTTCAAGTTCGAAATGGCGATATGCGAGTAAATAATTGCAACATTGACCATTTTGCAACTTCTTGCAAATTTCTTTGAATATTCGTGCAGATCTCGTCGAGATAAGCATTTCTTATCTCTTGACATTTTCGGGTATCTCGTCATGGTATTCCTATATTTACGGTAAAACTGCTTTTGATGGCGAAAAAACAACGCAGGAAAAAGTGAACCATATATTGGCGGATAACTCGTAAACGGTTGCTCTTATCGAAAAATTGCAAAGGACAGTCTTCTTTTTAATTCGAAAAAGATCCATGTATTTTCAAGGTCGAAATGGCGATATGCGAGTAAATAATTGCAACATTGACCAATTTGCAACTTCTTGCAAATTTCTTTGAATATTCGTGAAGATCTCGTCGAGATAAGCAATTTTTATCTCTTGACATTTTCGGGAATCTCGTCATGGTTTCCCTATATTTAACGTAAAAATGTTTTTGAAAAACGCAGGAAAAAGTGAACCATATATTGGCGGATAACTCGTAAACGATTGCTCTTATCGAAAAATTGCAAAGGACAGTCTTCTTTTTAATTCGAAAAAGATCCATGTATTTTCAAGGTCGAAATGGCGATATGCGAGTAAATAATTGGAACATTTACCAATTTGCAACTTCTTGCAAATTTCTTTGAATATTCGTGCAGATCTCGGCGAGATAAGCATTTATCTCTTGACATTTTCGCGTATTTCGTCATGGTTTCCCTATATTTAACGTAAATGTGTTTTTGATGGCTAAAAAAACCGGGAAAAGTGAACCATATATTGGAGAATAATTCGTAAGCGGTTGCTCATATCGAAAATTGCAAAAGATAAAACCATATGCTTTTTCAAATCAAAAAAAGATGCGTATATTTTCAAGGTCGGAATGGCATAATGCCAGGAAATAATTCCAACGTTGACCAATTTGCAACTTTTTGCAAATTTCTTTGAATATTCTTGCAGATCTTGTCGAGATAAGTATTTCTTATCTCTTGACATTTTCGCGTATCTTGTTATGGTTTCCATATATTTAATGTGAAAGTGTTTTTTATGGGAAAAAACGCGGGAATAATTGAACCATATATTGGCGGATAACTCGTAAACGGTTGCTCAAATCGAAAAATTGCAAAGGATAGTCTTCTTTTTAATTCGAAAAAAGATCCATTTATTTTAAAGGTCGAAAAGACAATATGCGAGTAAATAATTGCAAGATCGACCAATTTGCAACTTCTTGCAAATTTCTTTGCATATTCGTGCAGATCTCGTCGAGATAAGCATTTCTTATTTCTTGACATTTTCGGGTATCTCGTCATGGTATCCCTATATTTACGGTAAAAGTGTTTTTGATGGCGAAAAAACAACGCAGGAAAAAGTGAACCATATATTGGCGGATAACTCGTAAACGGTTGCTCTTATCGAAAAATTGCAAAGGACAGTCTTCTTTCTAATTCGAAAAAGATCCATGTATTTTCAAGGTCGAAATGGCGATATGCGAATAAATAATTGCAACATTGCCCAATTTGCAACTTCTTGCAAATTTCTTTGAATATTCGTGCAGATCTCGTCGAGATAAGCATTTTTTATCTTTTGACATTTTCGGGTATCTCGTCATGGTTTCCCTATATTTAACGTAAAAATGTTTTTGAAAAACGCAGGAAAAAGTGAACCATATATTGGCGGATAACTCGTAAACGGTTGCTCATATCGAAAAATTGCAAAGGACAGTCTTCTTTTTAACTCGAAAAAGATCCATGTATTTTCAAGGTCGAAATGGCGATATGCGAGTAAATAATTGCAACATTGACCATTTTGCAACTTCTTGCAAATTTCTTTAAATATTCGTGCAGATATCGTCGAGATAAGCATTTTTTATCTTTTGACATTTTCGGGTATCTCGTCATAGTTTCTCTATATTTACGGTAAAAGTGTTTTTGATGGCAAAAAAACAACGCAGGAAAAAGTGAACCATATATTGGCGGATAACTCGTAAACGGTTGCTCTTATCGAAAAATTGCAAAGGACAGTCTTCTTTTTAATTCGAAAAAGATCCGTGTATTTTCAAGGTCGAAATGGCGATATGCGAGTAAATAATTGCAACATTGACCAATTTGCAACTTCTTGCAAATTTCTTTGAATATTCTTGCAGATCTCGTCGAGATAAGCATTTCTTATCTCTTGACATTTTCGCGTCTTTCGTCATGGTTTCCCTATATTTAACGTAAATGTGTTTTTGATGGCAAAAAAAACCGGGAAAAAGTGAACCATATATTGGCGGATAACTCGTAAACGGTTGCTAATATCGAAAAATTGCAAAGGATAGTCTTCTTTTTAACTCGAAAAAAGATGCATATATTTTAAAGGTCGAAATGGCATAATGCGAGGAAATAATTCCAACATTGACCAATTTGCAACTTTTTGCAAATTTCTTTGAATAGTCGTGCAGATCTCATCGAGATAAGCATTTCTTATCTCTTGACATTTTCGCGTATCTTGTTATGGTTTCCATATATTTACGATAAAAATGTTTTTGATGGCAAAAAAACAACGAAGGAAAAAATGAACCATATATTGGCGGATAACTCGGAAACGGTTGCTCATATCGAAAAATTGCAAAGGATAGTCTTCTTTTTAATTCGAAAAAAGATCCATTTATTTTAAAGGTCGAAAAGACAATATGCGAGTAAATAATTGCAAGATCGACCAATTTGCAACTTCTTGCAAATTTCTTTGCATATTCGTGCAGATCTCGTCGAGATAGGCATTTCTTATCTCTTGACATTTTCGGGTATCTCGTCATGGTATCCCTATATTTACGGTAAAAGTGTTTTTGATGGCGAAAAAACAACGCAGGAAAAAGTGAACCATATATTGGCGGATAACTCGTAAACGGTTGCTCTTATCGAAAAATTGCAAAGGACAGTCTTCTTTTTAATTCGAAAAAGATCCATGTATTTTCAAGGTCGAAATGGCGATATGCGAGTAAATTATTGCAACATTGACCAATTTGCAACTTCTTGCAAATTTCTTTGAATATACGTGCAGATCTCGTCGAGATAAGCAATTTTTATCTCTTGACATTTTCGGGTATCTCGTCATGGTTTTCCTATATTTAACGTAAAAATGTTTTTGAAAAACGCAGGAAAAAGTGACCCATATATTGGCGGATAACTCGTAAACGGTTGCTCATATCGAAAAATTGCAAAGGACAGTCTTCTTTTTAATTCGAAAAAGATCCATGTATTCTCAAGGTCGAAATGGCGATATGCGAGTAAGTAATTGCAACATTGACCATTTTGCAACTTCTTGCAAATTTCTTTGAATATTCGTGCAGATCTCGTCGAGATAAGTATTTCTTATCTCTTGACATTTTCGCGTATCTTGTTATGGTTTCCATATATTTAACGTAAATGTGTTTTTGATGGCAAAAAAAAAACCGGGAAAAAGTGAACCATATATTGGCGGATAACTCGTAAACGGTTGCTCATATCGAAAAATTGCAAAGGACAGTCTTCTTTTTAATTCGAAAAAGATCCATGTATTTTCAAGGTCGAAATGGCGATATGCGAGTAAATAATTGCAACATTGCCCAATTTGCAACTTCTTGCAAATTTCTTTGAATATTCGTGCAGATCTCGTCGAGATAAGCATTTTTTATCTCTTGACATTTTCGCGTATCTCGTCATGGTTTCCCTATATTTAACGTAAAAATGTTTTTAATGGCAAACGCAGGAAAAAGTGAACCATATATTGGCGGATAACTCGTAAACGGTTGCTCATATCGAAAATTGCAAAAGATAATATGCTTTTTCAAATCGAAAAAAGATGCGTATACTTTTCAAGGTCGGAATGGCATAATGCCAGGAAATAATTCCAACATTGACCAATTCGCAACTTTTTGCAAATTTCATTGAATATTCTGGTAGATCTCACCGAGATAAGCATTTCTTATCTCTTGACATTTTCGCGTCTCTTGTTATGGTTTCCATATATTTAACGTGAAATTGTTTTTAATGGCAAAAAACGTGGGAATAACTGAATCAATGATTGGCGGATAACTCGTAAACGGTTGCTCATATCGAAAAATTGCAAAGGGTAGTCTTCTTTTTAATTCGAAAAAAGATCCATTTATTTTAAAGGTCGAAAAGACAATATGGGAGTAAATAATTGCAAGATCGACCAATTTGCAACTTCTTGCAAATTTCTTTGCATATTCGTGCAGATCTCGTCGAGATAGGCATTTCTTATCTCTTGACATTTTCGGGTATCTCGTCATGGTATCCCTATATTTACGGTAAAAGTGTTTTTGAAAAACGCAGGAAAAAGTGAACCATATATTGGCGGATAACTCGTAAACGGTTGCTCATATCGAAAAATTGCAAAGGACAGTCTTCTTTTTAATTCGAAAAAGATCCATGTATTTTCAAGGTCGAAATGGCGAAATGCGAGTAAATAATTGCAACATTGACCATTTTGCAACTTCTTGCAAATTTCTTTAAATATTCGTGCAGATCTCGTCGAGATAAGCATTTCTTATTTCTTGACATTTTCGGGTATATCGTCATGGTTTCCCTATATTTACGGTAAAAGTGTTTTTGATGGCAAAAAAACAACGCAGGAAAAAGTGAACCATATATTGGCGGATAACTCGTACACGGTTGCTCATATCGAAAAATTGCAAAGGACAGTCTTCTTTTTAACTCGAAAAAGATCCATGTATTTTCAAGGTCGAAATGGCGATATGCGAGTAAATAATTGCAACATTGACCAATTTGCAACTTCTTGCAAATTTCTTTGAATATTCGTGCAGATCTCGTCGAGATAAGCATTTTGTATCTTATGACATTTTCGGGTATCTCGTCATGGTTTCCCTATATTTACGGTAAAAGTGTTTTTGATGGCAAAAAAACAACGCAGGAAAAAGTGAACCATATATTGGCGGATAACTCGTAAACGGTTGCTAATATCGAAAAATTGCAAAGGATAGTCTTCTTTTTAACTCGAAAAAAGATGCATATATTTTAAAGGTCGAAATGGCATAATGCGAGGAAATAATTCCAACATTGACCAATTTGCAACTTTTTGCAAATTTCTTTGAATATTCGTGCAGATCTCGTCGAGAGAGCATTTTCTATCTCTTGTCATTTTCGCGTATCTCGTCATGGTTTCCTTATATTTAACGTAAAAGTGTTTTTGAAGGGAAAAAAAACGCGGGAAAAAGTGAACCATATATTGGCGAATAACTCGTAAACGGTTGCTCATATCGAAAAATTGCAAAGGATAGTCTTCTTTTTAATTCGAAAAAAGATCCATTTATTTTAAAGGTCGAAAAGACAATATGCGAGTAAATAATTGCAAGATCGACCAATTTGCAACTTCTTGCAAATTTCTTTGCATATTCGTGCAGATCTCGTCGAGATAGGCATTTCTTATCTCTTGACATTTTCGGGTATCTCGTCATGGTATCCCTATATTTACGGTAAAAGTGTTTTTGATGGCGAAAAAACAACGCAGGAAAAAGTGAACCATATATTGGCGGATAACTCGTAAACGGTTGCTCTTATCGAAAAATTGCAAAGGACAGTCTTCTTTCTAATTCGAAAAAGATCCATGTATTTTCAAGGTCGAAATGGCGATATACGAATAAATAATTGCAACATTGCCCAATTTGCAACTTCTTGCAAATTTCTTTGAATATTCGTGCAGATCTCGTCGAGATAAGCATTTTTTATCTTTTGACATTTTCGGGTATCTCGTCATGGTTTCCCTATATTGAACGTAAAAATGTTTTTGAAAAACGCAGGAAAAAGTGAACCATATATTGGCGGATAACTCGTAAACGGTTGCTCATATCGAAAAATTGCAAAGGACAGTCTTCTTTTTAACTCGAAAAAGATCCATGTATTTTCAAGGTCGAAATGGCGATATGCGAGTAAATAATTGCAACATTGACCATTTTGCAACTTCCTGCAAATTTCTTTGAATATTCGTGCAGATCTCGTCGAGATAAGCATTTCTTATCTCTTGACATTTTCGCGTATTTCGTCATGGTTTCCCTATATTTAACGTAAATGTGTTTTTGATGGCAAAAAAAAACCGGGAAAAAATGAACCATATATTGGAGAATAATTCGTAAGCGGTTGCTCATATCGAAAAGTGCAAAAGATAAAACCATATGCTTTTTCAAATCGAAAAAAGATGCGTATACTTTTCAAGGTCGGAATGGCATAATGCCAGGAAATAATTCCAACATTGACCAATTGGCAACTTTTTGCAAATTTCATTGAATATTCGGGTAGATCTCACCGAGATAAGCATTTCTTATCTCTTGACATTTTCGCGTCTCTTGTTATGGTTTCCATATATTTAACGTGAAATTGTTTTTAATGGCAAAAAACGCGGGAATAACTGAATCAATGATTGGCGGATAACTCGTAAACGGTTGCTCATATCGAAAAATTGCAAAGGATAGTCTTCTTTTTAATTCGAAAAAAGATCCATTTATTTTAAAGGTCGAAAAGACAATATGCGAGTAAATAATTGCAAGATTGACCAATTTGCAACTTCTTGCAAATTTCTTTGCATATTCATGCAGATCCCGTCGAGATAAGCATTTTTTATCTTTTGACATTTTCGGGTATCTCGTCATAGTTTCTCTATATTTACGGTAAAAGTGTTTTTGATGGCAAAAAAACAACGCAGGAAAAAGTGAACCATATATTGGCGGATAACTCGTAAACGGTTGCTCTTATCGAAAAATTGCAAAGGACAGTCTTCTTTTTAATTCGAAAAAGATCCGTGTATTTTCAAGGTCGAAATGGCGATATGCGAGTAAATAATTGCAACATTGACCAATTTGCAACTTCTTGCAAATTTCTTTGAATATTCGTGCAGATCTCGTCGAGATAAGCAATTTTTATCTCTTGACATTTTCGGGTATCTCGTCATGGTTTTCCTATATTTAACGTAAAAATGTTTTTGAAAAACGCAGGAAAAAGTGAACCATATATTGGCGGATAACTCGTAAACGGTTGCTCATATCGAAAAATTGCAAAGGACAGTCTTCTTTTTAATTCGAAAAAGATCCATGTATTTTCAAGGTCGAAATGGCGAAATGCGAGTAAATAATTGCAACATTGACCATTTTGCAACTTCTTGCAAATTTCTTTAAATATTCGTGCAGATCTCGTCGAGATAAGCATTTCTTATTTCTTGACATTTTCGGGTGTCTCGTCATGGTTTCCCGATATTTACGGTAAAAGTGTTTTTGATGGCAAAAAAACAACGCAGGAAAAAGTGAACCATATATTGGCGGATAACTCGTACACGGTTGCTCATATCGAAAAATTGCAAAGGACAGTCTTCTTTTTAATTCGAAAAAGATCCATGTATTTTCAAGGTCGAAATGGGGATATGCGAGGAAATAATTGCAACATTGCCCAATTTGCAACTTCTTGCAAATTTCTTTGAATATTCGTGAAGATCTCGTCGAGATAAGCAATTTTTATCTCTTGACATTTTCGGGAATCTCGTCATGGTTTCCCTATATTTAACGTAAAAATGTTTTTGAAAAACGCAGGAAAAAGTGAACCATATATTGGCGGATAACTCGTAAACGATTGCTCATATCGAAAATTGCAAAAGATAAAACCATATGCTTTTTCAAATCGAAAAAAGATGCGTATACTTTTCAAGGTCGGAATGGCATAATGCGAGGAAATAATTCCAACATTGACCAATTGGCAACTTTTTGCAAATTTCATTGAATATTCTGGTAGATCTCACCGAGATAAGCATTTCTTATCTCTTGACATTTTAGCGTCTCTTGTTATGGTTTCCATATATTTAACGTGAAATTGTTTTTAATGGCAAAAAACGCGGGAATAACTGAATCAATGATTGGCGGATAACTCGTAAACGGTTGCTCATATCGAAAAATTGCAAAGGATAGTCTTCTTTTTAATTCGAAAAAAGATCCATTTATTTTAAAGGTCGAAAAGACAATATGCGAGTAAATAATTGCAAGATCGACCAATTTGCAACTTCTTGCAAATTTCTTTGCATATTCGTGCAGATCTCGTCGTGATAAGCATTTCTTATCTCTTGACATTTTCGGGTATCTCGTCATGGTATCCCTATATTTACGGTAAAAATGTTTTTGATGGCGAAAAAACAACGCAGGAAAAAGTGAACCATATATTGGCGGATAACTCGTAAATGGTTGCTCTTATCGAAAAATTGCAAAGGACAGCCTTCTTTTTAATTCGAAAAAGATCCATGTATTTTCAAGGTCGAAATGGCGATATGCGAGTAAATAATTGCAACATTGACCAATTTGCAACTTCTTGCAAATTTCTTGGAATATTCGTGAAGATCTCGTCGAGATAAGCAATTTTTATCTCTTGACATTTTCGGGAATCTCGTCATGGTTTCCCTATATTTAACGTAAAAATGTTTTTGAAAAACGCAGGAAAAAGTGAACCATATATTGGCGGATAACTCGTAAACGATTGCTCATATCGAAAAATTGCAAAGGATAGTCTTCTTTTTAATTCGAAAAAAGATCCATGTATTTTCAAGGTCGAAATGGCGATATGCGAGTAAATAATTGGAACATTTACCAATTTGCAACTTCTTGCAAATTTCTTTGAATATTCGTGCAGATCTCGGCGAGATAAGCATTTTTATCTCTTGACATTTTCGCGTATTTCGTCATGGTTTCCCTATATTTAACGTAAATGTGTTTTTGATGGCTAAAAAAACCGGGAAAAGTGAACCATATATTGGAGAATAATTCGTAAGCGGTTGCTCATATCGAAAATTGCAAAAGATAAAACCATATGCTTTTTCAAATCAAAAAAAGATGCGTATATTTTCAAGGTCGGAATGGCATAATGCCAGGAAATAATTCCAACATTGACCAATTTGCAACTTTTTGCAAATTTCGTTGAATATTCTTGCAGATCTTGTCGAGATAAGTATTTCTTATCTCTTGACATTTTCGCGTATTTCTTCATGGTTTCCCTATATTTAACGTAAAAGTGTTTTTGATGGTAAAAAAAACGGGAAAAAGTGAACCATATATTGGCGGATAACTCGTAAACGGTTGCTCATATCGAAAAATTGCAAAGGACAGTCTTCGTTTTAATTCGAAAAAAATCCATGTATTTTCAAGGTCGAAATGGCGATATGCGAGTAAATAATTGCAACATTGACCAATTTGCAACTTCTTGCAAATTTCTTTGAATATTCGTGCAGATCTCGTCGAGATAAGCATTTTTTATCTCTTGACATTTTCGGGTATCTCATTATGGTTTCCCTATATTTACGGTAAAAGTGTTTTTGATGGCAAAAAAACAACGCAGGAAAAAGTGAACCATATATTGGCGGATAACTCGGAAACGGTTGCTCTTATCGAAAAATTGCAAAGGACAGTCTTCTTTTTAATTCGAAAAAGATCCATGTATTTTCAAGTTCGAAATGGCGATATGCGAGTAAATAATTGCAACATTGCCCAATTTGCAACTTTCTGCAAATTTCTTTGAATATACGTGCAGATCTCGTCGAGATAAGCAATTTTTATCTCTTGACATTTTCGGGTATCTCGTCATAGTTTCTCTATATTTACGGTAAAAGTGTTTTTGATGGCAAAAAAACAACGCAGGAAAAAGTGAACCATATATTGGCGGATAACTCGTAAACGGTTGCTCTTATCGAAAAATTGCAAAGGACAGTCTTCTTTTTAATTCGAAAAAGATCCGTGTATTTTCAAGGTCGAAATGGCGATATGCGAGTAAATAATTGCAACATTGACCAATTTGCAACTTCTTGCAAATTTCTTTGAATATTCGTGCAGATCTCGTCGAGATAAGCATTTCTTATCTCTTGACATTTTCGCGTCTTTCGTCATGGTTTCCCTATATTTAACGTAAATGTGTTTTTGATGGCAAAAAAAAACCGGGAAAAAGTGAACCATATATTGGAGAATAATTCGTAAGCGGTTGCTCATATCGAAAATTGCAAAGGACAGTCTTCTTTTTAATTCGAAAAAGATCCATGTATTTTCAAGGTCGAAATGGCGATATGCGAGTAAATAATTGCAACATTGACCAATTTGCAACTTCTTGCAAATTTCTTTGAATATTCGTGCAGATCTCGTCGAGATAAGCATTTCTTATCTCTTGACATTTTCGGGTATCTCGTCATGGTTTCCCTATATTTAACGTAAATGTGTTTTTGAAAAACGCAGGAAAAAGTGAACCATATATTGGCGGATAACTCGTAAACGGTAGCTCATATCGAAAAATTGCAAAGGATAGTCTTCTTTTTAATTCGAAAAAAGATCCATTTATTTTAAAGGTCGAAAAGACAATATGCGAGTAAATAATTGCAAGATCGACCAATTTGCAACTTCTTGCAAATTTCTTTGCATATTCGTGCAGATCTCGTCGAGATAAGCATTTCTTATCTCTTGACATTTTCGCGTATTTCGTCATGGTTTCCCTATATTTAACGTAAAAATGTTTTTAAAAAACGCAGGAAAAAGTGAACCATATATTGGCGGATAACTCGTAAACGGTTGCTCATATCGAAAAATTGCAAAGGACAGTCTTCTTTTTAACTCGAAAAAGATCCATGTATTTTCAAGGTCGAAATGGCGATATGCGAGTAAATAATTGCAACATTGACCAATTTGCAACTTCTTGCAAATTTCTTGAAATATTCGTGAAGATCTCGTCGAGATAAGCAATTTTTATCTCTTGACATTTTCGGGAATCTCGTCATGGTTTCCCTATATTTAACGTAAAAGTGTTTTTGATGGTAAAAAAAACGGGAAAAAGTGAACCATATATTGGCGGATAACTCGTAAACGGTTGCTCATATCGAAAAATTGCAAAGGACAGTCTTCGTTTTAATTCGAAAAAAATCCATGTATTTTCAAGGTCGAAATGGCGATATGCGAGTAAATAATTGCAACATTGCCCAATTTGCAACTTTCTGCAAATTTCTTTGAATATTCGTGCAGATCTCGTCGAGATAGGCATTTCTTATCTCTTGACATTTTCGGGTATCTCGTCATGGTATCCCTATATTTACGGTAAAAGTGTTTTTGATGGCAAAAAAACAACGCAGGAAAAAGTGAACCATATATTGGCGGATAACTCGTAAACGGTTACTCATATCAAAAATTGCAAAGGACAGTCTTCTTTTTAATTCGAAAAAGATCCATGTATTTTCAAGGTCGAAATGGCGATATGCGAGTAAATAATTGCAACATTGACCAATTTGCAACTTCTTGCAAATTTCTTTGAATATTCGTGCAGATCTCGTCGAGATAAGCATTTTATCTCTTGACATTTTCGCGTATTTCGTCATGGTTTCCCTATATTTAACGTAAATGTGTTTTTGATGGCAAAAAAAACCGGGAAAAAGTGAACCATATATTGGAGAATAATTCGTAAGCGGTTGCTCATATCGAAAATTGCAAAGGATAAAACCATATGCTTTTTCAATTCGAAAAAGATGCGTATACTTTTCAAGGTCGAAATGGCATAATGCGAGGAAATAATTCCAACATTGACCAATTTGCAACTTTTTGCAAATTTCATTGAATATACGTGCAGATCTCGTCGAGATAAGCATTTTTTATCTCTTGACATTTTCGCGTATCTTGTCATGGTTTCCATATATTTATCGTAAAAATGTTTTTGCAAAAAACGCGGGAAAAACTGAACCATATATTGGCGGATAACTCGTAAACGGTTGCTCATATCGAAAAATTGCAAAGGATAGTCTTCTTTTTAATTCGAAAAAAGATCCATTTATTTTAAAGGTCGAAAAGACAATATGCGAGTAAATAATTGCAAGATTGACCAATTTGCAACTTCTTGCAAATTTCTTTGCATATTCATGCAGATCCCGTCGAGATAAGCATTTTTTATCTTTTGACGTTTTCGGGTATCTCGTCATGGTTTCCCTATATTTACGATAAAAATGTTTTTGATGGCAAAAAAACAACGAAGGAAAAAATGAACCATATATTGGCGGATAACTCGGAAACGGTTGCTCATATCGAAAAATTGCAAAGGATAGTCTTCTTTTTAATTCGAAAAAGATCCATGTATTTTCAAGGTCGAAATGGCGATATGCGAGTAAATAATTGCAACATTGACCAATTTGCAACTTCTTGCAAATTTCTTTGAATATTCGTGAAGATCTCGTCGAGATAAGCAATTTTTATCTCTTGACATTTTCGGGAATCTCGTCATGGTTTCCCTATATTTAACGTAAAAATGTTTTTGAAAAACGCAGGAAAAAGTGAACCATATATTGGCGGATAACTCGTAAACGATTGCTCATATCGAAAAATTGCAAAGGATAGTCTTCTTTTTAATTCGAAAAAAGATCCATGTATTTTCAAGGTCGAAATGGCGATATGCGAGTAAATAATTGGAACATTTACCAATTTGCAACTTCTTGCAAATTTCTTTGAATATTCGTGCAGATCTCGGCGAGATAAGCATTTATCTCTTGACATTTTCGCGTATTTCGTCATGGTTTCCCTATATTTAACGTAAATGTGTTTTTGATGGCTAAAAAAACCGGGAAAAGTGAACCATATATTGGAGAATAATTCGTAAGCGGTTGCTCATATCGAAAATTGCAAAAGATAAAACCATATGCTTTTTCAAATCAAAAAAAGATGCGTATATTTTCAAGGTCGGAATGGCATAATGCCAGGAAATAATTCCAACATTGACCAATTTGCAACTTTTTGCAAATTTCGTTGAATATTCTTGCAGATCTTGTCGAGATAAGTATTTCTTATCTCTTGACATTTTCGCGTATTTCTTCATGGTTTCCCTATATTTAACGTAAAAGTGTTTTTGATGGCAAAAAAAACGGGAAAAAGTGAACCATATATTGGCGGATAACTCGTAAACGGTTGCTCATATCGAAAAATTGCAAAGGATAGTCTACTTTTTAATTCGAAAAAAGATCCATGTATATTCAAGGTCGAAATGGCCATATGCGAGTAAATAATTGAAACATTGACCAATTTGCAACCTCTTGCATACTTCTTTGAATATTCGTGCAGATCTCATCGAGATAAGCATTTCTTATCTCTTGACATTTTCGCGTATCTTGTTATGGTTTCCATATATTTAATGAGAAAGTGTTTTTTATGGCAAAAAACGCGGGAATAATTGAACCATATATTGGCGGATAACTCGTAAACGGTTGCTCAAATCGAAAAATTGCAAAGGATAGTCTTCTTTTTAATTCGAAAAAAGATCCATTTATTTTAAAGGTCGAAAAGACAATATGCGAGTAAATAATTGCAAGATCGACCAATTTGCAACTTCTTGCAAATTTCTTTGCATATTCGTGCAGATCTCGTCGAGATAAGCATTTCTTATTTCTTGACATTTTCGGGTATCTCGTCGTGGTATCCCTATATTTACGGTAAAAGTGTTTTTGATGGCGAAAAAACAACGCAGGAAAAAGTGTACCATATATTGGCGGATAACTCGTAAACGGGTGCTCATATCAAAAATTGCAAAGGACAGTCTTCTTTTTAATTCGAAAAAGATCCATGTATTTTCAAGGTCGAAATGGCGATATGCGAGTAAATAATTGCAACATTGCCCAATTTGCCACTTTCTGCAAATTTCTTTGAATATTCGTGCAGATCTCGTCGAGATAAGCATTTCTTATCTCTTGACATTTTCGCGTATTTCGTCATGGTTTCCCTATATTTAACGTAAATGTGTTTTTGATGGCAAAAAAAAAACCGGGAAAAAGTGAACCATATATTGGAGAATAAATCGTAAGCGGTTGCTCATATCGAAAATTGCAAAAGATAAAACCATATGCTTTTTCAAAACGAAAAAAGATGCGTATACTTTTCAAGGTCGGAATGGCATAATGCCAGGAAATAATGCCAACATTGACCAATTGGCAACTTTTTGCAAATTTCATTGAATATTCTGGTAGATCTCACCCAGATAAGCATTTCTTATCTCTTGACATTTTCACGTCTCTTGTTATGGTTTCCATATATTTAACGTAAAATTGTTTTTAATGGCAAAAAACGCGGGATTAACTGAACCAATGATTGGCGGATAACTCGTAAACGGTTGCTCATATCGAAAAATTGCAAAGGATAGTCTTCTTTTTAATTCGAAAAAAGATCCATTTATTTTAAAGGTCGAAAAGACAATATGCGAGTAAATAATTGCAAGATCGACCAATTTGCAACTTCTTGCAAATTTCTTTGAATATACGTGCAGATCTCGTCGAGATAAGCAATTTTTATCTCTTGACATTTTCGGGTATCTCGTCATGGTTTTCCTATATTTAACGTAAAAATGTTTTTGAAAAACGCAGGAAAAAGTGAACCATATATTGGCGGATAACTCGCAAACGGTTGCTCATATCGAAAAATTGCAAAGGACAGTCTTCTTTTTAATTCGAAAAAGATCCATGTATTTTCAAGGTCGAAATGGCGATATGCGAGTAAATAATTGCAACATTGCCCAATTTGCAACTTTCTGCAAATTTCTTTGAATATTCGTGCAGATCTCGTCGAGATAGGCATTTCTTATCTCTTGACATTTTCGGGTATCTCGTCATGGTATCCCTATATTTACGGTAAAAGTGTTTTTGATGGCAAAAAAACAACGCAGGAAAAAGTGAACCATATATTGGCGGATAACTCGTAAACGGTTACTCATATCAAAAATTGCAAAGGACAGTCTTCTTTTTAATTCGAAAAAGATCCATGTATTTTCAAGGTCGAAATGGCGATATGCGAGTAAATAATTGCAACATTGACCAATTTTCAACTTCTTGCAAATTTCTTTGAATATTCGTGCAGATCTCGTCGAGATAAGCATTTATCTCTTGACATTTTCGCGTATTTCGTCATGGTTTCCCTATATTTAACGTAAATGTGTTTTTGATGGCAAAAAAAACCGGGAAAAGTGAACCATATATTGGAGAATAATTCGTAAGCGGTTGCTCATATCGAAAATTGCAAAGGATAGTCTTCTTTTTAATTCGAAAAAAGATCCATGTATTTTCAAGGTCGAAATGGCGATATGCGAGTAAATAATTGGAACATTGACCAATTTGCAACTTCTTGCAAATTTCTTTGAATATTCGTGCAGATCTCGTCGAGATAAGCATTTTTTATCTCTTGACATTTTCGGGTATCTCGTCATGGTTTTCCTATATTTATCGTAAAAATGTTTTTGCAAAAAACGCAGGAAAAAATGCACCATATATTGGCGGATAACTCGGAAACGGTTGCTCATTTCGAAAAATTTCAAAGGATAGTCTTCATTTTCATTCGAAAAAAGATCCATTTATTTTAAAGGTCGAAAAGACAATATGCGAGTAAATAATTGCAAGATCGACCAATTTGCAACTTCTTGCAAATTTCTTTGCATATTCGTGCAGATCTCGTCGAGATAGGCATTTCTTATCTCTTGACATTTTCGCGTATTTCGTCATGGTTTCCCTATATTCAACGTAAAAGTGTTTTTGTTGGCAAAAAAAAAACGCAGGAAAAAGTGAACCATATATTGGCTGATATCTCGTAAACGGTTGCTCTTATCGAAAAATTGCAAAGGACAGTCTTCTTTTTAATTCGAAAAAGATCCATGTATTTTCAAGGTCGAAATGGCGATATGCGAGTAAATAATTGCAACATTGACCAATTTGCAACTTCTTGCAAATTTCTTTGAATATACGTGCAGATCTCGTCGAGATAAGCAATTTTTATCTCTTGACATTTTCGGGTATCTCGTCATGGTTTCCCTATATTTAACGTAAAAGTGTTTTTGACGGCAAAAAAAAAATGGGAAAAGTGAACCATATATTGGAGAATAATTCGTAAGCGGTTGCTCATGTCGAGAATTGCAAAAGATAAAACCATATTCTTCTTCAAATCGAAAAAAGATGCATATATTTTCAAGGTCGAAATGGCATAATGCGAGGATATAATTCCAACATTGACCAATTTGCAACTTTTTGCAAATTTCTTTGAATAGTCGTGCAGATCTCGTCGAGATAAGCATTTCTTATCTCTTGACATTGTCGCGTATTTCGTCATGGTTTCCCTATATTTAACGTAAAAGTGTTTTTGATGGCAAAAAAAAACCGGGAAAAGTAAACCATATATTGGAGAATAATTGGTATGCGGTTGCTCATATCGAAAATTGCAAAAGATAAAACCATATTCTTCTTCAAATCGAAAAAAGATGCATATATTTTCAAGGTCGAAATGGCATAATTCGAGGAAATAATTCCAACATTGACCAATTTGCAACTTTTTGCAAATTTCTTTGAATATTCGTGCAGATCTCGTCGAGAGAGCATTTTCTATCTCTTGTCATTTTCGCGTATCTCGTCATGGTTTCCTTATATTTAACGTAAAAGTGTTTTTGAAGGGAAAAAAAACGCGGGAAAAAGTGAACCATATATTGGCGGATAACTCGTAAACGGTTGCTCATATCGAAAAATTGCAAAGGCTAGTCTTCTTTTTAATTCGAAAAAAGATCCATGTATTTTCAACGTCGAAATGGCAATATGCGAGTAAATAAATGCAACATCGACCAATTTGCAACTTCTTGCAAATTTCTTTGAATATTCGCGCAGATCTCGTCGAGATAATCATTTCTTAACTCTTGGCATTTTCGCGTATCTTGTTATGGTTTCCATATATTTAACTTGAAAGTGTTTTTAATGGTAAAAAACGCGGAAATAATTGAACCATATATTGGCGGATAACTCGTAAACGGTTGCTGATATCGAAAAATTGCAAAGGATAGTCTTCTTTTTAATTCGAAAATAGATCCATGTATTTTCAACGTCGAAATGGCAATATGCGAGTAAATAATTGCAAGATTGCCCAATTTGCAACTTTCTGCAAATTTCTTTGAATATTCGTGCAGATCTCGTCGAGATAGGCATTTATTATCTCTTGACATTTTCGGGTATCTCGTCATGGTATCCCTATATTTACGGTAAAAGTGTTTTTGATGGCAAAAAAACAACGCAGGAAAAAGTGAACCATATATTGGCGGATAACTCGTAAACGGTTACTCATATCAAAAATTGCAAAGGACAGTCTTCTTTTTAATTCGAAAAAGATCCATGTATTTTCAAGGTCGAAATGGCGATATGCGAGTAAATAATTGCAACATTGACCAATTTTCAACTTCTTGCAAATTTCTTTGAATATTCGTGCAGATCTCGTCGAGATAAGCATTTATCTCTTGACATTTTCGCGTATTTCGTCATGGTTTCCCTATATTTAACGTAAATGTGTTTTTGATGGCTAAAAAAACCGGGAAAAAGTGAACCATATATTGGAGAATAATTCGTAAGCGGTTGCTCATATCGAAAATTGCAAAGGACAGTCTTCTTTTTAATTCGAAAAAGATCCATGTATTTTCAAGGTCGAAATGGCGATATGCGAGTAAATAATTGCAACATTGACCAATTTGCAACTTCTTGCAAATTTCTTTGAATATACGTGCAGATCTCGTCGAGATAAGCAATTTTTATCTCTTGACATTTTCGGGTATCTCGTCATGGTTTTCCTATATTTATCGTAAAAATGTTTTTGAAAAACGCAGGAAAAAGTGAACCATATATTGGCGGATAACTCGTAAACGGTTGCTCATATCGAAAAATTGCAAAGGATAGTCTTCTTTTTAATTCGAAAAAAGATCCATTTATTTTAAAGGTCGAAAAGACAATATGCGAGTAAATAATTGCAAGATCGACCAATTTGCAACTTCTTGCAAATTTCTTTGCATATTCGTGCAGATCTCGTCGAGATAAGCATTTCTTATCTCTTGACATTTTCGCGTATTTCGTCATGGTTTCCCTATATTCAACGTAAAAGTGTTTTTGTTGGCAAAAAAAAATGGGAAAAGTGAACCATATATTGGAGAATAATTGGTAAGCGGTTGCTCATATCGAAAATTGCAAAAGATTAAACCATATTCTTCTTCAAATCGAAAAAAGATGCATATATTTTCAAGGCCGAAATGGCATAATTCGAGGAAATAATTCCAACATTGACCAATTTGCAACTTTTTACAAATTTCTTTGAATATTCGCGCAGATATCATCGAGATAAGCATTTCTTATCCCGTGACCTTTTCGCGTATCCTGTTATGGTTTCCATATATTTAACGTGAAAGTGTTTTTAATGGCAAAAAACGCAGGAAAAAGTGAACCATATATTGGCTGATATCTCGTAAACGGTTGCTCTTATCGAAAAATTGCAAAGGACAGTCTTCTTTTTAATTCGAAAAAGATCCATGTATTTTCAAGGTCGAAATGGCGATATGCGAGTAAATAATTGCAACATTGACCAATTTGCAACTTCTTGCAAATTTCTTTGAATATACGTGCAGATCTCGTCGAGATAAGCAATTTTTATCTCTTGACATTTTCGGGTATCTCGTCATGGTTTCCCTATATTTAACGTAAAAGTGTTTTTGACGGCAAAAAAAAAAATGGGAAAAGTGAACCATATATTGGAGAATAATTCGTAAGCGGTTGCTCATGTCGAGAATTGCAAAAGATAAAACCATATTCTTCTTCAAATCGAAAAAAGATGCATATATTTTCAAGGTCGAAATGGCATAATGCGAGGATATAATTCCAACATTGACCAATTTGCAACTTTTTGCAAATTTCTTTGAATAGTCGTGCAGATCTCGTCGAGATAAGCATTTCTTATCTCTTGACATTGTCGCGTATTTCGTCATGGTTTCCCTATATTTAACGTAAAAGTGTTTTTGATGGCAAAAAAAAACCGGGAAAAGTAAACCATATATTGGAGAATAATTGGTATGCGGTTGCTCATATCGAAAATTGCAAAAGATAAAACCATATTCTTCTTCAAATCGAAAAAAGATGCATATATTTTCAAGGGCGAAATGGCATAATGCCAGGAAATAATTCCAACATTGACCAATTTGCAACTTTTTGCAATTTTCTTTGAATATTCGTGCAGATCTCGTCGAGATAAGCATTTCTTAACTCTTGGCATTTTCGCGTATCTTGTTATGGTTTCCATATATTTAACTTGAAAGTGTTTTTAATGGTAAAAAACGCGGAAATAATTGAACCATATATTGGCGGATAACTCGTAAACGGTTGCTGATATCGAAAAATTGCAAAGGATAGTCTTCTTTTTAATTCGAAAATAGATCCATGTATTTTCAACGTCGAAATGGCAATATGCGAGTAAATAATTGCAAGATTGACCCATTTGCAACTTCTTCCGAATTTCTTTGAATATTCGTGCAGATCTCGTCGAGATAAGCGTTTTTTATCTTTTGACATTTTCGCGTATCTCGTCATGGTTTCCCTATATTTAACGTAAAAGTGTTTTTGATGGCAAAAAAAAAACGCAGGAAAAAGTGAACCGTATATTGGCGGATAACTCGTAAACGGTTGCTCATATCGAAAAATTGCAAAGGCTAGTCTTCTTTTTAATTCGAAAAAAGATCCATGTATTTTCAACGTCGAAATGGCAATATGCGAGTAAATAAATGCAACATCGACCAATTTGCAACTTCTTGCAAATTTCTTTGAATATTCGCGCAGATCTCGTCGAGATAATCATTTCTTATCTCTTGACATTTTCGCGTATTTCGTCATGGTTTCCCTATACTTAACGTAAAAGTGGCAAAAAAAAAAACGCCATTTTGGAAGTCGCCATCTTGAAATACGCGATTCATGGACGCGATATTTTCACCTTAGACATGTTTCCGAATACAATTTCGAGGTGAAAGTGATGTTAGAATGAAAAATAAATTTTTAAAAACCACGTTTTTTACAAAAAAAGTGTATAACTTTTTTGTTTTTCATTTTATCGAAATTTTATTGAAAGATTCTGAAAGAGCATAGAATTTTACGTCAGAAATAGTAGGAGTAAAATTTTTTCAAATGCTTTTATATGCAAATTATCGACGTTTAAACTGCTGCTCAAAATGTGTCCGTGTAGGCCTTAATGGGTTAATGGACTATTACCAGTTATTCGGCGTACAATAAATAAATATAAAAGTTCAGTTACATGTTTTCAGGTTTGCTGATTAAAAATTTGAAAAGTGAACCGAATCAGCTGAAAATGGTTAGTCGGGGTTTTTGGAGTCGCTGATTACGAATCTCGCCTTGGATTTTGAGAATTAAAACACCGTTATCCATGCATCTCGCTGACCATTTTAGAAGCTGTCTAGACTGAGGTAGATACCATGGTAGCCGAGTACACATTTAGCTATTCAGTAGCTCTTGGTCAAACTTTCCGTTTATGATCTCAGAACTACCCGGTCGATGTCGATTTTCCGTCGGTTATAGAGTTTTTATATCATTAAGGAAGATGGATGACTACTCCTCCTCCAACATTGATGGCATCCTCGATAAGATACACCGGGAAACGACCATACGGATGTTAGACCTGAGTCTTATGGGTTATTCAACACCTCAGCCACATTTCAAAGGCTGGTGGACTGAATGGATGAGAATTTGAGTTCACAGTGTTCGTTTGACTGAATGATATCATCATCGTGAACGATATCTTCAAGGAACATATCATCTCGGTAAAAGTGTATCAGAAACGCTAGTCGAAGCCAGTCTGCAGGTGAAGCTCAACTAGTGTGAATTCTATTACTTAATCACCAGCATCTGCGGTTATTTGGTATATAATAATACACATTTAAATGAGATTTTAGGTTTGTACAATTTATTAAAAAATGTAGTCAAGGTGCAGGGCCGCTAAATGAAGGTATTTAAACACTGTATAATACTTCGTATTTTGAAATGTGGAAATGAAAACTGCTATTATAACTGGGTGGACTATAATTGGACAACAATTGGCTCTGTATATCATGTGTAGTATAGTGTCTGTGGGCTGAAAGTGATTGACTTCATACTTATCTGATCATAACGCCGTGATATGTTCTTTATAAACTTGTATGTATCCAAACGAACCAAAATGTATATGATTAAAAATGCTAACCTGTATCGCTACATCAACATCATCTTCAATATTTTGCGATTTAGATTGTAAGCGGCCAAGCAAACCACGTCCATCCGTGTCTGAACTATGAATGAAAATAACTTTCATAAAGTTAAAGTATCTTAATAATTCAACCCATACATCTGCTTGGTGTGAATAAGGTGGCACAGTTCTCAAAAATGAGACATGAATATTCTGTAATAGTTAAAGTTATATCAGAAAGGGTTGATAAAAGCTAAGAAATTTGTACTGAAACATAATTGTTGCAACTATTTATTACATATAGAGTTGTAACATTTTGATGACATGCGTGACGTATACATAGGTATATCTTGATATTTAACTTGCTTTTGATTATTATTTATTATGTGAAATTTAACAGTATAAGCAAATGATATGCAGAAATATATCCGACATTTAATTCGTCATAAGTTCTTGATAAATTCGTTTTCTTTTATGCCGGCCCTTACTGCCCTCTGAGGCTAATTGGCCCTTATACCGATCGTACAAGGACCGGACGACCTAGGGCGCTGTAGTCAATATCCCAGCCCTGGCGGTCCTGGCTGAACCTCGTAGTTGAAATGCAACCACACGCAGAGAAATTTCTGACCGTGGCGCTTAGACGGTGCCTCTCACCGCATAGGTTCGATCGAACTCGAACCGCTCCGCAGAGAGGCCGCGGGCGTATTGTTGGGAGCTGCGTCCAAGCTCTGCGTCCAGACGCTGTGACCGTGGCGGTTACAGAGTTGGAGACGCGGCACGTCGGTCTCGCACTAACGCGTTTCTCCGTACGGAACGTACACGCTGTACACTTTCGTTCGTACTGAACCTTAAAGTACGTTACAAATTGGAGTACATAGAAAATGTTCATAATTATGTTACATTCATGAAATTTATGTTTTATGTTTTATGTTTAGACGAATATTATATTATAATTAAGCGAATACGCCTATAAGAATGTAAGGTTAGTATGCGTATTTTACTATTGTCGCCAGTTTTACAATATTCGTTTTCATAATGATTCAAGAAACCAATTCCGAGCGTTTTAATTTAATTCTAAATTAGAAATTAATTAAAAATTGAGTCAGCATTTCCATCGCTTGTTCATCAGTTTTCACATAATGTTTATAAATATATATATAAAGGAAGACGTGCATTCCATGTCAACCGGGCCACCTCAATATCTCAAAAACGGATATTTTTGTCAACCAAATTTGGTACAGATCATCTTTAGCATGCATACTTCTTCCCTGAATTTTTCAGAATTACTTTTCTTTTTTTGTCAAAATGGCAGATCAAAATATCTTAAAAAAACGTGCTTTTTGATTTTTTTTTGCTAGTTTAACATTGTTCGGTGCGAAATAAATTCTGATAAACCAGTGATTAATATGTTATTTACTATTTATTTCATATGTAATCATAATTAGTAAATAAAAAAAGTAGTAGTATTCAAAATGGTGGCGAGAAAACTGGAATATTACTGGATTTTATTAAAAACTTTCTATAGGGAGTTATTTGAGTCGATGATTACGAATCTGACGTCATATTTTATAAATTAAAAACGCAGAATACCTAAAAATGTCTTATATAACATAATTATTACTGGTATTAATTTATTTATAAGTGAGAAAACAACAACTCTCCGTATTCTACAGGGTTGAGACTGTCATGAATGTTATTCATGCCGGCGTTTTCGTTGTTTTTTTTTACATTTTCTAGTTTTAATATTTTTTTATTATTATTATTATTATTTTTTTTAACCCTTCCGTCCACTACGTTTTTTCGGCACCCTTCCGTCCACTAGGGGGGTCGTTCGCGTCCTGGCGTTTTTTGGACCAGTAAATGCGCTTTAAAAAATCTGAAAAAATTCATGTAGCTTCTTTTAACCTTGAAGTTAAAGTCCCAATTATAAAATTTTGGAAAAAAAAAATTTTATATATAGTTTATTATATATAAATGGAGGTACACAGGAAAAAATCACTTGTTCACTAAAAAACTAAAAAAATCATAACTTTGGACCAAATTGACGTAGAGACAAAAACCAAAAAGGAAATTAAAGGTTAGGGATGTACCTTTCATGAAAAAAATACTACATATCATGACATTGCAGAAAAATGCTTAATTATTTAACCTCAAAATTGCAAAAAAATAAGTTCTAAAATTCTGTATAAATACATGTTATAAATTAATAATTTAATAAAATTAGTCAGGAAATGACGTAATTAAGGTTGGTAATTAGGTGACAATCAGTACACAACATTATATATCGAAAATGAACTTTATTTTAATTCTGTAATTCCAAAAAACAGTTTTCACAACACATTCTTGATAACTTGGTTGCAGACCTCTCTAACCGCGAAACACATTAGACGCGTCTACAAGTGTATACCGCTGCGTTCAAACCTCTCCAACCGCCACGGTAGGAGATTGGAGACGCAGAGTTCGGAGCTGAATCCTACCTATACATGCGGACTTCCGAAACGATACGGTTCTCTGTTCCGACCGCACCGGTTACAGTACAGCTCCTATCAGTACGCTTGGTCACCGTCTAAGCGCCATGGTCAGAAATTTCCCTCCGTGCAGGCGGAATTTCGATTCGACGATTGAGCCTTGCAGTCAAAACTACGAACGCCGGAATCAAACCCTGACTGCCTCTGTACGCCCTATAGCGAGAGCTGCAGATCGACTTTAGACGGCGCCATACTCACATTTGTCGAGGAGGTAAGAAACTGCAGAAAACCCACATCAAGTACAGCAGCGGCCATGAGTCGACTGTCGCCTTGCAAACAGCACTAGTAGTATGCTAACGCCTGTGCTACGAAGCCGATGGTTTTTGTCATGCGCATTCCCGTAATAAGGCCATACATCGGAATGAAATATGCGAATTCAAAAATGAACGAAATAAATACGCGGTTAAAATTAAGTCAAAATAAATAACGCGATAAATGAATCAAAATACCAATCACTAATAACGGCTATTAACCCTTTTAGGTCATGCAAAAAATTCTTCAGCCATCATTGCTTACGTTTTTATGTCTGTTCTTTCAGATTCTGTTGACGAAATTGACCTAAATCTCTTATTAGAACAGATACAGTTGATTGTTTTCAAAAAAACACGATTTTTTCGACAATTTTTTTCATGAATCTAAGATTTTCACCCGAAAACAGTAACGTAGGAAGCATGCAAATGCATGATATCGAGTCCAAAATAGTTCAGCTTTCAAATTATACCACTTGCTTATTCAAATTTAAAAATGGCGGTGATAAATGTCGGCCAAACAGCAGAAATTTTTCCAAATTTCATTGTAAACTAAAAGATTGAAGTTTTAGCATCACTATATTCTTGACAACTGCATCCTTATATGTTTTTGAGGTCGCTGATTACAAATTTGATATCAGATTATCAAAATGTCGGATTTTCACAAAATTCGTTTCTAAACTGTTTTCGAGGTCGCTGATTTCAAATCCGAAGTCAGATATTAAAAATTCAAAATGGCGGATCCAATATGGCGGACGAAAAATTTAAAAATTTGTCGGATTTTCACAACATTTGTTGTTTAGGGATTTTGGAGGTCGCTGATTTCAAATCCGAAGTCAGATTTCAAAAATTCAAAATGGTGGATCCAATATGGCGGACGAAAATTTTAAAGTCAGCTGATTTTCACAAAATTCGTTACTAAAGGGTTTTCGAGGTCGCTGATTTCAACTCAGAAGTCATATTTTAAAAATTCAAAATGGCGGATCCAATATGGCGGACGAAAATTTTTAAAATTTGTCGGATTTTCAAAATATTTGTTATTTAGAGATTTTCGAGGTCGCTGTGGTATAATTTGAAAGCTGAACTATTTTGGACGCGATATCAAGCATTTGTATGCTTTCTACGTTACTGTTTTCGGGTGAAAATTTTAGATTTATGAAAAGAATTTTCGAAAAAATCGTGTTTTTTTCCAAAAAATCAACTCTATCTATTTCAATAAGAGATTTAGGTCAATTTCGTTAACAGAATCTGAAAGAGCAGACATAAATACGTAAGCAATGATGGCTGAAGAATTTTTTGCATGACCTTAACATCGTTAGGCAGAGCGCTGAACTTTATGCACAAAATGTGTCCATCCCGTCCTAAACGGATTAAAATCAAATTACACCCCATTCAGCACAGTTAAAAAAATAAGTACATATCAGATACGTAACATAATTTCTAGATCGACTGATATATATTAGATATACATTTGTTACGTAACTGCGTGTCATGTTATGAAAGCGGAGATGGAAACCAATTTGCAATGTACCATACACAAATATCAGATACAAATTCCTTTAATTTCAAATATATATGCGGTAATTATACTTTACGTATCTTGTTTCCATCTGTTCATGTATCAGAATCGTTGCTATGATATATCTGTTTTTTTGTGGAATACCGATAATAACGTACGTGTCCAATACGTAACCGATACGAATTTTGAAAATGTACACTAAGCCTTCGCATGTTAAAATCTGATATATTTCGTGTGGTGCTGCTGTTACACAATTAATTTCAACATAATAGCCAAAGAAAATTAGAAAAGTTTAAAAATAAATTATGCCCAAACGTCGAAAATATTCATCATATCAAAAATATGCAAAGATTTGAGGTTCGATCGAACTGTCACAAAATTTCGCGGTAACAGTTCGTTCAACTCGGTGGTTGGTATCGTGGTTGCCATGGGTTGTTGATGTTTAAGATGAGAGCGCATTTTCTTTCAGTTTTACTCGAACCTTTAAATACGAACGTCAAATTAGAAAAAGTAATAAAATAAATAAATTTCATAAATCAAAATAAAATTTTGCCATTTTGTTCCTCTGTAACTCGTATGATTTTTGCGTCTAAAGTTTGGTTATTGTTTCGCTTGATGAATTTCATGATTGCAGAAGGTTTTACGATTGCCTTAGGTTAAACAGAAATTCACGTTGTACGGACGTCGTGTGGAGAACTCTGGATTTACCGCTTGTTAACGTTCGAAATTATTACGAATTGATTTCCGCGTTATCTTTTTAAAAATTCGTATGGAAGTTACCTTTGTGGGTATTTGTTTCTCTGTATTGTCACGTGTCGAAGAAATTTCTGCGAAATTGGGAAATTTTTGCTTTCGTCCATTGCAATTTTCAAGATTTCGAATCCCTTTCATGTCCGCATTCAAATTCTAAGTCGCCCTATAATATTTTGGTAGTTTGAAAAATTTGAATTAAATTATATAAAGATTGAACAAAAAACAAACTAAGGTAACTTGTTCACACTTCACAAAGTTTGTATACAAATTGTGTAAAAACACTTTTGGGTAGATTTTGCAACAATAAATTCTATACTTTTATTGTACAATTTGTACTAAATTTTTGTAACTCGGGGTGTTCGTTAAAATTCTGCTGTATAATTGAAATAAATATTTTTCATAAACGATAGATATCCAGTACGTATTTTGTTTATGTGAATGTTACGTATCTCATATCAAGTACATAAATGCGGCTATTGGAACGAACTAGAAATGTAGTGGAAACGTATCAGTATCAAATTGATACTCGAGGATATCAATACGTGACAGTTACATATTAGGAAGGTACCAATTATCTATTCCGAATAAGTATGCTGTATGGGACTAATTTACCACGCCGCAGAAAGGAAGGATTTTTATTCGCCGATTGTCTTCTTTCTGGTGGTGCTAATTCGAGGCCTTTAAGGTTCGTGAGCCGGTACTGACTTCGTCTCGGCGACCAGATGGTTTGAGTCTCCGGTGATGTAGGAGAGCGTGTTTCCCTGGGCGTCTCAAATCAATTGGCCGCACATGTGCTTCATCCGTTTTCGCTCGATCTCGAAAGGAAACGCAGAACGGTAGAAAATTATCTCCATGTTAATAGAAGATGACGAAAAATACACGCTCACCTTGGACTTCAACCTAGCAGGTTGAGTCTACAAAGTTTTTTTACTTGAAGATTTTTACTCCAGTTTCCCTCCATGTGACGTGGATGTCCCGGGACTCTCACAATTGAATTGGATGCCCACGTTTATTTTGGTAGTTGGCCGAGCCGGAGGGACTCGGCGAGTTCCTGCTGGTGTAAGGCGGAAAAGAGAACGAGCTTCCCCAAGAAACTCGCTTTTAAATGAAGGTCATGCTCCAACAAGCATGACCCACCCATATTTCTACGGGGAAACCAACGAGAACTGTTACACATTAGAACATCATTCAAGAGATTCGAGTTAACATCCCACCTCCTCCTTTTAATCACCCGCAGCTCGCGCTCCCTACGACGGGCAGGCGCGTACATTTGTCTCCCCGTTGGCACTCTGCAAGCGTACTTAGTTTTTTGCTCGCGCAATGGTTACCGCGCTCGTAGGATAGATTAGTCCCTCAATATGTATTTATATTATAAACGCTATCGCCGCACACGTGCGTTTTAAATTCGCTCGTTTTAATCAATCTTTCCTTCCCTCCTGACCTTCTCTTCTGCCGATTCGCGCGAATTGCAATTCCTGTTACATTAATCGTTCCGGTTACATTACCTCCAATTCAACATTAAATATAATGGACATTACATTAAGGATATCATTTTTCTGAAAACGAAGTATACGATTTTCAAATCTTGAAAAAGAAAAATAAGATCCTGAAATTCTCTACATTTCTACGTTAGAAAGGGAACAATTTTTTTTCGATTAAAAAATCTTGAAAAAAGGGATACGATCCAAAAATTTTGAAAAAGGAGGATATGATCCTGAAATTTTCTAGATTTATACCATAGAAAGGGATAAACTCTCTTTCAAGTAAGAAATATTGAAAGAGGGGATACGATCCACAAATTTTGTTAAAGTAGGAATCGAACCCCAATTTTAGAAAAAGAAGGATGCGATCTTCTAATCTTGAAAAAGAAAGATACGATCCAGAATTTTGTTACATTTCCACGTTTGAAAGGAAAGAATTCTCTTTCGAGTAAAAAATGTTGAAAAAAGTGATACGATCCATAAATTTTGAAAAAGAAGGATACAATCCTAAATTTTGAAAAGAAAAGGATGCGATCTTCTAATCTTGAAAAAGAAAGATGCGATCCTGAAATTTTCTACATTTCTACATGAGAAAGGAATGTATATTCTCATACGATCTTTATATCTTGAAATAGAAATATACGATCCTGGAATTTTCTATAGTTCTACCTTAGAAAGAGAATAATTCTTTTTTGACTAAGAAATTTTGAAAATGTAATACGATCCAGAAATTTTGAACACGAATGATGCGATGTTCAAAACATGAAAAAGATGAATACAATCCTCAAATTTGCTAGATTTCTACCAGAGATTAAACGAATTCTCTTTCGAGTAACAAATTTTGAAAAAAGTGATACGATCCACAAATTTTGAAAAAAAATTATACGATCTCGGAATTTTCCAGATTTTGTGTTGAGAGTACAATTTTGGCCTTCAGAGGGAAAGCTTCGCTCCCGGCTTTCGCTAATAATATTTTCTTTTTTTTCGAGAAAATTACGTTTTGGTCACCCTGTGGAGTGATCGCGCATTTGAATTTTCCTCGTGATATTGCCATTAGAAACATTCCGGAACTTTCATCGATGTTTTTTAAAAAATAAGGTTTGGAAAAGTATGAAACATTTCTCAACTGCTACTTCGATAGAGCATATTCAAAATTGGCATTTCTTAACAGTGGTGACTCGTGTTTGTATATGAATGTGTGCCTCACATTTACGGCCTGTGAGTGTTAGTGCTCTCAGTGTTAAAGGATTTTGCTGTTGTATTTGTCAGCATACAAGTTCACCGCATCTACTTCGCGTTGAATGTGTTAAATGTGTTCAATTAGCGATTTAAACGACACCCGTCACGGATCTCCAAAATTTCTGCACTCAAAACTACTATTCCTGACACATGCTCCAGGCATTTGATGAGCTGAAACACATAGATACCATCTCGCACACGTATAATATGTATGTGTTTACATTTAAAGTTGTTCACTATCAATTTTCTCCAGAACCTTACATATACGCCAGCATATAGAATTTATAAAGTTATATCTATTCTGATACACTTAAATCAAAAAATAAATGTAGCAGTATGTTGTGCAAAGGGGTATGTGGTAAAGAGGTAAAAACGCCGATTTTTTTGTGAGGAAGGCAAGAGAGCTTTTCATCCAAAATGACTTTCAAACAGTCTCCTACAAAGGAAAATTAATGTCAGCCTGCAAATCGTGTCTTATCAAGGCAAATGTGACTTCATCTGAACAAAGATCTAGGACCTCTTCGACATCCTCCAATAAATCTGCTGTCACTTGTGATGATCAAAATTATAGGACGATCTGTAATGTCGGTAAATGCAACGTTGGTAAGTGTAGGAAGGTATACGCTACTTTCTGTTGAAAACGATTTGCGGATAGAGAAATAAATAAATAGAGAGATAGAGAGAGAGAGAGAGAGTGTAAAGAAGTGAACCTAAGAAGAAAGTCGATATTTGATTTTACCGATCAAAAATATATGTAATGTGGTGTCGCTAGAGTGAATTCCCTCAAAAGCTCGAAGAAAAGGCAGTATTCGATGTTATTAGTTAATGTGCAAATAAACATAGACAAATTTGGTGGTGAGGTGGGGAGTTTTGCCTCAAACAGTCAGTCGGCCGACAGCTTCGCTCGAATTGGGATTGGGAATGACGCTGAGTCTCATCGGCGAGCATCATTTTGTAAGATTGTTCATCTTGTGTCGAAACCTTGAATTTGGAGCACATACCGAGGAGAGCCGTTGTGCCGGCTGTGAGAAGTCATTATCTCCTCGGCGAAATCATTGGTGAGTTATGCTTTCAATGACTCCATAGTCAGTATCTGAGAAGTAGACAAGTTCTCACCAATAATTATTTGTGTACGCATCCAATCATCCATGACACGCCGA
The DNA here is from genome assembly GCA_030407085.1 of Trichopria drosophilae. Classification (NCBI taxonomy): domain Eukaryota; kingdom Metazoa; phylum Arthropoda; class Insecta; order Hymenoptera; family Diapriidae; genus Trichopria; species Trichopria drosophilae. Next base: position 121,565,054 of record CM059582.1, on the reverse strand, counting down.
AGCGGACTCGCATCACAGGATCGTGAATGGAAACTCCTGAGCAAGTGCATCCAAATTGAAGATATTGCAACCAGCACCCAACGAATCATACTCCGGGGAGAAATTGCAACCACGTGTGTATGAACGTCGAAATAATCTACATTTACAAGGTCAGGAAAATTGAACAATTGTTTCGTTCTACTCTCTCTCTCACTCTCTCGCGAATTAATTTCTATCAAATTTTGGTTTAATACGAGGTGAAATAAACTGAGTGTTCAATTGTGTGAAACTCGCGGTATACCGATATAGCGAATAACTCTTAAAAATGTTGTTCTCGTTCGTGATAATTAGAATATGATTTTATAGTAAGCGTTTTTTCTGAACAGAAATTAATTTTTAGTTATAATAAGTTAATGAAATTGCGACAATGAAACTCACGAATATTGTTCTTTATATCGTATTGTAAATAATAAATATCGTTATTAGTGCGACTTGTGTGTCTAACATAGAGAAAAGAAATTAAGTAGAATGATAAAAACCATATAAAAAAGAATATATATTATAAACGATTTACAAAATACAAACTCTCAACCAACTGCCCATGATATTTTAGCTGCAATTAAATCAAACTCTGAGAGCCTCAATGCTACTGAACCTGCTTTGAATAATTCGTTTACGACTGAACAAAACAAATTGCGGGAAGATTTTTAAAAGCATTGCATAGAGTACAGCATACTCAGGAGGCCCTGGAAAATGATAATGAGCGCCTCAAGGAAAAAATTCATGAACTGAGTCAGCAGCTGAATGCAATCCCGTTACAGGATCTCAGAAAAGTAACCACGATTTCTGGTCTCCACGAGATAAAAAATGAAGACACACGAGAGGATGTAATCAGTATTGCGCGGGCAGTGCAGCTAGATGTCTGTAATGATGATATTGTTAAAGCACACATAGTAGGTAGAAATAATTCGTCATCATCGAAATCGAGAATTATTTATATTGAATTTGACTCTGTAGTAAAACGAAATCACTTCTACTCCAAAATGCGAGCTACGAAAGGTTTATCAGCGTTTAACATCAATAAAGAGTTTCCATCGACAAGGATCTACGCCAACGATTGGATATCTCCTAGCGATTTTCAGCTTTTAAACCTTACCAAAGTTCGAGCGAAGGAATATAATTTCAAGTTTGTATTGGTGAAGGAAGGTAAAAATTTGGGCAACGAGATGACAGTTCTACCTCGAGACCGCTAATGATAAGAACGGAAGCTGATTTGGATAAAATCGTCGCATGACTATTACCAGCAAATCTTGATGTACCAGAAACCTCAAAAAGTAGTGTTTATCTGCAAGCTGCAAAATGTTCCGGATGTTCTACTGTTATGGAACATTCGTACAATCAACATCAGCCATTCTGCGTAAATTCAATTGAGCATCGTTCAGAGCAATTCACTTTTTCACCACGATCTTCATTGAACTCCAATAGCACCACTCCTAGCTCATCAGACTCTACAAATGCGTTTAACCATGTACAGACTCGTTATTGTAATAAGTTAACTACAGTACATTTAAATGTTCGTTCGTTGACTGCGCATCTGTCAGATATTAGGGATCTTCTATTACAAAATCAGGACGATATTATGCGTATTTCGAAATCATGGCTTAATAGCTCTATTAATAATGATGTCATTTTCATTGAAGGTTATCAAATGTTCAGATCCGACAGGGAACATTCGAGAGGTGGCGGAGTTATATTTTATATCAAGAGTCACCTTCATTGTTCAGAATTCCCGGCTTTTCCCGATGAAAATGGTTTAGAACACCTTTGGGCCATAATAAATTTTCATGGTCTAAAATTTGGTGTTGGCGTTTTATACAGGCCCTCACAAATTTCTCTCGATTGCCTTATTAACTTATATTCCAATTATAATAGTTTAGTTTGCCAAGTTGACAAAATTGTAATAACGGGTGACTTAAATATTAATTTATTAAACCATAATAAATCCGACTCTATTCAGCTTCATGATTTGGCTCGTTCTTGCGAACTACAGCAAATTATCACTTCAGCCACTAGAATAACTGCAACCTCGTCATCTCTTCTGGATATTATTTTCATTTCCCCATCTGTCACTCCGGTAAACGTCTTTTCATCCAACGAGCATGAAATGCGGATCACTTTTTAGTTGGTTGTGAAATCAGCTGCCCCAGATCAGCAAGAAAGCTGAAATACATTACAACTCGAGACTTCAAAAACTTCGATGCTAAAAAATTCGAATCTGCTGCACTTACAGTTCCATGGGACCGAGTTTTAAATCTTAGCAACATTGATGAAAAAGTTTCATATTTAGCCAATTGTAATATCGATCTTTTTGATAATTATGCACCTCTAAAAACTGTAAGAGTCACAAAATCGCATGCTCCTTGGGTGACTGACACGGTGAAAACTTTTATAAAAAACGAATTAATGCGCAGACAAAAGCTCGTCATTCCAGAAAAGATTCAGATGTGATCTATTATTCTCAGCTTCGGAATTGTGTAACTAATATGTTACGAAGAGAAAAGAAAGCTTACTTCCGTCATGTCTTTAACAAGCCAGAGACAAGTTCTGGCAGTAAATGAGCTATCTTGGAATCAATGCAAAAAACAGGTCCATGGAGATCCCACAGTCGCTATGCAATCCTGACATGCTAAATGATCCTTTCTTAAACTTTCACACATTAATTCCAAACGATAATCTAATTCGAAACTTTTTAACTTCTCGTTCCAACAAACTGGCCGACGACGTATCTTTCTGTTTCTTAGATATATCTTTATTCGATTTAATAAAAGCCATAAACAAAATCAAAAGTAATTTTGCTGACTCCGATGGGGTCTCCATTGAAATGTTTTTGCGAGTTCATATCTTTTGCCTCCCCGAGCTTTTACATGTAATGAATTATATAATAAAAAGTAATCGATTTCCGAATGCTTGGAAGCACGCTTAAATACCTGAAATATTTTACATTTCTACCTCAGAAAGGGAAAAATTCTCTTTCGAGTAAGAAATTTTCAAAAAGAAGAATACGATGTTCAAAACATGAAAAAGAAGAATACAATCCTCAAATTTTCTCAATTTCTACCCTACATTTAAAAGAATTCTCTTTAGAGTATGAAGCCTCGAAAATATTATACGATCCAGAAATTTTGAAAAAGGATGATGCGATATTCAAATCGTGAAAAAGAAAGATACGATCCTGAAATGTTGTACATTTCTACCTTAGAAAAGGAAGAATTCTCTTTCCCGTAAGAAATTCTGAAAAAAAAGAATACGATCCAGAAATTCTGAGGAAAAAGTTTACGATTCCGACATTTTCCAGATTTCTACCCCGGATTAAAAATAATTCCCCGCCAAATTAGAAATTTTGAAAATGTAGCGTATACCATCTGAAACTTCTCTAGATTTCTACCTTAGAAAGGGATAAATTCTCTTTCGAGTAAGAAATCTTGAAAAATGGGATATGATTCCAGAAATTTTGAAAAAGCAGGATGCGAAAATTAAATGTTGAAAAAGATAAATAAGGATACTATCCTCAAATTTTCTACATTTCTACCTGAGAAAGAAAGAATTCCCTTTCGAGTAAGAGATTTTAAAGAAGGAGCATACCATTTTAAAATAGTTCTGGATTTTTACCTTACAAAGTGAAGAGTACTCTATCCCGATTCAGAAATTTTGAAATAGAAGGATACCATATTCAAATCGTGAAAAATAAGGATACAATCTTCAAATTTTCTCAATTTCTACCCTACATTTAAAAGAATTCTCTTTCGAGTATGACGCCTCGAAAATGTGATACGATCCAGAAATTTTAAAAAAGGATGATACGATATTCAAATCTTGAAAAAGAAAGATGCGATCCTGAAATTTTCTACATTTCTACCTTAGAAAAGGAAGAATTCTCTTTCACGCAAGAAATCATGAAAAATAGGATACGATTCCAGAAAGTTTGAAAAAGAAGGGTACGATCTTCAAATCTTGAAAAAGAAAGATCCGATGCTGGAATTTTCTACATTCCAACCTGAGAAAAAAAGAATTCCCTTTCGAGTAAGAGATTTGAAAGAAGGAGCATACCATTTTAATATAGTTCTGGATTTCTACCGTACAAAGGGAAAAGTACTCTATCTCGATTCAGAAATTTTGAAAAAGAAGGATACCATATTTAAATCATGAAAAATAAGGATACAATCCTCAAATTTTCTATATTTCTACCCCAGATTAAAAAGAATTCTCTTCCGATAAGAAGCCTCGAAAATGTTATACGATCCAGAAATTTTGAAAAAGGATGATGCGGTATTCAAATCGTGAAAAAGAAAGATACGATCCTGAAATGTTGTACATTTCTACCTTAGAAAATGAAGAATTCTCTTTCCCGTAAGAAATTCTGAAAAAAAAAAGAATACGATCCAGAAATTCTGAGGAAAAGTTTACGATTCCGACATTTTCCAGATTTCTACCCCGGATTAAAAATAATTCCCCGCCAAATTAGAAATTTTGAAAATGTAGCGTATACCATCTCAAACTTCTCTAGATTTCTACCTTAGAAAGGGATAAATTCTCTTTCGAGTAAGAAATCTTGAAAAATGGGATATGATTCCAGAAATTTTGAAAAAGCAGGATGCGAAAATTAAATGTTGAAAAAGATAAATAAGGATACTATCCTCAAATTTTCTACATTTCTACCTGAGAAAGAAAGAATTCCCTTTCGAGTAAGAGATTTTAAAGAGGGAGCATACCATTTTAAAATAGTTCTGGATTTTTACCTTACAAAGTGAAGAGTACTCTATCCCGATTCAGAAATTTTGAAATAGAAGGATACCATATTCAAATCGTGAAAAATAAGGATACAATCTTCAAATTTTCTCAATTTCTACCCTACATTTAAAAGAATTCTCTTTCGAGTAAGAAGCCTCGAAAATGTGATACGATCCAGAAATTTTTAATAAGGTTGATACAATATTCAAATCTTGAAAAAGAAAGATACGATCGTGAAATTTTCTACATTTCTACCTTAGAAAAGGAAGAATTCTCTTCCACGCCAGAAATCATGAAAAAAAGAATACGATCCAGAAATTTTTAAGAAAAAGGTTATGATTCCGACATATTCCAGATTTCTACCCCGGATTAAAAATAATTCCTTGCCAAATTAGAAATTTGGAAAAAGTAGCGTATATCATCTCAAACTTCTCTTGATTTCTACCTTAGAAAGGGATAAATTCTCTTTCCAGTAAGAAATCTTGAAAAACGGGATACGATCCAGAAATGTTGAAAAAGAAGGATACTATCCTGAATTTTGGAAAAAGAAGGATACGATCTTCAAATCTTGTAAAAGAAAGATACGATCTACAAATCTTGTAAAAGAAAGATACGATCCTGGATATTTCTACAATTCTACCTAAGAAAGACAGGAATTGACTTTAGAGCAAGAAATCTTGAATATGCGATACGATCCCGAAATTTTTAAATAAGAGGATATGATCCTTAAATTTTCTAGATTTATATATTAGAAAGGAAATAATTGTCTTCTGAAGAAGAGACGTTGAAAAAGGAGTTTACCATCTTAAACTTCTCTTGATTTCTACCTCAGAAAGGGATAAATTCTCTTTCGAGTAAAAAATCTTGAAAAATTGGATACGATAAAGAAACTTTGAAAAAAAAGAATATGATCCTAAATATTGGAAAAAGAACGAAACGATCTTCAAATCTTGTAAAAGAAAGATACGATATTGAAATTTTCTACATTCCTACATTAGAAAGGGGATAATTCTCTTTCACATAGGAAATCTTGAAAAAAAGAATACGATCCAGAATTTTGAAAAAAGTTTACGATCACGAGATTTTCCAGATTTCTACAGCGGATTAAAAATAATTCCGTGCTAAATTGGAAATTTTAAAAAAGTAGCATATGCCATCTCAAACTTTTCTAGATTTCTACCTTAGAAAGGAATAAATTCTCTTTCGAGTAAGAAATATTGAAAAATGGGATACGATCCAGAAATTTTGAAAAAGAAGGATACTATATTGAATTTTGGAAAAAGAATTTGTAAAAGAAAGATACGATCTTCAAATCTTGTAAAAGAAAGATACGATCCTGAAATTTTCTACATTTCTACCTTAGAAAAGGAAGAATTCTCTTTCACGTAAGACATCTTGAAAAAAAGAATACGATCCAGAAATTTTGAAGAAAAAGTTTACGATCCCGACATTTTCCACATTTCTACTCCGGTTTAAAAATAATTCTCTGCTAAATTGGAAATTTTGAAAAAGTAACATATACCATCTCAACCTTCTCTAGATTTCTACCTTCAAATCTTGAAAAAGAAAGATAAAATCTTGGAACTTTCTACATTCCTACCTGAGAAAGAAAGAATACCCTTTCGAGTAAGAAATTTTAAAGAAGGAGCATATCATTTTAAAATAGTTCTGGCTTTTACCTCAGCAAGGGAAGAGTACTCTATCTCTAATCAGAAATTTTGAAAAAAAAGGATTCGATCCCGGACGAGATTTTAAAAATCCCGATCCCGAAATTTTGAAATAAGAGAATATGATCCTTAAATTTTCTTGCTTTTGTAAGATCTGATATAGTAAACTAGTATGTAAGAGGAATTAAATGTATAGGTAGAAAGTACGATTGCGAAATGAGTGAACAAACGAAGCGCGAATCTATGTTACCGATAGTACTAATGCGGGGCTTGAGATGGTTTGAGGGGCGACCACGGCGTAGTGTGGCGCTGACCGTTGCGGAGCGACATAATAATGGGTGCGAAATCTTAGTACCTAGCCAATGATCATGTGAAGAAGGGGCTTCTCCCTAGTCCCTCTCGGGAAAGGAGACTTCACTCCTCCTCACCTACGTATCCAGTTCGGATGGCAACTCGACGCTCGTAAAGTTATCGGAGTAGAAACTCCCACAATCTGCGGCAATCTTGAAGTTGGGGTCAATTATTAATTCAGAGCGATTAAATCTGCAGTGGAAAACCGACTTTCTGAGAGAAGCTAGCTTTCTTTGCGAGTTCCCGCGTTTTTCCATGGAATGCACATTGCCGAGAGGAGCCATGTGCGGGGTTGTTTTGTGCAACTTGTCCTCTCGGTAGAATCATTGGTAAGATCATTTTTTTACGCCTTCAAATGGGTGACCCGAAACTCAACAGTAATTCTGATGACATTTATTGTACCTTTTCCAAAAAACTGACGAGACATCGTCCATGATCATGGTTGTTGCTGAAGAGGTCCTGTGACGCCATTTTGTGCCCAGTCAGCCACGTGTGGACAACTATTGAGGAAAGATTATCATTGAGTTCCAATGGTGATTCAAGGCCTCCTCGAATCCGGTAATCCAAACCGCCATGTGGCGATTTTTCACGGATCAAGTGGAAGAAGCTTCAACGAAATCATCGGCCAGATATGTCGCCCCTAACCTCAAATCTCCACGTTTTTTTTTTGTTGTTGTAAAGTTTCAAGTGACAAAGATTTAACTTTGAGTAATTTCGGTCAAATAAAAGTGACTACTTTGTGTCGTTTCCGTGATTTGGAAAAAAAGGAAAATATATTTTTTATAATTTAATCGACAATTTATGAAAAGTCCGGGACATTAAGGACATTATACGGGCTTATGCGTTTGAATAAAAATTAATACTCGTAGACAAGGTATTCTCTGTGTGAATCTTTTATGATATGTAAGCGAGTGACATATTATTTGAATGATGCGAGATCGAAATGATATTTTTTATGTAAATGATTGTTCGAATAACTGAATTATAATGAATGGTGCTCAGTGAATAATATTAATTATATAATAAATGAAAATTAATTGACGTCCTAATTTATGACTATCTCATCAAATAAAATTAATTAGTTTATCTTGTATCGTGGAATAAAATGTGAAATATTACACTTTGTACATAAGAAAGGAATGAATTGTCTTCTGAGGAAAGAATGTTGAAAAAGGAGCTCACCATCTCAAAAAAAAAGAATACGTACCAGAAATTTTGAAGAAAAAATTTTCGATTCCGACATTTTCCAAATTTCTACCCCGGATTAAACAGAATTCTCTTTGGAGTAAGAAGCCTCGAAAAATGAGATACGATCAAGAGAAATTTTGAAAAAGGAGAATACGATCCTGAAATTTTCTATACTTCTACCGTAGAAAGGGAAGAATTCCCTTTCGAGTAAGAGATTTTAAAAAAGGATTATGCCATTATAAAATAGGATTGGGGTACATTTGTCCCATGCCCTTTTTCCCAGGTTTTTTTTCACGGTTTTTTTTCCCATGATTTATATTTCCCATGAATGGGTTTTCCCCGAAGTCGTCTTTCCCAGATAGTTTCCTAGATCAGTTTTAGTAATAGTTTTTTATTTATTTCATTTTAATAAATTGTATATACATGTATTTGTAAATAACAAATATCAAATATTATCAAATATCAAATAAATAACAAATATTAAAATGTAACTTTTGACCAATCAATTTTAAATACTTTAAAATTTCATTGTCACTTTTGTAATCTTCAAATTTTGACACAATTTGATGTACATTTTCTTCGTAGTGTATTCTTGTTTGGGTTTCTTTTCTTCTGATTGGTTGGCCTAACTCGAACTGAGCAATCATTGTTCGTCCTCTTGCACGTTTTCCACGTATGTAATTAACTTCAAAGAAGTCAAGAACAGACTGAAAATTGTCGGGTGTTTGTTCACCGAACAAATCAAATGCATTAGATACATCGTCAATAGGCACAAACGCCAGAGCTGCCATCATATGAGACTCAGTTTTTATCGATCTGTCTTCTGGATCGTTATAAGCACTCTGTAATCCCTCGGCTTGAACTCTTCGAAATATTGTCTGCGTAAAATGGAAGAAGCAGGCTTTGATCGATGAGTGTGGGAAGCAGTTTGAGCTTGCGTTTATGATACCGAGCTCGGTCAATTGCATTTATAATGCCGGTAGTAAATTTTCTAAATTTATACATTAGAAAGGAAAGAATTGCCTTCTGAGGAAGAAATGTTGAAAAGGGAGTTTACCATCTCAAACTTCTCTAGATTTCTACCTTGGAAAGTGATAAATTTTCATTGCAGTAAAAAGTGATACGATCCAGAAATTTTGTAAAAAAAGCATACGATTCTGAATATTGGAAAAAGAACGAAACGACCTTCAAATCTTGAAAAAGAAAGATACGATCCCGAAATTTTCCAGATTTCTACTCCGGATTAAAAATAATTCGTTGCTGACGCGGTTCGGCTCGAATATAGATAATTTGTACGATGAAATTCTGTGTCTCGCTGTGAGTATACGAATCAAAGATGCTAATAAACGCAGTGCAACGCCATTTTGTGTGTTGTGTGTTTTACTTCCTTTCGATCCATCGACTATTATTGGAGATAATCGTGGTCAAACCTAGACATTTGGCGATCCTGCCAGGATCCTAACGAAAAAAAAGGAAATATTAAAAGAAAAAGAAGATTCGGGCATTATGCAGGATACTGATATTATAGAACGTTACGTGGGCCTTCGGCACTTTTCGTGCACACTCGATTTTAGGCTTGTTGATTCGAAAGTGTATCCAGCGCTCAGACGTTTCAAAGAGGCGTTCTTGCCGCTCGACTGCCCTAAACCATAATTGACCCCGCGACAGAGAATTAAGGTCTACTCGCGAGAATCGGCTGTCGAGTTCAACGGGGCTTAAGAACAGTGTGATTAGGAGCCAATTTACTTCTTTACCGTCACTACTCTCCTGCGCCTTCGCCGGAACAATTTGAGTTCGGAGGAGTTTAAAAACGAGACAAGGCCTTTGCACATCGAAGCATCCAACCTCTTGGCTGCTCACTTATGCATTCGTGCATCAGATGCATTCAAGTTTAGGTCGATGAAGATAATTCTATGCATAAATTACATTGATTGACACCATCGATCACCTACAACTTCGACATAACAGTGGTGCCGCACAGATGTTGACGTTTATATTCAACGTATAAACGAGCTTAGCACCTCCACCTCATATTTGTTCAATTGGGCTGAACGACCTTCGTCATGGGAGTCGATAATTAATAGAGATCAAGGAACTAATAGCCGAAGAGATGGCAAATTTTAAAGCACTGAAACGAACGGTGCAAACCATAACAGAAGTAACCGGAAGGTCACCGGCGAAGATGTCAACTTGTATGGATTACCTTGTCGAGACTAGGTCTATTATAAGTGGAAAGGATAGACGTATTCAACAACTCATCGATGCGGATTGTCCACCTGAAAATGCATACGTGAAAGATGCCGAGATTGCTACGTACGAGACGATGTACCTTGATGCAGTGGGAGAAGCCAAGACGTACTTATATGATAGATAGATAGATAATATTTATTCCCATAAAAGAAAATACATATTCTGTTGGGAAGGAATTACAATTCGGCAGGTCAGAACAGCGCCATATCTGTAAAAATACAAAAATATAAGCGTGAGGTAAGCAGGTTTATAAGCTAAGGTACAAGCAAAAAAAGAAACATACGCTACAGTCTAGGGGTTCAGTATGAACGCTCTCCGTTTAAAACAGTTGTCAACGTAAAAATATTCCTCCAATCTCCACCGAAATTGGATAGGGCCCGAGTTCTAGGCGTACAAGGTAGGCAGGTGTTTTCCTAGGTAAACAGTAAAGGCGCTTAAAAAACTCGACTTGTGTTGCTTCCAATCGGTCGAAATATTGTAAGGCCCAGCATGGGGCAGCGTAGGGCAGCACGGACACGATCATCGCTTGGTAAAGCTTAAGAGCACCGGACCACGCGTCCGCCGTTGCCGAGGCTGTTATGGTAAGGAGAGAGGCAGTCGCTTCCCGCATTCTCACTATTGCGTCGTCGGCCGCTTTGAGACCCTTTGCCGACGATGAGACTAAAATGCCCAGATAGCGGTAGTTTGGAACAATTTCCACCGTCCTTCCTGCGAAGTAGAATTGACTCGAGTTTGCTTCAAGACGACCACCTTTTCGGAAAATAACTATCTCAGTTTTTTTTATATTCACCGTTAGGCCATTTAAATTACAGTAGTCGTCAAAAATTCGGAGCTTAAGTCTAAGTTCGACAGGTGAGTAGGCAAAGATCGTCATATTATCAGCAAAGAGCAACGGCAAAAGATCAAAGAGACGCGTGTAGTCAATGCCTCTCACACTACGGTCCCGAAAGAATGTGAGAATATCGGTTAAAAATAAAATAAAAAGAAGCAGACTTAAAATTTCGCCCTGGAGAACACCCGCCGTCACCCTGAACGAGTCTGAAGGTGTTTCACCGCTGTTAGTCATAACTGTGGCTTTGCCATACATTTCTTTCAGTAAACGAATAAGTTTGGCGCTTAAGCCGTAAGCGTACAATTTCTGCCACAAGAGGTCGTGGGGGGCGGAATCAAATGCGCGCCTGAAATCAACGAACAGAGCGTAGCATTTCCCAGCTCGGTGTCTGAGAAGTATCTGCGCAGCAGATAAGGTGAAAATGTTATCAACCGTCGAACGGCCCCTCCTAAAACCCGATTGCTCGTTTGGCAAAATATTAGTGCGATTTGCCCATGATTCCATCCTTACCACGATAATCTGAGACAAAAGTTTCGCTTGCGCATCAGTTATAGCTATCGCTCTAAAATTCACAGGATTCGCCGGATCACCTTTTTTGAAGAGCATGAAGAGACTGGCGCTCATCCAACCCTCAGGTATTTGTTCATACATAAAGATATAATTTAAAAGACCCAGAGTGAATCGACGCCATTCCCCCTCCAACAGCTTTAGGAGCTCCACAGGGAGACCGTCGGGACCAATTGCCTTACTGGATTTCAGTCTCCTCATGCTGTCCAAAAATTCTCGTTCCGTAATTGGAATGTCTAAAAATTGATCATAAGTACCAAAAAAGGTAGCCAATAGCGGCAACTTAGACGGGTAAAGGAGTGCCAGATGCGCGTTCCAGGATGCGGTAGAAACTGTGTGGGATCGAGAGGGGGGACCCCTCCTAAGCCTGCGGATCGTAGCCCAGAAAGCACTGGCATCCCTAACTCCAGCAAAGCTGTCCGCAACTTTGTCTGCATATTGCTTTTTAGATAGCCGAATAGTTTTACAATAGATTTGCTTCGCCGCTAAATATATTGACTCGGACTGTGGGGTAACATTGCGTCGTAGGACAGTTAAGGCCCGATTCAAAGGTTTCCGCGCTTGTCTGCAGTTCGCATCAAACCATGGCATTTTCGGACAGGACGCCTGGGAACTTATATGTAAATCGCATAAAAGACCTGCGCTCACGGCTGAGTTAATCAGGCTAGTAGTGAAGGAAGGAAGGATCGCATCGACTGGAATATTTTCTTTAATTTCAAAGCGAAGAGAAGACTTATTTAGAAGCTCTTGGAATTTGCTACTAGTTGGAAGCGTATTAAGAATCCTCCTTCCTCTTCTACAACGAGACTCAGTTGGCGGCGCTTCCTGTTCCGTGAGCGACAAGCGTAATTTTAATAGAACAGAAAGGTGGTCAGAGACGCCTGGCTCGGTACCGATTTCAAGGTCTTGGACATATTGTAGAGAATTGCCAGAGATCCAGACAAGATCAACTATACTGCGGCCACGCTCGCTCAAAAAGGTAAAACCGGCCGGAAAATCAGCGCTCGTGCGACCATTCAACAGAACCAGGTTATTATCCCGCATAAAATTGTAAAGTAATAAACCTCTTTGGTTCGTTCTAGGGTCGGACGAACGCCGATCACAATGGAGAAACGTGCTGGCAAACAAATCAGAAAAGTCGCAGTCGAGGTCCAGGGAACCCACCCAGGAGTTGAAGTCACCGCCAAGTACAAAAATAGCTTGTGGATAAAGTGAGAGGAACTTATCAATGCTGGCATGTAAGGTGTCTAGTAACGGAATAAGTATGGTGTCAGGAGAAAAGTAAAAGGAGCTTAAAATTAAATGAGTCAGAAATGTTTTGATAACTGAAAATATCCAATAGGCGGTGACCTCTAGAACCTCGGGGGAACCCCGCCTCGGAATTGTCGTAAGTAGACCTCCACTAAACCTACCGCTATCGCCATCCCGAACGGCGGGAGAGTTGACGAAGAGATGGCCTTGAAGAAGCGGTAGGGCGATGTCATCAGGTCTCCAGGTTTCAGAGAAATTCAAAATAGTCGCAGCCGTGACATTGACTGTAGATAGGCTTAGCGGGCCGTAGATATTCCAGAAGAGGATAGAAAGTTCGATGGTAGGCGCTGGTGCGGAATGAACATCCTCTTCATACCGCTGGAGAGACAAGGAGGCCGTCGATGAAGGCTGGGGCAATAAGCGGTGTGCAAGAAGAAAAAAAAAACGTTCAAAACGCATGCGCGTCCACAAACTCTCAGTAGCCAAAAGAACCACAACTCACAAAACCGGCGGGGCACGAAAAAACCTGATTTTTCCCGAATTATGATATCGTAAACAGGTCGTAAAGTGAAAGCACTAGAAAATCTGGCTAATCCAAGGGCCTCGGAGAGGGAGCAAAAACAGGCTCAAGGCCAGTTGGAGTGGGCTAAATCCCGATTTGGATTTGCCAAAGTAGATCTAAAGATGCAGATTCGACGGGCTAAGTCGCCCCTACAATAAGTTCGGTACGAGTGCGCTTTGTGCGATTTTCGTAGGCACGATTAGAAGATGGGACGTCCCCGAAACTTAAATGGGTGTCTCTGGATGTCTAAATTAGCGTTTACAATTATTATACCAAAACGGGCGACCAACAATAAAAAAAATCTTTTTCTGGAAACTTTTGACTGTCTTTATTAATTCATGCGGCATGCCCATACCTATATTAGAGTCAAGACGGTTATGGGTCATTACAGTCCCCTTTCTTTCTACATTGCGTGATCCACAGAATAACAACAAGCACTCAGAAGGAATATGGATTCAATTCATGCTCATGATCTAATATACGTCATTGCGTTCTATTGGAACCGTTTTCTTTTTTTCCCTCTCTCCTATTTTAGTTTTTTATTTTAGTGAACAAAACTCGGAGGAACTGGTTGCAGAGCTGGTAAAACCTGCAAAAACTGGTATACTGTCGACCGGCGAACAGCGCGGTATTGTTCTGACATTTTCCGGGTTCCAGTTCAACGCCTTTTCGCGAGTTCTGTTTTGTTTGTTGAGAGTACTCGTTGTGCGGACCGACGCAACGTCCACTTATTCTTTTTTTATGCTAGCTTGTGGCCTAGTGGTGTGTCGAGCGAACGGAGGACGAGCGACGCGTCGGTGGTCCGGCGACCGATTCTCGCGGATATTTTTTTCGATTGACCACCCCTCGGTGATTTTTTGACCGATCTTAACGATTTTTTTTCACAGTCAGGAACTATTGTAGAATCATTGTGGAATGCACATTTACGATAACTTTATTTTTCGATAAACAGTGTGTTCCCAAAGTAGCCCATACCTATTTAACAACTGTTACTCATCGATGCATTCCGATTTATATCAAATTTAAGTTCCGCATCTTTCACTTTCAGATACTCTAAAGTGATTTTTGGGTCGCTGATCAAGAATCTGAAGTCTGAATTTCAAAATTCAAAATGGTGGATCCATTTTGGCGGATTAATTTTTAAAAAATGCTCCGATTCCCTTGAAATTTGTTACTTGGGGTTTTTTTGGGTCGCTGTTCAAGAATATTAAATCTGAATTTCAAAATTCAAAATTGCGGATCCATTATGGCGGATTAATGTTTAAAGAATGCTCCGATTCCCTTGAAATTTGTTACTTGGGGTTTTTTTGGGTCGCTGTTCAAGTATATTAAATCAGAATTTAAAAATTCAAAATGGTGGATCCAATATGGCGGATGAATTTGGAAAAAATGCTCCGATTCCCTTGAAATTTGTTACTTGGGGTTTTTTTGTGTCGCTGTTCAAGAATATTAAATCAGAATTTAAACATTCGAAATGGCGGATCCAATATGGCGAATCTGAACATTTTGTGAAAATTCTTCCGCCATATTGGATCCGCCATTTTGGATTTTGAAATTCAGACTTCAGATTCTTGATCAGCGACCCAAAAATACCCCGAGTAAACAAATTTCAAGGGAATCTGAGCATGTTTCGAAAATTGATCCGCCATATTGGATCCGCCATATTGGATCCGCCATTTCGAATGTTTAAATTCTGATTTAATATTCTTGAACAGCGACACACAAACCCCCGAAGTAACAAATTTCAAGGGAATCTAAGCATTTTTTCCAAATTCATCCGCCATATTGGATCCGCCATTTAGAATTTTTAAATTCTGATTTAATATTCTTGAACAGCGACCCAAAAACCCCCAAGTAACAAATTTCAAGGGAATCGGACCATTTCTTAAAAATTAATCCGCCATATTGGATCCGCCATTTTGAATTTTGAAATTCAGACTTCAGATTCTTGATCAGCGACCCAAAAATCACTTTAGAGTACCTCATAGTGAAAGACACGTAACTTGAATTTGATATAAATCGGAATGCATCGATGAGTACCAGTTGTTAAATAGGTATGGGCAACTTTGGGAACACACTGTTTATCGAAAAATAAAGTTATCGTAAATGTGCATTTCGCGCGGAGTCTTCTCCTTCATGGAAGAGTGGGGTTTGTAGCCCGACCTCCCTGTTCTGATACCTGGGTGGAGTTCGGTGATACGCGGCACTTCATCTTCCTCATCTGGAGCACGGTGACGCGATTTACTAAAGGACTTTAGTCACATCCTTTTCGCGGAAATTATTTTGACAAAAAAAAGTTCAAACGTAACCAACCAAGATGGAGAGAAATTTAACATGGGTTAATAAGCTTTCAAAAGAAATAATACAATTTCTCTTACAGAAATTTCTCAATAATCCGGAAGGTTCATTGAACGAAGTACGTAGTCGTCTTCGACATATTATCCGTAAAGACCCGGCCGCCGTACAAATCGCGTGTAAGGAAGTGTCCCTCCAATGGGGCGAAAAAGATGCAGAAAACGCAGAAGATTTAGAAGAAGGAATCGACGACACTTCTATGTCAGGTGCAATCTGACCTGAGACGGCAAACACTACTTTTGCCCCAACGACCACTGTCGGTGCTACTAGCGACCCATTCGCTTGGCCGCCTTGGACACGCACTTTACCGAACTTGACTCCTACAAACGTTGCTTCCGGTTCCTACTCTCCTCGGATGTCAACAACAGCTAACCAGATGCAACGGAAGTTGGTTATGCACACTCCGCCAACCGTGGCAATCGATCTAATCCGATGCTGGGGATGCCACTTCTTAGGCAAAGATCCTACATCCTATATCGGAAGGGTAGACGAGCTGATGGTAGCCTACCACTCACCGGACCGCAACTTCTGACAGGCCTTCCAGAATTTCTCCGTGGAGAACCATTATTGTGGTACCGAAATAATCGAGCCCGATGGCAGACCTGGGACGATTTTTCTACCGCTCTCATTTCTAGTTACGAAGATCCTCAAATCCGGGGAGATTGGGAGGATGCTGCTCGGGAACGAAAGCAACACACAGGAGAAACATTCCTAACATATTGTAACGAGCTGCAAACATTAATGAGGCGTGCAGGGACATTCACACTTGACGCTCAAACCAGGCTCATTTGTAAAAATATGAACGCTTCCTGTAAACTGTACGTACGGAATCCTCAGAGAACTGTACCATCTGGCAACGGAATATGAGGTAATCAAAAACTCCGAAACACGTCGACCCATCAAAGTCAATGCACTTATGGACCATTACAGTAGCAGACCTGCACCAAAGAATAAGCAGGTAAGGCCATCCCCTCCTACACCAATTCTTCCCGATAACGGGACCCAAGCACCAGGTGTTGGAACTGTGGAGAACGTGGCCATCAAAAACAATCGTGCCGGAATCCTCCAAAAATACTGTGCTCTCAATGTTGTAAACAAGGAGTATTATCACGTGTAAGTTATGTGCCTCTCGCGTAATGGACGAAGAACGTCCAACACTGAATGTCGCCATATTAGGTGCTCGTCACCAGGTTTTGATTGATATAAGCGCTGCTATATCATACTTGAGCCCACGTATGGCTGACGAGTGCCGACGGAAAGGTTTAATTCCTGAAACTATCCACTCCAGTGCCAAGCCAGCCGACGGAAGCAATGTTACAATTTCAGAAAAAATAAACTTACCGCTTCACCTAGGACGTCGCATTGTTACACACTGCTGTGCCGTACTACCCGGTCTGCAATGCGACCAGCTGTTTGTGATCGATCTGCTCAAAGTCTTAAACATTCAGTTAAAGTTACCGCAAGATATACTGGACGACCCAAGGTCTACAGAAGGGACCTCGCCTTTATGCTTTATCCAAGCTGCCTCGACTCCGTAAAACGAGTTTAATACTTTCCTCACTAAGGAACTACGGAAATTTCCGAAAACCATTGGACTCACGACGCTTACCGAACATGCGATTCGCCTGAAACCCAATACCGAACCTGTAAAACAGCGATATCGGCCATGGAATCCAGCAATGCAGAAAATCATCAACCAGGAGTTTCGCAAGATGGAGGAAAACGGCATTATCGAACGTTCCAGGAGTCCTTAGAGCTCACCGGTCGTTCTAGCTAAAAAAGAAATCTGGTCAACATAGATTCTGCATCGACTTCCGATGGCTGAATGAACTAACGAAGAAGGATGCCTACCCACTACTGTTGACATATGTACGAAGTTACCGTCAATTGAAATTGCTAAAGCGACATCGTAGTGCCATCTATGAAGTTCACGCGTGAGCTCTACAGGGTCGACGACGTCACCGCTCTACAACGATGTATGCGCTTAAAAGTTTGCATCTCGCGCCTCGCCACCCTGTAACTTTAATTGCGTATTAATCTGATAAGCGGATCCTACTTCCGTCTTCGCCGTTTTCTCGGAAGTCGAGTTCCGGGAAGACAGATTCCACGTGGTCTCCACCACGAGAACACCTGTTCTCCACGCAAATTATCGGTTTCGGCTAATCGTGGTGATACGCGCTCGTTATCGCAGCATCCGAGCTGGTAATATTATAATTAACGCCGCCGCGTAATTATAATGCGCTAATTATAATTATTAATTTTTATTGTTATTACCGAAAAGTGTAAATCGAACTTTACGCCACGCGGTTCGAAGAAGTGTCGACCGCGCTACTTAGATTTTGTTAAAGTGTGTTATTTGAAAATAAAGACTAATTTTTATAGAATTTCATTCGGTTTATTCATTAGTTTCGCTGCATCCGTAGTATTTCATCTTTCGTGCCATTTCGATCTTGAACCACACACACGCAGCCGGAATCCGCGGTACGATATCGTTGAATACACGGTCCACGGCAAACAACTACCCTTCATTCAAGCAACTCTGGCTAAACTGACTGGTGCAAAATTTCTGACTACATTGTATCTCCGCAATGGCTATTGGCAAGTCCCACTTGCTCCACAAAGCCGTCCGTTAACCGCATTTACCGTTCCTGGACGAGGTCTTATGCAATTTCGAGTCATGCCGTTCGGACTGAATCCCCCCCCCCCCCCCCATTTTCAACTTATGCTCGACCGACTGTTGAGCCCCGACATCGAGTCTTTCGCAATGTGTTACCTCGATGATATCATTATTTTCAGCCGCACAATCCAAGAACACAAAGATCATCTACGGGAAGTCTATCAACGCCTCCGTTCCGCAGGATTAACAAATAATCCTGAAAAATGCCATTTCGAACAGAATTCACTGAAATACTTGGGATACGTAGTCGAAGATGAAGGGATTCGCATCGATCCAGAGAAGGTCACCGCCTCGCCGCCGTCTCGAACATGCCACCGCCGAAAAACGTCAAAGGAATTCGACAGTTCATAGGATTGGTGTCGTGGTATCGGCGCTTCATTCCTAACTTTTCCTCAATCGCCAAGCCACTAACACGACTGTTGAGCAAAAATGCCCCTTGGCAATGGGGGTCGGAAGAGAAAACAGCATTTTCAACTCTTAAAATATGCTTAACCCAAGCACCAGTGCTCGCTAGTCCAGATTTTGCAAGAGAATTTACTCTTCAGACTGACGCTTCTCACTACGGGCTCGCGTACGTCTTGGCGCAAAAGTTCAATGAGGGCGAACGCGTGATGCATCAAGGACGCTACAAGGAACTGAGACTCGATACAGCGCCACGGAAAAATAATGCCTGGCAGTAATTTGGGGAATCCGACAAATGAGGCCGTACTTAGAAGGTTCCCAACGGGCAGGAAGAACCCAAATGTTTCCAATACGTTTTTAGAATGTTCCAGAAACGTTCCTAAAACGTTTTATGTCTGCAACTTTTACGGAACGTTTTATAAACGTTTCATCCATGTTGCAAACATAAAACGTTTTAGGAACGTTTCTGGAACATTCTAAAAACGTTTTAGAAACATTTGGGTTCTTCGTGCCATTGGGTTACGACTTCCATGTACTCACCGATCACCAGACCCTCCAATAGCTTGATAACCTGAAGAACCCACCCGGCCGACTTGCTCGCTGGGCGCTAGAACTACAGCATCATACATTTAACATAAACTACCGATATGGTGCATCTAACCGCGTGGCGGACGCACTCTCCCGCAACCCTGTGGGATACATCCACACCGTTTCGCGGGGATCAGAATGGTTTCAACAGAAACCGCACAAAGTAAGAAAAACTCCAGCTGACCATCCCGACTACCGAATCGAGGAAAAACTTCTCTACCGGCATATTCCCCACTCTCTTTCACATGACCAAAGTAACCAGTAGAAGCTGTGTGTCGTCCATAGCCGAAGAGAGCAAATTTTACAAGAGTGTCAAGGAGATAACTGAATGTTTCTGTTAATTTCAATATATCTAAATTTGATTGATCCTATTCACGAGTTTTTGTTGCCTTTATTTTTATCTAGCAAGATACGAAACACAATCAAATTTCTATTCGATTGTGTTTCGATTGTAGTAGTAAACACGTCACCAGACGTCTTTGCATTTGCAATACTACATAATTGGCATTCCCGGCGGGGACAACGTAAAAAATATTCATGTAAATTGGGATCAATCTTGTTTACATATAAATGTAGTTAGTATTATACTAGAAAGTATATTAATTTAAAAAGTCTATTAAATGAGTCCTGTAAATCTTACACCAGTTAAACGAGACAGGCCGAAAAAGACGGTTGATTATAATAATAGCGAGGAAAACAATAATCGTAGTGAACATTTAAATACAAATATGAACGAATCAATAACAGAAGTTGTTGATCATAATAATACAACGTAAAATGTTGATCTGTTGACATCGCAAATTGATTTGAATAATATCGGTAATTCGGTGCGTAATACAAGCGATCAGTATGTTTTGGAAATTTTATTAAATGAAATACGAACATTACGAAAAGAGAGTGATTATCGCCAATTTGCGTTTAATGAGTTTGTTCAAAATTTAAATGTAAATAATAATGTTAGTAATATACAGACTATTCAAAGGGAAAATGAGCGGTTACAAATTGAAGTGGAAAGACTGAACAGAGACAGAAATGTTTTAAACCGTTATTTTGAACCACCGTTAAAGAAGATAACTTTGCATTCTTATATCATTCAACAATTGCCAAATTACTATAGTGAGAAATTGTTTTTAATCGATTGCAGTAATGAAGATATAATCGCACAAATTTTGAGTAATTTTGATGTCTTAAACCATGAAAAGGAAAGTTTTTGTATAAGTCAAAATTCGAATATTAATGTAACGCCTGATGATAATCGTCCTCAAAATAACATGGTTAGGGGAATATATAAAGGAAAAAGCATTCAGGAGGTTATGTTTCCTACGTATCATCAATAGGTTTTAAAAATAATGGATCGTTATCACGAGATCCATATCCAATGCATAGTAGAATTAATTTACCTGATGTTCGTTTTCCACCCCCCTCTGTGTTCGTTAATCAAGGTCACCCCAATTCGTCGGAAGTTTTGCAAGCGAGTGGATCAGCTGATAATTTAAATTAGATTGCCACACTTTGATAAGGGATCCGTCATGGTGTGGTGATTATGATTTTGTAGAGGATCTTACAGCTGGATTGGATAGGGTTGATACTAAATGTGCAGGGCAAATACAGAAAGTCGGGAATTGTCCTCGATTGACGGTAATGTTTAATAATGTTCCCATCTCGGTTCTACTAGACACAGGGAGTCAAGTAACATGTATCTCCATGGAATTATTTGAATACCTTAATAAATATCATGTGTTAAAGGAATTGCTGGTAACCGGAGTTGTGGTATTGACGGCAATTGGAAAAAAGCCAACGACAGTTCGAAAACAAATTTTGTTAGATTTGATGATAGATACACAATGTATCAGGACCATCTGCTTAGTCATTCCTCATTTAACATGACCTATGTGATCTTAGGAAACGATTGACTGATGAAAAATGGTCTTATTTTAGATAATTAATAGCGCTCATAACATCAGCATTGATAAAGAAAACATTGATGATAGATTGGTTCAATTTGGTAGTTTGGCCACAGAAAGGTTAATATCATCGCATGAGGAAGAAATAATGTTTCTGCAAATTGTTTATAATATTGAAAAACAGGCAACGAAAGCCATTAGCAACAAGGTGACTGATAAAAACATAGAAGGAAATCTCGATCAAGTTACCAATATTGATTCCCATGATGGTAATGATTTAATATGTAATAATATATGTGATGATAATGATTTAATATGTAACGATAATAATTACTTAATATGTGATAAGATATGTGATAATAATGATGTAATGTATAATGATACGCATGATGATTGTGGGATATGTTCTAATAATAAAGATGACATTAACAACGAAGTTGATGAAAATGTCGAAGAAATTCTGAAAAAATTCTTTAAGGAAAATGCTAATGAGATTCCGGATATTGAAAATAATGTGAGTAATAATCAAATGATTGTATATGCCGATGTTCATGAAGAGGCAAAGAATTATGAGCAATGTCAGGTTGTTGAGAATACTCCGGAACAAAATAGTACTGATGAAAATGAAGTAAATAATGCTCGGAAATGAACGATGAAATTACGATCGAGGATCGAGTGTCGATCGATTTCAGTGAAAACCAGAAAATAAATGACGCTTATTATGCAAATATATATCCGGACGACAGATCGAGATTCGATCGAAGACACAGAGAAAAGCAAGATATCTGTGACTGTGAATTAAATTCTGTGATGATGAATAAAAAATATATTATATATATATTACCCATAATAATAATGACGGATTGAGATCAGGGAATGATGAGTTAAATAAAAATAATGCAATTGTAGAACCTCAAGGGAACGGCTCAATATTATGCGCTAATGTGATGGAAGTCGAAAGAAATAATGAAGAAGATTACGATTGGAGTCCCAAAGGTAGCCAGACGTTATGCAAGACACTGAACGGTGATCGTTTTTTACGTGATGTTCATGATATATACATGTGCATCGATGAACTATCGCATGAACAGCGGCATCAACTAGTTCATTTATTATCGGGATTCAAAAAATTATATTCCGTGAAGAGTAGGCCAGCCGGTGATTATCAGCACAAGATTAGGCTAAAAAATAAGGACGTCGTCGTTCGTCGTTCCTATGCCGTTCCAATAGCATTGAGGGAAACATTACGACATGAGATTGATATTATGCTGGAAGCAGGGATTATTTAACGTTCGGAGAGCGGGTTCTGTAATCCATTGCGTATTGTGCAGAAGAAGGATGGAGGATTGCGCGTTTCTTTAGATGCCCGATTTCTTAATGAACAAATCGAAGATCATCAGGAAATGCCGCCTCTTATCAATGACATTGTGCAACATTTTCACAATACAAGATATTTAACTACGACCGATTTGGCCAATGGCTATTGGTAAATTGAATTGCATCCCGATTCGCGTCATTTCACCGCATTTACAGTTGGAAGTGAGCTATACCAATTTCGAAGAATTCCTTTTGGGCTCAAAATAGCGGGTGCTGATTTTATTCGGGCTCTGTCAAAAGTTTTAGGTCACAAATTTGATGGATACCTGTCTGTATACATAGATGATTTGGTGATTGGTTCCCCAGACTTCGATTCTCATTTACTGAATTTATGCTCGGTATTTGAAGTATTGCAACGCGAAAATTTTACCCTCAGGTTGGACAAATCAATTTTTCTAGGATTTGAGTTATCCACGGCGGGTGTGCCACCTATTCCTGACCGATTGTAGATCATTCGTAGATTTGAAGAGCCAAGTAATCTTACAGAAAATAAAAAAATATGAAAGCGAGAAAAGTCGAAAGAGCATTGCAATTCTAAAAAATTAAAAAAAAAATTTTTTAAACGGTAATTTGTAATTGATTTACCTTAACGAACATGAGATATTACTTGTTCGCCATAACGTGTTGTTCAAAAAGAATGTAGATGCATGTCAAATAAGATAAAAAATTGAATTTAATAAACACATATTTCACTAATAAAATGGGAATATATCCCATTATACCTATTTAAAAACCACTACAACACGTAAGATTTAAACAAGCACACTTTGCGATGATGTTAATACGGCATATGAAAGTCGATATGTATCACAAGCATGGGGTTATATGGGAACACTCCATGGGTTTTAAATTTTTTAAATACTTTCATAATTCGTATTTTGCATCTGTTACGGACGGAATCGATGTTTTATCAACTGCGGTACCCGGCGTAGGTTTTTTCCCACAGAGGTGGTTTTCCCTACGCCATTGCACACCCGAATGGGGGTATCTCTCAAAATGAAGCAAGCCTGTTAGGTAAATTATGTACAAGGCCCTTCGAAATGGTGACGATCTTGATAAAAGTATTTGTATTTCGAATAGTATAGTCGATATATAATATGACGTTTTATACGGGTTTTTTCAGTACTTTTCGGGACGTCGTCGGGTTAGGAAGTCCGCGTCGCGATCGAGTCACCGATTGATTGGAATAAATATAATTTTTAGTTTGTGGCCGAACAAATCGTGAGTTTTATTTTGAGCCCTTCCACGACTCG
The DNA here is from genome assembly GCA_030407085.1 of Trichopria drosophilae. NCBI lineage: Eukaryota > Metazoa > Arthropoda > Insecta > Hymenoptera > Diapriidae > Trichopria > Trichopria drosophilae. The sequence continues at coordinate 121,541,063 of CM059582.1, read as the reverse complement.
TTTACAAACTGGTGCCGAAACCCGCGAATAATCACCGGGAATGGTGGAAGTTGGTATTGTGCTAGTGTTCGCAATTGAACTTTGTGAGGCATGTGTGAGGTATACGGGAGACTGCAACCCCGTGTATATGAGTGACAGTGCTGGGACATTTCGACATATTAATGTCTTATATAAAGGACTGAAATCTTGTGGAAATTTCGTTGAGGACAACGACCAGAAAGCGGGAACGAGGACAGAAAGGACGACTTGGAGATGGCTTATAAAAATCGACCGTCAGGATTCGTCAAAGGATTCGAGTGTGAATGAAACTTCAGCATGGTGAGCTATGCGTTTTTGAGATAGTGCATTGAAATAATTTCGAAATATCCGAAATATGCGTGATGAAGTTTGTTGTCTTCCATAACGCTCCGCTTTCGAATTCGACAAATTTGATTTTTTGTCATATTGTATATATATATATATATATAAACAAAATTACCACGCCTCTCCTTTTTTTTTTTAGTTTTCAAGTAAATCGAAAAAGTAAATCGAAAATATTCGCAGCGAGTTGTATGTAATCGTAGACGAGTCTTTATTAATGCTCTCTCCAAGATCGATTTTGGAGAATAATTTTTTAATTTTAATTATGACGTAACTGAGTGATTTGTAATTGTAATGTGAACAGTTCTGCAAGCTATTTTTAACAAAAACTGTTAATATCGAGGAAGATAAATTTATTCGAATTACAGATTTAATAACTAACACTATAATAATAACGAATAAGAAATCGAACAAATTTTAGAATTGAGATAAATATTTAAACTTCTAAATTCGATTTGTTGAGAATCAAACGTAAATACGGGCAGGTATACAGGGAAATAAAACGACAAATTATTAAGTCAATAATTGTAAATTTTAATAATTAAAAGTGAGGGTAGTACGAAGTTTGTAACGATTTTTAATGATTGTCCCTGTTCGGGCGCCATTGTAACGATTTTGTTATGATTCTGGGATTAAAAATAATTTTTTGGCATGCGTAATTAATTTTATGTAAATAATTATTATTTTATATGGATCGGTGTTTCGTCCCAGGTCTGCTCACGGACTCGTCAGTTGGGCTATGTGAGCAGACCCTGCCCAAGACACAAAACTAATCGTAAATATATATATATATATATATATATATATATATATATATATATATATATATATACATAATAAAATAAAGGATATTACTCACACACACATCCCTACCGCGACGCGCAAAACCGGAACCGTCACCGATCCTTAGTGATCTTCTTCGCGACACAAACTAACTGATATTGATCAACCGAGCTGATATTTATACCATTGTCATGCAGGTTTGTAAACAAGTATAATAAATATAAACAAAACAATTGAATGTTTCCTTCCCTATCTCTTATTTTTCTTTGTATTCCTCTAAAATACCGCCACCTCCAAAGCATGGTGCCTCATAACAAAACACACCGTTACAAGTTGGATGACGTATATTAGGCATCCGATTACGTGAAAATCGCTTTAGAATACGTTTGGCATAGTTTTTTATTCTACATTGTCAGTCAGCGATTTAAGTCGAAATATCGATCCTTTCGAGTTTGTTGAACATTAAATACCAGTCAGCGCCTTTGACAAGTGTTCTGACAAACATCATCATTCTCTTGATGTCCGTAAGAACATCGTGCCTTTATAAATGTTGAAACGAAACTGTTGCGAACAGTTCGAATCGTTCTAAAGATATTGCCGCCGAGATGTCTGCTTCGAGTGAACAAAGTTTAGTTTTTGAAAGCTTGACCGCACGTATTATTTCATTCGTTCTGAACATAAATTTGGTGCATTGAAAAATAATCGAAAGAACGATGCCGTAAATAGGCGTAAAAAACGCCATGTTTTGACCGATGTTTATGGAAACACCACCCCCATTTTCTCAAACAGAAGTTTGAGAGAAGATTTGGTATATATTATTATATATTTTAAAGAATGTCATATTTTGATAGGTGTTTCCAAAGTTCGCTATAGCAATTGATATTTGAAGAAAACATGACGGCGAATGATTATTAACTTTATCATGTAGATTGAAGAAATGTAATTTGTTTGTAAATATGGAAACAAAGTAGCACGATGGATGTGTAATGGGAATATGATTCTAATGGCAAATAAAACAGAAGTTCGACATTTCATGAAAGGTTTTGGTATCAATTTCAAGTCAAATTTTGTGCGTGAATGACAATTTAAATGGTAATAACTAATATAAATCATAGTACATATAATGATTGTTCACATTTGTGGAGGTCATGATCGATTGTGCACAGGTCGCGGTTTTGGATGATGGAGCGCGGGCCTGGCGTATTTATAGTCGCCCTTGCCTTTGATTGATATGTCCCATTATTTGGATGTTGATGATGACATGATGAATCGAAATTGAATTGATTAAAATTTCCATACGTATTTTGGACTCGTATTCGAAAACGTGATACTTTTAATTATTAATATTCGTTTTTACGGAATTTTCATGAAAACTCCTCGAGACGATCGCAAGAGTCGATGGTCACGGTCTAATCGCCTTCCTACTTTAGGAGATGATTGTATTTTGTGAGTCATTCACTTATGGCTATTTTTTAAATGAAGCATTTAAATGCATACGAAACTCGGGCAGTCGCGAATCGGCTGCAATCTGACGAGATGAAAAATTTAATGAAATTGATACCAAACTTGAGCTGCTTTTAATGCCTGACAGTTGTTCGGGTCGTGAGTAAAGTGGTCGCAATTATATAGTTTCGTGTTTTTTAAAATATCCTACTTAAAGTGACATAATGCTACAATGGCAATACAATATAAACAGAGCTTGCAGATTTACAACATGTTCTATTTTAAGAAACGTAATTTGGTAGACGTCGAAAACGATTCACAAACGTAATCGGATAAGTTGAGGCAGTAAGGAACAACGATTGTTACGGACATAATTGTATATAAAATAAAATAATACAGAATAAATATATATTACGTTTGACTCTATATAATTCAAGCTTCATTAAAATAATAATCCTAGTGATATAAGTCAATTTAAAAAACAATACATAATACAACTTAACTCCATCAGTGTGGTTTACGCCTAGTATAAATAATAATGAACCTAGATTTGTTGTAAGACAAATGCCCATATAACAAGCATGAAATACCAGAGCTAAAACTTATATATTTTGTAATTATAATCGCTTTGATTTTTAGCTTGTGGTAGGATTATCACAGGAAAAAATATGACGAAATAAATGGGATTTGACGGTATTAATTGATGTAATGTTACGAATGTCAGGTGGCAGGGACTCCCAAAGTCTAATACCATAAACTCTAAAGAAGCGTTCGAGGGCCACAGTACGATAAGAGGGAAGGACAAATTTAGAGGTGGATGTGATGCGATTTGAGTGACGGACATCTGTAGAGACTAATGGGAAACGGTTAAATAAGTAAGATGGGGAAATAAATAAGAAAAAATGGAAAATAATAATGAACCAAAAAAATAATTTCTACGAGAACTGACTGTCAGCCAATTTGATTTAATGCGATATGGTGTGATGTGTTGATCGCGTCTAATACCATATATGAAACGTAGACATGTATTTAACAATCGCGTTAATTTTAAATTTAAGTACATTGTGAGATCGTTATAAACAAGACAACAATAATCGATAATAGATATGATGAGGGCATTGACTAACAACAATTTGATGGACGGATGAAGTACGTGTCCTCGGTATTTGAGGTGATATAAGACACCATAAACCCTACGATATATCTGGGAAACATGCGAATTCCAACACAAATCACAGGATAGATGGAGTCCTAAAGTTTTAACATTTTGGGCGATAGGTATGGTGATACCACTTGCTTTGATGCTAGGTAGTGACTTATTCTGAATTGATTTTAGTTTCGAGGCACTCCCTAAAATCATTGCCTTCGTTTTTGTAGGGTTGATTTCTAAACCCACGTTATTTGACCACACGGAGAGAAATCTGAAAGGATGAAACTGTAGGCATTCCTTCCGCCACTGTACTAAGATTTGGTGCTGGTTCTGCACCATGTGTCGCGTGATATCAATGTAAGAAACCCACAGTCTCAGACTGTGAAATCGCTTAGGATGAGACTGCAAAACTGCGATGCTTTCTTCGAGGTTTTCTCCCGCCTAAGTTTTACTTTTTAGACTAGGGCTCTCCGGGACTTTTTTGTAGGAAATTTCCTCCTCTACAAAAAAGGTTTAGTAAATTTTTGCTCTATCTTGCACCGTTTTCGATACGGAAGCGCTAGAACGAAGAACATCGAGTTTTTAAAACAAAAGATAAACATGGCGTCGGACGCTGAATACGTTGTTTTTCATTCTATTGCTTCCGTATCGAAAACGGTGCAAGATAGAGCAAAAATTTACTCAACCTTTTTTGTAGAGGAGGAAATTTCCTACAAAAAAGTCCGGGAGAGCCCTAGTCTAAAAAGTAAAACTTAGGCGGGAGAAAGCCTCGAAGAAAGCATTGCAGTTTTGCAGTCTCATCCTAAGCGTTTTCACAGTCTGAGACTGTGGGTTTCTTACATTGATATTACGCGACACATGGTGCAGCACCAGCACCAAATCTTAGTACAGTGGCGAAGGAATACCTACAGTTTCATCCTTTCAGATTTCTCTCCGTGCAGGTAACGATAGATGAGATTTCTTGATTCAATTTTGAAATAATATCGTCGACTTGATTTAGTTCACACTGCAAATAAATTTGTAAGTCATCCGCAAAGAGTATAAATGAATCAATACAAAAATGTAATGCTCGTGTTAAGGTGTTTATGAAAATGAGAAACAAAATAGGTCCAGGTGATGATCCCTGTGGCACTCCAGATGTTGAAGATCTAAATGTGGGTTCGGCATCGTCCGTTGATATTGCAGCAGAACGGCCAGTGATATAAGATGCTACGAATGTTAAAGCATCGCCGGAAAACCCTGTCTCTCTCAAACAACGAAGTAAGACGACGTGATTTATAGAGTCGAATGCTTTACGGAAATCAAATAAAATTAAGATGGTAATCAGACCTTTATTTATTCCAACACGAACGTCTTCAGTTTATTTCAAAAGAGCTGTTTGCGTGCTATGTCGCTTTCGGACACCCGACTGAAAGGGGTGAAGAAGATGATTCTTTTCAAGAAAATCTGATATCTGTGCAGTAAACAGGAAATCAAAACCTTTCGCGAGATTAGACAATGCAATAATGGGACGTGTGTCGGAAGGAGTGACAGGAGTTTTTATTTTATTCAATGGGGTAATAAACGCTTTTTTCCACAGATCAGGGTAGGAATTTATTGACAATGAATGATTATAGAGTGCAGTGATATGTGGTGCAATTGTTGGTATAATGTCTTTTAAGTCAATTAAAGGGAGCTCATCTGGACTACGCCTAGACGTGCGTGATAGAAAATATAATAGGGTCTGTCGGACTTGGATGACGTTAACGGGAGAAAAATTGAAAATCGGTACATTACTGGGAAGTTGACAATGTAATAATTGATGTAGATCTTGATGCGTACATGAATGGTGCTTTGAAGATGTTTGAGAATAATGAATGTTGAGAGTGTCTGAGTCAAAGAATGATAATGATGTTTTGGAAGATACAGATAATAAGCCAAATGAAGATAAAAGAGACCACAGTTGATTAGGATTGCGAGCTTTTGAAATGGAAGATGTTAAAGAATCGTTTCTAGCCCTGGTGATCTCACGCTTTATCAATGCACGAAGAGTCCTATATTCGTTGTAATATAAAAGTTTTATTGACGAAGTCATCGCACGCTTGAATTTACTGTACAATACATTACGACGCTTAATAAGTACACGAATTTTTAAACTAATCCACGGAACGGCAGGTCGACTTAAATTGCGATTAACATATGGTGCGTGTTTATCTAATACAGTTTTTACCGCTGTAGTGTAATCGGACACTAACCGCGATACATCTTCCGTTCGATTATTACAATCCAAAAAAGGAGAGAGTAAACATTGCATATCAGAAGCAAGTTTATTAACATTACAGTGACGAAAGTTCCTTACTCGCGAAACTCGTGGACTCTTACGTAAGGAAGGAAAACTAAACTCGAACTGTAAGTAATCATGGCCTGCTGCTAGTGGTACATCAGACTGATACAAAGAAGAGACTTTATCAGGATTATCGACTATGATAAGATCAATCAAGGTATCCGAATGACTAGTATGATTAGTAGGCAGGTTATTAATCATGTAAAGTGAATGCTCAGAGATGAAAGAGTATAAATGATTCGAATAAAAATTTGCAGGGGTAAGCATGTCACAATTAAAGTCACCTACAATAGCAATATTTTTTAAAGTTGGGAAAAAAGATTCAATAACATTAAACAACTTAAAAGGAACTAAGCCTAAAGGTCTCCTATATACAACTGCTAAAAGCAGATGCTCATGCTGCGAAGGAAGATAGACAGCAATAATTAAAAATTCAGCGTCATTTAAATCGACTATTTGTGGTGCAGCTAAGATACGATATCCTAAAGAGAGGTGGATATAACAAGCAACGCCACCTCCAAACATAAAATTCCTATTATTTTGACGGTATAAACCGCGATCGTTTCGGACAAGATTATAATTATTAATATTCAATGATCGATCATCAATATCTGGCGTAAACCAAGTTTCTGCGACGCAAAAAATTTTAATGACTTTATCTGAAAGCATGTCATTAATTTCATGATGATGGGCGCGTAACGAGTTGATGTTAACAAACCCAATTTGCAGAGATTGAAATGACGTACACGCTTTCAGTGAAGTTGATGGTCATTCAAGTTTTGCAAGGTCTGATTCATGACGAACTTCAACCGGCTCCGAATCATTATTTCGTCGAATATAAACACAGCCAGAACGATACCAGACATATTTGTAACCTTTAGGTTTTGCTACGGATTTAACTTTCTTTCGGAAAGCGTAAATATCGGGTGGTAAAAAATCGTTAAAAAATAATTGAACAGGTGCGCTATTTGGAAGGACATCTGCTAAAGTAATTTTTCCAATACGACGCTTAGCTTCTAGGACGTGATCACGGACATTAACAGATGAAAAATTAATTAAAAAGGAAAAGGTCGAAATCCGGGAAGACAACTGTGAAGATGGGTTGCGTACAACTGAAGCTGGCTCGGCTGATAAAGATGAAAGTTGTTGCTGAGGCATGCGCCTAGTAGGTATCAGATGACATGACATATTGTCTAGCTTCATAAATTTTAAAATAAGAAGCGCTAATTCATCAGTTGTCTTCTCCACATTAATGGGAAGTCCCGTAACGAGGATCTGTGATGTTGCTGAAAATGGAGGCGTACTCGATTGACATGAAGCTAATTGTGCTTGAAGAGTTGACACATCTTTACGAATGTTTTCATTCTCTTGTCTAATGCCTTGACAAAATTGCTTTACTTCAGCAATACTATGTGATTGTGAGTCCACAATAGTTTTTAGCAGATTCAGAGATTCATTCATCGAGCCAATTGATGTCATCACCATTCTCAACTGGTCAGATATCGACATAGTGTCCCAGTTATCAGGCACATAAGGGTTTTGAGTAGGGACTTGAGGCAAAGCGCGAGTAGGGTTAAAATCGAGAAGGGGAAAAGATGATGAGTTATTTTGTTGAGTGAGTATGGGGGAATTCATAGACGGATGCTGGAATACTGGGGGAGAAAGACCTTTGAATTGGGAACTAGAAGATGAAGAAGCAAGGTTTTGGGAAAGGGTATGTGATGAAGAGGTGTCCATTGCATCATACATGGCTGACGTTTTATGTCCTAAATTGATAAGGCAGCAATTTGTATCAGGCTTTCCCGCTATATAAATTTTGGCACAACTCGGATGAAAGAACGAATTACAGGTGCTGCAAAGAAAAGCTGTAGTAACCAAAGTTGCATTGTTACACCGTTTACATGAGACCCTATCCATTCTTATGCACTTTTAAATACGATACGTCAATACAACCGGAACGCGAAATTATTTACAATTTTCACTTGACAGATAATTAATTAGCACTGTAAACTCGGTAAAGCTTGGACGTAAACAATAATAATAACAATTTAGACGAATCGACAAAGCAGTGCCAATGACGTAAACAAAACAAGAAAATAAATAAATAAATAAACGGTTAATATAAATTAGTATAAAAACATTACGAATTATACTAAAGCCGATGCAATGAAATAAAAAAATGACTGTAAACACCATTCCACTGCAATTTAAAAGCTGTTAGGCGGTCTCCGTAAATTTGCACCCGATCAGTATTTGGATCTGCTGGTGTGATTGTGTAATTAGTACATACGTTAATTATGCTGTATTGTATTTATACACGATGAATAATCCGAGCATGCGCCACCACACTCTATCCAGAAAAGTCCGAATCAAGGCAGAAAAATGCTATTAAAACAAGCACTTTGGGAGCCACTATACAGAGATTTTTAAGCACTAAATGCAGAACTGTTAGGGCCACCATTTACTTGCAACTGTAACAAAATACTCGACTCGAACAAGAAGATATATGAAATATCAAGTAAATAATTTGGAGCGTTGAGAACTACGTGCGCGTTACTCACCGTCTAATGAACAACTGATGGCAGGCCAGGTCCTAAACTGGCGACGATATGAATTATTACGCTGTGTAAACTGTTTTTAAAATAGTTTAAAGGCAATTCGTGAAATGTAAAGGATAAATATAATGCATGTTAAATATGAGGTGTGGAATGAAGCTTCATGTATGAAATTGAAACTGGACGCAGATTCAAAAAAAAGAATGGTTCGTAATTAAAAATAAGTTTTCGAAAAACCAGCAACTCTGAAATGTCAATTCATTCATAAGTAACAATAATTAAATAGTTGCAATGAAATAAATAACAATTTTTACTAATATTCCGAACATGTGGCTGCGAATATGCGGTTAGTTTCAGCTTCATGTTTTTGAAATTCTTTTATGTGGCCATTGTCTCACTTCTAAATGGATAGTAGCTCTTTGGTTTCAAGCACGTGGATTCGAAGTCGCGCTTCAAATTTTGGTCAGTAGTGAACGGCTTTGAGTGAACAAGAAGTTTAGAGGTTCGTAGCATGGCGTTTTGATTTGGTTTGAACTTATTATGAGAGCTCACTGTGAACACGAATTTCATAAGTTTGGATTGCGGATAATGTCCGATTTGCTATTGTATCGCCTCTAAATGGATAGTAGCCAGTTAGTTTCGAGCACGTGGGACGCAGTCGCTCTGTCTTTGGTCAGTGCTGACTCTCTGGTGAACAAGAAGTTTGGAGGTTCGTAAGGTGGGACTTTTTATGTAAACCAAAATGCAAATACCCGTCGATAAAGCGAATTCCTATCATTCAAAATGGAGCATTGTTAGCGACGAAATTTGTGTTAGCAATGGTGATGGCCTTTCTTGTTTGGGAAGAATCTCGCGAGCCGAGAGTGAATTTTCGCGTCCGTTAAAAAGGTTCGTATCGTCGCCAATCGCGTCGTAAATGGTTTTGCAGAAATAAATTTCCGGTTGTTTAAACCGCTACACGGAAATGTTTGCATTCCTAGCTGCCTTAACTTTGGTTTTGTGATATTTATGAACACCATGTGTGACGTGGAATGATCGTCGAAAATCCATAGAGTCATCAGAGTTAATATGCAACTTGTAAATGAATAATTCTTATAGTTGAATGCTTAAGATGTGGTGATTTTTACATGGTCATGGCGCAATGTGTCCGTACTGATTCCGAAGATGTGTGGTTGCTGTGTGCGAATTTTGTCGATGATGTTCCCTTAGCGGAGGGAGCAGTAATACGGTAAGCAGTACGAGGTCTTGTGAGAATGTACATCTTCGTTATAAGACTGATTTTATGACTTACAACACTGCTATGAAAATCTCGACTTGTTTATCGTAGTGTAGTTCCATAGAATATGAGTAGTATTTTGACGACCTTGAGTAGTAGTTGAGTAGTATTACAGACATCAGTAAGCCTCTTACATTGATAGCGATCATTCTTTGACATGGTATATGCCTTCTTCTGACTTTGCTTTATGATCAATAAATTTACCTGTGTTTTTGATATTATTTAAGTAATATTGTAGTAGTTAGTGGATTTTTTTTGCTGACTTTGGACACAAATACTGATGATCACGACAGAACGGTGATGTGAAATGTCACATGATGTTGTGGTGAGTTTTAGTTTATGGAAAGCTAATTGGAAGCTATATTGATGGAATCGAATGTAATAATATTAGAGAATTGGAAATGAATGAGCAAGATATTGTACTTGGTTGCTATGTTATGATGATGGTACTATCTGATAGTGTCATGCGAGTTGAAAGACGTTAATGCAAAGTGCGTGACGTGTGAAAACTTCGATGATGATTTGAATGGGTTCTGAAAACATCGATTCTAGTGAAGTGTACGAGTCCGTGAACTTCGTACAGGGGGGAGAATGTTCGGGACGGAATCGATGTTTTATCAACTGCGGTACCCGGCGTAGGTTTTTTCCCACAGAGGTGGTTTTCCCTATGCCATTGCACACCCTAATGGGGGTACCTCTCAAAATGAAGCAGGCCTGTTAGGTAAATTATGTAAAACGCCCTTCGAAATGGTGACGACCTCGATAAAAGTATTTGTATTTCGAATAGTATAATCGATATATAATATGACGTTGTAGTCTATTTAAACGTTCGAAAAATTGAAAAGTCGAACTAAGATGTAAAAAATTGACGATCGGATTTTTTCAGTACGTTTCGGGACGTCGCGTCGTCGGGTTAGGAAGTCCGCGTCGCGATCGAGTCGTCACCGATTGATCGGAATAAAAATGATTTTTAGTTTGTGGCCAAACAAATCGTGAGTTTTATTTTGAGCCCACCAGTCGTTAACAGCATCTCTTTTTTTTATATGGGCGCCATATGGGAACGTTCCATGGGTTTTTAAATTTGTTTAAAAACGATCATAATACGTCTTTTGCATCTCTCTAAGGATAGCATAAATAGCAGTTAAGCGCTAATTTACGTGATTTATGTAAATTTCCACATTATGAAGGTCATATGGGAACATTCCATGGGTTCTAAATTTTTTTAAATACGATCGTAATTGGTCTTTTGCATCTCCTTAATGATATAATCAATCAAAAAAGGACACTAAAAAAGTTGCGGCACTAATTTACCTAAATTTTCATATTATGAGGGTCATATGGGAACATTCCATGGTTTTAAATATGTTAAATGCGATTATAATTCGTCTTTTTCATCTGTATGACCATATCATAAATAAAAAAAGTGCCTCAAAAAGTTACAGCACTTAAACGCTAATATGGGAGTCATATGGAGACGTTCCATGGCTTTTTAAATTTTTTTTGAATACGATCATAATTCGTCTTTTTCATCTCTATAACAATATCATTAATAAAAAAAAGAGCCTCAGAAAATTTACGGTAGTTAAACGCTGATTTAAGTGATTTTTGACCTTATGGGGTTATATAGGATCGTTCCGTGGGTTTTAAATTTTTTTAAATGCGATCACAATTCGTCTTTTGTATCTCTCTGACGATGTCATAAATAAAAAAAAGAGTCTTAGAGAAGTTACAGCACTTGACCGCAGATTACATGATTTTTTATATTATGGGGCTACATGGGAACGATCCATGGGTTTTAAATTCTTTTAAATACGATAATAATTCGTCTTTCGCATCTCTCTAACGATAACTTCAATAAGAAAAAAGTCTCAGAAAAGTTACGGCATTTAAGCGCTAATTTACGAGATTTATGTTAATTTTCACCTTATCTGACTCATATGGGAACGTTCCATGGGTTTTGTATTTTTTTCAATACGATCATAATTCATCTTTTGCATCTCTCTGACGATATAATCAATAAAAAAAGGAGCCTAAAAAAGTTACGGCACATATGCGCTAATTTACCTCAATTTTCGACTTATGGGGACATATGGGAACATTCCACGGTTTTAAATATGTTAAACACGATCATAATTCGTCTTTTTCATCTCTATGACGATAACATAAATAAAAAAAAAACCCTCAGAAAAGTTGCGGCGGTTAAGCGCTAATTTACGTGATTTTTACTATATGGGAGTCATATGGGAACGTTCCATCGGTATTTATATTTGTATAAATACGATAATTATTCGACTTTCGCATATCTCTAGCGATATCATAAATAAAAAAAGGAGCCTAAAAAAGTTACGGCACTTAAGCGCTAATTTACGTGATTTTTACTATATGGGAATCATATGGGAACGTTCCATGGGTTTTTAAATATGTTAAATAGGATCATAACTCGTCTTTGTCATCTATATGACGATATCATAAATAAAAAAAGGGCCTCAGAAAAGTTATAGCACTTAAAAGCTAATTTACGTGATTTTTGACATTATGGGGTTATATGAGAACGCTGCATGGGTTTTAAATTTTTTTAAATACGATCATAATTCGTCATTTGTATCCCTCTGACGATATCATCATTAAAAAAAAGAGCCTCAGAAAAGTTACAGCAGTTAAACGCTGATTTACGTGATTTTTGACATTATGGGGTCATATGAGAACGTTCCATGGGTTTTAAATTTTCTTAGATACGATCATAATTTCTCTTCTGTATCTCTCTGACGATATCATAAATAAAAAAAGAGCCACATAAAAGTTATGGCAGTTAAGCGATAATTTCCGTGATTTTTGAAATTATGGAGTTATATGGGAATGCTCCATGAGTCTTAAATTTTTTAATTATGGTCATAATTTGTATTTTGCATCTCTTGTTCTCTTTTTGCTCGTTGTTCAAGTCTGTCTGGTGAGTACGTTAGACGTATTAATCGCTCTCATAGTGTTATTCGAATTCTCACCATTTTCTTTCTTTTTTTTGTGAGAAAACTTAGTCCAGGCGGAACACAAGCACCATACCCACATTTTTGTGCAAAAAGTTTGTGCTGAAACGTACTGTGGGTCTGTCAATGGTGTTTTTCTAATTCTCCAAAATTCCGGTTTCGGAAAACAGTTGACATTTTCTGGCGGAATTTCCATCAGCGCATGTGCCAACCACGTGATTCAGTGCCAACAACTTTAATGATAGTCCTACTACCATTGGTCATACGTCACTTGTCATCACACGGCGATGGTAAATCGCTTGACAGGTAGTGATTACATGCCTAGTAAATCAGCACGTAAGCAATTATCACCCAACAAGCACAACGGGCAAGTTCTTAGGTGCAAAAGATGCGGTGGTCCAGTAAGATCGAAATATACACGTGAAGAGTGCGATTCGTCATATCATCGGTCCTGTGCTATCGTGTACATTCGATCTAAGTCGAGAAATTGTTGTTGTGCTTGTCAATTACAATATCTAGTCAGTGACACGTGTATCGTCTCCCCCTCTGCGCTGGGCTCTCCTCCTACCTGTTCGTCTCTTATCTCGCCCCTCTTTACACAAATTCCTCGCGATCCGTCACCGATCGGATCTTCTCGTTTTAATATCCCACCTTCCATAGCCTTGCCCCCCCCCCTGGATACCCATTGTCTCGTACCAGTCCCAGCAGTTGACTCTTCGACGAGACTGTCGCCGGAGCAAGCGCAGCCTACAACAACCGCAATGAACAACATCCCAAACTTACCGTCCTCGGTGGTTAATTTGCCCATGGTACCGTTACAACCCAGTGAACATCTCGAACGAGATATTAACTGAATTGCAACAAGGGCGTGTAACTCAGTAGAATTACTGGGTTCCTTAGGTGAGTGGGGGCTACTGATGACACAAGAAAGTCGGGAATAAGGGTACAATAAGGAAACACTTTACTTGGTTGAAATTAATTAATTTATTGCTGGTTTGATAACATTTCTTTAGGTGTACAAAGTGGTGTTGTTGGATGAGGGGAAAGAGGGATAAGGGAGGTTCTATTAAGGGGAAAAATTCCTCAGCAGTCTGTCGCTCATTTTCCTCCAGGATAAGGTGAACGACCTTTGGCAAGTTTGGGCGCTGAAACTTTTGTCCTGCTCGACGGCGTTTGACTGAAAAATATTTGTTTCTTTTTAGATATTCATTTTTTTATTTTAGAACTCGCGAAAGTGAGAAAACAAAATATTATAAAACTAATCAATTGTATTGTTCATTTAGTTAACGCTCTGCTAGAAATCTTTCGAACATCGAATGTGAGGAAGGTATTTCCCTAAGAATTGGTCTTTAATATTAAATATATATTTATATTGTCTCGATTTTTAGAATTAAAAAAGATCAGTTATTTAGGAAAAAATAATGATAAAAACAGGAATATTAGTCGCGTGAGAGGGGCGACTTCGTCTCGGTGGGCTGTGCGCAATATGTAGGAGAGAAGGAGCTGTGGTTTCGCAGGCCTACCCGCTATGCCACAAAAGAAAAGGGGGGTGCGATTTCGCAGACCGACCCGCTATGTCGCAAAGGGAAAAGGTTTGTGTGATTTCGCAGGCCTACCCGCTATGTCACGAAAATGAAGGAAGTGCGCTTTCGCAGGCCGACCCGCTATGTCGCAAAGGGAAAAGGTTGGTGTGATTTCGCAGGCCTACCCGATATGTCACGAAAAGGAAGGAAGTGCGATTTCGCAGGTCGACCCGCTATGTCGCAAAGGGAAAAGGTTGGTGTGATTTCGCAGGCCTACCCGCTATGTCACGAAAGGAAAGGAGAAGAGAGGGATCATTTGTTTATTTATAAAATAAAGAGATAGTTACCATTTCTTTCCGCAGGTCCCTTTTTGAACGGCGATCAGTTGTTCTAAATGATTGGGCGTGCTGTATTCTTCCCTGGAGTTTTTCGGAGCCTCCTATCTGCTGAACGACGGACTCGTTCTATGGAAATCGGTTGCTTGGCCAGATGAACTTCTGTGACTGAAGAACTTGAATTCTTCTCGTGGTAGAGCAGACGAAGTAGTCTGCATCGCCCGGAAAATCTCCCCACGATCTTCTACTATGATTCCTACTATTCTCTAGTTTTCTCTGGTCCCTCTAGTCCACTCTCTGGTCCACTCGTCCTCTCTCTGGTACTCTCTCTAGTCTACTCTCTAGTCCACTCGTCCTCTCTCTGGTACTCTCTCTAGTCTACACTCTAGTCTGATTTTCTGTACGCGACAGCGTATTTATGGTGAGCCATAGTTTTATCCCCGCTTTGAGTTTTTCCCCTTCTATTTTGAAAATGGTGGATTTGTGTGTTGGACAGGTTTTGGAAATAGGCCAAGGAGGAAGCACGCATTAACTAATGCTTTTACATTATTGTTATAACATACGGTGTCGTAGATATCTATTTAGAACGTACTCGTTTTCTCTTTTATTCTTAGAAAAGTCAAAAACCGGTAACTTGATAGTTATAAGAAAAGTTTTTCGGCTTAGGCAACGCGAGCCATCTTCTGATTTGTGACTAATAAAAGTAAAAAGAAGGTCTAATTTGAAACGGTTTCGTTGCAACATGCTACGTCTACGTGATCTCAACGCTATATTAAAAAAAGGGACTCGTTTGTCCGATACCGACATACAATTACGACAATTTTCGGATTTGTCAATACATACAAAAAAAAAGGGTAATCGCGCTAGTTACGGAGACGTAACAGTACCAATGCCATTAAATTGGGAAAACATGGATGCTAATGATCGCATGTCGTTTTTTATGCAGAACCAACTCAACCAAACAGCGCGCTTTGATTTCATTGCGAATAATTTAGCTAACATCTCAGCCTCAACTAAAAAGTACGACAGTGAAATTCGTGATTTAAAGGATCTGTGGGTGTACGGTCAGCCTAATAATGAATTCATCATTACCGGCCTACCCTCTACATGCGAACTGCCATTGGACGAAATCGTTAGTCGTGTGTTATATAAATTAGAACTAACAAGATACAATTCCAACGTTTTCATTACCGGCACTAGAAAAGTCGCGCATAGAAGCAATGAGAATCGTAATAACGCTGCAGCCGCACCGCCCTCTACATTCTCCATCATTGTTACTTGTCTATCTGCTGGACTGCGTAACCTCGTCTTGGAGCAGAAGAGGTCGGTTGGAAAGATAACCCGCGTAGATATCTTTCCTGATCTCAACCCCCAAGAAAGTATCCCGATTTATGTTAATGAACTTTTGTCCCGTCCCTGTCACCAATTGTTGCTTAGAGCTAGAGAGCTGTCAAAATCGATTTCAGGTTCGCGTATATGGGTTCGCAATGGAGCCATATTTTTTAAGCGTGATGCTAATTCACGCGAACTACCAATAATAACTGAATCAGATCTCAAATTGATCCAGTGACAGCCGATCTGCAACGCAACCGTCTCTCACACTGTTACCAATCGGACTGATGCTCTAAATTTCCTAAACGTTATGCATTGCAATCTAAATTCCATACGTGCTCATTTTAATCAGGTAGAAAATCTTCTCCAGAATACGAACGCTCACATTTTAGCTCTGTCCGAAACCTGGTTGAATCCCGATATGTCATCCCAGGCAATCTCTATAACCTCATACAACCTAGTGCGTAAAGATAGAGCCTTGCGGTCAACTAGCAATAAGTTTATCTTAGGTGGAGGAGTAGCGTGCTACCTTCATGAATCACTCGTATATAACGTCTTAGAATCATCAGTTAATGCGTCTATTAATGATCCGGAATATCTTATGTTAAATGTAAAATTACCGCAAAATACTCGTCTTTTAGTAGCAATTTTGTATCGTCGACCCGCTGGTCATATGTTAACGGAATTCAAAAGTGAACTAGATCTTTATATGTCTACGTACCAAAATATTATTATTACGGGAGATTTGAATTGCGATTTGCTGGTTAGTGATTACCACGCCAATTACTTAAGTGGCTTAATTCGTGATTACTCACTATATTCTGTTCCGTTTGGCGCGACGCATCACACGCAGCACACAAATACGCATACGCACATCGATGTGATCCTCGTTGATGCCCAAGAAAAAATAATTCATTTTTCTAAATCTACCGCTCCCTTTGCGGCGGGACATGACTTGATTATGATCACCTATAAAATCGACTGTTTCTCCCATCGCCAAAAGACAATTACCTTTCGTGACTTTACCAATTGCGATACTGAGTCTCTTGAGAACGAGTTAAATAGCGCCATACAACTCAGCTGCCCCGAACTCAGTGATTCAAGTGCCGATCATGTATGCTCGACCACTGAAATTTTGTCTCATTTTTATACTTGCGTTAACCAAGCTTTTGACAAGCACGCACCGATGATCACCAAAGTTTTAAGGAAAAATGCTGCCCCGTGGATCTCTAACGCATTAAAACAGCGGATTATACATCGAGATCGGGTGTATTCCGAAGCTAGGCGTACCCGTGATATCCAGCTAATGGCCCAATACAAAGAATTACGCAAAACTATCAAATCCTTACTCAGATCAGCAAAAAAACGAGTACATGTGCAATACTCTCAGTCATCAAACAGACCCTGTTAAAGTGTGGGCACTCCTTCGCAAATTTGGACTATCCAAAGGACACTCACAATCCGCTTTGCAGCATTTTTCACCGAACGAACTCAATAAACACTACGTCACTATTTCTTCTATCCATCCACCTTGTTCTGAGTCACAACTTCAACAAATTCTGTGCACTCCGCTTAATCCTAGCTCTCCCTCCTTTTCGTTTCCGTCTATCCATCCGGATGAAGTTCGTAGTGTTCTTCTGTCGTCTTTCACAAAATCTAAACGCCTTAGTCCAGATGGACTACAACTCATCCACCTTCAAAGAATTTTACGTATCATCGTTAACCCCCTCACAGCTATCTACAATTCTTCTTTACGCTCTGGTGACTATCCAACCTTATGGAAATTATCTTACATAATACCGATAAAAAAATCGCAACACCGTTGTCGCCCAGTGACACTCGTCCAATAGCAAATCCACCACACATTTCGAAAATTCTCGACGCACTTGTAGCTAGGAAAATAGTTTCTTACCTAGATTCAAATAGTCTTCTCCATCCAGGTCAGTTTGGCTTTCGGAGGTTTCACAGCATACAAACTGCACTACTTAAGCTTACAGACGCCATACGTCGGGGTATTGAAAATGGCTTTGTCACCATTCTAGTTCTTTTCGACATCTCAAAAGCCTTCGACTCGCTGAATCATCCGCTCATACTTCAGTGCTTACGATCATTAGGATTTGATGACTTGTCCATAACCTGGATGTCCTCTTATTTAGCAAATAGGTCACAGCAAATTAGAGGTCTGGATGGTCTTCTATCTACAGAACTCTTCACAACCACTGGAGTTCCGCAAGGAACAAGTCTTGGCCCTATTCTCTTTTTGATAGTCATCAACACACTATTTTCCCAGTTGCAACATTGAGGAAATTCGACAATCGTTTTCGCAGATGATACGCAAATGTATTTAACAACACCTGTTAATCGACTCAGTTGTACTATAAATTGTCTAAATGACGAAATCAAACGGTTTGTTAGTTGGACTCAACA
Source organism: Trichopria drosophilae (assembly GCA_030407085.1). Taxonomy (NCBI): domain Eukaryota; kingdom Metazoa; phylum Arthropoda; class Insecta; order Hymenoptera; family Diapriidae; genus Trichopria; species Trichopria drosophilae. The sequence goes on along the minus strand of CM059582.1, from coordinate 121,522,575 downwards.
GTGTGGACTGTCGATCAGTGAGAAGAAGACCAAAGCAATTATCTTTGGCACGAGGCACAATCTTGCCACTCTCGACAATCTTATGCTGCCCCCGATACTGGTAAATGGTCACGAGGTGCCTTACGTGAATGAAGTTCGGTACCTAGGTGTCTATCTTACGTCTGACCTCACGTGGAATCGCCATATATCATCTGTAAGCTCTAAAGTCCATTATACCTTATACCGACTTCGTTTCCGAGGAATTAGCTTACCATCATCCGTAAAGCAAATGTTAGTAAATGCTCTAATTCTTCCACATCTGTACTTTGCATGCCTTACTTTTGCTGATGCCTCGGGTTACCTCATGATAAAACTACGTCGTCTCTTAAACTGTGCACTACGTTTTGTTTACAAGTTACGACGTGACCAAACGATGACACCATATTGGGAGAGAGCAAAGTGGCTAACACTCGAAGATCGTCATGCTTACTTTCGAAATATACTCACTTATCAAGTTTTAACAACATCTCACCCCATATACATCAGGGATAACTTTAGTCTACCCACCGAAACACTACGACAATCGTCTCGTCTGAACGCTACATCATTTTCGATACCTAATTGTCGAACCAATTACTTCGCCAATTCTTATTGGATAACTGCCATCAGATCATGGAATGCCGTGCCCCTCGAGATTCGAGCTTCACGGTCTCTCGACGCTTTTAAGTCCTCTCTTCTTGCACATTTACGACGCACAAAAAGTCTCAACTAATACCTCACTTGACACTTGAAACTTACACGATTTCGCGTACGAATGTATATGTATGTATTTGTATAAGTATGAGTAAACGATATACCACATCAATTCACACATGCTACGAACAGTGCGGAATCAAACCTTGTCGATCGTAAATCGAACGGAACTATTTACATTTAGGTTAAGATTTAGTAATTACTATCCGATTCTACTTTTTAGCTAAAATATAGGTTAGTTTTATTATTATTAAGTATCATATGTTAAATATCTTTGTAATTTTGTGGTTTGTCCACGGACGCCTTTGTCCAGGACAAAATTAAACGGTTTCAAATCAAATCAATCTCTCTAGCGATATCATAAATAAAAAAAGAGCCTCAGAAAAGTCACGGCAGTTAAGCGCTCGTTTACGTGATTTTTACTGTATATGGGAACATTCCATTGGTTTTTAAATTTGTTTAAAAACGATAATAATTCGTCTTTCGCATCTCTCTAGCTATATTATAAACAAAAAAAAAGAGCCTCAGAAAAGTTATGGCAGTCAAGCGCAAATTTACGTGATTTATGTAAATTTCAACATTATTACGGTCATATGAGAACATTTCATGGGTTTTAAATTTTTTTAAATACGATCATAATTCGGCTTTTGTATCTTTCTAACGATATCATAAATAAAAAAAAGAGTCTCAGAAAAGTTACAGCACTTAAACGCTAATTTACGTGATTTTCGAAATTATGGGGTTATATGGGAACGCTCAATGGGTTTAAAATTTTTTTAAACACGATAATAATTCGTCTTTCGCATCTCTCTGACGATATCATCAATAAAAAAAAAACCGTCAGAAAAGTTGCGGCGGTTAAGCGCTAATTTACTTGATTTATATTAATTTTCAACTTATGGGGGTCATATGGGAACGCTCCATGGGTTTTGTATTTTTTTTAAATGCGATCATAATACACGGCAGTTAAGCGCTAATTTACGTGATTTTTGAAATAATGGGGTTATGTGGGAATGCTCCATGCGTTTAAAATTTTTTAAAATATGGTCATAATTCGTATTTTGCATCTCTCTAGCGATATCATAAATAAAAAAAAGAGCCTCAGAAAAGTTACGGCAGTTAAGCGCAAATTTACGTGATTTATCTAAATTTCCACATTATGAAGGTCATATGAGAACATTCCAAGGGTTTTAAATTTTTTTAAATACGATCATAATTCGTCTTTTGTATCTGTCTAACGATATCATAAATAAAAAAAAGAGCCTCAGAAAAGTTACGTCAGTTAAGCGCTAATTTCCGTGATTTTTACTATATGGGAGTCATATGGGAACGTTCAATGGGTTTTTAAATATGTTAAATACGATCATAACTCGTCTTTTTCATCTATATTACGATATCATAAATAAAAAAAAGGGCCTCAGAAAAGTTACAGCACTTAAAAGCTAATTTACGTGATTTTGACATTATGGGGTTATATGCGAACGCTCCATGGGTTTTAAATTTTTTTAAATACGGTCATAATTCGTCTATTGTATCTTTCTAACGATATCATAAATAAAAAAAAGAGCCTAAAAAAGTTACGGCACCTAAGCGCTAATTTAGCTCAATTTTCACCTTATGTAGTCATATGGAAACATACCATGGTTTTAAATATGTTAAACACGATCATAATTCGTCTTTTTCATCTCTGTGATGATAACATAAATAAAAAAAAGACCCTCAGAAAAGTTACGGCAGTTAAGCGCTAATTTACGTAATTTTTACTATATGGGAATCATATGGGAACGTTCCATGGGTTTTGTATTTTTTTTAAATAGCATCATAATATACATCAGTTAAGCGCTAATTAACGTGATTTATGTAAATTTCCACATTATGAAGGTCATATGAGAACATTCCATGGGTTCTAAATTTTTTTAAATACGATCATAATTCGTCTTTTTCATCTTTATGACGATATCATAAATAAAAAAAGTGCCTCAGAAAAGTTACAGTACTTAAAAGCTAATTTACGTTATTTTTGACATTATGGGGTTTTTTGGGAACGCTCCATGGGTTTTAAATTTTTTTAAATACGATCATAATTCGTCTTTTGTATCCCTCTGACAATATCATCATTAAAAAAAAGAGCCTCAGAAAAGTGACAACAGTTAAACGCTGATTTTCAATTACAGGTCGTACTGATAGTCCGGGTATATAGGAACTAAGTCCTGTATTGATTCGCGGAGAGTCGCGGATTAGTGTGTCGCGAAGTTTCTAAGTCCCGTGCGCGAGATCTTTTCGGTTTCGTTCACGGTGCGACTCTAACGGAGATCTTCGCTTGATCGTACGCGGGGCGGCTCTGCACCGAGATCTTCACTCAATCATTAACGGGGCGACTCTGACTGGCCAATGCAATTGTCCGTTACAAGTCAAGTCGGTTTTGCGCATAATTCTGTAGCGGGGGTTGTTTACGAGACACCATCAACCAGGGTGTCCGATAAGACTCGTCTTCCGCGAATTGCTGCTTTCGTGTCAGATATCGATGCTTTAGTGATTCGGTGATTCCCGGAACGAGCTCGAATATCTGCACGTGCAGATTCCGATGAGTCAATTGTTCATTAATTCGACCTCCTAATCTACAGCGGATGTCTTCAAATGTCACGATTTATTACAACAATTCGGCTTACAAATAGCACACCCTAATCTCTGACTTTCAACGGTTTTCTGTACGTGTGGCCCGAACGGATGGATGACGTAGCTGTGGACATCTCAGGTGTCCGCTTTATTATTTATTAACAGGCGAATATTCCTGACTCGCACGCTGCTACACATGTAGTCTAGCGTCCGTAACACGCCCGGGCATGGTGGGCAGGAAGGAGCTACAGGTTACATAAAACTGTCGACAAAAAGTACAAATATGGGTTTGTTCGTTGATGATTACAGGTAAAGAATCCGTTTGAAATGAAATCTTAGCTGCTCCTATTCAAAAGATATCCACGTTTTATCTATTCCTGATAAATCCAATTTTTACAAAAAATTGCATGTTTCTCAGTCATTGGAACATATGCCTTAAAAACAAATATTTTATATTTTATTTTGTAAACAATCTATGAATGTACATGTGCATGGTTTAAAACGTTTCCAAGGTGCACCACGTGGAGATAACTTATTTTGCACCTCTTATTTTTTTTCTTTATTTTTACTTTTTTTTCTTTTTTTTCTTTTTTTCTTTTTTTTTCTTTTTTTGTATTTCTTTTTTTTCCGTTTTTGTTGTTTTTTATTTTTCCATATAATCAAACAATGAGGCATTTAAATGGTATAACATTTTATTAACTATTAAATATTTAAATTTATATATGTTGAGACGAAAATGTCGTTACAGCTTTCTTTAATTGCTTGACATAAGTTGGTTCTTCGATCATATTTATTTTAAATCTATCCCAGAATTTATTGAATTCTCTGTGAACCGACTCTCCGGCCTGCTCGGACCATTCTCCTAAACCATCGTTATTTAAAAATGTAATGGCTTGCTTCAAATGTTCTAAAATAATATGGATTTTGGGGGTTTGAGAAATGCCAGTACTTTTTAAAGCTTCACGTAGTTCACTTATGTTTTTATCAAAACTACTAAGATCCGCTTTTTTTGCAGAGAAGCAGGTATTAACTATTTTGTTCATCGCTTTAAAAGAGGCAATATAAGGTTGTAATCGAAATGTCCCTACATTCTCATAAATTTCAGGATCCTGTAATTTATCCGCTTCTTGAAGAAGTTTCCGGCAATGATTGCCTTAAAAAATATCTCCTTGATAAGTTTTATGGCATATACCTAATTTACTTGGCCACAACAAAGCTTTTGCATTTCCATCGATTTTAACTATACCATTCCAAAAAGATGGTTAACAAACCCTTGTAAGAGATGTAGTTCCGGTGGAACACACTTCTGAAGCACGTACGTGTTATCATCTTCATCATTATCTTCTTCAATAAAAAGAGGATGATGAATTGTGCTATGACATTCTTTAGCATTTTTTTTATCATTGCCCATACGTTCAAATTGTAAATGGTCCTCTTTCGAGTCTTTGTAGCTTTTTAAATGAAGATTTTCTTCATCAACAGTCGGATCATCATTAGCAATCAATTTATCAAATCTCTCCAATTCACTTAATGTAACAAAGCAATATGGGCAAGGGTAAGTTGCCGTCGCCGTCTGCTGTCCATTCGTAATTAAAACAAGTTTTAAGTCTGAAAGAAATTTAAACGGAATCTCATTCAGTTTAGTTAATTGAACTAAGGTTTTGAAATTTTCATATGTCTCTTTAATCCTGGGGACTATGCACAACAAAATCAACCTGTAGACACTAGTGAGTTTGCGCTCATTTGTAATACTTTCACCGATAGAATAGTATGAAACATTCCTACTTTTATATATTCCTGAAACATTTTCTTCTTTTTCGTCTTCTTGGATAGAAATTGAAATGGAAATTTTGAAGAAATCTTGTCCTCCGTCTGCTAATAATTTTATTTTGGTTTCTTCTATATGCTCAATGTTTCGTTTCTGAATAAGAAAATCTAGAAGTTCTGATGCATTGGTATACACAACTGGCCTTTTTTTAATTCCTTCCTTGGATGTTTCAAATTCACAAAGACATTCCTTATAAATCTTTTCCATCATACTTGATTTGTCATACATATGTTGATTATAATTTGTAGGGACTGAATTTCTTCCAGCTGAACTACGAATGAAGTTGACTAATTTCTTCATATAATTAGTAGACGATGCAGTAATGGCTTGAAAATTGTCTAACTTTTGAGCAGAGAAGATTGCTTTTTTCGTTTTTTTGACATTTACAGCTATGCGACGCTTAGAACCCATCGTATTCAAGAGAAGCTCATTTTCTGATTCTTTATTACTCGAAAGTTTTCTTTTCAAAATAGTAGATACAATTTGGTTCTATTGTTTTTCGGGCAATTGCTCCACTATATTCAACACATTATCGCGTGCATTAGAGGAAGAAGGGCCTTTGCAAGAATGTGCAATGCCTTTGCCTATTTTTTTAAAGCAACTGCTACAAATTTCATTGGAAGATCGTGCTTTAGTTTCATTTTCTTCAGTTAAAGAAAGTGATACATTTTGCATAGTACCATCAAGGCCGTTACTTGTATTAATTTTTGTGGAGAAATGTCAAATGTTACTTCTACCTGTTTTTGTTTTCGAATGGCTAGTAAGTCGCGATGTTAGACAAATGTAACAATTACAAATCATTGTTCTTGTTTCTTTTGCCAAATTAAGATCTTCGTAATTGGGCATAGTTGGACAAGGTCGTTTGAAAATTTGTTTTTCATATTCTTTAATGGTTAGTCGACAAGAGCTACACACACTTTTTGGGAATTTCTCATTAGAAATATCAAACTGATCATTAATATGTTCTCGGATTACTTTAATATGTTTTTCAGATAATAAGAAATATTGAGCAGGTTTATTTTTAAAAATAATTTTTTTCCCACAAGTAGCGCATATTTTCATCCGATTTTCTTCATGGTTGAGTTTATGTTTTGGATGTGAAATGGACATTATTTTTCGATAGAAAAACTGCTCGTTTACTTTTTAAAATAAACACTTTTTACGTAAAAAAAGCAGAAAATAATCAATGATATATGTATATATATATATATTAATACATGTAAATCACGAGGAAATACAAAAAAAAATCCCAAGAAATTTTTATATTTAGCTTTCAGAGTTCGTTAAACCAAATATGCAATATTTTATCTCAACTCCTAATAAAGTAAAACGATCCTCATCTTTATAATGTGAACGAAATATACAGAGGAACCGCGCTACGAGAGTTAAGGCGAAACCGCACGTGTATACGTCGCGCACTATTTAATTTTACCTACAGTTAAAAAAAAAGCCGACGATCAAGATTCGAAGTATAATATTTAAAAATGGTAAGTTTCCCCAATTTTCATATTTATATCTTAAATATCTGTATAAAATATTCGTTCTTGAAGCATAAATATATTCCAATGACCGAGAAACATGACTTTTATTTTTGTAAAAATTGGATTTATCAGGAATACATAAAACGCGGATATCTTTTGAATAGGAGCAGCTACGATTTCATTTCGAACGGATTTTTCACCTGTAATCATCAACGAATAACCCCATATTTGTACTTTTTGTCGACAGTTTTATGCAACCTGTAGTTCCTTCCTGCCCACCGTGCGGGGTTGAAAAAAATTGACGATCCACCGTCAATCAACGCTCGTACAAAAAAAAATCAATACGCAACATATATTATACGCGTGACCTTCAGTTGGCTATTGTTAGTGGAAAAAATGTTACATTATTGTCTTATTGGGTCATCTTATATATTTCAAAGTATGTTAATCTATAGTTAGTGATACATTTTTCTTATATATATATATATATGTTATGACGCATCCCGTGGTGTTCATACATAAAAAAGTCCGCTGTAGCCCTATGGCGCCTTCTTGTCTCGTTCGGACGCCGGGCTAGCCGTAACGTGGTCTGTGTTCGGAAGTCTGTTTATATCTTATACACATTTGCCACTACACATCACTAACACTGTATATTATGCTATTGCGCATTATGTTGTCTATGGCGTTGTAAAAATGCATTTCTGAATTTTGCTACTCCATGGAGATTTCACTATTGACATTTCCATGGAACAACCAAACAGGACGATTGTTGTGAATACTTCTATGTATCATAATTGAACAGATTTATGTGAATTATAATTGAAATACTTGTTGAAACACTTATGTGTATTATAATTGGAATATTCATTGAAACACCTATGTTTAGTATAATTGAAACGCTTATTGAAGTACTTATTGATACACTTATGTATATTATAATTGAAATACTTATTGAAATACCTATGTATATTATAATTGAAAAACTTGTTGAAATTCTCGTATGTATGATTGAAATTTCCAAAAAAATTTGGTTTGAATATTATCTCTAAAGGTTAAGTTTAAAAAAAAAAAAAAAAAATCTCATATACGCAGAACTTCTGTATCATCTTGTTCGCGTATTCTTAATATAATCATGTCCTAATGACCGTTTGATAAAATAAGAATAAAAAATTATTTATTTTATTTGTTTACAACAAATGGCATATATAGACGTTCACTTTGATGCGGCGGATTTTGGATATCTGCGTTCCGCAGCAAATTTTTATATCCTGAATATCCGACTGGAATGTTCAGAGTGGATTACAGTGCCTACCGAATCATCGACGCTCCTCTGCGTGTGGATTTCTTCCGAATGTGTCGTGGAGAGCGGAGTGAGAGGAAGTGTTTTCCTTAATTAAAAAAAAAAAAAAATATTCATTGATTTTTAACGAGTGTTTTCTTTTTGTTTTTCGTCGTGTATGATTCTTCCTGTGTGTTTTTTTTTGTCTTGATCATGTTTATCTTAACATGCGGGGTTTTTTCGTTACCCTTTCACCGTGTATCTACTATGTATGAAGGTGGTGCATTTCGGGGTGGGCGTTGGTGCTCTTTCTGTGTGTTGTTTCAGTGAGTATATTATGCTGATCTGCAATCGTCAGCTTATATCTGGTCCACGGATTCTGTGATTACATAACGGAGGAATGATGGTAAGTTCTAAGATGCGTAAAAATGTAGTGTATCCTTTTATCAGGCTTTCATTTCTCCAATGTTCCGCGTATGTGTGTCTTTTACGCGTGGGTTAGCCAGTTGTCCAGTTTTTTATTTATTAACAATTTCTATGTTGATATATATTTTTCCTCTTTTCATTTGGTTTTGTATTGTATTCTTATTACTTTAAGGCTAAAATATGTCTATCGTTTCAATATATATTTTTCTATATCTTATATTAATTTTCTATAAAAAAATATCCATTAACTTTTTATTTATATTTTTTTTTTATAATTATCGTTGGTGTATATATTTTTCTACGTCTTAATTTAAAGAGCCTCTGTAAGCCCCATGCCAAAATTGCCCCTTTTTCTTACCTCGAATATTGAAACTTTTTTTATGCCAATTGGTTACATATGATGACCCAATAATCCCTGCAAAATTTCAAAGTGAGCATATTCCCCGTTTCGGAAATATGAGAGGTCAAAGTTGACCATGTCCAATAAAAAATGTACATCAATTTCACATTTATACTCGAATAATAATGTTTTAAAAAATCAGACGATATGGTTCTTTACAGATTTTTGGCTGCTGATTATGAATCTGAAGTCAGATTTTAAAAATTCAAAATGGCGGATCCAATATGGCGTACGACTTTTTTGAAAATCGATCTAATTTGCCTAAAAATTATTACTCGGGGGTTTTTGGGGTCGCTGATTATGAATCTGAAGTCATATTTTAAAAATTCAAAATGGCAAATCCAAAATGGCGGACGACTTTTAAAAAATCAAATGCAATTCGCTTGAAACACGTTATTCTGAAGTTTTCGGGGTCGTTGATTCCGAATCGGTAGTTAGTTTTTCAACATTCAAAATGGCAGGTCCAATATAACGGGTTAATTTTGAAAAATTTAATGCAATTCGTTTGAAACTCGTCAGCTTAAGGTTTTTGTAGTCGATGAAGTTGAATCTAACGTTGAATTGATATTGAAAAGGCACTAAGCTTTCTTTGTCGATGCATTACATCTCTTTGGACTCTGCATAGGAAACAAAAGACAATCTAAAAACAATCAAAGTTTTAATGCATCGTTTAAGACATCGTATTTGAATCTTGGGCTTGCGAAAGTGATAAAATAAATGTATCTTTAGTGTTGAAAATCTCGAATTTATAAAAGATTTCAGCCTATATTCGAAAACCCTAAAAACAAAAAACTATCAGCAAGTCAGCATTTAATTGATTTCCACTCCACTGTACATCTTATTTGATTCGTTTGCTTCCGAATGTGATAAAATAAAAGTATCTTGCCTTGGTTGGAGTATTGCCTCTTGCCTTTGTCGGTTGGATTATTACATTTTGCCTTTGTTGGTTGGATTATACTATCTTACCTTTGCAGGTCGGATTATTACATCTTGCCTTTGTTGATTGTTTTACGATCTTACCTTTCCCGTTTGGATTATTACATCTTGCTTTTGTTTGTTGGATTATACTATCTTACATTTGCAGGTCGGATTATTACATCTTGCCTTTGTTGGTTGGATTTTACGATCTTACCTTTCCCGTTTGGATTATTACATCTTACCTTTGAAGGCCGGATTATTTTACATCTTGCCTTTGTTGGATTTGACGATCTTGCCTTTGTTGGTTGGATTATACGATCTTACCTTGCCTTTGTTAAACTTTAACGTGTTTCAAACGAATTGCATTTGATTTTTTAAAAGTCGTCCGCCATTTTGGATTTGCCATTTTTAATTTTTAAAATATGACTTCAGATTCGGAATCAGCGACCCCAAAAACCCCCGAGTAATAATTTTTAGGCAAATTGGATCGATTTTCAAAAAAGTCGTCCGCCATACTGGATCCGCCATTTTTAATTTTTAAAATCTGACTTCAGATTCGTAATCAGCAGCCAAAAATCTATAAAGAGCCATATCGTCTGAATTTTTTTAACATTATTATTCGAGTATAAATGTGAAATTGATGTACATTTTTTATTGGACATGGTCAACTTTGACCTCTGATATTTCCGAAACGGGGAATATGCTCACTTTGAAATTTTGCAGGGATTATTGGGTCATCATGTGTAACCAATTAGCATAAAAAAATTTCAATATTCGAGGTACAAAAAAGGGGCATTTTTGGCAAGGGGCTTACAGAGGCTCTTTCTTTAAACAAATATCCATCAACGGGTCATGGTTCTTTTTTACTTTATCAATGTGTACTATTTAATTTTTTCGAGCATTGATGCGTAATTTTATATTTCGTGAGCTACATATTTCGATAATTTCGTAGGACCCAGTGTATTCGTCGTCTACCTTGCCCTTCCGGGGTTCTTTTAATAATAATACCATTTCACCTTCGCGAAAATGGCAAATATTTAATTTTCGATCATAATATTTTTTCGACCGATGTTTCATTTGTGAGAGATTCATCGCGGCTAACGTCCGTGCTTCCGTGATTCTCTCGGTCAATTCTGCCAAATAATCATCGAATGTAATGAGCTTCTCGCGGGTGGCGTGTGCACTTGGCAATCGTGCGTTTGTCCCATATACAAGCTCGTGTGGCGAGTAGTTTGTCACTTCGTGAACACTCGTGTTGTATGAAAACATGGCGAATGGAAGCCAAATGTCCCAATCGCTACGTTTCTCGACAAAATTCTTCAGGTATTCGACCATCACCTGGTGACTCCTTTCTAGGCTTCCGTTGCTTTGCGGGTGGTAAGCAGATGTCACGAACGTTTTAATTTTAAAAATTTTCGCAAATTCTTTCATGATCTTTGCGATAAAGCAACGACTTTGGTTGGTAAGAATGGATACAGGGGCTCCAAAACTGCAAATAAAATGTTTTGCAAACGCCTTTGCGACTTCTACTGCTGATGCATCCGCTAGCGGAATTCCTAGGGAGTATTTCGTGAGTAGATCTTGTATAGTTATTACATACCGATTCCCACTCTCAGTGATATCTGTTGGTCCCCATATATCAAGGGCCACTTTGTCAAACGCGTTTCGTGGGGTGTCTGTGATGACCATTGGTAACCGTGTTTTTACGCGTACGAGTTTTTTCCTTTGACATCCGGCACATCTTTTTACGTATTCCGTGACGTCACTTTTCATGTTTCGCCAAAAAAAATTTTCGCATAAGCGACGTTTTGCATAAGCGACGTTTTGGTCACTCCTTTGTGACCTCCTATAACTGAATCATGGCGTTCTTTTATTATGGCGAATCGCTCGTTTACTGGAGGTATGGAACGGTTGTCCTTACAAAAGGTGATCGTTAGTTCTCGTCGGCCAAGTAGTATTGTATCTTGGGTGTCTCGCCATTGAATAAGTTGGAACATGTCGCGATCCTGCCCGATTATTTTGGATGAAATCTCAAATTTTGTTAAAAGGGCATCCAATACATTGATGGATTTGACAATGTTTGATTTCAAGGCTCGATCATCAAGGTCTTGTTTAACGACAAGTCCGAAGAATCGGGTCTTACCTTTTTTATGTACTATCACTTCACCGATTTTTAATCGTTTGAACGACAATTCGTCGGGATTAATTAAATGTCGTTCCACGAGGCGTAGACCGATTTCGCTATCTAAATGTCCATTGACCGTGGTAAAGTAGACAATATGTCCCTTTTTACTGAATACGTGATCGTTGATAGTATTTATTCTTAGTTTAGAATCGACAGGCTCGTAAAAGTCAGGCACGTACATATTCAGCACAGGATAATAGAAAATCGCTGTCCTTCAGCGTTTCTGTTAATATTTGAGGGCTAATGTTTAACTGTTGCAATTTGATTAAGGGGTAAAAAGGCAATTTCGGTCTTTCGCTATATCAGTATACTCCTTTAGAGTTTTGTAGGGTTCCATACATGAGTTTGAGAGTGAATAATTTAAATGCTGAGACAATTCATCGTTCTCAGACGCACGCATGGTCCTCTCGTCGACCTGCATTTCGCTTTCTCCGATTGCGTTAGGTTCAGTGGGGATTTCGTCGAGTTCAATCGACTCGTTGAGGATTTTCGTTTCTTCCCGATCTCCGGGCCGTTCGTCGGTGCTCGGGCGAGCGTGTCCCTTTCCGTCGATGGTAGCTTCTCTAGCTCTGTGCGCTTGCGAGTTAGAACTATTTTTAGATGGGCCATTCTCCTTGGGCGTCGAATGGGGAAGTAAACGCATAGTTTCTTCGGGCGGGTCGAGGGAAAAATCCGACGACCATCAATCTTCTAGGTCCTCGTTGTCCGACGTATGACTTTTTCGATTTTTCATTTTCGTCTTTTTCTTCGAGTTTTCTCTGACGCTTAGCTCTTCCATTTCGGAATACGTGGTTTCTGTATCCGGTTGTGACGTAAGTTCGTCCTCAGTAGGAAATTCTTCTATTTCCCTTCAACGGTCTCGAACATCAGCTAACCGTTTCTTATAGTTTAATTTCGTTCCTGCTTCGGATAGCACTTTATTTTTTATTATTTTGGGTTTTTCTTTTATCTGAGCTCGCTTTACTGTAGGGTCAATTTTCAAATAATCTGGCACTTGTAGTTTTTCTACTTCCGTTATATATTGTTTTCTTTGTTTTTTCTTTACCGGTGTAGGAGGTTTTTTCATTGAAGGTGATCCGTCTTGTGTCTCGACCGAGTTTTTCCTTTATGGTTTCCTAATTTCATGTAGGCTGGCAATTCGAGTTTTTCGACCTCGGTTATGTATTTCTTTCGAGCTGTCTTTTCAACTCCCAGCATTTCTACGTTGGAACTCTGGCTCTCTTTGTCGCAGTCAGTCACGTTGTCTTCAACATCTCCATACATATGGGTTTCTTCATCGAAATCCTTACCACGTTTTTTCGGATCAGGATTTCCTGATCCGTCAGCATCTTCAGACTCCCAGTCTCTTAGCGTTTGTTGATCGTTTTTTGTTTTCTTTATCATTTTTACCGCCTTTAATTGGCATACACGATTTTTCAGTTTTTCGTGCGTTTTTTAATTTCTTAATCGTTTTATTCTCTTTATTTATTTTATTATCGACCATATCTATTTAATCGTTATATTCATTTTCATTTTCGAGGTCGGATCTATCGATTGGGTTACGCGATAATGCGTCCGCGTTTACATTACGTTTCCCCTCTTTATATACCACATCGTAATCTTCTAATTTTATGCGAAAACTGTGTAATCTCAAATTCATGTCCTTCATAGTTTTAAGGAATCTTAGCGGTTGATCATCTGTTACGAGAGTGAATTTTCGACCATACAAATATGGACGGAACTGTTCTACGGCGAACACTGCATTTCTTTTTCCGATGTAGTGTATCGGGTTTCTGCTCCTTTCAAACTTCGTGATGCGTATGCGGCTGGTAGATCCTCACCAGTCTTGCCTTGCGATAAAATAGCGCCAAGTGCTACTCCCGAGGCGTCCGTAGTGACAACGAACGGCTCGTCGAAATTTGGTAACTGTAAGATTGGTGTATTACATAACAGATCCTTTAGTTTCTCAAACGCTTCTATCTGCTCGGTACCCCATGTAAGCTTGACATCCTGACGTAATAAGATAATTAACGGGTGGGCGATTTTTGAGAATCCCTCAACAAATCGTCTATAATATCTCGCTAGTCCAAGAAATTGTTTAACGTTTTTTCGATTTTTGGGGTCCGGAAATTTCCTTACCGCTTCAATCTTGTTCGCATCTGGCTGGACTGTATTATTTCCAATAGTGTGCCCCAAGTACGCGGTTTCCTTGCGTAGGAACTGACATTTATCGGGTTCCAACGTAAGATTTGAGTCTTGAAGTCGTTTCATGAGGCGTCTAAATTTAACCTCATGTTCATACAAATTTTTTGCGTAAATAATTATGTCATCGAGATATACTAGTAGCTCTATCCCTTGTAAGCTACTTAATACTAGATCCATAAGTCGCTGAAAATCGCTGGGACCGTTTTTTATTCCCATCGGCATTCTTACGTATTGATAGTGACCGTTTGGAGTCGAAAACGAAGTTTTATGTGCATCTCGCTCATCCATCATTATCTGATGGAACCCAGATTTAAGGTCGAGAGTTGTGAAATACACGGACTGACCTAATTGGTCCAAAACGTCAATAATATTCGGAATTAGATATACATCCCCAATTGTTTTCTCATTGAGATCGCGAAAATCGATAACTAAACGCCATCGCTTTTCGCCGTTAGGACCTGGTTTCTTAGGGACAACCCAAGCTGGAGAGTCATATGGAGAGCAGGACGGTTTAATCAATCCTGCCTTGAGCTGCTAGTCCACTTGTCGCTGCATTTCGGTTTTTATAGCGGGTGGGTGCCGGAAACGTTTAGCGCGTATCGGCACATCATTTGTGGTATGAATGCGGTGTTTGAATACGGAAGTCGCGCCTAATGGTTTCTCAGGGAGGTGAAACATGTGAGCGTAGTTGTGAACGAGATTCTCCACATGTTTTCTTTCCTCGTCCGACAAGCCGTCCACATTTATCCGCTTCAAAACATCGTTAATTCTCTGTTTATCATGTCCCATAGCCACTTGTATTTTTGCTGGATTTTGCTTTTTCCGATTATCTTCGTAATTCATAAGATCCTGCATGGTTTTTATAACATTATTTTCTCTTTGTATATTTTCTGCTACTTCGCATTCTTCCAGTTCAATTTGTGGGACGGTAAATTTTATTTCATAGTCGTTCGTATTTATGACATACAGATATGCGTATCCATCGCGATTTTATACTAGGGCATTACCAAAAAAGAAACCACTGCAGATGTTGACTTTTGGTACAAATCCGAAGTCTAAGTTGTTTAGAACTTCTACGCGAACTACTCTGCGACTTCTTGGCGAAATCTGTATGAATTCTTCATTAATAAATGGGATTATATAATTTCTTATATGTACACAATCTGGTTCGTAATCGATTTTTGCTCCCAGAGTACGGAAAAAAGGGTTTCCCATGATTCCATCTTCATCGATTGGGAAGTCATCTCTCACTATTTGCAACTCTATAATCTCTTCATTAAATTGTACTTCTGCACAACCTAGCTTACCGATTATTCCTTTGCCGATTCCGCTTAAATCGAAATTGATCTCCTGATCGGGATACAGATCTCGACGTAATTTACTTAGTTTTATAAGATTTATTTCTGCTCCGGAATCGACCAAGAATATTCCGTTTCCGTAATACAGATCGGGGCTAGAAATGTCTATTCGTGGACATTCTGAAAAACTAACATGCCCGAAATGGACTCTGGTCGTTCCGCTTTTACGGCGCGCATTTTCCGAGTGGAGTTTTTGTCTCGGGCGTCGCTCAACGTTCTTGTTTGTTGTCGAGCGCCCCTAGAGTTTAAATGATTGTGATTTTGGCTGTAGGATGAAATGTTTTCTCGTTTATCGGTGTCTTGATTATTCCCGTATTTATTTCTCTGCCATCTATCATTAGCCTGATGAGACGAATGATAATTCTCCGAGAACGAACGATTTCCAGAAAAACTTGGGAGGTTTTCCCTATTCCGGAATTTCGATTCGTCCCGGCGATCATTATTAAAAGAGGTGTGGTTATTTTCTACAAACCTATTTTTTGACCTATCCTGAAATTTTCCTTCCGAAATCTTTTTTTTTCACGCCGTTTCTAAAAAAACATGTTTCACTGACATGAGCCATTCGCTGGCAAAACTCGCATTTTTGATGGTTAAACCTTTGCGCGGGACATTTATCTCTGGTGTGACCTATGCGACCACACCAAGTGCAATGTCTCTGCATGTCCGGGGTATCGAAATTCCTATTTTTTAGAGTTCGGCATTGTTTTCGAGAGTGCCCTATTCTTTTACAATAACTACACAGAATGTCGTTATAATTTCGCCATTCAGGATCGATTTCATAACGTCCTTGCCGGTCTAAATAGTCATGCTGATATTGCGGACCTTTCGAAACTAAATCAGCAGGCGCTTGATAATATCTTTCTCCGCGACCTCCCAGCATAGGATCGGATCCTGCGTCTTTCGCGCTGTATTTTTCGGTTAGTTTTCTAGCGTGTTCTTCGGCAGCCTCGAGCGTACCTGGATTCAACTGCGTGAGACGTACTTCCATTGGGCCTTTCGCGCAGTAAATAAAATGGTCCTTTCCGTCACGATTAATAACGAAAGTTAATAATCTCTGACCGGCAACTGCGTCAAAATCTCTCGACGAGTGTATGGCTTTCTCGAGAGCTCGGTAATCGCGTAATAAACAGTAACCAAAATCTTCTAAACTTTCGCGGGGTCCGGGGTAAGTATTTTTTACTCCCGCTAGCAACTTCAGCGGATCACTAGAAATGCCGTAGGCAGATTTTAGATCGGCCAGAAAGGCTTCTACGAAAAGCTTCGTCGAAATTTTTTCGCAGAAAATTTTCGCGTTCCCGGTAAGCGTTTTCCTCATCATATGTAGATAGATTCGGGTTTCGTCGGCAGATAATAATGTGAATCCGTCGCGACACGCACTTTCGAAGTCTGAGAATTTTTCGCGGGTGCCGTCAAATTCTGGCACACTGCTCACTGCTTCCGCAATTGGTGGTGCTTGTGCTACCACATATACCGGACCTGCGGGGGCCACTTGGTGGCTACCGCTTGTCGTTATTCCGCTTTTATAGTCCGCCATTTTTTGTATTTTTTTGTTAAGTCGCTATTATTAATTTCTGATTCGCGTTTGTTTTTTATTTAAAATTTCCCTTTTTTTTTGTTAAAATATGTTCGCACGATGTAACAAATCGTAAATTTGATAATATTCAAAGTTAGTTAAAAGAATATTTCGAAGTTAATTATAACAATATTTCAAGGTTAATTGTGACAGTATTTCAACATTAATTGAATAAGCACTTCAAAATGAATTACAATAGTTTTTCAAAATGAATTGTAATAGTTTTTTTTTTAAATCAAAAATATTTCAAAGTTCATAAAATTCACAACAATCGTTAAATAGTTTACAAATTTTCTCTCTTTTTGTTCGTGAAATTTAAATATGCTTCTGAGCAATAGATAGATAAATTATTCCAAAGTTTTTTTTTTTGAGAAAATTTGTACAGAAATGCAAATTTACTTACGTAGCTGCACTCATCAAGTATGCAATCAGCGTCCTCGATGTCTTCTCTGCTCTAGTCGATGCGTTGAGCTTCCTCAAGTTACTGGACAGTCCCTCAGGTTACTGAAGCGCCCTCGTGAACCTTGAATTGGATAAGGCCTCCTCCGCGTTCTGGAGCAATAAGTCCAGGATAGCTGAGTCTCGAAACAGCTCCTGTTCATTCACAACTTTATTTTACGCGAACTCGACTCCGTTTACCCATTCTAATTTCCTTGAAAAGTTATTTTTGAAGTTCACCAGTCACTTGCAGATCCCACCGCTGCAACCATTTTTTATGTTACGATTTTTATGTTTTTCGTAATGCAATTTTTATCAGGATCAGGAGTTGTAAGGGATGATTCTCGATAGCTAAGAATCGTTTCTGGGATCTTCCGCATACAGGGGATCGACACCCCAAGTGACGAAATACGGGCGAATTTAGTAATAATAACTTTATTTTATCTTAGGGAACTTCCAATTCTAAGTCCCGTGCGCGAGATCTTTTCGGTTTCGTTCACGGTGCGACTCTAACGGAGATCTTCGCTTGATCGTACGCGGGGCGACTCTGCACCGAGATCTTCACGCAATCATTAACGAGGCGACTCTGACTGGCCAATGCAATTGTTCGTTACAAGTCAAGTCGATTTGGGGGGTGTTTACGAGACACCATCAACCAGGGTGTCCGATAAGACTCGTCTTCCGCGAATTGCTGCTTTCGTGTCAGATATCGATGCTTTAGTGATTCGGTGATTCCCGAAACGAGCTCGAATATCTGCACGTGCAGATTCCGATGAGTCAATTGTTCGATAAATTCGACCTCCTAATCTACAGCGGATGTCTTCAAATGTCACGATATATTATAACAATTCGGCTAACAAAGAGGACACCCTAATCTCTGACTTTCAACGGTTTTTTGCACGTGTGGCCCGAACGGATGGATGAAGTCGCTGTGGACATCTCAGGTGTCCGCTTTATTATTTATTAACAGGCGAATATTCCTGACTCCGCACGCTGCTACACATGTAAGCGTTAATTTACGTGATTTTTACTATATGGGAGTCATATAGGAACGTTCCATGGGTTTTTAAATATGTTAAATACGATCATAATACGTCTTTTTCATCTCTATGACGATATCATAAATAAAAAAAAGTGCCTCAGAAAAATTACAGCACTTAAAAGCTAATTTACGTGATATTTGACATTATGGGGTTATATGGGAACGCTCCATGGGTTTTAAATTTTCTTAGATACGATCATAATTTGTGTTCAGCATCTCTCTAGCGATATCAAAAAAAAAAAGAACCTCAGAAAAGTTACGTCAGTTAAGTGCTAATTTACGTGATGTTTGAACTTATGGGGTTCTATCGGAACGTTCCATGGGTTTCAAATTTTTCTAAAGACGATCATAATTCGTGTTTTGTATCTCTCTAACGATGTCATAAATAAAAAAAAGAGCCTTAGAGAAGTTACAGCACTTAAACGCAGATTGCGTGATTGATGATGTTATATGGCTACATGGGAACGTTCCATGAGTTTTAAATTTTGTTAAATACGATAATGATTCGTCTTTCGCATCTCTCTAACGATACCTTCAATAAGAAAAAAGTCTCAGAAAAGGTACGGCATTTAAGCGCTAATTGGCGTCATTTGTGTCAATTTTCACCTTACTGGAGTGATTTGGGAACATTACATAGTTTTAAATATTGTTAACGATATCATATATAAAAAAAGGAGCCTCAGAAAAGTTGCGACAGCTAAGCGGTAATTTACGTCAAGTTTCACCTAATGGGGGTCATAAGGGAACGTTCCATGTGTTTTAAATTTTTTTAAATCAATCGTAATCCGACTCTTGCCTCTCTCTAACTATATCATCCCAAAAAAAAAGGAGCCTCAGAAAAGTTACGGCAGTTAAGCGCTGATTTACGCGGTTTTTGACCTTATATGGTTTTAACGGAACATTCCATGGGTTTGAAATTTTTTTAAATACGGTCATACTTCGTATTTTGAATCTTTCTAGCGATATCATCCATAAAAAAAACATCATCAAAAAATTTACGGCAGTTAAGCGCTAATTTTCTTGATTTATGTCATTTTCACCTTACTGGGGTCATTTGGGGAAATTACATAGTTTTAAAAATTGTTAGCGATATCATATATAAAAAAAGTATCCTCAGAAAAGTTACGGCAGTTAAGCGCTAATTTTCGTGATTTTTGACCTTATGGGGATTATATGGGAACGTTTCATGGGTTTGAAAATCTTTTAAATAAATCATAATCTGTCTCTTTCATCTCTCTAACTACATCATCCATAAAAAAAGAGCCTCAGAAAAGTTACGGCAGTTAAGCGGTAATTTACGTCAACTTTCACCTAATGGGGGTCATAAGGGAACGTTCCATGGGTTTTAAATTTTTTTAAATAAATCATAATCCGTCTCTTGCCTCTCTCTAACTATATCATCCCTAAAAAAAGAGCCTCAGAAAAGTTACGGCAGTTAAGCGCTGATTTACGTGGTTTTTGACCTTATATGGTTTTAACGGAACACTCCATGGGTTTCAAATTTTTTTAAATACGGTCATAATTCGTGTGTTGTATCTCTCTAACGATGTCATAAATAAAATAAAGAGCCTTGGAGAAGTTACAGCACTTAAACGCAGGTTACGTGATTGATGACATTATATGCCTACATGGGAACGTTCCATGGGTTTTAAATTTTGTTAAATACGATAATAATTCGTCTTTCGCATCTCTCTAACGATACCTTCAATAAGCAAAAAGTCTCAGAAAAGTTACAGCATTTAAGCGCTAATTGGCGTCATTTATGTCAATTTTCACCTTACTGGGGTCATTTGGGAACATTCCATAGTTTTAAATATGGTTAACGATATCATATATAAAAAAAAGGAGCCTCAGAAAAATTGCGGCAGTTAAGCGCTAATTTACGTGATTTTTGACCTTATGGGGATTATATGGGAGCGTTCCATGGGTTTGAAAATCTTTTAAATAAACCATAATCCATCTCTTGCATTTCTCTAATTATATCATCCATAAAAAAAGAGCCTCAGAAAATTTACGGCAGTTAAGCGGTAATTTACGTCAACTTTCACCTAATGGGGGTAATAAGGGAACGTTCCATGTGTTTTAAATTTTTTTAAATCAATCATAATCCGTCTCTTGCCTCGCTTTAACTATATCATTCATAAAAAAAAGAGCCTCAGAAAAGTCACGGCGGTTAAGCGCTGATTTACGTGGTTTTTGAACTTATATGGTTTTAACGGAACACTCCATGGGTTTTAAATTTTTTTAATACGGTCATAATTCGTGTTTTGTATCTCTCTAACGATGTCATAAATAAAAAAAAGAGCCTTAGAGAAGTTGCAGCACTTAAACGCAGGTTACGTGATTGATGATATTATATGGCTACATGGGAACGTTCCATGGGTTTTAAATTTTGTTAAATACGATAATAATTCGTCTTTCGCATCTCTCTAACGATACCTTCAATAAGAAAAAAGTCTCAGAAAAGTTACGGCATTTAAGCGCTAATTGGCATCATTTATGTTAATTTTCACCTTACTGGGGTCATTTGGGAACATTCCATAGTTTTAAATATTGTTAACGATATCGTATATAAAAAAAAGGAGCCTCAGAAAAGTTGCGGCAGTTAAGCGCTAATTTACGTGATTTTTTACCTTATGGGGATTATATGGGAGCGTTCCCTGGGTTTGAAAATCTTTTAAATAAGTCATATTTCGTATTTTGCATCTCTCTAGCGATAACATAAATAAAAAAAAGTGCCTCAGAAAAGTTACGGCAGATAAGCGGTAATTTACGTCAAGTTTCACCTAATGGGGGTCATAAGGGAACGTTCCATGTGTTTTAAATTTCTTAAAATAAATCATAATCCGTCTCTTGCCTCTCTCTAATTATATCATCCCTAAAAAAAGAGCCTGAGAAAAGTTACCGCAGTTAAGCGGTAATTTACGTCAAGTTTCACCTAATGGGGGTCATAAGGGAAGGTTCCATGTGTTTTAAATTTTTTTAAATCAATCATAATCCGTCTCTTGCCTCTCTCTAACTATATCACCCTAAAAAAAGAGCCCCAGAAAAGTCACGGCAGTTAATCGCTAATTTGCGTGATTCATGTCAATTTTCACCTTACTGGGGTCATTTGGGAACATTCCATAGTTTTAAATATTGTTAACGATATCATATATAAAAAAAGTAGCCTCAGAAAAGTTGCAGCAGTTAAGCGCTAATTTACGTGATTTTTGACCTTATGGGGATTATATGGAAACGTTCCATGGGTTTGAAAATCTTTTAAATAAACCATAATCCATCTCTTGCATCTCTGTAACTGCATCATCCCTAAACAAAGAGCTTTAGAAAAGTTACGGCAGATAAGCGGTAATTTACGTCAACTTTCACCTAATGGGGATCATAAGGGAACGTTCCATGTGTTTTTAATTTCTTTAAATAAATCATAATCCGTCTCTTGCCTCTCTCTAACTATATCATCCCTAAAAAAAAGGAGCCTCAGAAAAGTTACGGCAGTTTAGCGCTGATTTACGTGGTTTTTGACCTTATTAGGTTTTAACGGAACATTCCATGGGTTTAAAATTTTTTAAAAACGGTCATACTTCGTATTTTGCATCGTTCTAGCGATATCATCCATAAAAAAAAGATCATCAAAAAATTTACGGCAGTTAAGCGCTAATTTTCGTGTTTTATGTTAATTTTCACCTTACTGGGGTCATTTGGGAACATTCCATAGTTTTAAATATTGTTAACGATATCGTATATAAAAAAAAGGAGCCTCAGAAAAGTTGCGGCAGTTAAGCGCTAATTTACGTAATTTTTTACCTTATGGGGATTATATGGGAGCGTTCCCTGGGTTTGAAAATCTTTTAAATAAGTCATAATTCGTATTTTGCATCTCTCGAGCGATAACATAAATAAAAAAAAGTGCCTCAGAAAAGTTACGGCAGATAAGCGGTAATTTACGTCAAGTTTCACCTAATGGGGGTCATAAGGGAACGTTCCATGTGTTTTAAATTTCTTAAAATAAATCATAATCCGTCTCTTGCCTCTCTCTAACTATATCATCCCTAAAAAAAGAGCCTGAGAAAAGTTACCGCAGTTAAGCGGTAATTTAGGTCAAGTTTCACCTAATGGGGGTCATAAGGGAAGGTTCCATGTGTTTTAAATTTTTTTAAATCAATCATAATCCGTCTCTTGCCTCTCTCTAACTATATCACCCTAAAAAAAGAGCCCCAGAAAAGTCACGGCAGTTAATCGCTAATTTGCGTGATTCATGTCAATTTTCACCTTACTGGGGTCATTTGGGAACATTCCATAGTTTTAAATATTGTTAACGATATCATATATAAAAAAAGTAGCCTCAGAAAAGTTGCAGCAGTTAAGCGCTAATTTACGTGATTTTTGACCTTATGTGGATTATATGGAAACGTTCCATGGGTTTGAAAATCTTTTAAATAAACCATAATCCATCTCTTGCATCTCTGTAACTGCATCATCCCTAAAAAAAGAGCTTTAGAAAAGTTACGGCAGTTAAGCGGTAATTTACGTCAACTTTCACCTAATGGGGATCATAAGGGAACGTTCCATGTGTTTTAAATTTCTTTAAATAAATCATAATCCGTCTCTTGCCTCTCTCTAACTATATCATCCCTAAAAAAAAGAAGCCTCAGAAAAGTTACGGCAGTTTAGCGCTGATTTACGTGGTTTTTGACCTTATATGGTTTTAACGGAACATTCCATGGGTTTAAAATTTTTTAAAAACGGTCATACTTCGTATTTTGCATCGTTCTAGCGATATCATACATAAAAAAAAGATCATCAAAAAATTTACGGCAGTTAAGCGCTAATTTTCGTGATTTATGTCATTTTCACCTTACTGGGGTCATTTGGGAACATTACATAGTTTTAAATATTGTTAACGATATCATATATAAAAAAAGGAGCCTCAGAAAAGTTGCGACAGCTAAGCGTTAATTGACGCGATTTTTGACATTATGGGGATTATATGGGAATGTTCCATGGGTTTGAAAATCTTTTAAATAAATCATAATCCGTCTCTTGCATCTCTCTAACTATATCATCCATAAAAAAAGAGCCTCGGAAAAGTTGCGGCAGTTAAGCGCTAATTTACGTGATTTTTCACCTTATGGGGATTATATGGGAACGTTCCATGGGTTTGAAAATCTTTTAAATAAACCATAATCCATCTCTTGCATCTCTCTAACTATATCATCCATAAAAAAAGAGCCTTAGAACAGTTACGGCAGTTAAGCGGTAATTTACATCAAGTTTCACCTAATGGGGGTCATAAGGGAACGTTCAATGTGTTTTAAATTTCTTTAAATAAATCATAATCCGTCGCTTGCCTCTCTCTAACTATATCATCCCTAAAAAAAAGGAGCCTCAGAAAAGTTACGGCAGCTAAGCGCTGATTTACGTGGTTTTTGAGCTTGTATGGTTTTAACGGAACATTCCATGGGTTTCAAATTTTTTTAAATACGGTCATAATTCGTGTTTTGTATCTCTCTAACGATGTCATAAATAAAAAAGAGAACCTTAGAGAAGTTGCAGCACTTAAATGCAGGTTACGTGATTGATGATATTATATGGCTACATGGGAACGTTCCATGGGTTTTAAATTTTGTTAAATTCGATATTAATTCGTCTTTCGCATCTCTCTAACGATACCTTCAATAAGAAAAAAGTCTCAGAAAAGTTACGGCATTTAAGCGCTAATTGGCGTCATTTATGTTAATTTTCACCTTACTGGGGTCATTTGGGAACATTCCATAGTTTTAAATATTGTTAACGATATCCTATATAAAAAAAAGAAGCCTCAGAAAAGTTGCGGCAGTTAAGCGCTAATTTACGTGATTTTTGACCTTATGGGGATTATATGAGAGCGTTCCCTGGGTTTGAAAATCTTTTAAATAAATCATAATTCGTATTTTGCATCTCTCTAGCGATAACATAAATAAAAAAAAGTGCCTCAGAAAAGTTACGGCAGATAAGCGGTAATTTACGTCAAGTTTCACCTAATGGGGGTCGTAAGGGAACGTTCCATGTGTTTTAAATTTTTCTAAATCAATCATAATCCGTCTCTTGCCTTTCTCTAACTATATCACCCTAAAAAAAGAGCCTCAGAAAAGTTGCGGCAGTTAAGCGCTAATTTAAGTGATTTTTGACCTTATGGGGATTAAATGGGAACGTTCCATGGGTTTAAAAATCTTTTAAATAAACCATAATCCATCTCTTGCATCTCTCTTACTATATCATCCATAAAAAAGAGCCTCAGAACAGTTACGGCAGTTAAGCGGTAATTTACGTCAACTTTCACCTAATGGGGGTCATAAGGGAACGTTCCATGTGTTTTAAATTTCTTAAAATAAATCATAGTCCGTCTCTTTCATCTCTCTAACTATATCATCCATAAAAAAAGAGCCTGAGAAAAGTTACCGCAGTTAAGCGGTAATTTAGGTAAAGTTTCACCTAATGGGGGTCATAAGGGAAGGTTCGATGTGTTTTAAATTTTTCTAAATCAATCATAATCCGTCTCTTGCCTCTCTCTAACTATATCACCCTAAAAAAAGAGCCTCAGAAAAGTTGCGGCAGTTAAGCGCTAATTTAAGTGATTTTTGACCTTATGGGGATTATATGGGAACGTTCCATGGGTTTAAAAATCTTTTAAATAAACCATAATCCATCTCTTGCATCTCTCTTACTATATCATCCATAAAAAAGAGCCTCAGAACAGTTACGGCAGTTAAGCGGTAATTTACGTCAACTTTCACCTAATGGGGGTCATAAGGGAACGTTCCATGTGTTTTAAATTTCTTTAAATAAATCATAATCCGTCGTTTGCCTCTCTCTAACTATATCATTCCTAAAAAAAAGGAGCCTCAGAAAAGTTACGGCAGTTAAGCGCTGATTTACGTGGTTTTTGACCTTATATGGTTTTAACAGAACATTCCATGGGTTTAAAATTTTTTTAAATACGGTCATAATTCGTGTTTTGTATCTCTCTAACGATGTCATAAATAAAAAAAAGAGCCTTAGAGAAGTTGCAGCACTTAAATGCAGGTTACGTGATTGATGATATTATATGGCTACATGGGAACGTTCCATGGGTTTTAAATTTTGTTAAATACGATATTAATTCGTCTTTCGCATCTCTCTAACGATACCTTCAATAAGAAAACAGTCTCAGAAAAGTTACGGCATTTAAGCGCTAATTGGCGTCATTTATGTTAATTTTCACCTTACTGGGGTCATTTGGGAACATTCCATAGTTTTAAATATTGTTAACTATATCGTATATAAAAAAAAGGAGCCTCAGAAAAGTTGCGGCAGCTAAGCGCTAATTTACGTGATTTTTTACCTTATGGGGATTATATGGGAGCGTTCCCTGGGTTTGAAAAGCTTTTAAATAAGTCATAATTCGTATTTTGCATCTGTCTAGCGATAACATAAATAAAAAAAAGTGCCTCAGAAAAGTTACGGCAGATAAGCGGTAATTTACGTCAAGTTTCACCTAATGGGGGTCATAAGGGAACGTTCCATGTGTTTTAAATCTCTTAAAATAAATCGTAATCCGTCTCTTGCCTCTCTCTAACTATATCATTCCTAAAAAAAGAGCCTGAGAAAAGTTACCGCAGTTAAGCGGTAATTTACGTCAAGTTTCACCTAATGGGGGTCATAAGGGAAGGTTCCATGTGTTTTAAATTTTTTTAAATCAATCATAATCCGTCTCTTGCCTCTCTCTAACTATATCACCCTAAAAAAAGAGCCCCAGAAAAGTCACGGCAGTTAAGCGCTAATTTGCGTAATTCATGTCAATGTTCACCTTACTGGGGTCATTTGGGAACATTCCATAATTTTAAATATTGTTAACGATATCATATACAAAAAAAGTAGCCTCAGAAAAGTTGCGGCAGTTAAGCGCTAATTTACGTGATTTTTGACCTTATGGGGATTATATGGGAACGTTCCATGGGTTTGAAAATCTTTTAAATAAACCATAATCCATCTATTGCATCTCTCTAACTATATCATCCATAAAAAAAGAGCCTCAGAAAAGTTACGGCTGTTAAGCGGTAATTTACGTCAACTTTCACCTAATGGGGGTCATAAGGGAACGTTCCATGTGTTTTAAATTTCTTTAAATAAATCATAATCCATCTCTTGCCTCTCTCTAACTATATCATCCCAAAAAAAAAGGAGCCTCAGAAAAGGTACGGCAGTTAAGCGCTGATTTACGTGGTTTTTGACCTTATATGGTTTTAACGGAACATTCCATGGGTTTAAAATTTTTTAAAATACGGTCATACTTCGTATTTTGCATCTTTCTAGCGATATCATCCATAAAAAAAAAGATCATCAAAAAATGTACGGCAGTTAAGCGCTAATTTTCGTGATTTATGTCATTTTCACGTTACTGGGGTCATTTGGGAACATTACATAGTTTTAAAAATTATTAACGATATCATATATTACAACCGTACTGAGTCCCGACGACACGGGGACTCTGGTTTTTACTCTAAATAAAGAAGAGAATAAAAATAAAAATTATTAAAGGGGAAGGTTGGTAAAGATCTATATTTTTGATGGGAAATTACAAATTGTGGACGGAGGATTTTAATCAATATAATATATAAAAAATAATGCGCCGCGCACTGTGCACAGTACTTATTTCGTATCTCGAGAGTCGCACAAAAAAAATGATACAAAATTTATACGCACTAATATAATAATAATTTTGTAATACAATAATTCAGATTGATTTGCTCGCCTTAACGGTTTACAAAGAAGTGATTCTTGAAGATGGTCTGGCCCGTTACCATCACGCCACAGCATCAGTATATTACTTGTATTTACTGGATATTAACTTTCAGGGAGCAAACAAAAAGAAAAAACAATTATGAATAAGGACGAATTTATGACAACGTAAGGACAGAGATGGGGAACATAATTTTGGCAATGCTGGGAATAGTAGGGCAAGTCTAAATTTTCAAAAAGGGGCGGGCTACTGAATGAGTTTTCTGCACGAGTGCGACGAACATTTACTCGGCACTTGAAGGGGAATGATACATATAATGAGTGCGACAAGCGCAAACAATATTGATGAGGAATTAGTATTTTACATTGGGCCATGAGTGCGACGAACGTCGACTCGATGAGCGCGACAGCAATAGTCTATTCCATGCATGAGTGCGACGAGCGTCGACTACGCCAATATGGAAGGTAGACGGAGACGCTGTACAAATGAATTGACCAATAGGGACTGAGTTTGATCAAGATGGCCGACGAGTTGCGCGTAAAGCTGCGCGATAGCCAGACCACGGTGAACGACGACCAAAGTGACAGGTCGTCTCGGTTTTCGGGATTTTTCTGTGTTTTGGAGTGAATAATTTAAAGTTTGTACGGGTTTTCTGTGTTGTTCACTCCGGGATCGAATGCCACGGGATCGGGTACAGGAAGAATGCGGTGCGAGTCAACCTCTCGACGGTAATGGAAAAAGGAGTTTTTGGAGGAATTCTAAAAGGAGCAGCAGTTACGGTAAGTTTAAACTTTAATTATTAAGAACTATTTCTTTGTGTAAGAATGGGTAAATTTATGTTTCAGCATCAGGACTTCAGCCAGTAGCGGTTCCGGCACGAGGAAGCAGACCAGCAGAACAGCTGATTGAAAATGTAAGTATGGTGTTTACTGTTCTTTCATATATTCCTCTTCCTTGGACGATGACATTACTTAGCAATGACAGATTCCTTATTTAAACACTTATAATTAATAATTTCTATGTTAACAGGTATATCTTCTATGGACACTTCTATAGACAGCATAACTTCATGGACAGGTAGACGAGATGGGACGATGACACCAAGCGAGTTGACAGGACGATAATAACGATGGGATGCCGAAAGGAACAGGCGAAATAATAATGAAGGGATGCCGAAAGGAACAGGCGATAATAACGATGGGATGCCGAAAGGAACAGGCGAAATAATAATGAAGGGATAGCGAAAGGAACAGGCGAAATAATAATGAAGGGATGCCGAAAGGAACAGGCGATTTAATAATAAGGGGATTATTGGGTAGTAGGGAAGCGGGGTTTCAGGCAGGTTTTTGCCGAGTGTCCTTCCTGACGACACTTCTTGCATTAAAATCCCGGAGGAAAGTTATTCGGGTTTATGGAAGGTGAAGAGGGCAAGGATAAAGGACGGGGAATTTTTAGGGACATTAGGGCTGGGATTGGTGAAACTACGGCCGTATGCGCCGGCCGTGAATTGTCGAATCCCGGGTGATTCGCTTTTTCGAGGGCAGCTACGACGGCTTGCATAGCCTGCCGTTCTATCCACACATGTGGCGGGCATCGCGGTTGTCGCAAGGGGGCAGATCCCGACGGGGCAGGATGGTCGATGACCACCTTCTGATCCGTCCTGGGGCCCGTTCCCCTGCGCTCGCTTATGACCAGACTGGCCATAGCCGGTACCATTCGGCGGTAGTTTCGGGATTTAGGAGAAGAAATGGGAGATTGAATGGGGGTATATGGCAGGGAAGGGTGTTTAGGAGGAGGTGAAGATTGTCGAAGGGGTGAGGAAATAAGAGGAGATAAAGGTCTAGTGGGAGTATGAAGGGGTGAAGGTTTAGGAGGGGTTGGAGATCTAGAAATGGATGAGGGTGTTATAGGAGATGAAGGTCTAGAAAGGGGTGAGGGTTTAGGAGGGCCGGCAAAGAAGGAGAAAGGTCTAGGGAAAGAGGAATAGGATTAAAGGAGGCTGGAAGGGATTTGGATGAAGGGTATTTTGGGGGAAAATCACATGGGGAAGTGGGGTCAGGAGTAGGAGCTGGGTGGTTCTTCGAAACGCAGTAGGAGCGGCTGGCCATCCGTTCTAGCTGCGGAGCCTGCGGAACCGGAATCCATTTTGGTGCCACATACTCTGGCCGCTCGGTATTTCGGCTCCTGGGCCCGAAACGCGCTCGTCTCAATGGCATTTTTCCTAAAACAATATAATGTACTCATAAATTATCTATTCATTGTTCTCTATTTCCATCCAACTTCTACTCTAATACTATTTTTATCCTATTGATTGGTTCTGGAACGAAGGTTATATTTACGGGGTTCATTTACGGGTTGATCTATGGGGTTATACGTCGGATTGGTAATGGGTGATTTTTTTGGTCTACCCACTCTTCTTTTTGGAGGAAGATTAACTAGAGGGGGTATTTCTTGGATAATTTGTACGGTATTAGGGGTTTCTTCATTTCTACTCATAATCGGATTTTCATTACTTGGGCCGGAAAAATTATTATTAATGGGTATATCAGGGGTCACATACAATTTCAAATCCTTGATATGCACTTTTGGATTTCTCCGAGTACTATTATCTTCAATCTCATACACAACAGGGGATAATACTTTAATAATTCGAAAGGGGCCGGTAAATTTGGGTGCTAATTTAGCTGCAAAATTTTGAATTCCGGACGAAAGAACTCTAGTTCTTCTCATTACTAAATCATTTACTTTAAAACGGGAGTCTACACGATTTCTATTATAATATTGGGCTTGTTTTTTTGCCGCTTGCTCTAAATTCTTTCGAACCCAATCATGAATCAACGGTAATCGTTTTATTCTATCTCTCCATGCCGTGGGGTCATTACTATTAAGGGTGACTGGGTCATTATTACGGATACTTCGGGCCGGACGGGGATTGCGACCAAAATTTAAGAAGGCAGGGGTCATTTGGGTGGAGGCTTGTACTGACGTATTCATGGCAAAGCAGAATTCATTTAAGTGCAAATCCCAATCACGATGATCCATACCAACAAAAGAGGAAATCATCGTTTTTAGGGTTCTATTGGCACGTTCCACAGGATTCGCTTGGGGATGGTAGGGAGGTGTTGGGACTTTGGAAATACGTAGCTGCTGTAAATGATGATCCAAGTACTTATTATCAAATTCTTTTCCATTATCGGGGACAAAACATTTTGGGCAACCCCAACGATGGACCACTAAGGAGTCCAAAGCATTCGAAATTGCCGATCCTGTGGCCGATCGAAGGGCTATTGCCTCCACATACTTGGTAAATAGGTCCTGAAAAACAATTATGTACTAATTCTGATGTTTACTGGGTGGAAAGGGACCCATTAAATCAGCAGCTACGGTACTTCAGGGATATTCCGTAGTTCGTTCTCGCATCAAATCTACAGGAGGGCGTTGGGATACCTTCTGGCGCTGGCATTCAGGACATCGAGCGACATATTTGGCCACATCATGAAAAATGCCAGGCCAAAAGAAGTCTGGTATCAAACGTTGATACGTTTTGTCGACTCCTAAATGACCAGACTGTGGGTTATCGTGGGCATCACTTATGGCACGAAGACGGGATTCTGAGGGCAATACTAACTTACAAGCATCAAGATCTTCCACGGCGGGCTCTATAACAGGGTGAGGGCGATGGTAATATATTTTATCTTCAACTATCTTCCAATTAGGGTACTTAAATGGGAATTCTCTTATATTATTCATTTTATCTTTATACCAATTATCTTCGGAATCTCCTATCGCAAAAAGGGCGGCATCAAAAGAATCATACATTCGGGAAAGGGCGTCCGGCACTACATGGAGGGATCCTTTCCTATGAATTATCTTCATATCATACGCCTGTAAGGCCAGTGCTCAACGAGCCAATCGTCCCGTCGGATCACGTAAGTTTCTTAACCACTGTAAACTACTGTGATCTGTGATCGCGTCAAAGGTGGTTCCCTCAATGTAGGGCCTGAACTTTTTTACTGCCCATAACACAGCTAGACACTCTCGCTCCGTTACTGTGTATTTCCGTTCCGCCGCAGTCAATACTCGACTCGCAAAAACAATGGGATGTTCATATCCGTCTATTTCCTGGGTCAGAACGGCACCCACAGCAACGTCGCTAGCGTCTGTCTGGACTGAAAAGGGTAATTCGAAATTAGGGCGGGCTAAATCAGGAGTACAGGTAAGGGAATAACGGAGGGTATCGAAGGCTTGTTGTTGTTCAGCTCCCCAGTGCCAGGATGCATTATTCATAAGGAGCTGTGTCAACGGGACTCGATCTCTGGATAGGTTAGGGAGAAAACGGGCATACCAACCAACCATTCCCAGGAATCGGCGAAATTGTTTCAGGGTAGTAGGAGGGGGGTATTCTAAAATAGGGGTTATTTTATCTTGATCCGCTTTTAACCCGTCCTTGCCTATGACGTAACCCAGATATTTAACCTCGGAACAGAAGAACTCACTCTTTTGTTGATTTATATCTAAACCAGCTTCAACTAATGTTTTCAAAACAATCTCTAAATACTTAAAATGTTCGTCTTCTGATTCTGTGGCTATTATTACGTCATATAGGTAGGCAAAGACATGGGGTTCCCAAGCAGGATCAATGAGCCTATCCATTAGCCTTTGGAATGTGGCAGGGGCATTTGTTAATCTAAAAGGCATTCTCTTAAATTGAAACATGCCTCTTCCTGGGACGGCGAAGGCGGTGATTGGGCGACTACTGGATTCTACGGGGACCTGGAAGTATGCTTGGCTTAAATCTAATTTGGACACACAACGGGCACGACGCATTGCTGATAAAATACGTTCCATATTAGGGATGGGATACGCGTCTTTCAAAGTTACTTTATTTACATCTCTATAATCTATACAAAATCTATGCTTACCGTCGGCTTTTGGGACAATTACAGTGTTACTCATCCACGGGCTCATAGATTTTTCAATTACATCCTCACTTAACATTTTATCAATTTCCGTTTGGGCAATTCTCAACATATAAGGGGATAACACACGGGGTTTTTGTCGAATAGGGGGATGATTTTGTACATTGATAGTATGCTGGGCTAGGTGGGTATGGGTTAGGACTGGGGAATGGGATACGGGAATTAATCGGATTAATAGTTCATTAAGTCTTTTCTTTGCATAAAATGATGGTTTTATTAAACCGGCACAATCATCAATAGGTTGGACGGGAATCATACCAATATTTCTACCGAATTTACGAAAAGGGTCGTTTTTAGTTTTCCATATTCCTCTCTCATAATCTATCTTAATTCCAAACAATCCTAATAAATCTATTCCTAAAACGCATGCATAACTAAGGGAGGCTACTCTCACATCTAGCAATTGGACATCATTATCTAATTTTATTTCTAGGGACACGACTCCACGCAAAGGGACAACGCTTCCGTCTGCTACTCTTACCTCTTCTTCAATCGGTCTTAAAAATGGAGCCAGTATGCTCTCACAACCAATACCTAAGTATGTTTGTGATGCTCCAGAATCTACAAGGGCTTTTACGGGGGTTCCGTTCAATTCTAACCAAATGTAGTAACGAGGATCTGATGAAGGGGAATGTATACAACCTAAATTATTCAATCTGATTTTATTGGGTTTCTGAAACAAATTTTTACGGGGAGACACGATCGGCAATTTACTGACGATTTTCCCGGATATCCGCAAATAAAACAAAAGTATCCGAGGGAATCTGGACATTCTCTAAAAATATGGCCTATTTTCTTACAATTAAAACATCTTACACTATCACTTGTTAGGGGTTGAGAGGGGGCTTTTACTACTTTACTCATTAGGGGTGGAATGGAAGAAACTTCTGGTTGGGATTTTGGTTTTTGCACTGCTTTCCGGTTTGACGGAGGTGGAGGAATTTTTGGACGATATTGCCTTAAAGGATTAATCGGGGTTTGTGGGACCGACGATGATGTGGCAGGGCTTGGAGTATGAAAGCAAGGGGAATTTTCAGGAACTGGATTGGTAGCAGCAATTCTAATTTTTCGTCTATTTTTATTAGGGTTATAGGCATAGGTAGGACACAAGGATAGGGAGGCAGAAGGAGGGGGCCTATATTGTTTTTCCCTCTGCATTATGTTTTCATAATGTCTACATAATTGGTACAATTCTGAGAAATTATTTACTTTTTCTCGCGAAATTCTTTCCGATAGGGCTGGACGCAAATTGTGGCAGCATATAGCTAATTGTTCTTCAAGGGGTGGAGTGGTGGAGGGGTGGATAATAGATTAAAAAGACCACGTAAAGCTACTATAAAGTCTCTGGCGGATTCTTCTATACCTTGGGTACGTATGGAAATATCTCGCCGAATACTTATTTCGGAATGCATCTGACCAAAAACCGATTTAAAACTAGAGACAAATTGATCAAAAGTGGACAAGCTTCCCTGGTCTACTCGATGCCAATTTAAAACAGATCCAGTGAATGCCTCGGGGAGGGCACGCAATAGTTCTTCCTCGGAGAGTTCTCGACTAACGCCGTATTCCTTTAATTTTAGCAGGAAAATTTCGGCGTCTTCGTCGTCCTCTCCGGAAAATTTGGGACCTTGGGTTCGCCATTGCTCAACAGCGCTTTTATGCCATACTCCGGTTGTCTGCGACGGACATGCAGAGCAACCGAAGTATGATTTGGTAGGAGTCTGAAAATTTTTCAAGAATCGGGGAGTGGGGCCAATCTTTGTTCTGTGGCCATGAGGATCGTGGAGGGATAAATTATAGGTTTGGTCAGAGGGAAAATGGACAGTATGACGAGAAGGAGGAGGACAGGTTATATTTGGGTTAATAATGGGAGGAGTGGCAGGGGCTAAGGAAATTGTAGGGATAGTTGAGGATCTTGAAATGGTATTTAAATAGTTAGGTGGTTCAGGATGACTGGACTGATCTTCCATAAAATATTCGGGGTCTTTATAAAACGCGCGAGATCGATCGGAAGGGAAAATAAGAGAAGGATCCCGTACGCGAGCGCCAAGCGCCTGGGCGGCGCTAGTAGTAACGGTGCGAGGGGGTACAGTATTTTGTAAGGGGTTCCGGATTATATTTCCTATTACTGGGTCACTTAATGCTTCACCAAGGGTAACAGGTAATGCTTCACCTCTACCATCCACTGCTTCATTCCAATCAACATCGGAATCGGGGTAAGTAGTTAACACCTTATATCGTGTTAACCGATCTTGCATTATTCTAAAGTAACCGCTAAAAGCAATTTCCGCACTATCACATTCTTTAATAAAATCTAAGAAATTCATATTTTCAATGTTCTCTAATATGGCTTCATATTGCTCTTTAGTGGCCTTTCGGGATTCTGAAGCAGTAGAGGTACTGGTCACAAAAGTTGCAGTCATGGATACTGCAGTTATTATTGGAGGGGTGATTGTAGGGACTGGTATTGTGGGCAACATGATTATCACAAAATAGTTGGTATTGTTCTGCCATTTTTTTGTTAAACGCACACAAATAAACAAAAAAAAATAATAATTTTATCCCACAAAAAAAAAAAAAAAATATGAAAATAACTAAAATATTCTAAATTAATTCAGATTAAAAAAAAATTTTATTTTTAAATCAATAATAAAAAAATTAAATTTAATAATAACAACAACAAAGAAATATTTAAAAAAATGTTAATTCACTTTAAATCAATTCAAATTAACACTGGGAGGGGAGGGGTAATTTTCGAACACAATAAAATTTTAAAATTTCTGACTTACTTGATAATTTCACTTTCCAAATAATTAATAGAAGGGAAACTTATTTCTAATGTTAACGAGAAAACCTGATCTTTCTAGCGATATCATCAAAAAAAAGAGCCTCAGAAAAAACACGGCAGTTAAGCGCTAATTTGCGTGATTTATGTCGATTTTCACCTTACTGGGGTCATTCGGGAACATTCCATAGTTTTAAATATTGTTAATGATATCATACATAAAAAAAGGAGCCTCCGAAAAGTTGCGGCAGCAAAGCGCGAATTTACGTGATTTTTGACCTTATGGGGATTATATGGGAACGTTCCATGGGTTTGAAAATCTTGTGAATAAATCATATTCCGTCCCTTGCATCTCTCTAAGTATATCATCCATAAAAAAAAAGCCTCAGAAAAGTTACGGCAGTTATGCGGTAATTTACATCAAATTTCACTTAATGGGAGTCGTAAGGGAACGTTACATGTGTTTTAAATTTTTTTAAATAGGGTTATACTTCATATGTTGCATCTTTCTAGCGATATCATCAATAAAAAAAGAGCGTCAGAAAAGTTGCGGCAGTTAAGCGGTAATTTTCGTGATTTATGTCAGTTTCACCTTAATGGGGTCATTTGGGAACATTCCGTAGTTTTAAATATTGTTAACGATATCATATATAAAAAAAGGAGCCTCAGAAAAGTTGCGGCAGCTAAGCGCTAATTTACATGATTTTTTACTTTATGGGGATTATGTGAGAACTTTCCATGGGTTTGAAAATCCTTTAAATAAATCATAATCCGTCTCTTGCATCTATCTAACTATATCATCCATAAAAAAAGAGCCTCAGAAAAGTTACGGCAGTTAAGCGGTAATTTACGTCAACTTTCACCTAATGGGGGTCATAAGGGAACATTCCATGTGTTTTAAATTTTTTTAAATAGGGTTATACTTCGTATTTTGCATCTTTCTAGCGATATCATCAATAAAAAAAAGAGCATCAGAAAATTTACGGCAGTTAAGCTCTTATTTTCGTGATTTATGTCATTTTCACCTTAGTGGGGTCAATTGGGAACATTCCATGGTTTAAAATATTGTTAACCATATCGTATATAAAAAAAAGAGCCTCAGGAAAGTTACGGCAGTTAAGCGCTAATTTACGTGATTTTTGACCTTATGGGGATTATATGGGAACGTTCCATGGGTTTGAAAATCTTTTAAATAAATCATAATCCGTCTCTTGCATCTATCTAACTATATCATCCATAAAAAAAGAGCCTCAGAAAAGTTACGGCAGTTAAGCGGTAATTTACGTCAACTTTCACCTAATGGGGGTCATAAGGGAACATTCCATGTGTTTTAAATTTTTTTAAATAGGGTTATACTTCGTATTTTGCATCTTTCTAGCGATATCATCAATAAAAAAAAGAGCATCAGAAAATTTACGGCAGTTAAGCTCTTATTTTCGTGATTTATGTCATTTTCACCTTAGTGGGGTCAATTGGGAACATTCCATGGTTTTAAATATTGTTAACGATATCATATATAAAAAAAGGAGCCTCAGAAAAGTTGCTGCAGTTAAGCGCTAATTTACGTGATTTTTGACCTTATGGGGATTATATGGGAACATTCTATGGGTTTGATAATCTTTTAAATAAACATAATCCGTCTCTTGTGTTACGTCTTACGTAACCTTCCAAATTTGCGAATTACGGGAATCCCCGAAACCACATAGAGAATACCATTATAGCGCCCCCAAGTCCCATGAACTACAAACCCAAAAAAATATTCGATGGTAAATCAAACACCTTTTCCTTTCCAAGTCTCGGACAAAGTCAATCCCTGTATTACCTACAAATAAGAAAATTAAACCAAATCAAAAAATCATACGCATCTGACGATTTTCCTCTTTTTTACTATTAAGAAATAAATAATTTTAAAATCTAAACAATTTCTTTATTCATTATTATTTAAAAAATGTTCCATGAGCTAAAATCAAAGAGAAACTCTAAAATGCTACATTCTAAAAAAAAAACACGTACAATAGCCCACTGTTCTTAGACATTCCTAAAGACAATCAAAAATCACATACATACAGACATACATACAAGTCGACCACACCCAACGCTTACGTCAACTCTAAAAATAAGAAAAAGAAATAAATACCATCCGTTTTAAATATAAAAAGAACCAACATATTCCAGGGCAGCTCAGACAAATATGGATTCCATTTTTTGTTTAAAAAAAATAGAAAACACCTCCGTTAATATTCGTAGAATCTATAAAAATAAACATACATAAATAAACGGAAAAAGTAGAAAAATTGTTAATATAAAATTGCAAAAACATGTTTACCCAATCGACATTCTTTTTACAGAAACAAATTTTAATTAACAAAATTTGTTACACCTTTTAATATTTTATAACAATCATTCTTTAAAAAAAAAACAATAGCTTTATAAATCCTACAATTTCCGTTCATTTTTGTATAAACTACCGCTAAAAATAGTACTAATTTATATAACTGAAACCAGCAGATTCCAGAACAGCCTAGAATACAATTTGTTTAAAAAAATAGAGAACACCACCGTTCATATTTGTAAAACATGTAAAAATAAATATACATAAATAAACGGAGAAAGTAGAAGATTCATAATTTAAAATTGCAAAAATACATCTACAAAAAATGTACAGTGTTACAGCAACAAATTTTAATTAACAAAATTGTTGCACTTTTTAGTATTTTACCAAAATCATTTTTTTTTCCAAAACAATAGTTCTATAAATCCTACAACTTCCGTTCATTTTTGTATGAACTACCGATAAAATATCACAAAATTATCCAATATAAAAAATCAACAAAAATTAGTGTAAATAGTAGCAATTGAAAATCGCCAGAAAATAGTAAAAAAATGTTCACGACTACTGTCGTAATAGGAAACCTCCCCCACCTATGAAAACCAGAAAATTTTCTTGGTGGAACACATAGTATAAATACCACGATCAAAGATTCAATCACTCTCTTTATTCTGCACTCCGTATTCCACTCTCTGATTACACTCTGTTCCTGGCCCTCGTTCCCTACACCCTTAACACCTAATCATAGTCGTTCCGAGAGTTCGGCATTCCTACCTCATCGTTCCGAATTTGTTTACCATTCCCGTCGTTCCGAGGGTTCGACATCCAATCTCCTTAACCCCTTTACTACGGACCAAGGCATAAACACAACTTAGTGTTCCAACTGGCATCGGCAACATCAGGACTTCAATAGTCCACTGAATTGGCGGGGCCCGACCAACTAAGTCTTTCACCTGCCATATCGGCAACATCAAGACCTCTCAATAGTCCATTCAATTGCCGGTGCGCGACCAATCGTCGAAAAACTGACGTCAACCAAAAAAAAAAGATGGGACGAACAATACCACGCAGCTTTTATAAAAATCAAAAGCGCGCCCGAAAACGTGCCATTCGGGAAGCCGCCGCCGAATTCGCCTCGTCCAAAAAAGTAAAATTACCGACACCTCCACGTAAATTTCCCGAGACAAATAACTACGTCCCATTACCTCCCCCACGAGATCCCACTCTCGACCCTCCTCTTCCTACTTCTCCCTTACCCTCACCAAGAGAATTATTCGCTCCCAATAAAACAATAGTTTAATTAATTTGTAAATTTATCTTTTTTTTTAAATAAATTGTATTTTATTAAAATCGAGTTCAAATTATTGTGTTCTTCCCTACTGACTTCCTTTTCAGAGCAGCAGCCCCATTCACCTCTACCCGAAGTCGACTCGCCCTTTCCACGGCCCATACCTGGGATACACGTAAGTATCGCTAGTCTGGACGTAACAAATTGGCGACAGCGCTATTGAACGGATAACTGCGCTGAGAAGGAAAAAAATAAGAGTAGAAAACACAAAATTCTCATGAACAATATACTTGAATTGAAAATCTGTTCTAATAAAAAAACATAATAGCCAATTTCTCATATACAGTAGTTGGAGGATCTGGAACGAAACATATTTTTTTTGCCCTCCTTTGTTTTTAAAGTATATTTTTTTTTGAAACTTTTTTGCTAATATTTAGTTAAAGGACCGAAAAACCAAGAATAGATGCAATATTAATACTATTATTATGCAAGCGGTCAAGAAACTCTAACTTGTGTTAATGTTTTTACTAAAATTAACATGAATATTACAGTAGTTGTTTCAAACAATCGTGATAACAAAAAATTCCCACTTCTACCTCCCAAATTTGGCGGCGGCAACGAATATTAATTTTCCTTACGTTTCCATTTCTTTTTATTATTATTTTATAAAAAAGCAAAACAAAATAATAAACTTAATTCAGAAAACCAAACCTAATCAAACTAAACTAAACTTAAATAATACACATTCATACTACATATTTAATACATTATATTAACATATTTTTACACCACATATTTACAGTGACACCGATCGAGAGCCAACCTATTTTACATATAATCGAACACTACAGGATCCAAAAGCAAATACTTGAAAATCTGGAACAAAAGCCCGTAAAACACCAGAAACAAGTAAACAATATACGCAAGGGAAAACGTCGGCTACAAAAATTAGTTAACATCATTAGATCAAAAATAGAAAACGTTCCAATAAAGGAACATATCAAAATAACAAAAAAATCAAACAACCACATAGAAATGATTGTAATAGACTGATTGTACATTTTCTAAGCAATAAAATATACATTTAAATTCCATCCTACGTGTACACCTTCTTTTAAAAAAAAAAGACCCTCACTAGTCATAGTCATTAATCTATATATATATATATATATATATATATATATATATACATGCAGATAAAACCGTAAACTTTTTATTTTCTAAAAATATTATGTAAAATATCAATACTACTCTCTTCATAAATGTCAGAAAATAGAGTTACAAGAAGAACCACTCAAAACTTAAGTGAAGAGGACAAACGAGAAATTTTAGGAACGGGTTTAGTAACCGATAGAAAGCAAAGACCAAAAAAACAAGTAATTCCGGAAATAACCTTGGAAAATTCAAATACCGAACTAAGAGAAAGTCGCAAACCAACAATCTCGGAAATAATCTCCTTAAACGACGACCACTCGCAAGAAATTATTGACAAAGAAGAACATATTATAAAACCGAAAAATTTCTCAATAAACGAACAAGCGGAAATAAAACAAACTGAGCAATTTAACTTTATAAAACAAAGCAACGAAACAAAAAATAAGGAAGAAATATATCAACATACTGCTGACATAGAAAACGCTGTAGCATCTCAAGAACTAAAGACTGAAATTTTTACACAAAGAATTAACGAGGTAGTAGAAGAATTTCACTAGTCAAGTCGAAAAAATTAGATCTTGGTATACAAAGCACATACCACTGTTTAAGTCTAGCACACCATTGAATACCAATAAAATTAAAGAAAACTCATCATTCCAAAAAAATACTTCTGAGAATTCAGACAGTGACGAAGAAGCCTATAAAACGATAAATAACAGCAGCATTCATCACACTACAGGAAAAGAACATAAAAGTAGCAGCAACCAATATAATAACACAAAACCCAACAACATAGATCAAGAATACGACGAAAACATGGCTAATAATCAAGACAGGCTGACTCTAAATCACGCAATTGAAAACGTACCGAGATTCTATGGTGACCCAAAAACATTTTACGCATTTGTCGACGGATGTGAAGAAGCACTACACATGTTACCTAATTCAGAACTGGACTTAGTAAAACTAATAAAAAGTAGGTTAAGAGGCGAAGCTCGTCGAGCAATAAAAAACGAAGAATTCCAAACAATAAACCAGCTTTTACGAAGTTTACGAGAAATATATGCCCCAGCAAATTCAGTGACCGAAGCGAGACAAGAATTAATAGGGGTACACCAATTAGACTTTGAAAATATTGTCGCTTATGCAAATCGAGTCCGAGAAGCAGGAGACAGAATAATAGAAACGTATAAATCTATAAATGAAAACGGACAAACCACAAACGAAGAAAGAGAAAGGACAAATGCCGAAGTACTAGGAGTATTTTTTAACGGATTAAAACCCAAAATTGAAATAAGATTAGCAAACGCAGAAATGGAAAATTTAGCAGCAACAGTACAAAAAGCCTTACAAATAGAGAAGCGATTAAAACTAACCAACAATATTAGAGGACTCAACCACGATGAACAAAAACAAGAAGAAAAACCAAGAACACACAAAATTAAAGTAATAAACACGGAGAAACAATGCCAAATCTGCAAGAAAAACGGACATGAAGCTGATACATGCTACTACAGAAACCACAATCGAACACAAAATCGAAATAATTTTCAAAATCACAGAATGCTTCAAAACTATGAAAACAGAACACCTGTATACAACCAATAAAATTCTAGAAATTACCAGCCACACGGTTATCGAAATAACTAAACAAACTTTCAAAATAATCACCGGTATAGTAATCAACAATGGGGATATCAAAACTTCCAAAACAACTACCAAACACGACAAAACCACACAAACTTTAAACCCAATCAAGACAATCAATTTATGAGCAGAAAACCTAACCCAAAATTAGAACAATGCACATATTGCAAAAACATAGGACACTCTTGGAAAGACTGTAGGAAATTAAAGTTCAAAGAAGAAATGCGAGCGGAGATACTACAGGAATTAACGAAAACTCAGAATACAATGAAACATCCGAAAAACGAGAACGGTCTCCGCAGAACTGGCGCGCGAGGAGAGACTGCAAATCAGCGCCAAATCAACCTCACGAGAACAACAGACATAAGGAAATCAGAACAATAAACCTAAGTAAAAATGATGCTCCAATAATTAAAGTAAACTTCAAAGACTTATACACAGAGGTTCAACTAATGGTAGACACTGGCGCAAGTGTAAATATAATCAAGGAAGAAAACATAAAAGGGGAAACATTAATAGATGAATCCGACATTATTGACTTAAACGGTATTACCGAAGAACCTGTAACAACAATGGGCGTAGTAAAATTAAATATACTGGGACAACTAACAGAATTTCATGTTGTGAGAAACAATTTTCCTATAGACTCTGAGGGTATTTTAGGCTCTGAATTCTTTCGCAATAACCAAGCGACTATTAATTATAAAAAGAATTACATCGAATGGAAAAACAAAAAAATATACTTTCATGAAGAAAAAATGACAATCCCGGCAAGATCAATATCCACATTTTACATAAATATTGAAAATAAAGAAATTGAATATGGATACGTACCACGCATCGAAACATCAGAAGGCATATACCTAGGCGAAGCTATAGTTAAAAACAACAGTGGACGAGGCTATCTTCAAATTTACAATACAACTAACGAAGAAACAGAAATAAAAATTCCCACTCTAACAATTGATGAAATCGGAAAAGATTTTGAAATCGCCAACCCCAAAGATCAAACCTATAACAAAGATTCTGCAAGCAGCTCAAGAAATAAGTATCAATATCACCACAAAAATACCGATAAAAATAAACACCGCTATAAAAAAAACAGATGATCACCACAATGAATATGAAAATACAAATGAATATGAAAATACAAATGAATATGAAAATACAAATGAATATGAAAATACAAATAAATACGAAAATACAAATGAATACGAAAATACAAATGAATATGAAAATACAAATGAAAACAAAAATACAAAAGAAAACGAAAATACAAATGAAAACGAAAATACAAATGAAAACGAAAATACAAATGAATATGAAAATGCAAATGAATACGAAAATACAAATGAATATGAAAATAAAAATGAAAATGAAAAATACGAAGAAGAAATAATAAAACTAATACTAAAACAATGTGGTAGATCAAAAAATTCCTCAATTCAGGAAGATCAAGACTTCTATAATACAAATTTGAGACTATTAATTTTAAACAAAGAAAAAAAATAAAAATATACAAGATCAAGATAAATCCTCTGAATCTAGTAAAAATAAACTAAATCAAGATTTATGCTCTGAATCTGTTAAAATTGAACAAAACCAATCCAATGGTGAAAAATCAAACAAAAAACGAAGGGATAAAATACCTCAAACTAGACATACGGAAAATGATCAAGAACAATACCATGACATAATTAATGTAATGCAAAAACTGAGAGATCGAAAACACATTAGATATAAAGAATTTTTAACATATAATGAATACCATGAAACGTGCAGGTTAGGTAAATAAGTGGACTCGAGAGACAGATTGTAGGTATCAAAGAATATGTTTATTAGAGATTCCTCTTTTTATAATTTTGCATACAACTGCATATACATATATCTAATACTGTGAGACTGCGTCTCTTATTCTGAGCTCTTTAATGGCTCGGATCACTCCACCTGTGAGGAGAAAAAAGTGTATATTACATACAATTTCTGGGGAACCTGCCTACCCGACCTTGACAGGGACACTAGGCGCGCTGACCTAAGTGCCGCTGCAAGTTTATGCTAAACGCACTAACTCAACCCGCCCACGGATACTTACGTAGCCGGGGAATCGGAGCGCGTGCTCAAGTCGATCGACAGACCGTGTAGACTGTCTGGCGACGACTGTCCAAAATTCGGAAATTCCCCCCCCCCCCCCCGCTCCCGGCGAATCTGTCCGTTACAACCAGAAAAACAGAGAGAAATATATAATAAAACCAAAAACAGGAATATATCATATGATTCAAGAAACAAAACGCGCCAAACAAGTTAAGGAATTATTACGTACACAACATCTAAACCCAGAAGAGAGAAAAAAAGTATAGACAACATTATAAACAAACACGCCGACATCTTCCATTCACCCGATGAACCGCTTAGTTATACGCAATTAATAAAACATGACGTATCGTAACATGAATAATCACGACGGATGAAATTCCTATAAATACAAAGCAATATAGATTTCCTCCAATACATAAGGAAGAAATTAACAAACAAATAGAAGAGCAATTAAGCAACGGGATAATTAAACCATCGATATCACCATATAACACGCCACTATGGATAGTACCCAAAAAAGCAGATTCGCAAGGAAATAAACGATGGAGAATGGTTTTAGATTTTAGAAAATTAAATCAAAAATCAATAGGCGATTCATACCCTATACCTAACATTGTAGATATCCTAGATCAACTAGGAGGCGCCAAATATTTTTCTGTATTCGATCTAGCATCAGGATTTTTACAAATTAAAATGGACGAACAAGATGCACAAAAGATGGCTTTTTCCACACCACATGGACACTACGAATTTGACAGAATGCCATTCGGTTTAAAAAACGCCCCTGCTACATTCCAACGTTTAATGGACATAGTATTATCAGGACTCCAAGGAAACGAACTCTTTGTGTACCTCGACGATATGCCTCCTCTCTACACGAACGTGAAGTAAAATGCGAAAATTTAATGACCAGACTAAAAGATGCAAACCTCAAACTACAACCCGACAAATGCGAATTTTTAAGAAAAGTTTGCTATTTAGGCCATATAATCAGCGAAGAAGGTTTAAAACCAGACCCTAATAAAATAAACGCCGTTCAAAAATTCCTTGGACTTGTTAGATATTATAGAAGATTCATTGAAAATTTTTCCAAA
Source organism: Trichopria drosophilae (assembly GCA_030407085.1). NCBI lineage: Eukaryota > Metazoa > Arthropoda > Insecta > Hymenoptera > Diapriidae > Trichopria > Trichopria drosophilae. The sequence continues at coordinate 121,477,986 of CM059582.1, read as the reverse complement.
ATTGCAAAACCATTATCAAATCTACTAAAAGACAACACCCCTTTTATCTGGGGCAAAGAAGAAAACGATGCCTTCACACGTTACGCGAAAAATTATGTAATGCACCCATACTACAATACCCAAATTTTGACGAACCCTTTCTAATCACAACCGACGCATCCGGATACGCAATAGGTGCAATACATTCCCAAGGAGAAATTGGCAAAGATAGACCAATATCGTATACATCACGAGTATTAAATAAAAAAGAACCAATTAAATTAAAAGCACAAACAGATAAAAGAGGTTTAGGATATAAAGGAAATGGCAATTACTGGAACGAGATTCAAAACGAACAAATTTCAAAACCCATAAAATTCGTCAAAAGTAAAGAAACACTAAATAAACAGAGAAATCACAAACCATTATTATTACACAACCCTATATACAATATTAAAATACCTCAAAGCATTGGAAGCAAAATAAACTATAAAGGTCCACGATACAACTTACCAGTAACAATACGATTCTGCACCAAATGCTATACACTTAATCATACAAACGATGAATGTCTTCCAAACGACAAAGAAAGCACAGAATATAACATTACATCAGAAAGATCAAAGATTAAAACACTCAAGTTACCTTCAAAAACCAACCAAATGATGCTTACCACACAAATACATGAAGAGCCCACCCTAAGAAGAAGTTCGCGAAATGCAAAACAGCCAGAAAGATTACAAATAAATAATGAGAAACGTAAAATACGAACAAGGAAATCTGAAAACCCTAAAAGAGGCCGACCTTCAAAACGAATCCAAGAAAACCCACGAACATATTTTCATACACTGAATAATGACGACGTCACCCCACAAACAGAAAATGAAAATTATGAAACATATTCAGATGAAGAAGACACATTTATCAATACGGATGAAGAAAGCGAAGAAGACCCCGATGTCGACGAAAATGATGATACCGAAAGTAACAAGCAAATCACCAACAGAAACATAATAGAAATAACAAACCATTTATATATGCAAAAAGATAATATAGTTTACTTCATAACTATATCAGGACAACCCTGCGATAACGGAGCGTTAACATTGAAAAGTAGAAACGAATTACCCAAGTTTGAAAACATTAAATTAAACAAAATTTCAGTAGCAAAGATAAAGAATAAATATAATTTTGCGCTACCAATAACTACAGATGTAGGAGAAAGCAAATAACAATACTTGAAAATATAAAAACACTCGTTAAGTCACTAAAACAGGAAGTAAATAAGCTACAAATTAAAACACTCAGTATTTCAAAATCTAGCGAAATAGCTGGCATAGAATGGATAGACGTAAAACAAATATTAGAACAACAATTCAAACTTTCAAATACAAAAATAATAATATGTAACGGAAAAATAAAATATGTAAATAAAATAGATAGAGAAGAAATAATGAAAGAATTGCATGCAACACCAATAGGAGGACATAAAGGAATAAACAAAACTCTAAAAAGGATAAAACAAAATTATTATTGGGAAAACATGAAATCAGACATCGAAAAATTTATTCAAACTTGCAAATCTTGTCAATTAAAGAAACTAACGCGATGCAAAACTAAACAACCAATGATAATATCAGATACACCCAAACAAGCACTTGAAAAAATAGCAATGGACATTGTAATCCCAAATAACAAAACAGAAGAAGGCTACGAAAATATATTAACAATACAGGACAATCTTACAAAATACTTGATAGCAATACCTTTAAAAAAAGCAACAGCTTCAGACATAGCAGAAGCTTTAGTAAGAAGATTTATATGCGTATTTGGAACCCCAAAAACGATATTAACAGATCAAGGCAAACATTTTCTAAGTAAAATAATGAAAAAAATGGCGAAATTATTTAACATAAAACAAATAAAAACCACAGCATTTCACCCACAATCGAATGGATCCTTAGAACGATCGCACCATGTAATAAAAGAATATATAAAACACTTTTCAGAAAAACATACAGACTGGGATAAATGGCTAGAACTAGCGACATTTTCATATAACACTAGCGTTCACGAAGGCACGAAATACACCCCTTTTGAATTAATGTTCGGTAGGATAGCAAAACTACCATCATCCAAACCAGTAAATGACAGTGACCCCCTCACTTATAGTGATTATGTACACAGCTTAGCCTCGAAATTATACGATATTCAAAAATATGCGGAACAAAATCTAAAAACAGCCAAATTAAAATCAAAACAATATTACGATAAACACATAAACCCAATAACATTAAAAATAGGAGACGCAGTTTTAAAAAAAAAAAACCATAAAACCAGTAAATTGGATGACGAATACCAAGGCCCCTTTGAAATATTACAAACCTACGAAAATGGAAACGTAAGAATAAAAATAAAAAACGATGAAAAAATTGTCCACTCAAATAGGTTAAAATACTCAAAAATTCCAATCAATTGAAACGGTGATATCCTTTATCCTATCCCCAATAGTAAATAAGTTCTATGATATCATAGTACATTACTAGTAAAAAAAGAAAAAGAAAAGCAAATGTTACAGGCACCTCTTGGATAAAAGAAAATCGGAATTAATAACAATCTGTCTATTACAAAAAAATAAGGAAACATAAGATATATAATTCTGATACTGACAATAATCGCCACGTAAACATCAGCGTTTATAGCATTCGATTGCGGTGGAAGAACTTCTGATATATCAGCAATATCCCTGCTAGATATCCAAGAATGTGATATACCAAAAACTCGAATAAATGTAGAAAAAATTCATGCTCAGTTACTGCAAATTAAAAAATATGAAGAAATAGAAGTAAAACAATGTAAAATAGAAGTAACCAGAGAAATAAACTTTTGTGGCATGCACTCGCACAACTCAGTAGTAATGAATGGCTTAGCAAATTACATTCTCGAAGTTCCTAGAGAAGAATGCGATTTAATACATAGAACAGGAACAACAAGAATAGTCAGCAACACAATTATAGATGGAATAAAAGAGAATCATATTCAATCACACAGTCTAACATTAGCAGGAAGAATAGATGCAGATGGTTTATGCAAAGGAGTAGAATATGCAGATTCATTTGGATCTTGGAGTAACGTGGTAGTTCAAGGAATAGTAAAAATCTTAATTCAAAAATACAAAGCCAGAATCAACCTCAACGAAAATAAAATATTCCTAAGATCTGGAATTTCATATCGAGCAACAGATAAAAGCTGCCTGGACTTAGAAGGAGGAAGCACATACTGGGAAACTCTACCAAAAGATTTCTGTGGACACAATGAATATGACATTCTATTCGAAGGTCCCACAGACAAAATATTTAACGAAGACAAAACAGTAATATACTCACTAACAACTAATGAAATCACATTCGCACTAGCAAGAAAAGGAAGAAAAGCCGTATGTGGCTACGAAATTTCATTAACAGAACACCCTAAACTGGTAATACTAGAAGCAAATAACGGCGAAGGCTTTAAGAAAAAGGCTCTGAAAACAATAAACCTAGACATTTTTACCTACGTAAACTCCAAATTTGTATACATTGAAAAACACTTGAGATATCAAATGAAACAATTGTGTTTCGATGCCTTATCACAAAGATGTGTATTAGAAAAACAAGTATTAAAAAACTCTCTATCACTAGCAACCCAAGCACCCGATGAATTCGCATATAACATTATGAAAGGACCAGGTTATATGGCAGTAGCGGCAGGAGAAGTCGCATACATTTTAAAATGCATTCCCGTCGAAGTCAGCATAAGAAAAACAAACGAGTGCTATTCGCATCTACCAATCAAATATCAAGATGAAGAATTATTTATGACACCAAAAACACGCATATTAGTAAAAAAAGGATCACAAATAAATTGGAATAGTATCATTCCACCTATGTACTCAGTGAACAATGCATGGTACAAACTATTACCTAACCCGGTCGAAGCAAAAAAACCTGAACAACTAAAATCCCTAACCAAACAGACATGGACATATACCAACCCAGAAAGCTTAGCCATCAATGGAATTTACAGCCAAGAAGATATTAGAAAATTAAAGGAACACATCATGTTCCCAGCAGAAAAACCAGCAGTATTAAACACAGTTGCAAGAGGAATGACAGGACAAACTACAAACTACCAGGGTGCATCAATAACTAATTAAATAGACGAAACAACATTCGCAAAAATTCTACAATCCGCAGGAGAAAAAATTTGGAGAAATTTTATGCTTTTCGGAACAACAGCAGCCGGCATAATGGGATTAATAATTATAATTAAAATAATAAAAGCAATAATAGACACCGTAGTCCATGGATATGCCCTACACTCAGCATACGGTTGGTCAATTTATTTAATTGGAGCAATATGGGACTTTATAACAAATCTACTGTTACATCTATCAAAGAAAAATAATAATGATAATAATAATAAACATTACCAAGCTGTACCAGAATTAGAATTACAAGAACTACAAATCGCACCACCAAACACAACGCAATCAGAAGATCACGCAGAACCATCAGCACCTAAAGAACTAGATATTCGACAAACGAACAAACAAATATACCCTAATCTACAAAATAGCCACACAGAACCTCAACCCGAAATAAAGATTAGTCCACAAAATTTCACAGAAAAGAAAGCCTTCGCATTAAAAAAATAATAATAATATTAAGAAACATTTATCTCAGAATCATGAATAAATTACCATTTTTCTCCCTAACAGGAAACTACCAAGAAATCAGCACTAAAAATGGATACGAAAATCATTGCAATAATAATAACGCTAATACTCCCATGTATTTTAACCGCCGACGAAGAATTAAAAGTCAAAAGTTGTAAAATTTGGGATAAGCAAACAAGACGGGCATGCGACCAACCAGGAAAACGGTTCGGGTTTATTAGACTGGAAGATATAAAAGTAACAACAGAAGAATTTAAAAAAGCACACAAAACCGGAAAACTCACAGTGTATAACAAAGAAATTAAAGACCTTAAAATAAACACAAAAAGAAAGCATATACAATTACAGAAGGAACATGTGACACTAATAGGTCATTTGATAGAACAGCTACACACGAACTTCACATCACATTGAGAGAATACGTGGCTACACTACAGGAAAATATAATAATATTAAGCACAGGGACTATATGCGCTGCAAAATACGGAGAGTGCCAGGATTCCCAAACTACATTCTGGGACGCAACACGATTCACAACAACAACAACAACAACAACAACAACTACAACAACAACAACAACTACTACTACAACAACTCCGATAGTATTTACCGTATCAACAACACCAACATCAATATTTAAAAACACTATAATGCCTAAAAACGCGCAAGTAAATCACACCATTTCCAAACCTGATTATCTAGATTTACTCAAAAATAATTACAAAATCGAGGTGATAACAATCATCGTTTACAGCTTAGGAGCCACGTTAATATTAACAATACTAGGAGTAAAAATATACATCATGAAGAAAAAACACAAAAATGCCTCAATTAAATACAGTACAGTCAAAGTAATAACGGACAATAGAACAAACAACTCGAACCAAATGGAATTATCAGAAAATACAGATAATAAAGATGAAGAATTAAAACAGACATATGAACCAATGCTCGCACATCTTGAACAGAAAAAAACTGTTACACTCAATCTGGAAGACGAGAAAAATATCTCCAAGAAATAAACACACATACGACAAACCTAAACCATTACAAACATACAAAAGATAAACACCAAACATGAAGAAAATTAGAATCTAATATCAGTTATCTCCCAGCATCGCTCATCACCATTCAAAACAATACAGCTTATCCGAATGCGATGGTTGCTACAATTCTACTGCCAGATTAGAAGAAGAATTCAGATATATGAAAGTACCAACATCAATCAAAAGCCCAGCTGAAGAAGAAAATTGGACTAGGAACCAGAGACTAACATAAATGTACAACGTGTCCTTTTCATAAATATAAATATTTATAACACAACAAAAATGGTTAATTTTTTTGAAAAATTTTCATATTATTTTTGTTTTTTCTAAATATACCTATTAGATTTTAAGCGTTGCACAGAGCCAATAAAGGTCAAAAATACCTTACTTAAGTAAATTAATTTACTTAAAGCTAGTGCGCATATTCGTTAACTAATACGACGGAGAATAAATCTCTGTCATACCAAGAAACGAATTAAATCCGCAACAATTATTTTTAAATTCTTTTTGCCCAAATTAAAAGAAGAACACACTAACCTTTGAGCATGTAATATCCACAAAGTATCCATTTAATATCTAATTTAATTAATCCATTTATTAACAACACCACGCACTGAACACTGTAATATATCTGACTCACTCAAAATCCACGCACAAACTAACAGAATCCAGCCAAGGAAAAATCACATCTGGAAAATACCCTGCATTCCACTTAACGACCTTTTTTTATTAAACCCGTAAGAAGTGCGGAGGAAGATGAAAACTTTCACATTCAATGAAAACTCAAAACTCTACACAATTTGAAATAATATTCATTTCATAACACATTACATTTTTTTTCAATCAAAAAACAGTACATTGAATACAACTTTTACAGTATATTCAACGCAACACTTATAACACTTATTAAATTTTCAATCAAAAACCGATATACTGAATACAAAATTTATTTTTGAAAAATAAAACATATTGAATTAAATACAATATTTACGAAAATCTTTGTAACCAAATATTGGCGAATCATCAATCCTGTATGAATTATTGTAAACACTAGAAACGTTAATATACTCACGCAAATGTTCAAGTATTTATTAGAAAAAAATTTTTGTAACTAAATATTGGCAAATCATCGATCCTGTATGAATTATTAGAAACGTTAATATACTCACGCAAATGTTCAAGTATTTATTAGAAAAAAAAATCTTTGTAACTTCATCAATCCTGTATGAATTATACACTCGAAATGTTTATATACTCACGCAAATGTTCAAGCATTTATTAAACGAAAATCTTTGTAACCAAATATTGGCGAATCATCAATCCTGTATGAATTATTGTAATCACTCTAAATGTTAATAGACTCACGAAAATTTCAATGCAAATATTGGCGATCTTTTGGATATTGGCGAATCTTCAGGATAGTACAAATTATTATGAAACAATCGAAAAAAATTGTTGCAATAGAAACAAATGTTATAATACTTGCGCATTCTCCGATCAAACACAAAAATATGTAAATTGCGAACACTCCTATTATAATTACGAAAATGTTCACTCGAATACCTCGCAAACCTTCAAATGTAAAAACAGCGAATTCCGGGCTACATCAAATATTAAAAAAATTCATAGTAGATAAGTACACCGCACATAACATAAATCAATTTTTTTTTTACTATTTGTAAGCGTTTAAGCAACCAAACCTGTTCAAGTTCCAACTTCCGCTGTTGCATTAGGGACGTAAAAACAAACTTTTATTACAACTTTGCTACTAACTGCGCCGCACTTTTCTTTACTCTGTAAAAGAACATTCGAAAGACATATGCAATACATATATATGCGAACATATATAAGCGAAATAAAAAACGGAATCCAAGAATGATTTGAGTTGCCCAAAAAAAAATGAGACAATTGATAAATAGCCACTAAGTCAGCGGACCGACTTTTGACTAAGAGGGGGGATGTTACGTCCTACGTAACCTTCCAAATTTACAAATTACGGGAATCCCCGAAACCACATAGAGAATACCATTATAGCGCCCCCAAGTCCCATGAACTACAAACCCAAAAAAAAAATCGATGGTAAATCAAACACCTTTTCCTTTCCAAGTCTCGGACAAAGTCAATCCCTGTATTACCTACAAATAAGAAAATTAAACCAAATCAAAAAATCATACGCATCTGACGATTTTCCTTTTTTTTTACTATTAAGAAATAAATAATTTTAAAATCTAAACAATTTCTTTATTCATTATTATTTAAAAACTGTTCCATGAGCTAAAATCAAAGAGAAACTCTAAAATGCTACATTCTAAAAAAACACGTACAATAGCCCACTGTTCTTAGACATTCCTAAAGGCAATCAAAAATCACAGACATACACACATACATACAAGTCCACGTAAAAATAAGAAAAAGAAATAAATACCATCCGTTTTTATTATAAAAAGAACCAACATATTCCAGGGCAGCTCAGACAAATATGGATTCCATTTTTTGTTTAAAAAAATAGGACACAACCGTTAATATGCGTAGAATCTATAAAAATAAACATACATAAATAAACGGAAAAAGTAGAAAAATTGTTAATATAAAATTGAAAAAACGTGTTTACCCAATCGACATTCTTTTTACAGAAACAAATTTTAATTAACAAAATTTGTTACACCTTTTAATATTTTACAACAATCATTCTTTAAAAAAAAAACAATAGCTTTATAAATTCTACAATTTCCGTTCATTTTTATATAAACTACCGCTAAAAATAGTACTAATTTATATAACTGAAAACAGCAGATTCCAGAACAGCCAAGAATACAATTTGTTTAAAAAAATAGAGAACACTACCGTTCATATTTGTAAAACATGTAAAAATAAATATACATAAATAAACGGAGAAAGTAGAAGATTCATAATTTAAAATTGCAAAAATACATCTACAAAAAATGTACAGTTTTACAGCAACAAATTTTAAATAACAAAATTGTTGCACTTTTTAGTATTTTACAAAAATCATTTTTTTTTTCCATAACAATAGTTCTATAAATCCTACAACTTCCGTTCATTTTTGTATGAACTACCGATAAAATATCACAAAATTATCCAATATAAAAAATCAACAAAAATAAGTGTAAGTAGTAGCAATTGAAAATCGCCAGAAAATAGTAAAAAAATGTTCACGACTACTGTCGTAATAGGAAACCTCCCCCACCTATGAAAACCCGAAAATTTTCTTGGTGGGACACATAGTATAAATACCACGATCAAAGATTCAATCACTCTCTTTATTCTGCACTCCGTATTCCACTCTCTGAGTACACTCTGTTTCTGGCCCTCGTTCCCTACACCCTTAACACATAATCATAGTCGTTCCGAGAGTTCGGCATTCCTACCTCATCGTTCCGAATTTTTTTACCATTCCCGTCGTTCCAAGGGTTCGACATCCAATCACCTTAACCCCTTTACTACGGACCAAGGCATAATCACAACTTGTAATATTCTAATTTTATTTTTAACAATTTGAATATTATTTTAACACAAAAGAATAAGATACAAATATATTTTTTTAAATATAAGGATAAACTTTATATCAGCGGCCTTTGTTTTGAATAACAATAAGATTACAATTTATCAAAGAGGGGTCGGGAGAAAGAGAAAACCCCTTGGGGTCAAAACCTGTTTCGATGCGAAGCCCCATTAATGTTCCTTGAAAACGTGGATGTGGAAATTTCCCGATGTGATTTCAGCGGACTCGATTTCCTAGAATGGTGGCTGGTTCGTCGTCAACTGTTAACTTTTCCATAGGCGAAAATCTTTCACCACCACTCCTGTTTCGGGGCTACGGGTTGGCGTGAAACTCAAGCAGAGGAGAAATATCCAATGGTTAGAGGCGTTCAAATAGAGTTCTCCAACATTGTGAATGAACTATGAAAATGAATGCTCACCTCGTGTAGTGCCGAGGAGAAAAGATGCTCCTCATGGCCCAGCACTGGGCGCTCCTCGGCTTGTGCATATAAATCGTGACAGCATTCAGATTTTCCGCAAATTGAAGAAGCCTCGCATTGCAACTATTGGTGTACTTGGTTGTACATCGTCGGTTTTATTTCCTTTAACTTCTTGCTATTATATTTCCAGAAAGGACCTCCAGATTCAGAAGTATAATTGCGACTGACTGTCTTCGCGAAGTGCCTTCTCGCAGCTCCCCCCGTTCCCACTTCTTAAACAAACCCCTCTATCAATCCACTCTAATACAAGTGTTTAACATTTATCCCCATATACATTTTACCACCACTATCCTATTATTCACTTTCTCTTTACATTCATAGCGCTCTCTTTCTCTTTACAATTATCGCGTATAATGTCACATTACAAACTTAGTGTTCCACCTGGCATCGGCAACATCAGGACTTCAATAGTCCACTGAATTGGCGGGGCCCGACCAACTAAGTCTTTCACCTGCCATATCGGCAACATCAAGACCTCTCAATAGTCCATTCAATTGCCGGGGCGCGACCAATCGTCGAAAAACTGACGTCAACCAAAAAAAAAGATGGGACGAACAAAACCACGCAGCTTTTATAAAAATCAAAAGCGCGCCCGAGAACGTGCCATTCAGGAAGCCGCCCCCGAATTTCCCTCGTCCAGAAAAATAAAATTACCGACACCTCCACGTAAATTTCCCGAAACAAATAACTACGTCCCAATACCTCCCCCACGAGATCCCACTCTCGACCCTCCTCTTCCTACTTCTCCCTTACCCTCACCAAGAGAATTATTCGCTCCCAATAAAACAATAATTTAATTTGTGACCCCTCCTTGGAAGGGTAAACGAAAAATAAATGTTTGATACAAAGTGTTTTTGTCTAAGATTGAATTTATTTAAACTGTATAATTTGTGACGGGCTCAAATCTCGCGAAAGGGATAGTTCCTTACAATATGACCGGAGGAAATATCCGAGCACGGAAAACACAAAACGCGAATCGCAACACAAAAAAAGGGTTTATCGGGGGGGGGGGGGGACCACTGAGGGTTTTTACCGGTACGTAAAAATTGATGGCCCGATGGGCAACTCACGGTTCGCTGTAAGAGCGTCGAGGGTGGCGTCGATTGTCCCGGGAACGGACTGGAGGAGCCGCTGGATCCTTGGCTGAAGGCCTATCCTCCTCGGTACCAGGGAGTCGCCAAACACTGGAAGGTCCTTTCCGTAATTTCCAGAGAACACTTTTTATTTTCTTTCACTCCGCACTGTGTCTTATATAGAATATCGCCAACGAACAAACTTTGCTAATACGCGAGTCGTACACCGACTACCTCTGTAAGAGCTCGCGTTCCGCGACAGAATGCCTCCTCTTCCTTCTTCTGGTCCGTCCAAGCGCCACCTTGGGGTCCTAGGCTATGGGTGATCCGTGAGAGGGGGGAGCAGCGTGACGGTCGCGCCGCCCGCACGTACCGGCTTCTCCTTCGGAGAGAGAGGGAGAGAGAGAGATACATAAGTCGCAAAATCGGCTCTCGGCTTTACTCGCCTCCGTCTGCGGGGAAGGAACTCCCGACGACGACTGAATAGAGGAGCGACGGCGGGGAGGTCTGAGCCTCCATAGTGTGTATCCCCGGTACGGCGGGCGAGAGCAGCGGCGAATAGGGGGAAGGGTTCCCCCGGAACGCTCTCCCCCGGCTAGAGTTAACGGCTCGATTAGTGACTACGTCACAAATTATTTGTAAATTTATCTTTTTTTTTTTAAATAAATTGTATTTTATTGAAGTCCAGTTCAAATTATTGTGTTCTTCCCTACTGACTTCCTTTTCAGAGCAGCAGCCCCGTTCACCACTACCCGACTCGACTTTTCCACGGCCCATACCTGGGATACACGAAAGTATCGATAGTCTGGACGTAACACTTGCATCTCTCTAACTATATCATCCATAAAAAAAGAGTCTCGGAAAAGATACGGCAGTTAAGCGGTAATTTACGTCAACTTTCACCTAATGGGGGACATAAGGGAACGTTCCATTGGTTTTAAATTTTTTTAAATAGGGTTATACTTCGTATTTTGCATCTTTCTAGCGATATCATCAATAAAAACAAGAGAATCAGAAAATTTGCGGATGTTAAGCGCTAATTTAGGTGATTTTTGAACTTATGGGGATTATATGGGAACGTTCCATAGGTTTGAAAATCTTTTAAATAAACCATAATCCGTCTCTTGCATCTCTCTAACTATATCATCCATAAAAAAGGAGCCTTAAAAACGTTACGGCAGTTAAGCGGTAATTTAAGTCAACTTTCACCTAATGGGAGTCATAAGGGAACGTTCCATGTGTTTTAAATTTTTTAAAATAAATCTTAATCCATCTCATGCCTCTCTCTAACTATATCATCCCTAAAAAAAAGAGCCTCAGAAAAGTCACGGCAGTTAAGCGCTAATTTGCGTGATTTTTGACCTTATGGGGATTATATGGGAACTTTCCATGGGTTTGAAAATCTTTTAAATAAATCATAATCCGTCTCTTGCATCTCTCTAACTATATCATCCATAAAAAAAGAGCCTCGGAAAAGATACGGCAATTAAGCGGTAATTTACGTCAACTTTCACCTAATGGGGGTCATAAAGAAACGTTCCATGTGTTTTAAATTTTTTTAAATAAATCTTAATCCGTCTCTAGCCTCTCTCTAACTATATCATCCCTAAAAAAAAGAGCCTCAGAAAAGTTACGTCAGTTAAGCGGTAATTTACGTCAATTTTCACCTAATGGGGGTCATAAGGAAACGTTCCATGGGTTTTAAATTTTTTTTAAATAGGGGTCATAAGGGAACGTTCCATGTGTTTGTGTGTTCCAAATTTCTTTAAATTCGGTCAAACTTCGTATTTTGCATCTTTCCAGCGATATCACCAAAAAAAAAAGCCTCAGAAAAAACACGGCAGTTAAGCGCTAATTTGCGTGATTTATGTCTATTTTCACCTTACTGGTGTCATTTGGGAACATTCCATACTTTTAAATATTGTAAACGATATCATATATAAAAAAAGGAGCCTCAGAAAAGTTGCGGCAGTTAAGCGCTAATTTACGTGATTTTTGACCTTATGGGGATAATATGGGAACGTACCATGGGTTTAAAAATCTTTTAAATAAATCTTAATCCGTCTCTTGCATCTCTCTAACGATATCATCCATAAAAAAGGAGCCTCAGAAAAGTTATGGCAGTTAAGCGGTAATTTACGTCAACTTTCACCTAATGGGAGTCATAAGGGAACGTTCCACGGGTTTTAAATTTTTTTAAATAGGGTTATACCTCGTATTTTGCATCTTTCTAGCGATATCATCAATAAAAAAAAGAGCATCATAAAATTTACGGCAGTTAAGCGCTATATTTCGTGATTTATGTCATTTTCACCTTACTGGGATTATTTGGGAACACTCCATAGTTTAAAATATTGTTAACGATATCATATATAACAAAAGCAGCCTCGGAAAAGTTGCGGTAGTTTAGCGCTAATTTACGTGAATTTTGACCTTATGGGGATTATATGGGAACGTTCCATGGGTTTGAAAAGCTTTTAAATAAATCTTAATCCGTCTCTTGCATCTCTCTAACTATATCATTCATAAAAAAAGAGCCTCAGAAATGTTACGGCAGTTAATCGCTGATTTACGTAGTTTTTGAACTTATATGGTTTTAACGGAACGTTCCATGTGTTTTAAATTTTTTTAAATCAATCATAATCCGTCTCTTGCCTCGCTTTAACTATATCATTCATAAAAAAAAGAGCCTCAGAAAAGTCACGGCAGTTAAGCGCTGATTTACGTGGTTTTTGAACTTATATGGTTTTAACGGAACACTCCATGGGTTTTAAATTTTTTTAAATCCGGTGATACTTCGTATTTTGTATCTTTCTCGCGGTATCATCAATAATAAAAAGAGCATCAGAAAATTAACGGCAGTTAAGCGCTAATTTTCGTGATTTATGTCATTTTCACCTTACTGGAATCATTTGTGAACATTACATAGTTTTAAATATTGTTAACGATAGCATATATAAAAAAAGGAGCCTCAGAAAAGTTGCGGCAGTTAAGCGCTAATTACGTGATTTTTGACCTTATGGGGATTATATGGGAACGTTCCATGGATTTGAAAATCTTTTAAATAAATCATAATTCGTCTCTTGCATCTCTCTAACTTTATCATCCATAAAAAAAGAGCCTCGGAAAAGTTACGGCAGTTAAGCGGTAATTTACGTCAACTTTCACCTAATGGGCGTGATAAGGGATAGTACCATGAGTTTGAAAATCTTTCAATAAATCTTAATCTGTCTCTAGCATCTATCTAACTATATCATCAATAAAAAAAGAGCCTCAGAAAAGTCACGGCAGTTAAGCGCTAATTTTCGTGCTTTATGTCATTTTCGCCTTAGTGGGGTCATTTGGGAACATTCCAAAGTTTTAAATAATGTTAACTATATCATGTATAAAAAAAAATAGCCTCAGAATAGTTACGGCAGATAAGCGCTGATTTACGTGGTTTTTGACCTTATATGGTTTTAACGGAATACTCCATGGGTTTGAAAATTTTTTAAATAAATCATAACTCGTCTCTTGCATCTCTCTAACTATATCATCCATAAAAAAAGAGACTCAGAAAATTTACGGCCGTTAAGCGGTAATTTACGTCAACTTTCACCTAATGGGCGTGATAAGGGATAGTTCCATGAGTTTGAAAATCTTTCAATAAATCTTAATCCGTCTCTAGCATCTATCTAACTATATCATCAATAAAAAAAGAGCATCAGAAAAGTTACGGCAGTTAAGCGGTAATTTACGTCAACTTTCATCTAATGGGGATCATAAGGGAACGTTCCATGTGTTTTAAATTTCTTTAAATAAATCATAATCCGTCTCTTGCCTCTCTCTAACTATATCATCCCTAAAAAAAAGGAGCCTCAGAAAGGTTAAGGCAGTTTAGCGCTGATTTACGCGGTTTTTGACCTTATATGGTTTTAACGGAACATTCCATGGGTTTAAAATTTTTTAAAAACGGTCATACTTCGTATTTTGCATCGTTCTAGCGATATCATACATAAAAAAAAGATCATCAAAAAATTTACGGCAGTTAAGCGCTAATTTTCGTGATTTATATCATTTTCACTTTATTGGGGTCATTTGGGAACATTCCATGGTTTTAAATATTGTTAACGATATCGTATATAAAAAAAGGAGCCTCAGAAAAGTTACGGCAGTTAAGCGCTAATTTACGTGATTTTTGACCTTATGGGGATTATATGGGAACGTTCCATGGGTTTGAAAATCTTCTTAATGAATCTTAATCCGTCTCTTGCATCTATCTAACTATATCATCCATAAAAAAGAGCCTCAGAAAAGTTACAGCAGCTAATTGGTAATTTACGTCAACTTTTACCTAATGGGGGTCATAAGGGAACGTTCCATGGGTTTATAATTTTTTTAATTAAATCATAATCCGTCTCTTGCCTCTCTTTAACTATATCATCAATAAAAAAAAGAGCCACAGAAAAGTCACGGCAGTTAAGCGCTAATTTTCGTGATTTTTGACCTTATGGTGATTATATGGGAACGTTCCATGGGTTTGAGAATCTTTTAAATAAATCATAATCCGTCTCTTGCATCTCTCTAACTACATCATCCATAAAAAAAGAGCCTCAGAAAAGTTAAGGCAGTTAAGCGGTAATTTATTATATATAGACAGAAAAAAAGAGCCTCAGAAAAGTTAAGGCAGTTAAGCCGTAATTTACGTCAACTTTCATCTAATGGGGGTCATAAGGGAAAGTTCCATGGGTTTTAAATTTTTTTAAATAAATCATAATCCGTCTCTTGCCTCTCTTTAACTGTATCATCCGTAAAGAAAAGGTCCTCAGAAAAGTTACGGCAGTTAAGTGCTGATTTACGTATTTTATGACCTTATATGGTTTTAACGGAAATCTCCATGGGTTTTAAATTTTTTTAAATACGTCATACTTCGTATTTTGCATCTCTCTAACGATATCATCAATAAAAAAAAAGCCTCAGAAAAGTCACGGCAGTTTAGCGCTGATTTACGTGGTTTTTGACCTTATATGGTTTTAACGGAACATTCCATGGGTTTAAAATTTTTTAAAAACGGTCATACTTCGTATTTTGCATCGTTCTAGCGATATCATACATAAAAAAAGATCATCAAAAAATTTACGGCAGTTAAGCGCTAATTTTCGTGATTTATGTCATTTTCACCTTACTGGGGTCATTTGGGAACATTACATAGTTTTAAATATTGTTAACGATATCATATATAAAAAAAGGAGCCTCAGAAAAGTTGCGACAGCTAAGCGTTAATTGACGCGATTTTTGACACTATGGGGATTATATGGGAACGTTCCTTGGGTTTTAAATTTTTTTAAACAAATCATAATCCGTCACTCGCCTCTCTCTAACTATATCATCCCTTAAAAAAAAGCCTCAGAAAAGTTACGGCAGTTAAGCGGTAATTTACGTCAACTTTCACCTAATGGGGGTCATAAGGGAACATTCCATGTGTTTTAAATTTTTTTAAATAGGGTTATACTTCGTATTTTGCATCTTTCTAGCGATATCATCAATAAAAAAAAGAGCATCATCAAATTTTCGGCAGTTAATCGCTATATTTCGTGTTTTATGTCAATTTTCACCTTACTGTGGTCATTTGGGAACATTCCATTGTTTTAAATATTGTTAACGATATCATATATAAAAAAAGGAGCCTCAGAAAAGTTACGGCATTTAAGCGCTAATTTACGCGATTTTCACCTCAGTGGGGTCATTTGGGAACATTCCATGGTTCTAAATATTGTTAACGATATCGTATATACAAAAAGGAGCCTTAGATATGTTACGGCAGTTAAGCGCTAATTTACGTGATTTTTGACCTTATGGGGATTATATGGGAACGTTCCATGGCTTTGAAAATCTTTTAAATAAATCTTAATCAGTCTCTTGCATCTCTCTAACTATATCATCCATAAAAAAGAGCCTCAGAAAAGTTACGGCATTTAAGCGCTAATTTACCTGATTTTCACCTCAGTGGGGTCATTTGGGAACATTCCATGGTTCTAAATATTGTTAACGATATCGTATATAAAAAAAGGAGCCTTAGAAATGTTACGGCAGTTAAGCGCTAATTTACGTGATTTTTGACCTTATGGGGATTATATGGGAACGTTCCATGGCTTTATTTCCTTTAACTTCTTGCTATTATATTTCCAGAAAGGACCTCCAGATTCAGAAGTATAATTGCGACTGACTGTCTTCGCGAAGTGCCTTCTCGCAGCTCCCCCCGTTCCCACTTCTTAAACAAACCCCTCTATCAATCCACTCTAATACAAGTGTTTAACATTTATCCCCATATACATTTTACCACCACTATCCTATTATTCACTTTCTCTTTACATTCATAGCGCTCTCTTTCTCTTTACAATTATCGCGTATAATGTCACATTACAAACTTAGTGTTCCACCTGGCATCGGCAACATCAGGACTTCAATAGTCCACTGAATTGGCGGGGCCCGACCAACTAAGTCTTTCACCTGCCATATCGGCAACATCAAGGCCTCTCAATAGTCCATTCAATTGCCGGGGCGCGACCAATCGTCGAAAAACTGACGTCAACCAAAAAAAAAAGATGGGACGAACAAAACCACGCAGCTTTTATAAAAATCAAAAGCGCGCCCGAGAACGTGCCATTCGGGAAGCCGCCCCCGAATTTCCCTCGTCCCGAAAAATAAAATTACCGACACCTCCACGTAAATTTCCCGAAACAAATAACTACGTCCCAATACCTCCCCCACGAGATCCCACTCTCGACCCTCCTCTTCCTACTTCTCCCTTACCCTCACCAAGAGAATTATTCGCTCCCAATAAAACAATAATTTAATTTGTGACCCCTCCTTGGAAGGGTAAACGAAAAATAAATCTTTGATACAAAGTGTTTTTGTCTAAGATTGAATTTATTTAAACTGTATAATTTGTGACGGGCTCAAATCTCGCGAAAGGGATAGTTCCTTACAATATGACCGGAGGAAATATCCGAGCACGGAAAACACAAAACGCGAATCGCAACACAAAAAAAGGGTTTATCGGGGGGGGGGGGGACCACTGAGGGTTTTTACCGGTACGTAAAAATTGATGGCCCGATGGGCAACTCACGGTTCGCTGTAAGAGCGTCGAGGGTGGCGTCGATTGTCCCGGGAACGGACTGGAGGAGCCGCTGGATCCTTGGCTGAAGGCCTATCCTCCTCGGTACCAGGGAGTCGCCAAACACTGGAAGGATCCTTTCCGTAATTTCCAGAGAACACTTTTTATTTTCTTTCACTCCGCACTGTGTCTTATATAGAATATCGTCAACGAACAAACTTTGCTAATACGCGAGTCGTACACCGACTACCTCTGTAAGAGTTCGCGTTCCGCGACAGAATGCCTCCTCTTCCTTCTTCTGGTCCGTCCAAGCGCCACCTTGGGGTCCTAGGCTGGGGGTGATCCGTGAGAGGGGGGAGCAGCGTGACGGTCGCGCCGCCCGCACATACCGGCATCTCCTTCGGAGAGAGAGGGAGAGAGAGAGATACATAAGTCGCAAAATCGGCTCTCGGCTTTACTCGCCTCCGTCTGCGGGGAAGGAACTCCCGACGACGACTGAATAGAGGAGCGACGGCGGGGAGGTCTGAGCCTCCATAGTGTGTATCCCCGGTACGGCGGGCGAGAGCAGCGGCGAATAGGGGGAAGGGTTCCCCCGGAACGCTCTCCCCCGGCTAGAGTTAACGGCTCGATTAGTGACTACGTCACAAATTATTTGTAAATTTATCTTTTTTTTTTTAAATAAATTGTATTTTATTGAAGTCGAGTTCAAATTATTGTGTTCTTCCCTACTGACTTCCTTTTCAGAGCAGCAGCACCGTTCACCACTACCCGACTCGACTTTTCCACGGCCCATACCTGGGATACACGAAAGTATCGATAGTCTGGACGTAACACTTGCATCTCTCTAACTATATCATCCATAAAAAAAGAGACTCGGAAAAGATACGGCGGTTAAGCGGTAATTTACGTCAACTTTCACCTAATGGGGGACATAAGGGAACGTTCCATTGGTTTTAAATTTTTTTAAATAGGGTTATACTTCGTATTTTGCATCTTTCTAGCGATATCATCAATAAAAACAAGAGAATCAGAAAATTTGCGGATGTTAAGCGCTAATTTAGGTGATTTTTGAACTTATGGGGATTATATGGGAACGTTCCATAGGTTTGAAAATCTTTTAAATAAACCATAATCCGTCTCTTGCATCTCTCTAACTATATCATCCATAAAAAAGGAGCCTTAAAAACGTTACGGCAGTTAAGCGGTAATTTAAGTCAACTTTCACCTAATGGGAGTCATAAGGGAACGTTCCATGTGTTTTAAATTTTTTAAAATAAATCTTAATCCATCTCATGCCTCTCTCTAACTATATCATCCCTAAAAAAAAGAGCCTCAGAAAAGTCACGGCAGTTAAGCGCTAATTTGCGTGATTTTTGACCTTATGGTGATTATATGGGAACGTTCCATGGGTTTGAGAATCTTTTAAATAAATCATAATCCGTCTCTTGCATCTCTCTAACTACATCATCCATAAAAAAAGAGCCTCAGAAAAGTTAAGGCAGTTAAGCGGTAATTTATTATATATAGACAGAAAAAAAGAGCCTCAGAAAAGTTAAGGCAGTTAAGCCGTAATTTACGTCAACTTTCATCTAATGGGGGTCATAAGGGAAAGTTCCATGGGTTTTAAATTTTTTTAAATAAATCATAATCCGTCTCTTGCCTCTCTTTAACTGTATCATCCGTAAAGAAAAGGTCCTCAGAAAAGTTACGTCAGTTAAGCGCTGATTTACGTGGTTTTTGACCTTATATGGTTTTAACGGAACACTCCATGGGTTTTAATTTTTTTTTAATACGGCATACTTCGTATTTTGCATCTCTCTAACGATATAATCAATAAAAAAAAAGCCTCAAAAAAGTCACGGCAGTTAAGCGCTGATTTACGTGGTTTTTGACCTTATATGGTTTTAACGGAACATTCCATGGGTTTAAAATTTTTTAAAAACGGTCATACTTCGTATTTTGCATCTCTCTAACTATATCATCCATAAAAAAGGAGCCTTAAAAACGTTACGGCAGTTAAGCGGTAATTTAAGTCAACTTTCACCTAATGGGAGTCATAAGGGAACGTTCCATGTGTTTTAAATTTTTTTAAATAAATCTTAATCCATCTCATGCCTCTCTCTAACTATATCATCCCTAAAAAAAAGAGCCTCAGAAAAGTCACGGCAGTTAAGCGCTAATTTGCGTGATTTTTGACCTTATGGGGATTATATGGGAACTTTCCATGGGTTTGAAAATCTTTTAAATAAATCATAATCCGTCTCTTGCATCTCTCTAACTATATCATCCATAAAAAAAGAGCCTCGGAAAAGATACGGCAATTAAGCGGTAATTTACGTCAACTTTCACCTAATGGGGGTCATAAGGAAACGTTCCATGTGTTTTAAATTTTTTTAAATAAATCTTAATCCGTCTCTAGCCTCTCTCTAACTATATCATCCCTAAAAAAAAGAGCCTCAGAAAAGTTACGTCAGTTAAGCGGTAATTTACGTCAATTTTCACCTAATGGGGGTCATAAGGGAACGTTCCATGTGTTTGTGTGTTCCAAATTTCTTTAAATTCGGTCAAACTTCGTATTTTGCATCTTTCCAGCGATATCACCAAAAAAAAAAAAGCCTCAGAAAAAACACGGCAGTTAAGCGCTAATTTGCGTGATTTATGTCTATTTTCACCTTACTGGTGTCATTTGGGAACATTCCATACTTTTAAATATTGTAAACGATATCATATATAAAAAAAGGAGCCTCAGAAAAGTTGTGGCAGCTAAGCGCTAATTTACGTGATTTTTTACTTTATGGGGATTATTTGGGAACTTTCCTTGGGTTTGAAAATCCTTTAAATAAATCATAATCCGTCTCTTGCATCTCTCTAACTTTATCATCCATAAAAAAAGAGCCTCGGAAAAGTTACGGCAGTTAAGCGGTAATTTACAGTGATTTTTGACCTTATGGGGATTATATAGGAACGTTCCATGGGTTTGAAAATCTTCTAAATCAAACATTATCCGTCTCTTGCCTCTCTCTTACTATATCGTCCATATAAAAGGAGCCTTCAAAAAAGTTACGGCAGTTAAGCGGTAATTTACGTCATCTTTCACCTAATGGGGCTCATAAGAGAACGTTCCATTGGTTTTAAATTTTTTTAAATAAATCATAATCCGTCTCTTGCCTCTCTCTAACGATATCATCAATAAAAAAAGAGACTCAGAAAATTTACGGCCGTTAAGCGGTAATTTACGTCAACTTTCACCTAATGGGCGTGATAAGGGATAGTACCATGAGTTTGAAAATCTTTCAATAAATCTTAATCTGTCTCTAGCATCTATCTAACTATATCATCAATAAAAAAAGAGCCTCAGAAAAGTCACGGCAGTTAAGCGCTAATTTTCGTGCTTTATGTCATTTTCGCCTTAGTGGGGTCATTTGGGAACATTCCAAAGTTTTAAATAATGTTAACTATATCATATATAAAAAAAATAGCCTCAGAATAGTTACGGCAGATAAGCGCTGATTTACGTGGTTTTTGACCATATATGGTTTTAACGGAATACTCCATGGGTTTGAAAATTTTTTAAATAAATCATAACTCGTCTCTTGCATCTCTCTAACTATATCATCCATAAAAAAAGAGAATCAGAAAATTTACGGCCGTTAAGCGGTAATTTACGTCAACTTTCACCTAATGGGCGTGATAAGGGATAGTTCCATGAGTTTGAAAATCTTTCAATAAATCTTAATCCGTCTCTAGCATCTATCTAACTATATCATCAATAAAAAAAGAGCATCAGAAAAGTTACGGCAGTTAAGCGGTAATTTACGTCAACTTTCATCTAATGGGGATCATAAGGGAACGTTCCATGTGTTTTAAATTTCTTTAAATAAATCATAATCCGTCTCTTGCCTCTCTCTAACTATATCATCCCTAAAAAAAAGGAGCCTCAGAAAAGTTAAGGCAGTTTAGCGCTGATTTACGCGGTTTTTGACCTTATATGGTTTTAACGGAACATTCCATGGGTTTAAAATTTTTTAAAAACGGTCATACTTCGTATTTTGCATCGTTCTAGCGATATCATACATAAAAAAAAGATCATCAAAAAATTTACGGCAGTTAAGCGCTAATTTTCGTGATTTATGTCATTTTCACCTTACTGGGGTCATTTGGGAACATTACATAGTTTTAAATATTGTTAACGATATCATATATAAAAAAAGGAGCCTCAGAAAAGTTGTGGCAGCTAAGCGCTAATTTACGTGATTTTTTACTTTATGGGGATTATTTGGGAACTTTCCTTGGGTTTGAAAATCCTTTAAATAAATCATAATCCGTCTCTTGCATCTCTCTAACTTTATCATCCATAAAAAAAGAGCCTCGGAAAAGTTACGGCAGTTAAGCGGTAATTTACAGTGATTTTTGACCTTATGGGGATTATATAGGAACGTTCCATGGGTTTGAAAATCTTCTAAATCAAACATTATCCGTCTCTTGCCTCTCTCTTACTATATCGTCCATATAAAAGGAGCCTTCAAAAAAGTTACGGCAGTTAAGCGGTAATTTACGTCATCTTTCACCTAATGGGGCTCATAAGAGAACGTTCCATTGGTTTTAAATTTTTTTAAATAAATCATAATCCGTCTCTTGCCTCTCTCTAACGATATCATCAATAAAAAAAGAGACTCAGAAAATTTACGGCCGTTAAGCGGTAATTTACGTCAACTTTCACCTAATGGGCGTGATAAGGGATAGTACCATGAGTTTGAAAATCTTTCAATAAATCTTAATCTGTCTCTAGCATCTATCTAACTATATCATCAATAAAAAAAGAGCCTCAGAAAAGTCACGGCAGTTAAGCGCTAATTTTCGTGCTTTATGTCATTTTCGCCTTAGTGGGGTCATTTGGGAACATTCCAAAGTTTTAAATAATGTTAACTATATCATATATAAAAAAAATAGCCTCAGAATAGTTACGGCAGATAAGCGCTGATTTACGTGGTTTTTGACCTTATATGGTTTTAACGGAATACTCCATGGGTTTGAAAATTTTTTAAATAAATCATAACTCGTCTCTTGCATCTCTCTAACTATATCATCCATAAAAAAAGAGACTCAGAAAATTTACGGCCGTTAAGCGGTAATTTACGTCAACTTTCACCTAATGGGCGTGATAAGGGATAGTTCCATGAGTTTGAAAATCTTTCAATAAATCTTAATCCGTCTCTAGCATCTATCTAACTATATCATCAATAAAAAAAGAGCATCAGAAAAGTTACGGCAGTTAAGCGGTAATTTACGTCAACTTTCATCTAATGGGGATCATAAGGGAACGTTCCATGTGTTTTAAATTTCTTTAAATAAATCATAATCCGTCTCTTGCCTCTCTCTAACTATATCATCCCTAAAAAAAAGGAGCCTCAGAAAAGTTAAGGCAGTTTAGCGCTGATTTACGCGGTTTTTGACCTTATATGGTTTTAACGGAACATTCCATGGGTTTAAAATTTTTTAAAAAACGGTCATACTTCGTATTTTGCATCGTTCTAGCGATATCATACATAAAAAAAAGATCATCAAAAAATTTACGGCAGTTAAGCGCTAATTTTAGTGATTTATGTCATTTTCACCTTACTGGGGTCATTTGGGAACATTACATAGTTTTAAATATTGTTAACGTTATCATATATAAAAAAAGGAGCCTCAGAAAAGTTGTGGCAGCTAAGCGCTAATTTACGTGATTTTTTACTTTATGGGGATTATTTGGGAACTTTCCTTGGGTTTGAAAATCCTTTAAATAAATCATAATCCGTCTCTTGCATCTCTCTAACTTTATCATCCATAAAAAAAGAGCCTCGGAAAAGTTACGGCAGTTAAGCGGTAATTTACAGTGATTTTTGACCTTATGGGGATTATATAGGAACGTTCCATGGGTTTGAAAATCTTCTAAATCAAACATTATCCGTCTCTTGCCTCTCTCTTACTATATCGTCCATATAAAAGGAGCCTTCAAAAAAGTTACGGCAGTTAAGCGGTAATTTACGTCATCTTTCACCTAATGGGGCTCATAAGAGAACGTTCCATTGGTTTTAAATTTTTTTAAATAAATCATAATCCGTCTCTTGCCTCTCTCTAACGATATCATCAATAAAAAAAGAGACTCAGAAAATTTACGGCCGTTAAGCGGTAATTTACGTCAACTTTCACCTAATGGGCGTGATAAGGGATAGTACCATGAGTTTGAAAATCTTTCAATAAATCTTAATCTGTCTCTAGCATCTATCTAACTATATCATCAATAAAAAAAGAGCCTCAGAAAAGTCACGGCAGTTAAGCGCTAATTTTCGTGCTTTATGTCATTTTCGCCTTAGTGGGGTCATTTGGGAACATTCCAAAGTTTTAAATAATGTTAACTATATCATATATAAAAAAAATAGCCTCAGAATAGTTACGGCAGATAAGCGCTGATTTACGTGGTTTTTGACCTTATATGGTTTTAACGGAATACTCCATGGGTTTGAAAATTTTTTAAATAAATCATAACTCGTCTCTTGCATCTCTCTAACTATATCATCCATAAAAAAAGAGACTCAGAAAATATACGGCCGTTAAGCGGTAATTTACGTCAACTTTCACCTAATGGGCGTGATAAGGGATAGTTCCATGAGTTTGAAAATCTTTCAATAAATCTTAATCCGTCTCTAGCATCTATCTAACTATATCATCAATAAAAAAAGAGCATCAGAAAAGTTACGACAGTTAAGCGGTAATTTACGTCAACTTTCATCTAATGGGGATCATAAGGGAACGTTCCATGTGTTTTAAATTTCTTTAAATAAATCATAATCCGTCTCTTGCCTCTCTCTAACTATATCATCCCTAAAAAAAAGGAGCCTCAGAAAAGTTAAGGCAGTTTAGCGCTGATTTACGCGGTTTTTGACCTTATATGGTTTTAACGGAACATTCCATGGGTTTAAAATTTTTTAAAAACGGTCATACTTCGTATTTTGCATCGTTCTAGCGATATCATACATAAAAAAAAGATCATCAAAAAATTTACGGCAGTTAAGCGCTAATTTTCGTGATTTATGTCATTTTCACCTTACTGGGGTCATTTGGGAACATTACATAGTTTTAAATATTGTTAACGATATCATATATAAAAAAAGGAGCCTCAGAAAAGTTGTGGCAGCTAAGCGCTAATTTACGTGATTTTTTACTTTATGGGGATTATTTGGGAACTTTCCTTGGGTTTGAAAATCCTTTAAATAAATCATAATCCGTCTCTTGCATCTCTCTAACTTTATCATCCATAAAAAAAGAGCCTCGGAAAAGTTACGGCAGTTAAGCGGTAATTTACAGTGATTTTTGACCTTATGGGGATTATATAGGAACGTTCCATGGGTTTGAAAATCTTCTAAATCAAACATTATCCGTCTCTTGCCTCTCTCTTACTATATCGTCCATATAAAAGGAGCCTTCAAAAAAGTTACGGCAGTTAAGCGGTAATTTACGTCATCTTTCACCTAATGGGGCTCATAAGAGAACGTTCCATTGGTTTTAAATTTTTTTAAATAAATCATAATCCGTCTCTTGCCTCTCTCTAACGATATCATCAATAAAAAAAGAGACTCAGAAAATTTACGGCCGTTAAGCGGTAATTTACGTCAACTTTCACCTAATGGGCGTGATAAGGGATAGTACCATGAGTTTGAAAATCTTTCAATAAATCTTAATCTGTCTCTAGCATCTATCTAACTATATCATCAATAAAAAAAGAGCCTCAGAAAAGTCACGGCAGTTAAGCGCTAATTTTCGTGCTTTATGTCATTTTCGCCTTAGTGGGGTCATTTGGGAACATTCCAAAGTTTTAAATAATGTTAACTATATCATATATAAAAAAAATAGCCTCAGAATAGTTACGGCAGATAAGCGCTGATTTACGTGGTTTTTGACCTTATATGGTTTTAACGGAATACTCCATGGGTTTGAAAATTTTTTAAATAAATCATAACTCGTCTCTTGCATCTCTCTAACTATATCATCCATAAAAAAAGAGACTCAGAAAATTTACGGCCGTTAAGCGGTAATTTACGTCAACTTTCACCTAATGGGCGTGATAAGGGATAGTTCCATGAGTTTGAAAATCTTTCAATAAATCTTAATCCGTCTCTAGCATCTATCTAACTATATCATCAATAAAAAAAGAGCATCAGAAAAGTTACGGCAGTTAAGCGGTAATTTACGTCAACTTTCATCTAATGGGGATCATAAGGGAACGTTCCATGTGTTTTAAATTTCTTTAAATAAATCATAATCCGTCTCTTGCCTCTCTCTAACTATATCATCCCTAAAAAAAAGGAGCCTCAGAAAAGTTAAGGCAGTTTAGCGCTGATTTACGCGGTTTTTGACCTTATATGGTTTTAACGGAACATTCCATGGGTTTAAAATTTTTTAAAAACGGTCATACTTCGTATTTTGCATCGTTCTAGCGATATCATACATAAAAAAAAGATCATCAAAAAATTTACGGCAGTTAAGCGCTAATTTTAGTGATTTATGTCATTTTCACCTTACTGGGGTCATTTGGGAACATTACATAGTTTTAAATATTGTTAACGTTATCATATATAAAAAAAGGAGCCTCAGAAAAGTTGTGGCAGCTAAGCGCTAATTTACGTGATTTTTTACTTTATGGGGATTATTTGGGAACTTTCCTTGGGTTTGAAAATCCTTTAAATAAATCATAATCCTTCTCTTGCATCTCTCTAACTTTATCATCCATAAAAAAAGAGCCTCGGAAAAGTTACGGCAGTTAAGCGGTAATTTACAGTGATTTTTGACCTTATGGGGATTATATAGGAACGTTCCATGGGTTTGAAAATCTTCTAAATCAAACATTATCCGTCTCTTGCCTCTCTCTTACTATATCGTCCATATAAAAGGAGCCTTCAAAAAAGTTACGGCAGTTAAGCGGTAATTTACGTCATCTTTCACCTAATGGGGCTCATAAGAGAACGTTCCATTGGTTTTAAATTTTTTTAAATAAATCATAATCCGTCTCTTGCCTCTCTCTAACGATATCATCAATAAAAAAAGAGACTCAGAAAATTTACGGCCGTTAAGCGGTAATTTACGTCAACTTTCACCTAATGGGCGTGATAAGGGATAGTACCATGAGTTTGAAAATCTTTCAATAAATCTTAATCTGTCTCTAGCATCTATCTAACTATATCATCAATAAAAAAAGAGCCTCAGAAAAGTCACGGCAGTTAAGCGCTAATTTTCGTGCTTTATGTCATTTTCGCCTTAGTGGGGTCATTTGGGAACATTCCAAAGTTTTAAATAATGTTAACTATATCATATATAAAAAAAATAGCCTCAGAATAGTTACGGCAGATAAGCGCTGATTTACGTGGTTTTTGACCTTATATGGTTTTAACGGAATACTCCATGGGTTTGAAAATTTTTTAAATAAATCATAACTCGTCTCTTGCATCTCTCTAACTATATCATCCATAAAAAAAGAGACTCAGAAAATATACGGCCGTTAAGCGGTAATTTACGTCAACTTTCACCTAATGGGCGTGATAAGGGATAGTTCCATGAGTTTGAAAATCTTTCAATAAATCTTAATCCGTCTCTAGCATCTATCTAACTATATCATCAATAAAAAAAGAGCATCAGAAAAGTTACGACAGTTAAGCGGTAATTTACGTCAACTTTCATCTAATGGGGATCATAAGGGAACGTTCCATGTGTTTTAAATTTCTTTAAATAAATCATAATCCGTCTCTTGCCTCTCTCTAACTATATCATCCCTAAAAAAAAGGAGCCTCAGAAAAGTTAAGGCAGTTTAGCGCTGATTTACGCGGTTTTTGACCTTATATGGTTTTAACGGAACATTCCATGGGTTTAAAATTTTTTAAAAACGGTCATACTTCGTATTTTGCATCGTTCTAGCGATATCATACATAAAAAAAAGATCATCAAAAAATTTACGGCAGTTAAGCGCTAATTTTCGTGATTTATGTCATTTTCACCTTACTGGGGTCATTTGGGAACATTACATAGTTTTAAATATTGTTAACGATATCATATATAAAAAAAGGAGCCTCAGAAAAGTTGTGGCAGCTAAGCGCTAATTTACGTGATTTTTTACTTTATGGGGATTATTTGGGAACTTTCCTTGGGTTTGAAAATCCTTTAAATAAATCATAATCCGTCTCTTGCATCTCTCTAACTTTATCATCCATAAAAAAAGAGCCTCGGAAAAGTTACGGCAGTTAAGCGGTAATTTACAGTGATTTTTGACCTTATGGGGATTATATAGGAACGTTCCATGGGTTTGAAAATCTTCTAAATCAAACATTATCCGTCTCTTGCCTCTCTCTTACTATATCGTCCATATAAAAGGAGCCTTCAAAAAAGTTACGGCAGTTAAGCGGTAATTTACGTCATCTTTCACCTAATGGGGCTCATAAGAGAACGTTCCATTCGTTTTAAATTTTTTTAAATAAGTCATAATCCGTCTCTTGCCTCTCTCTAACGATATCATCAATAAAAAAAGAGACTCAGAAAATTTACGGCCGTTAAGCGGTAATTTACGTCAACTTTCACCTAATGGGCGTGATAAGGGATAGTACCATGAGTTTGAAAATCTTTCAATAAATCTTAATCTGTCTCTAGCATCTATCTAACTATATCATCAATAAAAAAAGAGCCTCAGAAAAGTCACGGCAGTTAAGCGCTAATTTTCGTGCTTTATGTCATTTTCGCCTTAGTGGGGTCATTTGGGAACATTCCAAAGTTTTAAATAATGTTAACTATATCATATATAAAAAAAATAGCCTCAGAATAGTTACGGCAGATAAGCGCTGATTTACGTGGTTTTTGACCTTATATGGTTTTAACGGAATACTCCATGGGTTTGAAAATTTTTTAAATAAATCATAACTCGTCTCTTGCATCTCTCTAACTATATCATCCATAAAAAAAGAGACTCAGAAAATTTACGGCCGTTAAGCGGTAATTTACGTCAACTTTCACCTAATGGGCGTGATAAGGGATAGTTCCATGAGTTTGAAAATCTTTCAATAAATCTTAATCCGTCTCTAGCATCTATCTAACTATATCATCAATAAAAAAAGAGCATCAGAAAAGTTACGGCAGTTAAGCGGTAATTTACGTCAACTTTCATCTAATGGGGATCATAAGGGAACGTTCCATGTGTTTTAAATTTCTTTAAATAAATCATAATCCGTCTCTTGCCTCTCTCTAACTATATCATCCCTAAAAAAAAGGAGCCTCAGAAAAGTTAAGGCAGTTTAGCGCTGATTTACGCGGTTTTTGACCTTATACGGTTTTAACGGAACATTCCATGGGTTTAAAATTTTTTAAAAACGGTCATACTTCGTATTTTGCATCGTTCTAGCGATATCATACATAAAAAAAAGATCATCAAAAAATTTACGGCAGTTAAGCGCTAATTTTCGTGATTTATGTCATTTTCACCTTACTGGGGTCATTTGGGAACATTACATAGTTTTAAATATTGTTAACGATATCATATATAAAAAAAGGAGCCTCAGAAATGTTACGGCAGTTAAGCGCTAATTTACGTGATTTTTGACCTTATGGGGATTATATGGGAACGTTCCATGGCTTTGAAAATCTTTTAAATAAATCTTAATCAGTCTCTTGCATCTCTCTAACTATATCATCCATAAAAAAGAGCCTCAGAAAAGTTACGGCAGTTAAGCGGTAATTTACGTCAACTTTCACCTAATGGGGGACATAAGGGAACGTTACATGTGTTTTAAATTTTTTTAAATCAATCATAATCCGTCTCTTGCGTCTCTCTAACTATATCATCCCTAAAAAAAGAGCCTCAGTAAAGTCACGGCAGTTAAGCGCTAATTTTCGTGATTTTTGACCTTATGGTGATTATATGGGAACGTTCCATGGGTTTGAGAATCTTTTAATTAAATCATAA
Organism: Trichopria drosophilae; assembly: GCA_030407085.1. Lineage (NCBI taxonomy): Eukaryota > Metazoa > Arthropoda > Insecta > Hymenoptera > Diapriidae > Trichopria > Trichopria drosophilae. The sequence continues at coordinate 121,448,094 of CM059582.1, read as the reverse complement.
TCCGTCTCTTGCATCTCTCTAACTACATCATCCATAAAAAAAGAGCCTCAGAAAAGTTAAGGCAGTTAAGCGGTAATTTATTATATATAGACAGAAAAAAAGAGCCTCAGAAAAGTTAAGGCAGTTAAGCCGTAATTTACGTCAACTTTCATCTAATGGGGGTCATAAGGGAAAGTTCCATGGGTTTTAAATTTTTTTAAATAAATCATAATCCGTCTCTTGCCTCTCTTTAACTGTATCATCCGTAAAGAAAAGGTCCTCAGAAAAGTTACGGCAGTTAAGTGCTGATTTACGTATTTTATGACCTTATATGGTTTTAACGGAAATCTCCATGGGTTTTAAATTTTTTTAAATACGTCATACTTCGTATTTTGCATCTCTCTAACGATATCATAAATAAAAAAAAAAGCCTCTGAAAAGTCACGGCAGTTTAGCGCTGATTTACGTGGTTTTTGACCTTATATGGTTTTAACGGAACATTCCATGGGTTTAAAATTTTTTAAAAACGGTCATACTTCGTATTTTGCATCGTTCTAGCGATATCATACATAAAAAAAAGATCATCAAAAAATTTACGGCAGTTAAGCGCTAATTTTCGTGATTTATGTCATTTTCACCTTACTGGGGTCATTTGGGAACATTACATAGTTTTAAATATTGTTAACGATATCATATATAAAAAAAGGAGCCTCAGAAAAGTTGCGACAGCTAAGCGTTAATTGACGCGATTTTTGACATTATGGGGATTATGTGGGAATGTTCCATGGGTTTGAAAATCTTTTAAATAAATCATAATCCGTCTCTTGCATCTCTCTAACGATATCATCCATAAAAAAGGAGCCTCAGAAAAGTTATGGCAGTTAAGCGGTAATTTACGTCAACTTTCACCTAATGGGAGTCATAAGGGAACGTTCCATGGGTTTTAAATTTTTTTAAATAGGGTTATACTTCGTATTTTGCATATTTCTGGCGATATCATCAATAAAAAAAAGAGCTTCATCAAATTTTCGGCAGTTAATCGCTATATTTCGTGTTTTATGTCAATTTTCACCTTACTGTGGTCATTTGGGAACATTTCATTGTTTTAAATATTGTTAACGATATCATATATAAAAAAAGGAGCCTCAGAAAAGTTACGGCATTTAAGCGCTAATTTACGCGATTTTCACCTCAGTGGGGTCATTTGGGAACATTCCATGGTTCTAAATATTGTTAACGATATCGTATATAAAAAAAGGAGCCTTAGATATGTTACGGCAGTTAAGCGCTAATTTACGTGATTTTTGACCTTATGGGGATTATATGGGAACGTTCCATGGCTTTGAAAATCTTTTAAATAAATCTTAATCAGTCTCTTTCATCTCTCTAACTATATCATCCATAAAAAAGAGCCTCAGAAAAGTTACGGCAGTTAAGCGGTAATTTACGTCAACTTTCACTTAATGGGGGACATAAGGGAACGTTCCATGTGTTTTAAATTTTTTTAAATCAATCATAATCCGTCTCTTGCGTCTCTCTAACTATATCATCCCTAAAAAAAGAGCCTCAGTAAAGTCACGGCAGTTAAGCGCTAATTTTCGTGATTATTGACCTTATGGTGATTATATGGGAACGTTCCATGGGTTTGAGAATCTTTTAAATAAATCATAATCCGTCTCTTGCATCTCTCTAACTACATCATCCATAAAAAAAGAGCCTCAGAAAAGTTAAGGCAGTTAAGCGGTAATTTATTATATATAGACAGAAAAAAAGAGCCTCAGAAAAGTTACGGCAGTTAAGCGGTAATTTACGTCAACTTTCACCTAATGGAGGTCATAAGGGAACGTTCCATGGGTTTGAAATTTTTTAAAATAAATCATAATCCGTCTCTTGCCACTCTTTAACTATATCATCCGTAAAGAAAAGATCCTCAGAAAAGTTACGGCAGTTAAGCGCTGATTTACGCGGTTTTTGACCTTATATGGTTTTAACGGAAATCTCCATGGATTTTTAATTTTGTTAAATACGGTCATACTTCGTATTTTGCATCTCTCTAACGATATCATCAATTAAAATAAAGCCTCAGAAAAGTCACGGCAGTTAAGCGCTAATTTTCGTGATTTATGTCATTTTCACCTTAGTGGGGTCATTTGGGAACATTACATGGTTTTAAATATTGTTAACGATATCATATATAAAAAAAAGGACCCTCAGAAAAGTTACGACATTTATACGCTAATTTACGTGATTTTTGACCTTATGGGGATTATATAGGAACGTTCCATGGGTTTGAAAATCTTTTAAATAAATCTTAATCCGTCTCTTGCATCTCTCTAACTATATCATCCATAAAAGAAGAGCCTCAGAAAAGTTACGGCAGTTAAGCGGTAATTTACGTCAACTTTCACGTAATGGGAGTCATAAGGGAACGTTCCATGGGTTTAAAATTTTTTTAAATAGGGTTATACTTCGTATTTAGCATCTTTCTGGCGATATCATCAATAAAAAAAAGAGCATCATCAAATTTTCGGCAGTTAAGCGCTATATTTCGTGTTTTATGTCAATTTTCACCTTACTGTGGTCATTTGGGAACATTCCACTGTTTTAAATACTGTTAACGATATCATATATAAAAAAAGGAGCCTCAGAAAAGTTACGGCATTTAAGCGCTAATTTACGTGATTTTCACCTCAGTGGGGTCATTTGGGAACATTCCGTGGTTCTAAATATTGTTAACGATATCGTATATAAAAAAAGGAGCCTTAGAAATGTTACGGCAGTTAAGCGCTAATTTACGTGATTTTTGACCTTATGGGGATTATATGGGAACGTTCCATGGCTTTGAAAATCTTTTAAATAAATCTTAATCAGTCTCTTGCATCTCTCTAACTATATCATCCATAAAAAAGAGCCTCAGAAAAGTTACGGCAGTTAAGCGCTAATTTTCGTGATTTTCACCTTAGTGGGGTCATTTGGGAACATTCCATGGTTTTAAATATTGTTAACGATATCGTATATAAAAAAAGGAGCCTCAGAAAAGTTACGGCAGTTAAGCGCTAATTTACGTGATTTTTGACCTTATGGGGATTATATGGGAACGTTCCATGGGTTTGAAAATCTTCTTAATGAATCTTAATCCGTCTCTTGCATCTCTCTAACTATATCATCCATAAAAAAGAGCCTCAGAAAAGTTACAGCAGCTAATTGGTAATTTACGTCAACTTTTACCTAATGGGGGTCATAAGGGAACGTTCCATGGGTTTATAATTTTTTTAATTAAATCATAATCCGTCTCTTGCCTCTCTTTAACTATATCATCAATAAAAAAAAGAGCCACAGAAAAGTCACGGCAGTTAAGCGCTAATTTTCGTGATTTTTGACTTTATGGGGATTATATAGGAACGTTCCATGGGTTTGAAAATCTTTTAAATAAATCTTAATCCGTCTCTTGCATCTCTCTAACTATATCATCCATAAAAGAAGAGCTTCAGAAAAGTTAGGGCAGTTAAGCGGTAATTTACGTCAACTTTCACCTAATGGGAGTCATAAGGGAACGTTCCATGGGTTTTAAATTTGTTTAAATAGGGTTATACTTCGTATTTTGCATCTTTCTGGCGATATCATCAATAAAAAAAGAGTATCATCAAATTTACGGCAGTTAAGCGCTATATTTCGTGTTTTATGTCAATTTTCACCTTACTGTGGTCATTTGGGAACATTCCATTGTTTTAAATATTGTTAACGATATCATATATAAAAAAAGGAGCCTCAGAAAAGTTACGGCATTTAAGCGCTAATTTACGTGATTTTTGACCTTATGGGGGTCATAAGGGAACGTTCCATGGGTTTTAAATTTTTTTAAATATGCTTATACTTCGTATTTTGCATCTTTCTAGCGAAATCATCACTAAAAAAAGGCATCAGAAAATTTACGGTAGTTAAGCGCTAATTTTCGTGTTTTATGTCAATTTTCACCTTAGTGGGGTCATTTGGGAACATTCCATGGTTCTAAATATTGTTAACGATATCGTATATAAAAAAAGGAGCCTTAGAAATGTTACGGCAGTTAAGCGCTAATTTACGTGATTTTTGACCTTATGGGGATTATATGGGAACGTTCCATTGCTTTGAAAATCTTTTAAATAAATCTTAATCAGTCTCTTGCATCTCTCTAACTATATCATCCATAAAAAAGAGCCTCAGAAAAGTTACGGCTGTTAAGCGATAATTTACGTCAACTTTCACCTAATGGGGGTCATAAGGGAACGTTCCATGTGTTTTAAATTTTTTTAAATCAATCATAATCCGTCTCTTGCCTCTCTCTAACTATATCGTGGATTTACGTGGTTTTTGACCTTCTATGGTTTTAACGTGTTACGACCCGAGTTGAGCGTTATAACTGGCTTCGGGCCCGTCCGCGCTTTTGCACGTAGGTCCTCTTTCGAGGGGGCGTCTACTCCTGTAAATAAATTGGGGTGTTTAAGAGGGAAGTTTGTTAAGGAAAACAAGTTATTATTTACAACTACTTCTTATTTATTACATTCAATTAATTGTAAAGCTCGGATGAGGAACAGAGAAGAGGATGGGGTTAGTAAAAAAATGTCGAGGCAGACCGATTGCAGGCCATGGCTGATTTTAGGGATGGGTCGACATATTAGTTAAAATGACTCACGCCGTGTGATGATATTCGATGTTGATTGGACAGCGCTGTGCTCCTAGTGGATGGTCTCCTTCGGGTCTTCCTCTAGTATCGGGCGTTATCGCGCACTTCGGCGAAGTTGGAGAACTGGGTGATCCGATTGAGAAGAGGTGAACTTAAATTTTCGACTAGTGAACACCAGCGTAGCCCGATCTTATTTCCTTCGAAAAAACTAACTGCTTTTCGGGCCCATCGCCTTGGCCTTTTATAGTTTGCACTTGATATCGGAATTGGAAAAAGGTGGGAGATTACGTGGACGAAAAGATATAAAGTGGGAAAATTGGGGAATCCAGGATTTGACGCTTAGTTACAATAATTGTAAAATAATATTAACAAGTTTGGTATTTCTCTACGTTTTTCGGCCGCTGCATTTGCAATTAAAATTTAAACATTCTTGTGGGTGATTTTACAATTTGTAGTGTTTACAATTGAGAAGTACATAGTGTTTATTAGTTACAGGTTGCTTGCGTATCTATGAACTATTGTTAGTTATTATTAATTGCTTTATTATTTAAACATTTTTGAGGTATTGTTAAAACATTGTTGAATTACTGTTGTCGATTTTTATCAGAATTTATACAACTGTATCGTAGCTTGATGCTGTTGTGTGCCTCGCGGTGATTCTTTTTATTGCTTTTCGGGGAAGAGATAGTATAGAGGGTCATAAACTATGTATGTCCATCCGCCAATGGTCTAGTACTCTGCCCGCTGCACTAGCTGTGTTCAAAGGTGGTCTTAAGGAGTTTTACTTAAGGTGGTACGAGTTTGATCGGCACCGATATCCGGCGGTCGGCACGGCGCCCGGATGTACCGCTTTTAGCTTTACGATTATTGATTGAAAATGGATTTGGGCCTTGTTGACTTGATGACGGCTGCCAGGTTTTCAGAATGTACTCGTTATGGGCTAGTTACGGAGGCGTAACACCCCCCCCCCCGCTGTGCCGGAAGCTGGTCCTCCAGCTTCGTAGACAGGTGTCAAATTTATTTACTAATACCAATAGATTACAGATTGTTGTGATCGCATAATTACAATGTATTTTCGTGATGAATACAATGTTTTCGTATTGTAGCTATAAAATATATATATCGTTTGTGATAACTTATTATAATGGATATCCGGTATTACATTTTTCGCAATGGTTGAACGCAATGAATTGTATGTACGCCTAAACTACATTATTGTAACTATTCGCAAAACGCATGTACATTATTTGTTCGGAGGTCCGTTAGTTTTTTTTTCGATTTTCCCTAATAGTAGTAATAATAATTACAGGTATATATGTTCTATTAATGATTATGACATATTTAACTCGTACATTGTTTTCTTCATTATAAATTACTTGCGTAAGCTAAGATATTCAAGATAGTTATACTCTAATTAATCGTAAATCTTATGATTTCTAAGTACATGAATAGTTATTACTTTTGAGGAGTACATAGGTTTTTCTCCCTTCTTCTCGAAGTGAAAGGAGTGTTTTTACAATTGTTGAGTAAAGTAAGTGTGGTATGCAAACAAGGCCATAGGTATCTAATTTCTCATTCATGCCTTTTATCCTGCTATCATTTTAGGATTCACAGAATTTTAGATGAAAACAAATTGGTTTTTAAAGCAATTGTGATTTGTCAAACTGTATTTTCCTCGCTCTCCACCTTGTGTGGTAAGTCTTACTTGATGGCGAGTTCCTTATCATTTTCTATACTCTGAGATTGGCATATCCTAATCTCAATTTACTCCTTCCCGTTAGGCCATGGTAAGCGCTCAGTAAACCATGTAATTTATTAGATTCGCGAGAGTTGAAAATGATTCGAAGCTAAAACACATTTTGCTCTTTATTTACTTTATTCTTGTGGTCAATGTTTATTTGTTTCATCCAACATCAGTGCCTCCATTGTGACAACAGAATTAGTTATGATTTTTCGCGCACAATTGGGTTTGTATAGGATTTACAGTATGTGTTTAAATACCTGACTTACTTTTCTCTAAAGCGAGTATTACATATAATTTTGCATTTATATAATGCTTTGATTACTCGTTGTTCCTTAAGTTTCTTGATGCTTATACATGTATATACATATTTTTAAGTTTGTATATTGTATGCTAGTGGAGAGGCCTCGGAGGATCCCGGGTATTTAGAATAACTGGGTGGGGATGTTTGCAAGGTAATTAGAATATTAGGGAGAGGCGAGAAGAAAAAATAAAAAATAAAAAAATAATTGTTGCACAGTTGTCTCATTCTGTAATGTGATGCAGTTCATATGCACCATATTCACAATGATTAAACACACTTCCCTGTCCTCTTTTTTTCTTTTTGAGGATAAGGATTTTTTTTACCCGTCGTACTGTTTGTTAACCAACTCGGGAGGTTTTGACCTTCAAAGTTTTTTTAACTTAGTTAGCGACTTGGCTCTTGCAACGCTTACATCTAGTGTAGTATACAAAAGAAATATCAAAAATATAAAAAATATATAAAAAAGATAAATGGATGTTGGTAAGAAAAGGTCAACTCGGTCGGTTTTCTTCTACTCAATGGTCTTTTGCTCCATTTGCTGCAATTCATGGTATTGCCTTGACGTATGATTTGAAATCTTCTCCGTAAGGAAGTGAATGTCTAACGTAGTATATGGTTTGTGATGTTCGCCGTGATTTACATGGCCTACGTTTTGCGGCTATTATTATTGTGCTCATAGTAAGGATGCTTATAATTACTGCTCCTAATATTATGATATATTTTTCCCTTTTTACTTTTACAATTTCGATGGCTGTTCCTTCGATTTTCTGTGTATTTGTTGAAATGTTGTAATTTTTCGGTTTTAATGTTTCGATTCTGGTTTTGTTTGAGTTCCGTTTAACATGTGCTTGAGGTATTACGTTATTTGTATTCCAAAAGGTAAGTCCTTTCGCTTTATTATTGCATTCTCCTCTTTTTATTTTACACTTCCTTCCTTCTCGCAAGTATATCAATTTATTGTCGGTTTTGGCTATATAATCATTTAGTGTTATATTTATTGTTACCAGGTCTATATTGTTTTGTAGCATATCCCATTTATGCAGTTTCTCTGGTCTTCGCAATATTTTTGGTTCAATTCTATGCCTTTTATTAGTATGTTGAATATATTTGATTTGTTTTTATTTATGTTGTTCAGATTGTGTGACATAAATCTCTGTCGACCTGTATTTTGTATCATCTCGCTGTTTTTCTTTGTAGTTGATCGTGTATATTCTGTTTTTATCGTGGAGTTGATGTCGTTACATTTGAATGTTGTTATTTCGATATTTTCTGTGCATTCGAACGCTGTTATACAATCTGGTTCTATTGTGTTGTTTCCCAATATTTTATAAGGTAGTGCAAGTGTGATCAGCCAAACGATGAGATGCTTCTGATCCATGTTGTGTTTTCTAGAAAGAAATTACCAATGTGTTTTATATTTATTTGTTATGATGAGACCACGAATTATATCTAAATGTAGTTATTGATTGGTGTCTACGTGGTCATTAAAGGGGTTTTTTGGTAGGTCTTGAAGAAATTCGTTGATGTTATTTATTGGGATTGGTGGAACTCTTAGGTTTGGCGTATAAATCACTTTGAATATCCTCGTTTATCCTTATGTTGCTACATGTGTATGTTAGAGAATATGGCGTTTGTGATGCTGCAGTTGTTGTTGCTGTTTTGGCTATCATTGGAGTTTCTTCCATAGTGATATTTGTTACGCGTGATCCATTTTGTCGGTGATTTTTTTGCATTTTCTTGTATATTATGTTTCCGGTTATTATTGCTAATGATATGGTTATTAGTGCGTGTATTGTCAGTAGATATTGAATTCCTTGCATCTGATTTTTTCTGCATTCTATTATTAGATTTTTATGTTCTGGTGTTAAGTAATCCATTTCTGATGTGCGCTCTTCTTTTTGTTGATCGTTGTTTGTTGTATTATTTGTTATTGCTAAAAGGGGTGGTAGGTTCCATATTGAGATTTTCCCAGTTGGAGAAATATATTTTCCTTTGTTTAAGTTTGGAGTTGTTCCGGTAAGTAGTTGGATTGTATTATTTTTTGTATCAAAATAGGTGTTGTACGCGTCTAATGTTATGTATATTATTTTGGTTAATATTGCTTCATATATATTGTCTCCGCATGGTATTTGTTGGGTCCAGTTTTTATTATATCTTTGTGTACCTATGTTGGGTATTACTCCTGTTATTTCCACGCCGGATCTTGGTATTTTTTTAGTCTCGTGCATTTCCGCACATGTCTCTCTGGATAGTTTATACGAGTTGATTAGTATTTTGTTTATGGGTTCTTCATTTACGCATAGCATCTTATTTTCTATGTGCCATTCTTCGCATTCTAACACTTCTATAGGGTCTGCATATCCTTGGCTGATGGTTACTGTAATTACTATGTAGGCTAAAATTTGTCTTTGCCCTGCTCCTGTCATCTTCTTCCGGAGAAAAGGTTGTTTGTTTTTTTTTTCAATCTCTAATGAGTGTATTATGTTCTTATTCTAGTGTGCATGGATTTGTGATCATTACATATATCGTATATAATCAGATATTTTATTTACTTTTCATACATATAAAAAACACTATGTTGTTATAACATATGTATCGAAGCCACTTGGACCTAAATATGATTGGACCCCCAAATATCAATATAATTTTATAATTTAATTGAAAGCTGTTAGTAAACGAGGGAGTATTAAGGAATAGCCGATTCTCCAATGGGTCGAATTTTCTGAGCGAGCGAAGCGAGCGAGGCACCACGACAACACCAGTTTATATTGTATTTGGATATGTAAATTTGTCATTTTCCATTATTCATTATCCAGATTGATGTTTGATATTCCTTCATCTATTCCTTCGTCTTCGCTATCTGTGTCTAGGAATTCTTCTGGAATATTGTCCGGCAACCGAAATCGATTAATTATTCCAAAATCTGGTGATCTTGGTTTACCTATGGTTTTCGTCTTAATTTAATGCATTTATCCGTCTTATGTGAAATGCTAGACATCGGATACAGCTGGTGGCTTCTTTATTTGTCATTAATACTGTATCACAGTGATCGCAAGTGTAGTCTGCGGGTTCGTGCAATGTCCAGTGTACATCTTCGCATAATGAAAATGTATCCCTTTGTGCCGCTGGTAATTTGAGGAAACAAGGTGTACAGATCCATTCGTCTTCGTCGTTTGCATGTACTAATGCTGCCGATGAGCATATTTCCGTGTAATGTTTATGATAAGCCGCAATATCTTTAAATCTTATTTCTATGTCGCTTTGGAATATGTTGTCTGGATCATTCATGTCCTGTGAGAGGAAAATATTTCCATTAATATTGTTATTATGTTAGTGTTATTGTTATTGTTATTATTACTACTATGAATGTTCCCATTATACCTGCTGTGGTTGATCCAAATATGAATTTTTCCCAAGTTCCATCCCATGCAGATTTTAGTATTTTTCCTATGGTATTTGTGTCAAGTAAATTGCTTAGTTTGGCTCCTTGCAGGTTCGTCGTTTGTCCTGTAAGGCCTCTAGCTACTGTGTTCAATACTGCTGGCTTTTCAGCTGGAAACATGGTGTTCTTTTAGTTTCCTAAGATCTTCTTAATTGTAGATACCATTTACTGCTAGGCTTTCTAGGTTTGTATATGTCCAGGTTTGCTTAGTTAATGGCTTAAGTTGCTCGGGACTGGCGGCTTCAACCGGATTGGGTAGGAGTTTGTACCAAATATTGTTAACCGAATACATAGGTGCTACGAGGCTATTGCAGTTTATTTGTGTTCCTTTGCTGATGAGGATTCTGGTTTTAGGTGTTATAAATAGCTCTTGATTTTGATACTTCACTGGTAGATGAGAAAAACAATCGTTAGTTCTTCTGACGCTTACTTCCACCGGGATGCATTTCATTATGTAGGCTACTTCTCCTGCTGCTACTGCCATGAATCCGGCCCCTTTCATTATGTTGTGTGCGAATTCGTCCGGTGCTTGAGTTGCTGTAGATAATGAATTCTGCAAGACTTGTTTTTCCAAAGCGCATCTTTGCGCCAGAACATCGTAATACAGTTGTTTAATTTGGTATCGCAGATGTTTCTCGACATATACAAACTTTGAGTTTACATATGTAAAGATGTCCATATGTTGGATGTTTTTAGTGGATTCTTTTTGAATCCTGCGTTTTTCCCAATTTCTAATATGAGTAACTTGGGGTGTTCAGTTAAAATGAAGTCGTAACCACAAATGCTTTTCCTTCCTTTTGCTGAGAGTGCGAATGTAATTTCTTCCTTTGTTAGTGAATATACTGTCGTTTTGTCTTCATTTGACGTTTTATCTACTTGTCCTTCGTAGAGTACATCGTACTTGTTCGAACCACAAAAATCTTCTGATATTATATCCCAATATGTGCTGCCTCCTTCTAAGTCCAAACAATTTCTATCCGTTATTAGATAGGATATGCCTGATCTTAGGTGGATTTTATTTTCGTTTAGGTTTACTCTTGCTTTATATTTTTGAATTAATATTTTCGCTGTTCCTTGTACTATAACATTGCTCCAGGATCCGAAAGAGTCGGCATATTCTACTCCCGAACACCCGCCATCAACTGCAATTCTACCTGCCATCGTTAGACTATGCGTCGCGAGGTGGTTTTCTTTGATTACACTGATTACCGTATTAGGGCTTATGAATGTGGTTCCTGTGCGATGTATTCTTTCGCATTCTTCTCTGGATACCTCCAGGATATAGGTTGCCATGCCGTTTAGAACGGGTGATGTGTGTGAGTGCATTCCGCAGTATTGTATGGTTCTGTCTATTTTTGTTTTGCATTGCGTCACTTCTATTTCTTCATATTCCTTGACTTGCAAAAGTTGTGCTCTGTTTCTTTCTATGGTTACTTGTTTTTTTTTTTTCAATTTCGCAGTCCTGCGTATTTAGCAAGGATATCGTTGATATATTGGAGTGCCTTGCTCCGCAATCGAAGGCGATAAATGCTTCTACCCGCCATCTTATTATTAGTATATAAATGGTGATTATACTTCTCATTTTTCGATATTCTGCGTTTTGTTCTTTTTTTTTCCAATTCGCAGGTTTTCTGCTTCGTTTTAATACCCCCCCTGTGGTTGAAAGAAATGACATAATTATGGCGCTGAATTTATTTTAAATATCGTTATAATATTGTTGCTATTTGTAGTGGTATCGTGAATACGTTTTGTAATTTTAATTTCTATTCCTGTAATTGTTATTAGTGTTTTATTCTACTTGTGTTGCACTTCAGGCTGTTGGTTATGTCGTTTGTTGAAGTCTCTTCGGCTTCCAAGGATTCAATAATATTGGCTATCTCCTCTTTCGTCGGATACCGTGTTTCCTCTTGCATGACAAAATTGGTTGACGGTTTTTCATTAATAGCTTCGAAATGGTCGAGGGTGCTGGATAATGGTGTTGCAAGATTGGGAAGTGTTTCCTGGTTTTGTAAGTATGTGTAGGTTGTTGTAGGATTATGCTGGCTTTGGCTTTGTTCGCGGTATTTGTGGTGGGGGTAGTAGTAGTAATAATAATAATGATTGTGGTTGTGGTTGTTGGGTTTATTGGCCTCATTATTGACATTATTCTGTTGTAGACGGCAATGGAGTATTTTAATATGATTGATGGCTTCTTCTAAGATTTCTACCGTTGTCAATTTCTTGGTAGTGGTATCTTTGTATTGTGACGCGTAATCAATATTTTACTTCCATATACCACTATAAGACTTGGTTGATTAATTGAATATCGATTTGCTAGTCGATAGTTCGTTTGAATGCGAAATTTGTTTTTATTTTTTCAATTTGGTATTTGCATCCCATAGACAACTCCAAATTAAATTTTCAAAGTTGATTTTGCCTTCAAAAATGCATTGAACAGTGATACATCACAAAAAATGTGGAAAACACAGTGCGACAAACACTTCGAATACGCGTTTCGATTGCAAAAACGAAGCGAACCTGAAAATCATGAAAACGAAATGGCGAAAGCCATGTGCTCTATGCACTACCGCGTTGTGGCGCCATTTTGTGACGCTGGTTTCCGCGCGAGCTTTGCGGCTTTCCGCCGCGCGCCAGTCGTTTCCGACCTCGTGGCAAAAGGGCGAAAAATGCCTAACGGCAAAATGTCCCACGAGTCGAAAAGACACTCACGCGGGATGGCACTCAGCTCGGCTAGCTGAGAACGAAATGTCGAAAAGGTGAAAACCGCGAAACACTCCGAAATGAGCCCTGGATCGGACCAACCCTCGGCGATTCCTGCGGACGGTAGAGCACGAAGTTGCTCATCTACCGGGTGAGGGCGAGAGCACTGGCGTTGCTAGTCGAAATGGACAATACCACAACCACCGAGAGTGGTCCAAAATAATACTCGCGTTCCGTCACCACCGTATGATTATTTATTGATAATGAATAAGGTCCATACAACAGAACGCGTGACGAACTTTTGCCACCCGGGTGACTGACATGCGGTTGCGATATCGAGAGAGGTGCGCGGCGCGAGCGGAGCAGAGGGGCACATTACCTTGCCACTTTTCTCCTGTGGACAGGGACCCCCGAGAAGGTGGTTGGTATCCTGGCTCCAGTCTCGAAAACAAAAAAAACTAATTCCTCTTTATCACAGAGTGTAGTAAGTTCACGGCGCCAAAAGAAGTTGTCCCGATGCGTGACCAAGTCGAACTGACTCCCACTACTCGTGGTCTTCATGGGTCCACCGGACGGCGAGCGACGCGCCCGCTAGGGGCCAGTAGCTGAACTACAACACATAAGTAGAGTCTCCGGCCGCCCTACCTCTCTTCCATATCGCATATACTATATCCAAAATGCTTCGTTAAGTTCCAAAATGTGTCGCTAGCTGCAGATCGCAAATCGGTGGTTATCGACGTACCAACCGATAGACATATACGTACATGGGAACGGCCATAGTATGTAATGTCCGCGCACCAATATACAAAATTATATAAATACAAAATTGAGCCACGAGGTGGCGTAATAGTACATAAATTCTTAATATAATTATGTTTTCACGATAATTGGTATTTCTAAATAATAACGGTGAAAAATCCAAACATTAATAAAATACAGTAATCTAGATAGTAGGCAAACATCGAAATTATATAGTTAGGGTGAAGCGAGGATTTTCCTCCTCGACTGAGGAGAGCAAGACTTGGCACATTAGGTACTAATATCATCGACAATACGGGATTTAAGCTACCGGTCTGTGCCTCATCGTAGGACTTGTCCCCTGCCCGTTTTTTTGGGGTCGCGATAGACGCTCTGCCGGTAAAGTAGAGTTTGCTTGTGACGTGGCAAGTGTGCCACGTCACAAACTCCCCTTCCCTTAAACGGTGCGTATTCCCTCCAAGTTATGAGGAGGTCGTTGCCTTGGCCTATCAACCACTTTCTTTCTTAATAATAGCGGAGCATTTATCCGCTCATGGTAGGTCATCATCCACTTCAAAATTATAACATTACCATAAAATGCAAAAAGTAAATCTAGAATTAATATCAAAAGTAACTGAATATAGTTCTGCCGCGGCAGGTACTTACCACTCGGCTCCGCTTGCCTCGCGCTCCGATAGGGGAGGATATCGCATGCGACAATTACACTGGACGATACAATGAGTGCTAACGGACAATGATAAGGTTACCATACCAGAATTACCTATCCTCTATTTCCACGGACAACGCATGTTAATGTGGTGTCAAATGGGTGGACGGAAAATATATATTTGGCTTCATGTCTAGAACAGTCACCGTTTACTAAATCTAAACGTTATTCCCCGGCTCAGTTAGCCTTTTTAGAAGGTATAGGATTAGGGTTCCGCGGAGGAATATAACGCTTAAGGTCAATTACAGGAACTAATAGGGTTTTAAAAGCGCCTTCGTCGAGCACCTCGTAAATCGTGGGAGACTTCCGGCATACCACGCGGCATAGGTTTCCGAAAGTAGGAGCTAACCTGGCCGCATAATGTTTCGCGGATGAGGACAGCGTGTGCGAACGTCGCCACACTAGATCTCCCTCGTTAAACGTAACATCGCGGCGCCCCCTATTGAAATACCGAGCCTGCCTATCTGAAGCCCTTCCCATATGTTGGACCACCAGGTCGTGTAATGCTCTTAGGCGGGTTACACGGTCTTTCCACACGTGGGGATTCGAAAGTACGATTGGCTTATCGCCTTCAAGGATACTACGAATATCCGTTACCGCGCGTGGTTGGCGGCCAAAATTCAGGAAAGCTGGGGATACTCCTATCGCGGAGTGCACTGCCGTGTTAACCGCGAATGCAAACTCGTGCAAGTACTTATCCCAGTCTCTTTGGTTGGCGCTGACGAACATTCTGATCATCGTCTTGATCACGCGATTGACCCTTTCCACAGGGTTGGCCTGTGGGTGGTACGACGGGATTGGATCCATCTTGATTCCATACTTCTTCAGCCGATCCGCCACAACGTGGTTACGAAATTCCTTTCCATTGTCTGTCAAAAGATTGCGTGGACAATTCCACCTAAAAATCACGAGTTCTTCCAGCGCTTTGATTATGCTCTCACCGGTTTTAGCCCGAAGTGGTCGGCACTCGATATACCGGGTGAACAAGTCTTCAACTACCAGTACGTACTGGAACTGCGATGAACTCGCCGGTAGTGGACCCATGAGGTCAGCTGCGATCCGAACCCACGGCTCTTCCACTACGTTTGATCCCATTAGACCGACTGGACCCTCCTGCGACGCTTTATTCTGTTGGCATTTTTGGCAGGCCTGGACGTGAGCGACCACATCGTGGTATATACCTGGTCAAAACACGTGCTCTCTCAACCGGTGATACGTCTTGTCGACGCCGAAATGACCCGCAGAAGGTAAATCGTGGCAATTACACAGCGCTTCTTGGCGCTGCTCCTGCGGTAACACTAGCTTCCACGGCTGGGAGTCCGAGACAAAAGGGTCCAACAGAGGATTTGGCTTATGCTTGTAGAGGAGACCGTTTTCGATCCGCCACGGCGGATATTTGTGTGGAAATCGTTCCACCTTGTGTTTCTGTGAGATATACCACTCGTCGGTGGTGTCTTCATCCATGGCCAAAATATCATTTTCAAAAGCGCGCGAAAGAGCGTCCGGGATCACGTTATCGGCGCCTTTCCTATGGACAATTTCAAAGTCGTGGGCTTGCATAGCTAGGGCCCACCTTGCTAGGAGACCTCGAGGGTCTTTCAGGTTTCGCAACCACCTTAAACTTGCGTGGTCTGTTACCACGGTGAAATGGTACCCTTCGAGATACGGACGCAACTTTTTGGTGGCCCACAGCACTGCCAAACACTCCTTTTCCGTGACGGTGTATTTCTTCTCGGCGGCACTCAAGACACGGTTGGCAAACACCACCGGGTGCTCCACCTTATTAACTTCTTGAGTTAACACCGCTCCAATTGCATAATCACTCGCGTCCGTGTGCACCGTGAAGGGCTGCGAAAAGTCAGATCGAATCAGTAATGGAGGAGTGGTAAGGGCCACCTCAATCCTCTCGAACGCTAACTGCTGTTCGGTCCCCCAGTTCCATTTGACGTCCTTATTCAGTAGCTCTACCAAAGGAATTTTGTCCTTGGAAAGTGATTCCAAGAACCGAGCATACCACCCAACCACGCCCAAAAATCTTCGCAGCTGGCGTAGGTTGGTGGGTGGCGGATAATTCAAAATTGGTTCGACCTTTTCTGAGTTAGCTTGTAGTCCTTTGCCATTAACCACATAACCCAGATATTCGACCGAGGAGCAACAGAATTCCGACTTTTCGCGATTTATGGTCAAGTTGGCCTCTCTTAACCGGGAAACAACGAGTTTCAACCACTCGATGTGGTTATCAAAAGTGTCGGTGACGATTATCACGTCATCCAGGTAGGCAAAAACGTGCGGTTCCCACTCTGGTTTAATCACCTGGTCCATTAGACGCTGGAAGGTGACGGGCGCGTTGGTGAGTCCGAATGGCATCCTCTTGAAGTGGAATAACCCACGACCCGGTTCCGTGAACGCTGTGCACTCTTTACTACCATCCGCGAGTGGTATTTGGTAGTATGCCTTACTGAGATCGATCTTCGAGATATATCGGGCGGTTCGTAGTTTATCGAGGATGTTATCCATTGCCGGAATCGGATATGCATCCTTACGTGTCACCGCATTAAGGTCTCGGTAATCAATACAGACTCGATAGTCGCCATTGCTCTTCGTTATGATTACCGGGCTGCTCGACCACGGGCTGGAGGACTTCTCGATTACTTCCTCCTTCAACATTTTGTCTACCTCCTGCTGAGCCACTTCTAGCATCTTTGGCGATAGACGACGAAAACGTTGCTTCACCGGTGGTGCACCCTGGATATCAATGACGTGGGAGGCTAAATGGCAGAGTCTTATCGTACCACTCGATGGTGGTAGGATTCGATTCAAAAGGTGTTCTAGGACTCGCTGTTCTTCGCTCGAAATTTCAGAGATGCCTGCGCACTCTGCCCGTACAAAAGAAGTTAAATCTACGAATGAGTTGTCACCAAAAGGGTGTAAAATTCCCGCCGTCGAACTCCAACACCTGCGACCGTAATGGATATTCAACTCAAAAAGTTCTATGGTGTCCATCCCTAGGATGACATCATAATTCAGGGACTCCATGACGCGAAACTGGATTTCACGAGCGATTTCGTCGATCGTGAGTCGTATAGTAATTTCTCCTCGAATTGAGGCGGAAGCTCCATTGGCCAGCTGAATAACCCCCTCCGACGGAGATAACCTACTATTTAAAATGTTACCCACTTTAGCGCCGAAGTAGGATCGCGTAGCGCCTGGGTCGATTAGGGCACAGAATTGTTGACCCTCCAGACATAATGGGAGGAACAAACGTCTGTCAAACAACCCTACCAAATCCACGTTTTCCGCGCCATGAACGGCATCCTGCTCGCCAATCGGGATTGAGGAGTTTTCCGAAGGAGGATCGTGAATAAGTACGTGTACCACGCGGGGGGCTCCCGGTGTATGTACATCCTCGTCCGGCTCAAAAGGTTCCTCTCTCCTTGTCGAGCGATCTTTGGTCTCAGGCACGTATTCATCAAAAGGCTGAATTTCATCAAAATGGTCTACAGATGTGGTAGCAGGGTATTTCCATGGTTTGTCGCGATATTGCCCTTTCGAACTCAGTTTAGTGGGCTGCGCAATCCGCGGTTCGAACTTGGAGGATTTTTCAGAAGTTAAGTGTGAGGTCTCACCCCCTCCTATTGTGGCCCTCGACGAGAGTTTTCCAGATTCGCACGTGAGCATGTCGGACATTCACTGGCAATTACATCCGGTTTTCCACAAGAATAGCAAAACGTCTTCCGTGGGACTATGCATTGAGCGAACCAGTGCCCTTCTTGACCGCAGTTCCAGCACTTAGATGGGTGGGACATTTTTGCTCCTGGCGAGGTGGTACGTGGTGACTTCCTGCCTTTCGAACCACGTTTCCCAGATTTTAGTGGCTTTCTTCCACTGGGCTTGGAGGTGACATATTCCCTCCCTTGGAATTTCTGGGTGCCACTCGACCGTTCAGTGGATGGAGATGCTTGTTTCTCCACTTGAGTACTTCTCGTTTCGGGGATAGGTGCCTTAGGCTGTAACAAGGTGGCCTTCAATGCTACCACTAATTCAGCTAAGTCTCCCTTTTCGTTCGGTTCCTCTTCCACTGCAGCGGTTTTACTTCGCCGTGATCGTTCGGGTGGTCGGTACGCGGTTCCCGGCAAAAAGACTTGATCCACCGCGGGAGGTGGGCGAAAGGCTTTCCGCCTCCTATTTCCTTCTTCCACTTCTCGTGCTAGATCCTGAAGTGATTCAAAGGTCTGGCATTGTCGCCGCCAAATTTTCTCTTGGATCTCTGGTAACAAATTCTCGTATACGATATTTACCTGCTGTGCGAGAGGTAACGGTTCTGGCATCCTGTCAAAAATCGCTCTTATTTTTATGAAGAACGATGCCACCCTTTCGTCACGGCCTTGAGTGCGATTCCGTGCTTCGCTGTATAATTGGGATTGGATATCTTCCCTACTAAATTGTTTCCGGAAGGCGGTCACGAACTGGCTTCATGTTTCCCACCGATTTTTGTGGGATCGATGCCACAACCTAGCTTCACCTCTTAGGATTGATGGAAGTGCTCTTACCACATCTTCAAGAGATAGGTTCATACTTTCGGCACATTCCGTTAAATTTTCCAGAAATTCTTCGGGATCCTCTTGTGGTTCCCCGCTGAACGAGATACCCCACTTTCGCATGGTTTCGCATGCTTTATCCTCTCGCCGTATACTCCCACCATAATTTCCGCGTGTACTCTGTCTTCTGGAGCCAACTGGATAGTACGAATAGTCCAGAACCTCCCCCTCCCTTAAAAGTGACGTAGACAGCCTGGGAAGAGCCAGGCATATTATTGCACCTATATAATGGTTGTGGGTAAGGTGGTGTAGACGAACGTTGAGGAGGTGGTATTGTACCACGTGGTTCATCGTGGTTCCATTGTGGTGGTATTTCTTGTGGCACGAGCGTTTGATCATTCCATCTTAAATGCGGTTCTGATGTTTTGTTTTGTCGAAGATGGTTGTGTATGTTTGATGTGGGGTTATGTTCTATTCCGTGGTTGTATGATTGATAATGGAGGTTACTCCATGCGTTATCTGGATGTTGTTCGATTGATTGCTGTGTTGAAGACCATATTTGTGTTCTCGGGATTGTTTGTTCAACCCTCTCTTGAAATAAGGGAGTAGTACGGATTCCTGTCGTACACGTAGTGATCGTCACAGTTGGTGGTATTGTGGTTGACATTGCCGTGGTGGACAGTGTCGTGGTCGTTGCTGTAGTGGTTTCCCCCGTTATTGTTATTGGTGGGTCGTGAAGCGATAATAAATCGTCCGAGTATATTTCGTTTGGATTTCTTATCCGTGGTACTTTATTGTGGATGTACCACTGAGATCTGTTTGTGTATATTGTGTTTTAATTATTTGTATTACTTATACACTATTATACATACATACATTTATTCCATCACAATAAATGAAAACGATTCCACAAATGTCGAAACAATTGTAGTACATGGAACGTAAAATGTCACTATTAACCACTTATTTTAGTTAACGATAATTGTTCACAATAGTAGATAGTTCACATATTATATGTGAATTAATATCACGATTATTGATTGTATGATATTAATTATTTGATGTCATGTAATCAATATTTTACTTCCATATACCACTATAAGACTTGGTTGATTAATTGAATATCGATTTGCTAGTCGATAGTTCGTTTGAATGCGAAATTTGTTTTTATTTTTTCAATTTGGTATTTGCATCCCATAGACAACTCCAAATTAAATTTTCAAAGTTGATTTTGCCTTCAAAAATGCATTGAACAGTGATACATCACAAAAAATGTGGAAAACACAGTGCGACAAACACTTCGAATACGCGTTTCGATTGCAAAAACGAAGCGAACCTGAAAATCATGAAAACGAAATGGCGAAAGCCATGTGCTCTATGCACTACCGCGTTGTGGCGCCATTTTGTGACGCTGGTTTCCGCGCGAGCTTTGCGGCTTTCCGCCGCGCGCCAGTCGTTTCCGACCTCGTGGCAAAAGGGCGAAAAATGCCTAACGGCAAAATGTCCCACGAGTCGAAAAGACACTCACGCGGGGTGGCACTCAGCTCGGCTAGCTGAGAACGAAATGTCGAAAAGGCGAAAACCGCGAAACACTCCGAAATGAGCCCTGGAACGGGCCAACCCTCGGCGATTCCTGCGGACGGTAGAGCACGAAGTTGCTCATCTACCGGGTGAGGGCGAGAGCACTGGCGTTGCGAGTCGAAATGGACAATACCACAACCACCGAGAGTGGTCCAAAATAATACTCGCGTTCCGTCACCACCGTATGATTATTTATTGATAATGAATAAGGTCCATACAACAGAACGCGTGACGAACTTTGGCCACCCGGGTGACTGACATGCGGTTGCGATATCGAGAGAGGTGCGCGGCGCGAGCGGAGCAGAGGGGCACAATACCTTGCCACTTTTCTCCTGTGGACAGGGACCCCCAAGAAGGTGGTTGGTATCCTGGCTCCAGTCTCGAAAACAAAAAAAACTAATTCCTCTTTATCACAGAGTGTAGTAAGTTCGCGGCGCCAAAAGAAGTTGTCCCGATGCGTGACCAAGTCGAACTGACTCCCACTACTCGTGGTCTTGATGGGTCCACCGGACGGCGAGCGACGCGCCCGCTAGGGGCCAGTAGCTGAACTACAACACATAAGTAGAGTCTCCGGCCGCCCTACCTCTCTTCCATATCGCATATACTATATCCAAAATGCTTCGTTAAGTTCCAAAATGTGTCGCTAGCTGCAGATCACAAATCGGTGGTTATCGACGTACCAACCGATAGACATATACGTACATGGGAACGGCCATAGTATGTAATGTCCGCGCACCAATATACAAAATTATATAAATACAAAATTGAGCCACGAGGTGGCGTAATAGTACATAAATTCTTAATATAACTATGTTTTCACGATAATTGGTATTTTTAAATAATAACGGTGAAAAATCCAAACACTAATAAAATACAGTAATCTAGATAGTAGGCAAACATCGAAATTATATAATTAGGGTGAAGCGAGGATTTTCCTCCTCGAATGAGGAGAGCACGACTTGGCACATTAGGTACTAATATCATCGACAATACGGGATTTAAGCTACCGGTCTGTGCCTCATCGTAGGACTTGTCCCCTGCCCGTTTTTTTTGGGGTCGCGATAGACGCTCTGCCGGTAAAGTAGAGTTTGCTTGTGACGTGGCAAGTGTGCCACGTCACAGTATTCTTCTGGTTGCAATTGATTTTCTTTTAACAATTTCCTTAGTTGGCTTAGTTTGTTGTGTATGTTCTTTACCCTTTGTTTTTCTGTGGCGTTTCTTCTGATGATTTGGGTAGCCGTTTTCTCAGGCATCTTTTCTTTTCCTTGTCGTGACATTTGTTTTGTTCGTTTTTTTTCTTATTATTTCCTGTGGGGGGTTTCTTTTCCTTTTATTGAAAAAGGAGAAAGAAGAAAAGGAAGAAAAGAAGAATTTAATCTTTCTATATATATAACTATTTTTGTGTATTGTATTATATATAACTTTTAATATTATCTTAGTATAATAGCTTATATTATAATAGTATCTAGCTAATGTATCCTTATCGTATGTATCGTATTTCTGTTCATATTTATTTAGTATTCTTGAGACGTAAGCTACGTCTTTTCCTACTTCTCCTTGGGATAGAATACCTCCTATACCGAATCCTGAAGCGTCTGTTGTAATTATAAATGGTTTATCAAAATCTGGATATTGTAATACTGGCGCTTCGCAAAGTTTATTTCGTAGAATTTCAAATGCATTAATTTGATCTTTTTCCCAGGTGAATGGTCCTTCCTTTTTTAATAAATCTGATAATGGTTTTGTTATTTTAGAAAAATTTTCTATGAATCGCCTATAATAGTCTGCCAAGCCAAAAAATTGCCTAATGTTTTTTTTATTTTTGGGTATTGGGAAATTCTTTACACTCTGTATTTTTTTGGGGTCGGGTTTCAGTCCATCTTTACTTATAATGTGACCTAAATATCCTACTTCTTTCCTTAGGAATTCGCACTTATCTGTTTGTAGTTTCAAATTAGCTTCTCTCAATCGTTCCATTAATTTTTGACATTTTGTTTTATGTTCTCTTAGTGATCTTGCATAGATAACTATATCATCCAGATAAACAAATAATTCGTTACCCTGTAACCCTGCTAATACTACGTCCATTAACCGGTGGAAGGTCGCTGGTGCATTTCTAAGTCCGAACGGCATTCTCTCAAATTCATAGTGTCCATGTGGTGTTGAAAAAGCCGTCTTATGTGAGTCATTTTTATTCATCTTAATTTGGTGGAATCCTGAAGCGAGGTCAAAGACCGAAAAGTACCTTGCTCCTCCGAGCTGATCTAGTATATCTATAATGTTAGGTAACGGGTAAGAATCTGGTATTGTTTTTTCATTCAATTTTCTAAAGTCTAGAACCATTCGCCATTTTTTATTACCTTGAGAATCCGGTTTCTTTGGTACTATCCAAACTGGTGTATTATATGGTGAATTTGATTGTTTTATAATACCATTTTCTAGTTGTTCTTTTACTTGTTTATTTAATTCATCTTTGTGTATTGGAGGAAATCTATATTGTTTTGTATTTATTGGTATGTCGTTTGTTGTGATAATCTTATGGTCTGTAAAGTGAGTAAAGCCTAACTGTTCGTTCGGTAGGTGAAATACATCCGCATTTTCGTTTAGTATTTCGAAGACGTGACCTTTTTCTTCTTTATTGAGGTGGTCAGTTCTTAGTAACTCTCTTACTTCCAATGCTCTCTGTTCCTTTCCTCCGTAGTTCCCATCGCATTCGAAGAATCTTTCTGACTTAATACCCACATAGAAATAAAATCTTCAGAATATTCTGAAAATATCTCAAACAAAATGTTGCAAATGAGATATTCTGATAACATTTCATTTGAAACATTCTATATGTATAATTCTCAGAATATTCTAGAGATGTAGTATTCGAAATGTCTCACGACATTTCAAACTTGATGTCAACCGAACGTTGCCCAGGAAATGTTGCAGAACATTGCAGATGAGACATTCTGGAAATATTTAATTAGCGATATTCTACACATATGGTTCTTAGAATATTCTGGAGATAATGCAGTGCATTTCTAGATATAATCTTGTTCACGCTATAATAATATACATGCGACCATAGCGTAGTGGTTAAGACGTCAGCGTAGTAAACGGAAGACCCGGGTTCGATTCTCCGTCGGAGTAAATTATTTTCAGATTCATAGATTTATTTGCGAGCGAAATTGTATAACTATATTCCGTAATATCATATATAACGAAACATAATAATAAAAATCAAATTAAATATCTATAATAATTCGTTCTATTTTTGAAGCTTTCTTTATGGCCGAAATGTCTTTAGAATGTCAAAAGAATATCTGCAGAACAACTCCAGAATATATATGTTGTATCACAGAATAAACTCAGAACGTCTCTACAATGTCTCTAGAATATTCCAGATGTGACCAGAATATCAAAAAAGCGGACATAAGATGTTCTGGGGATGTCTCTAGAATATTCCTGATAACATCTCCAGAATATTAATGTCTCAAAAGTAATATTATGGAAATGTCGTCGGGATATTTCTCTTCTATGTGGGTACCGTAGCATACCTTTTCAGGGGTCTTGCTGTTTTCATCATTTGTAGATAATTCTCTTAGTTCATAATTGTCGTATAAAGCATCATTTTCACTGTAGTATAATTCGATGTTATTTTTATTGAACTCGTCAGTTTCATTTAATTTATCATTTTCTTCTATGATAAATTTATATACATCGTTCAACTCATAATTTTCGTTTTTTCCATAATTTCCATGTTCATATAATTCATCATTTATTTCGTATATTTCATAGCTGAAATCATAGTTTCCATCTTCTTTGAATTTGTAATTCATAATTTCTTTTCTATCAGATTCAGAGGGTAGATCTTGATCCTGTTTATTTTTACTGGATTCAGAGGATTTAACTTAATCTGTTTTACTATATTTATTCATACTTTCAATCGTAATTTCATTTTCATTGATAATTTCTTGTTTATTAGATTCAGAGGGTAAATCTTGATCTTGTTTACTTTTACTGGATTCAGAGGATTTAACTTGATCTGCTTTATTATATTTATTCATACTTTCGATTGTAATTTCATTTTCATTGATAATTTCTTGTTTATTAGATTCAGAGGGTAAATCTTGATCCTGTTTATTTTTACTGGATTCAGAGGATTTAACTTGATCTGCTTTATTATTTTTATTCATACTTTCAATCGTAATTTTATTTTCATTGATAATTTCTTGTTTATTAGATTCAGAGGGTAAATTTTGATCCTGTTTACTTTTACTGGATTCAGAGGATTTAACTTGATCTGCTTTACTATATGTATTTGAAGCATAATTTGTATCTTCATAAGATTCATCGTTTACTCCATAAATTTTATTATTTTCTTCGTATTCGTAAAATGCGTTGTTTTTACTTTCATATAATTTGACTAATTCAGACTCGTGTAATTAGTCGGCATGATGGTCGTGCGGGCTAAGGCATCAATCTTAGTCCGCCTGAACTGAACGTCGCGAAGGGCCCGAGTTCGAATCCCCGTCCTGCAATTTTCTCTGCTTATGTCCAGTGTGGAATAACCGGGGAACCTTGCTGGGCGAAGGTACGAATTTGGGACCGCTGCCGACCCCCGTCCGCAGTTATCGGTACCGTCAGCGTCTTATCCGCGGTCGGAACGTCGTGGGTCTTATCTCGGATAAAGAGGGGATAAGCCCCGCGTCGTACTCGCTAAGGCACAGACCGCCGAATCTGCTAGTGGTACCGATATTGGGGTAGGGGGGACTGGCTGTGGGTGGGTGTTGTGTTGTATATGCCTAGTTCTGTCATTGTACTGTCCGTCTCTGTCCTGTACCTCTCCACCCGAGAGCCGACCCGCATATAGACAAATCGTCATTAACGCGGGGGAAAATAACCTGTCCTTTGTCCTTGTCCTTTGACTCGTGTAATTCATTACCGTCTTGAGAGGCTTGTAATTTGTTTGTATTAATTTCGTAAGGTTTGCGTAGTGTATTGAATTCCTCAAATTCGTTGGTTCCATGAGATACTCGTGCCTCATAGTTTTCACTATTTTCGCAAAGCTTACGATTCCTATGCTCATTAGTTTCACGAGATACTTGTTCCTCATTATTTTTGTTGTACTTGTCGTAAACCTTACTGTTTTCATTGAATTTTTGAAATTCATTACTTGCGCGAGATACTCATGCCTCGTGGTTTGTACTTTTTTCGCAAAGCTGACATTCACCTAATATTTGTGTATTGGTGTCATGAGATACTCGTGCCTCATGATTTTTGTCATTAAGCTTCCGATTTGAACTGAATTCTTCGAACTCTTGGTTCCATGAGATACTTGTGCCTCATGAATTTCCTTTTCGTAGAGTTTACGATTTTCACAAATTTCTTTATGTTCACAGGTTTTATAAATTATTCGTGTCTCACTATTATTGTGGAAATGCTTTACATTTCTCTTGAATTCGTCAAATTCATTATTTCTTCTGTGTAATTCAAAATCATCATTTTTTGTATTCTGTAGTCCTTCCTTGTAATTTGAAAAAATATTTGTTAATTCTTGTAAGATACCCTCTATTCTTTTATTCTTTGCAAATGTTCCCCGAGGGGGTTGTTCCTCGCTGGCGCCGTAATTGTCTCGACAGTCGAAAAATAAATTTTTTTGTCATCCCATTGGATGCAATCGTTTTCGTAGTCGATGTTTGCTTTTATTTCATGGAAAAATTCTGAACCTAATATTCTATCTGCGTCAATGGGAAAATTGTCCTTGACAATATAAAATGTTGTCATGTTCCCTAATATGTCTATTTGTACAAGTCCTAAGGTAGTTACCGGTTGATGCGTAATTCCTTTCAAGTCAATTATACCTCTTTGATTTTTGTTTCGGAGTGTAAGAAACTCTTTTTTAATATGTTTACACTAGATCCTGTATCAAGCATTAATGATATTTCTGTGGAGAGATTTTCTGAACCTATTGTTATTGTGGGCACATCACTTTCGCTTAATTTAATTGTGGCTATCTCTCTTGTACTCAGTCTTCGTCCGCTGGTGCCGTTATGTAGATTTGGCGGTGGTTTTTGATTGGCTTGTTCTCCCGTGCTGCGCCGTTGTACGGAAGATCGTTTAAGTTTCCCGGATTTTGTTTTTTGTTAAGTTCCTGTGACCCATTGGTATGTGACGACATATTTCTTGCTATGAGTTCCATGCAGTTATTTGCGTCATGTCCTACGTTTCTGCAATATCTACACTGTATTTGTGTTTGCGTTTGTTAGGTTGGCATTTTTCGCGGGTTGTAGTATTATTACGACTTGGCTGTTGGTGTTGGGGAATTCCCCTTTGTTGAAAATTTCCTTGATTTTGATTATAATTTTTCAATGGACTATTTTGATGATACATATTTGTGTTATTTTGTGGAAAATACGTGTAATTAGTATTTGCATATCTATTGTCAGGTAGAGTACGATTTTGCGTTGAGTAGTTTCTTTGAAAAATGTTATTTGGTCCTCTAGTATTATGCCAACTCGAATATTGGGGTATGTTGTAGTTAGGATTCCTATTGTTATATTGCCGATTATAAGGAGGATTTCCATAGTTACCTCCGGGACTTCGTTTGAAATTGAAAGTTTCGTTGTTGAAATTTGAATTTCTTTTGTTGGAATTATTCCTGAAATTGGAGTGTTGGTTATTGTACGATGACTCGCGTTTTTGGTTGCTTGCGCCACGTAATCGCCAACATGTATTCGCAATGTGTCCATTTTTATTACATACTTGACAGATTATGTCTGCGTTAATAGTCCTTACTCTGTGATTTGGTTGTTTGTCTTGTTTTATTTCCGCGCCTCTTAATGTTTCTGTAGCTTTAAGTTTCTTTTCTAATTGTATTGCTCTTTGCATTGCTACACTGAGAGTTGCAAAATCTTCGTTTCCCATTCTGATATCTATTTCGCTTTTCAATCCTCGTAAAAACGTTCTTTTTACTTTTAACTCCGCCCGTTCTCTGCGTCATTTACTATCCCATCTTCGTTAACGGCTTTATATGTTTCGATGATTTTATCACCTATTTCTCTTACCCTGTTTGCATAGGATACAACGCTCTCAAAGCCGAACTGAAATACTCCACTTAGTTCGTATTCTGCATCATCTATTGATACAACGGGGGCATATTTTTCACGTAAATTATTAATAAGTTCTTGCACAGTTGTGAAAATTTCATTTTTCACTGAACGACGAGCTTCACCTTGTAATTTGGACTTTATTAGTTTTACCAAATTCGCTTCCGCATCTGGTACCATATCGCGTGCCTCTTCGCATCCGTCTATAAATGCATATAATTTATTAGGCTCTCCGTCGAATGTTGGTATTACACTTAGAGCGTCTTTGAGTGTAATGTTTTGTCCATGGAGCACCCTCGGCTCATTTGCTTGATCTAACTCCTCCATTGTTGCCGGAAATGGTTTTATAATATCCTTGTCGTCCTGGTTCAAGCTGAAGTACTCGTCATTTGCTGACGAAAAGGAAGCGTCGGATAAGTTGTTTCGTATGTCTCTTTTTGTACTTATTGGAGTACTGCTTGTTAATTTTATTTGAGACAAAAGCTGTTTATACCATGGTCTAGTATTATCTAAATGTATTTCTTCGGAATTCTTTGGTTTTTCTTCTGATTTTAATTCCTGTCTGGCAGACCTGTCTTGTTTAAATACGATACTGTTATTGTGCTGTTCGTTCGTGTTTCCTTCACATTCGTTGTGTATAGTTATATTTTCATAACTTTTAAATTCGTTCCAGTTGTGTTCTGTTTCAATTTCGTCGTTTTCACTTTTATTCGATCCAATTTCATTTATGCTACTTTTAACTGGGTTTTCATTATTCTCAACTGCAATATCGTTCACGTTGATCTCGATTATGTCTGTAAGATCACTAGGTTTTAATATATTATTTTCAGTTGGTTGTGTTATAGACGAATTTTTTTGTTCGATTTCAGTTTCGTTGGGTGTTTCTTCTATTTTTGAAAGGGTTTGTTCCTCGTGTACCTGTTCTGTGTTCTTTACATGTTTGCTTTAAGAACACACGTTGTGCGGCTTTTTTAATTTGCCTTTCACTTGTTAAGGCTTCTCCTAATAATGTATTTTTTTCTTCGATTTCTAAATTTTTTGTAAAATTTCGAGTAACACGCTTGTCTATCATTTAGTTATATCACTTTTATACGCTTACTAGCTTTCATTATTGCTTAATACATAATCACTATTTTATTATTAATATTTTTATTATAGAATTTGTCATAGAAAATATACACATTTGTATGCAAGGTGTAGCGTGCTTGTAATATTTACTATATATCTGTATGTATATGTATTTGTATTAAGTACGTATTCTAATTATGTCTAAGATTCATACATGGGTGATTTCTATAAAATTATTATTTTGATATGAGAGTCGGTCATTTTTTTTTATTGGAATTTCCCACAAGTGCAATTAATTCAACTTCATATCCCTACTCGAAAAGGAGGATAGAAAAGCATAGAAAAGTATAGAAATTCTGCGTGATTCGTATGCTTTTGAATCCTATTTTTGGCACATAATGTAAATCTATCAATTCTTATCCTATCTGAATACTTCGAGTAAAGCCAATGTTAATATTTTTCTATCCATTAGGTAAAATCAATAAATTTCTATCCCAATCGTGTATAGAGAATCAATCCAAATGTATCTCATTACACTTTTATCATTATGTATCCTAAAAATTTATAGAAATTCTATCAAAACGAATCAAAATGTGATTTTTATATTTTTACGGTTCAGGTCGACCGCTCCGTAGTTTTCGGTGTCTAGGAATTCCGCACCGTAGTTTTTCGCCGTCCAGGTCGACCGCTCCGTAGTTTTCGGTGTCTAGGTATTCCGCACCGTAGTTTTTCGACGTCCTGGTCGACCGCTCCGTAGTTTTCGGTGTCTGGGTATTCCGCACCGTAGTTTTTCGCCGTCCAGGTCGACCGCTCCGTAGTTTTCGGTGTCTAGGAATTCCGCACCGTAGTTTTTCGCCGTCCAGGTCGACCGCTCCGTAGTTTTCGGTGTCTAGGTATTCCGCACCGTAGTTTTTCGACGTCCTGGTCGACCGCTCCGTAGTTTTCGGTGTCTAGGTATTCCGCACCGTAGTTTTTCGCCGTCCAGGTCGACCGCTCCGTAGTTTTCGGTGTCTAGGTATTCCGCACCGTAGTTTTTCGCCGTCCAGGTCGAACGCTCCGTAGTTTTCGGTGTCTGGGTATTCCGCACCGTAGTTTTTCGCCGTCCAGGTCGACCGCTCCGTAGTTTTCGGTGTCTAGGTATTCCGCACCGTAGTTTTTCGCCGTGCATGTCGACCGCTCTGTAGTTTTCGGTGGCTAGCTATTCCGCACCGTAGTTTTTCGACGTCCAGGTCGACCGCTCCGTAGTTTTCGGTGTCTTGATATTCCGCACCGTAGTTTTTCGCCGTCCAGGTCGACCGCTCCGTAGTTTTCGGTGTCTAGGTATTCCTCCCCGTAGTTTTTTGCCGTTCAGGTCGACAACTCCATAGTTTTCGATGTTTAGGTATTCCGCACCGTCGTTTTACGCCGTCCAGGTCGCCCGCTCCGTAGTTTTCGGTGTCTAAGTATTCCGCACCGTAGTTTTTCACCGTCCAGGCGAAAAACTATGGGACGGAACATCTGGACAACGAAAACTATAAAGCGGACCACCTAGATATCGAAAACTATGGAGCAGTCGACCTAGACGGCCAAAAACTATGGTGCGGAACACCTGGACAACGAAAACTATGGAACAGACCACTTGAAGAACAAAACACTACGCGCGTGGGTCCGCGCGTGCGCATGTGTGTGTATCCCAGCAATTGTTGTTTTACTATCAAGATTATGCTTATGTCTTGCCATTTTCGAGATATTTGAGAATTTTAAAAATTTTCAGGTTTGCAAATTTTTAAAATCTCCCTACTCGAAAAGGAGGATAGAAAAGCATAGAAATTCTGCGTGATTCGTATGCTTTTGAATCCTATTTTTGGCACATAATGTAAATCTATCAATTCTTATCCTATCTGAATACTTCAAGTAAAGCCAATGTTAATATTTTTCTATCCATTAGGTAAAATCAATAAATTTCTATCCCAATCGTGTATATAGAATCAATCCAAATGTATCTCATTACCCTTTTATCATTATGTATCCTAAAAATTTATAGAAATTCTATCAAAACGAATAAAAATGTGATTTTTATATTTTTACGGTCCAGGTCGACCGCTCCGCAGTTTTCGGTGTCTAGGTATTCCGCACCGTAGTTTTTGACGTCCACGTCGACCGCTCCGTACTTTTCGATGTCTGGGTATTCCGCACCGCAGTTTTTCGCCGTCCAGGTCGACCGCTCCGTAGTTTTTGGTGTCCAGGTATTCCGCTACGTAGTTTTTGACGTGTAGGTCGACCGCTCCGTAGTTTTCGGTGTCTAAATATTCCGCACCGTAGTTTTTCGACGTCCAGGTCGACCGCTCCGTAGTTTTCGGTGTCTGGGTATTCCGCACCGTAGTTTTTCGCCGTCCAGGACGACCGCTCCGTAGTTTTCGGTGTCTAAGTATTCCTCCCCGTAGTTGTTTGCCGTTCAGGTCGACAACTCCATAGTTTTCGATGTTTAGATATTCCGCACCGTCGTTTTACGCCGTCCAGGTCGACCGCTCCATAGTTTTCGGTGTCTAAGTATTCCGCACCGTATAGTTTTTCACCGTCCAGGAGTGGTCGATCTAGACTGCGTAAAACTACGGTGCGGAACACCTGGACAACGAAAACTATGGAGCGGACCACCTGGATACCGAAAACTATGGAGCAGTCGACCTAGAGACGGCGAAAAACTATGGTGCGGAACACCTGGACAACGAAAACTATGGAACAGACCACTTGAAGAACAAAACACTACGCGCGTGTGTCCGCGCGCGCATGTGTGTGTATCCCAGCAATTGTTGTTTTACTATCAAGATTTCGCTTATGTCTTGCCATTTTCGAGATATCTAAGAATTTTTTAAATTTTCAGTTTTGCTAATTTTCAAAATTCGTTCGTATATACGTATTAACCGACTCAATGGGATCCCCCCTTTTGATAGCCTCCAAAATTTTGTCATATCTTGCTTATCTCTGGCCGTTTTTGAGATAATTAAGAATTTTTAGAAATTTTAACGTGTAACAGAAATATTATATTACGTTAATGATAGTGATCGACAGTGGTAGACCAGTGGTCGGTGTCGCGCGCGATCGTTGTTTCTAGTCAAATATTCTTGGTGGGGAACACTACTTGGATAGGTGACGCTTGAGAACAACTTAACTTAAGATAATTAAATCAACTGAAAAAAGTTAAAAAATATTTGAATTAAATAAAAAATAATAATAAAATTAAAAATAAAAAAAAATTTTTATACAATGAGGAAAAAATTTAAAAACAAAAAATTAAAATTTGCTATGCTTCTTAATTCTTACTGAAGGAATGAAATTCGTGACGAACGTATAGTATAGAAAAATATCGAAACAAATCCTATCAATTTCTATCCACTTTAGTTAGGATAGAAAAATATAGAATTAATTCGTGCCAAAAATAGGATAGGAAAATATTGGAAAAAATCCTATACTTTTCTATGCTCCTTTTCGAGTAGGGATGTATGCAATAGAATAAATTAAAGTCAGCATTTATCTGATGTTTATTGTATAGAGTATGCGAAAATGTCCGCACCTATATTTTTCTCGAAAAACAATTTTTAACGTGATTTTAGTTTTGCATGAAAAATAGTAAACCTGGTGCTCATTAATTTCGTTTAATTTCGGTACTAGATAGTTATTAGTGTTACTGGGACAATTTTATTTCATGATTTTATAAAATATCATCCATGTGTGAATTTTACCATTCTAGTATATTGTTAGAGTACATAGTATATGGTATATATCTCGGGTTTGATTGCTATTGAATTTATTACTTTATATCTTGAAGACGCGCCAGCCTGTCTGCTCACGACAGCGGGAGAGGTTATAGTAAGTTATGTGAGGAGTATCTTATGGTAGGTCCTGTTTCACGACATGCAGGTAGTGAGGTGTTACGTTAATCATGACGATAAAAGAAAGATGTTAGAGAAGATAATTTTGAGATTTAAATTTTATTTTATGACGGGGACAAAAATCAAGGTTTCGTAATGCTTAAGTAATGAGTGTTGCTCATAATATTCATGAAATTGAAAATTCTCGAAATTTAAGATATGTATGGGAGTTTGATATAAAAGGAATATGAATCCGTTTAGGAAAGACGAAAGTTTATTTTTTTAATTCATTTTCTGCTAAGATATATTAATTTTTGACAGGTTGTGTTATTGTTTTAAGTGGCTTTGGTTTTTTTAACAAACAAACAAACAAATAATTCAATTTTCCTCAGATAGGTAATTTGTTAAAATTATCGGGGGTCATTACTGGTATAAATAACTTATTATCAATAAGTTCTTGTTTAGTGCTAAATATGCAGAAAAGAAAGCAATTAAAAAGAGCTTCGGAAATAATAGTAGTTATTAAAATTTTGATTTTTCGACAAAATTGTGTAACAAGTTACAGGTTAATAAAACAAAAATATTATCAATTTAAATGTGATTATTTTTTGAAATTCTTAAATAATGAATAATAAAAATTATTTTTAAAAAATTGTAAAGAAAAAATACAAGTTTAAAATAGCAAAACGTCGACAAAAGATGTTATTAAGAATTTTAATTTTCCTAAAACAAAATTTTAAATGACCAAGTTTCTTGTTTAAGACTTTTTCCTATAAAATTCAAAGGTTACACAAATCTTAAATTATTATACAAACTGAATTTTCCTGAAAAATGGTACGATACACCATTTTCGATAAGTTAAAGAAAACAAAAAAAAAATTATCAATTTGAATTCGGTTTCGGAATTCGGTTTTTTTTGGATTTTCCTAAAAATAATTGTGAAAGACATAAGTTAAAATTAGCAAACCACATTAAGATGTCATTACGAATTTTAGTTTTTCTAAACAAAAAATTTCTAAAACGATAAAGGACTACACAGTTACACAAATCTGAAATATTAAATTACAATTTGGATTTTTCTGCAAAAAATGGCAAAGGCACAATTTACGATGAGTTAAAAATATCAGAACAACGAAGAAAAAAGATGTTAATAAAAATTGTCATATTTTCTTGTTATTAAAAATTCAAAGATAACACAAATCTGAAATATTTAAAAGAAAGATAAATTTTAAAATTTTAAAATTTGTAAACAAAAAATTTGTAATAAGCACTAGTTTTGGCAATAAAGAATAGGATTTTAATTTTTCCTGAAAATTTTAAATTTGAACAAATGAAGAATATATAATCAACTATAGGAATGACTGCCACAAATAATAATTGTATAAATTATTCATTTTTTATATCTGGAATAAAATTATTGTTAAAATATGCCACTAATTGTTATGGAGAAAGTTACGTAAAGGTATTTAAAATTTCATTTAGAAGTGTACTTGTTGAGGCGCTGTTGCTATAATTGAAGTTAAACAAAAAGTTCTAAGTTATAACAATAATTGATATTATTTACAAGAGTAGGCGACTGTTGAGCGTTTTACGACTCGAGTTGAGCGTTATAACTCTCTTCGGGGCCGTCCGCGCTTTTGCACGTAGGTCCTCTTTCGAGGGGCGTCTACTCCTGTAAATAAATTGGGGTGTTCAAGAGGGAAGTTTGTTAAGGAAAACAAGTTATTATTTACAACTACTTCTTATTTATTACATTCAATTAATTGTAAAGCTCGGATTCGGAACAGAGAAGAGGATGGGGTTAGTAAAAAAATGTCGAGGCAGACCGATTGCAGGCCATGGCTGATTTTAGGGATGGGTCGACATATTAGTTAAAATGACTCACGCCGTGTGATAATAATCGATGTTAAGTGGACAGCGCTGTGCTCCTAGTGGATGGTCTTCTTCGGGTCTTCCTCTAGTGTCGGGCGTTATCGCGCACTTCGGCGAAGTTGGAGAACTGGGTGATCCGATTGAGAAGAGGTGAACTTAAATTTTCGACTAGTGAACACCCGCGTAGCCCGATCTTATTTCCTTCGAAAAACTAACTGCTTTTCGGGCCCATCGCCTTGGCCTTTTATAGTTTGCACTTGATATCGGAATTGGAAAAAGGTGGGAGATTACGTGGACAAAAAGATATAAAGTAGGAAAATTGGGGAATCCAGGATTTGACGCTTAGTTACAATAATTGTAAAATAATATTAACAAGTTTGGTATTTCTCTACGTTTTTCGGCCGCTGCATTTGCAATTAAAATTTAAACATTTTTGGCGGTGATTTTACAATTTGTAGTGTTTACAATTGAGAAGTACATAGTGTTTATTAGTTACAGGTTGCTTGCGTATCTATGAACTACTGTTAGTTATTATTAATTGCTTTATTATTTAAACATTATTGAGGTATTGTTAAAACATTGTTGAATTACTGTTGTCGATTTTTATCAGAATTCAGACAGCTGTATCGTAGCTTGATGCTGTTGTGTGCCTCGCGGTGATTCTTTTTATTGCTTTTCGGGGAAGAGATAGTATAGAGGTCATAAACTATGTATGTCCATCCGCCAATGGTCTAGTACTCTGCCCGCTGCACTAGCTGTGTTCAAAGAATAGAGTAGAATAGAATAGAATTATTTTTTATTTAGCTTGAGGGGGTACCTCTTGGGCTAACCATACAAAGAAATACAATCATTTTATAAGCTAGAGAGATACAGGATATAATAGAGTATACGCAATTGCTAAAATATAGAAGATAACTACAGTAAGTTTTAGCGCAATAGGGGAGGTGTTGAACCGCAATCGAAGATATCTACAGGAAGCGCAATGTCACAGATCAGATATTGATTATTGAATGATTAGCTAATTAGCCGAACAATTTTTGGCCCGAGATTTCGCAGTCACGAAGAAAACGAAATAGTTTTCGTTTAAATATATTTACGCTTTGACTTTTTTTTACATTGTTCGGTAAAGCATTCCAAAGCCTAGTAGATGTAATGAGGAACGATCTAGAGTAAGCTTCGGAACGGTGGGCGGGCACTCGTAGCTCGCTTACGCACGAACGAAGAGCGCGATTAGTGACGTCACTGCGCCATACATATTTAACATACAGATAGCACGGAATCTTATTTTTAAATAGTTGATACGTAGCGATGCCAAGAAAGTAGAGTCGTCGCGATGTCAAAGTGAGCCACTCAAGTTTAACACGATGTATCGTAATATGTTCGTCACGTCGAAGATTGAAGATGAATCGGATACCCGAATTGAGCATCTTTTCCAATTTCAGCTTTAATGTTAAGTCAAGATCGTTATAGACAGCGCAACAGTAGTCGAAGTATGGGAAAATTATGGAAGTGACGAGCTGTTTACGAGTGTCAGTTGGGAGCAGATTGCTATTCTTCCAAAGTTGTCTCAGAGTAGAGTAGACCCGTTTTGACGTAATGACAATATGCTGTTTCCATGACAAGGTGTTATCAAAATGTAGGCCTAGGTTGCGGACCGACTTAGCCCAAGGGATGATATTGTTCAGAACTCTAATGGGTGGCAAGTTAGCGAGGTCCAATAAGTTGGTAAAGTACGAGCTACCGATCACAATTGCTTGGGTTTTGTCGAAATTAACGACAAGATCATTATTCTGCGCCCACTCGCAGAATCTCTCGGCATCGCTGGTAATTCTTGCACAACCCGCCTCAATTTCTTGTGGAGGACAGCTGAGAAAAATCTGCGTGTCATCAGCAAAGATCATATGCTTGGTGTGTCGCAGGACTCCGGGGAAATCATTAATAAAGATGGAAAATAGTAAAGGTCCCAATACAGAGCCCTGAGGCACACCAGCATTTATTGGTAGCCAAGACGAAGCGACCTGGTTATCTAATAGAATTGCCTGTGACCTATTTGATAAGTAGTCAGCAAACCACGCTATAGCTGGATTGGAGAAGTTGGCAGCTTTGAGCTTCTCTAAGAGAGTGGTATGGTTGACTGTATCGAAGGCTTTGCTGAAATCGAACAGTAATAAGATGACGACATTACGATTTTCGATTGTCTCACGACAGAAATCAGAGACCATCAGTAATGCCGTTTGGGTGCTAAAGCCCTTACGGAACCCAGACTGATATGGGTCAAACCATTTTCGCTCATTCAGGAAGGCAACAGTCTGCTCGTAAACCAGCCTCTCAAGCATTTTCGAAGGTGTGCACAGTAAGGCAATCAGACGATAATCAGATGCCCTTATCGGTAGCTTCTTTTTACTGATAGGAACAACCAGAGCTCTCTTCCATTCAGCTGGGAAGGTAGAAGAACTTAATGAGAGATTAAAAAGATAAGTTAGGTAGGTAGCAATAACAGGAAAGGTTTTTACATAGAAGCTAATGGGTGCTTGATCTACACCTTTGGCCTCTGTTGTAGGTCGCGCGACACATGCCAGCAAATCGTTGATTGTGATGTTTGAAAAATGGAACTTGGCATCGTCATAGTGTGGAATCGTCGATGAAAGAGACAATGATTATGAAGAAAGACTAGGTACACTATTAGTAAGCGAAACAAAGTGAGAGTTTAGTTCATCGGGAGTACAGCAAAGTGGAGAGGAATTAACAGGGGATTTAGCGAGCCCAAGATTGCGAAGTTTGGCCCAAGTACTTTTAGGATCCTTCACCGATGAAAACTGTGCGCGAAAGTACTTTTCACGAGCCAGACGCCAAGCTATTCTGTAGGCTTTGTTGAGAGACAGTAGTTTGGGTCTTATCGACCGATCATGTGTGCGACGAAAGGCTCGCAAAGTAGTGTCACGTTCACGTTTGAGCAAACGCAGGTCAAGGGTATCCCAAGGGGTACTTTTATTATTTGGTACAAATGTTTTTAATGGAGCAAACTTATCGAAAGATGATAGTAGTCTATGTGAAAGTGTTGAACAGAGGAGGTTGATAGGGTGATGTGCGCCAGTGGGATACGTAAACGTACTCCAGTCGTAACTCTCGAGGTCGTCCAGCACCAGGTCAACATTAAAGTTTCGATAGTCACGACAAGTAATAGAAGTCTGAATTTTCGTTATGATTTTCAGATCGTAATCTATACAAATTAAATCATGTCCATAAACGAAGGGTAGGCTCACTTGTGAGGCAGACTTAACGTTATCCACACTATCGACAATACAATGGTCGATCCAAGAATCCGCGGTGCTACAGTGAAAGGTTGGAGAGTAGTTAACAATCTGTAGGCTGTTTTCCAAAGCGAACTGTTTTAAATAAGAAGTAGCGCTCGAATTTTTTAATAAGTCAATGTTAAAGTCACCCATTATAATAATATTACTATACTTACAGCTAAAGGATTGCAACACTGTTTCGAAGTTTTCTGGCAGGGGTTTATTAGGTGGCCGATAGATAACCGAGACCAGCACAGGGGGGGGGATGCGCAGCAAGATACCTCAGCAATAATGAACTCGTTAGAAGTATCTGAGATATCAGATAAAGCCAAGATTTTACAGGTTAATTGCTTGTGTATATACATTGCAACGCCCCCACCCCTGGCACCACTACGATCATGACGGAGGAAATAATAGTTGTCGAGCTGAAAATATCTGTCCAAAGATTGATCGGTAAGCCAAGTTTTAGTTAAGAGAATCATGTGAAAAAATGTAGAAAGGAAATAATGTCGAAAATCAGAAAATTTATTTTTAGAACCAATAGAGTGAACATTCAGATGACAAACTTTTAAACTCGACAACTTATCCATATGAGATAAAGTAGAGGTCGTTGATGCAGTTGAAGTGGCGTTGACGGCGGCCGTAGAATTGACAGACGGCGGTAAAGGTTGCGGTCACGACGAGATATTATTTAGATCCTCTTCAGTGAAAATTTCCACGACCTTTGCATCTTTAGTTGCACGGTAGTGGACGATGCCCTTGTATAAATATACAGATTTCTCCGGATGTCCTTTAACGACTGCACGAGCCTTTTTGAGCAGATGTAGAGTCTCGTTGGGCAGCGATTCATTTATATAAATGCGAGCCATCGGCAGATCAGGAGAAATACGATTCGATGTTAGACCTTTATTAATTCTCATAGCCTGTATTATTTTGGTTCTCAAGCGCGGGTTAGACAACGTGGCTATAACTACATTGGGTCGATTGATAGTAGTCGATATAGCTGTTGAAGTCGATGCTGATGGCTCGTTGGCAATATTGCGACTAGCATTCGAATTCGCAATGTTACTGGGCAAAAGTCGTTCGATTGAAACAAGATCACGGGCCTTCATAGCAACCTTTAGTACTTCGGCAATTTTCATGAAGATGTTGTCTAGATCTTCATTTATCATTTCAGGAAGACCTGTAATAACTAGGTCACGATTTCGTAACTCGTAAGCAGTTGTAGCTCTATCCTTGAGGACCACACTCATTTGGGTTTCCAAGGTAGTTACGGATGCCTTTATTACCTCGACAGTACTCTTCAAATTTAAAACAGCATCTATTTTAGCACAAAGTTCTATGTGATAATTATCCTGTCGAGCACAGAAATCGCGAAATTCGTTCATTAGAACTGGCAAATTTTCGGTTGTCTCAGAGGTAGTTGTCTCCATTGACGAGGCGCTGTTTGAGCGCGTGTGAACAAATCGCGGTGCTGTCAGAAAGGAATCTGCGGCACGTTTCCTACCTCGCTTAGGTGCAGGAACTAAACAACAAATTGGGCCGCTATCTGTATTGGTGCTGGTTGAGGGTACACATTTTGAGTCGAAGAGTGAACCGCATACAATACATTTAATACAATCACTCTCTTCGATAGTGCCTGAACAGAATGTACAAGAGGCCATAATTAATATTTATCGCGTACAGCTGTGGAGTTAAAATTCGTACATTCAATTTTTGCCATGCGAATCATACGAGCAGGCGACGTGAAGGAGTTCGCTTTGTACGAACTGTAGATCACACGCGAACAAGTCAGCCGTATACAATGGCTATCAACAAATTATTCCCACTACAAGCCCAATCGCTCATGGAAGGGGAATGCTAGCATGAATCTGTACTATACAAGAAACCCAACAGCGCGCATATACCATGCGGAAAGTGGGGATACAATTCACCGATACCTGATTTGGTGTAAGTAAAGTCAACCACTGTTAAGTTTCCGCTTATTCCGCCTGCCGAAATTTCACTAATTCCACTGTTCCACACTGACGAATTACCACGATCGATCAATTAATTAATTTAAGCACGTTTTCTAAAGGTTATGTTGCTCCCCGTATCAGTCAATCTTCAGTTAATAACCAAATTCAGCAGCACAAATAAAGGAAGATCGGTTAAGCACAAGTCCAAATGAGGCACACCATCCACAGGCCACAACAATTTATACTAATACCGTGACAAAACAAGAAATTGGAAAGAGCCAATTTACACGACCGTACGGTCCCGCAGTCCGAACAGGAAAATAAGAGACATAACTTATACCAAAGGTGGTCTTAAGGAGTTTTACTTAAGGTGGTACGAGTTTGATCGGCACCGATATCCGGCGGTCGGCACGGCGCCCGGATGTACCGCTTTTAGTTTTACTATTATTGATTGAAAATGGATTTGGGCCTTGTTGACTTGATGACGGCTGCCAGGTTTCCACAATGTTCTCGTTATGGGCTCGTTACGGAAACGTAACAAACGGAACATTCCATGTGTTTGAAAATTTTTTAAATAAATCATAATCCGTCTGTTGCATCTCTCTAACTATATCATCCCTAAAAAAAGAGCCTCAGAAAAGTCACGGCAGTTAAGCGCTAATTTGCGTGATTTATGTCAATTTTCACCTTACTGGGGTCATTTGGGAACATTCCCTTGTTTTAAATATTGTTAACGATATCATAAATAAAAAAAATAGCCTCAGAAAAGTTACGGCAGCTAACCGGTAATTTACGTCAACTTTCACCTAATGGGGTCATAAAGGAACGTTCCATGGGTTTGAAAATCTTTTAAATAAATCATAATCCGTCTCTTGCCTCTCTTTAACTATATCATCCATAAAAAAAGAGCCTCAGAAAAGTCACGGCAGTTAAGCGCTAATTTTCGTGATTTATATCATTTTCACTTTATTGGGGTCATTTGGGAACATTCCATGGTTTTAAATATTGTTAACGATATCGTATATAAAAAAAGGAGCCTCAGAAAAGTTACGGCAGTTAAGCGCTAATTTACGTGATTTTTGACCTTATGGGGATTATATGGGAACGTTCCATGGGTTTGAAAATCTTTTAAATAAATCATAATCCGTCTCTTGCATATCTCTAACTATATCATCCATAAAAAAAGAGCCTCAGAAAAGTTGCGGTAGCTAAGCGGTAATTTATGTCAACTTTCACCTAATGTCTCTGACTATATCATCCATAAAAAAAGAGCCTCAGAAAAGTTACGGCAGTTAAGCGGTAATTTACGTCAACTTTCACCTAATGGGGGTCATAAGGGAACGTTCCTTGGGTTTTAAATTTTTTTAAATAAATCATAATCCGTCACTTGCCTCTCTCTAACTATATCATCACTAAAAAAAAGAGCCTCAGAAAAGTTACGGCAGTTAAGCGGTAATTATCGTGATTTATGTCATTTTCACCTTACTGGGGTCATTTGCGAACATTCCATAGTTTTAAATATTGTTAACGATATCATATATAAAAAAAGGAGCCTCAGAAAAGTTGCTGCAGTTAAGCGCTAATTTACGTGTATTTTGACCTCAGGGGGATTATATGGGAACGTTCCATGGGTTTGAAAATCTTTTAAGTAAATCATAATTCGTCTTTTGCATCTGTCTAACTATATCATCCATAAAAAAAGAGCCTCAGAAAAGTTACGGCAGCTAAGCGGTAATTTACGTCAACTTTCACCTAATGGGGGTTATAAGGGAACGTTCCATGTGTTTTAAATTTTTTTAAATCAATCATAATCCGTCTCTTGCCTCGCTTTAACTATATCATTCATAAAAAAAAGAGCCTCAGAAAAGTCACGGCAGTTAAGCGCTGATTTACGTCAACTTTCACGTAATGGGGGTCATAAGGGAACGTTCCATGGGTCTGAAATTTTTTCACTTGCATCTCTCTAACTATATCATCAATAAAAAAAAGAGCCTCAGAAAAGTCACGGCAGTTAAGCGCTAATTTGCGTGATTTATGTTAAATTTCACCTTACTGGGGTCATTTGGGAACTTTCCATAGTTTTATATATTGTTAATGATGTCATATATAAAAAAAGGAGCCTCAGAAAAGTTACGGCAGTTAAGCGCTAATTTACGTGATTTTTGACCTTAGGGGGATTATATGGGAACGTTCCTTGGTTTTAAAAATCTTTTAAGTAAATCATAATCCGTCTGTTGCATCTCTCTAACTATATCATCCCTAAAAAAAGAGCCTCAGAAAAGTCACGGCAGTTAAGCGCTAATTTGCGTGATTTATGTCAATTTTCACCTTACATAGTTTTAAATATTGTTAACGATAGCATATATAAAAAAAGGAGCCTCAGAAAAGTTGCGGCAGTTAAGCGCTAATTTACGTTATTTTTGACCTTATGGGGATTATATGGGAACGTTCCATGGATTTGAAAATCTTTTAAATAAATCATAATCCGTCTCTTGCATTTCTCTAATTATATCGTCCATAAAAAAAGGGCCTCAGAAAAGTTACGGCAGTTAAGCGGTAATTATCGTGATTTATGTCATTTTCACCTTACTGGGGTCATTTGGGAACATTCCATAGTTTTAAATATTGTTAACGATATCATATATAAAAAAAGGAGCCTCAGAAAAGTTGCGGCAGTTAAGCGCTAATTTACGTGATTTTTGACCTTATGGGGATTATATGGGAACGTTCCATGGGTTTGAAAATCTTTTAAATAAATCATAATCCGTCTCTTGCATCTATCTAACTATATCATCCATAAAAAAAGAGCCTCAGAAAAGTTACGGCAGTTAAGCGGTAATTTACGTCAACTTTCACCTAATGTCTCTGACTATATCATCCATAAAAAAAGATCCTCAGAAAAGTTACGGCAGTTAAGCGGTAATTTACGTCAACTTTCACCTAATGGGGTTCATAAGGGAACATTCCATGTGTTTTAAATTTTTTTAAATAAACATAATCCGTCTCTTGCATGTCTCTAACTATATCATCCATAAAACAAGAGCCTCAGAAAAGTTACGGCAGTTAAGCGGTAATTATCGTGATTTATGTCATTTTCACCTTACTGAGGTCATTTGGGAACATTAC
Organism: Trichopria drosophilae; assembly: GCA_030407085.1. Classification (NCBI taxonomy): domain Eukaryota; kingdom Metazoa; phylum Arthropoda; class Insecta; order Hymenoptera; family Diapriidae; genus Trichopria; species Trichopria drosophilae. The sequence goes on along the minus strand of CM059582.1, from coordinate 121,405,422 downwards.
ATAGTTTTAAATATTGTTAACGATATCATATATAAAAAAAGGAGCCTCAGAAAAGTTGCGGCAGTTAAGCGCTAATTTACGTGATTTTTGACCTTATGGGGATTATATGGGAACGTTCCATGGGTTTGAAAATCTTTTAAATAAATCATAATCCGTCTCTTGCATCTATCTAACTATATCATCCATAAAAAAGAGCCTCAGAAAAAAAGAGCCTCAGAAAAGTTTCGGCAGTTAAGCGGTAATTTACGTCAACTTTCACCTGATGGGGTCATAAGGGAACGTTCCATGGGTTTGAAAATTTTTTAAATAAATCATAATCCGTCTCTTGCATATCTCTAACTATATCATCCATAAAAAAAGAGCCTCAGAAAAGTTACGGCAGCTAAGCGGTAATTTATGTCAACTTTCACCTATTGTCTCTAACTATATCATCCCTAAAAAAAGAGCCTCAGTAAAGTTACGGCAGTTAAGCGGTAATTATCGTGATTTATGTCATTTTCACCTTACTGAGGTCATTTGGGAACATTACATAGTTTTCAATATTGTTAACGATATCATATATAAAAAAAGGATCCTCATAAAAGTTGCTGCAGTTAAGCGCTAATTTACGTGATTTTTGACCTTTAGGGGATTATATGGGAACATTCAATGGGTTTGAAAATTTTTTAAATAAATCATAATCCGTCTCTTGCATATCTCTAACTATACCATCCATAAAAAAAGAGCCTCAGTAAAGTTACGGCAGTTAAGCGGTAATTTATGTCAACTTTCACCTAATGGGGGTCATAAGGGAACGTTCCATGGGTTTTAAATTTTTTTAAATAAATCATAATCCGTCTCTTGCCTCTCTCTCACTATATCATCAATAAAAAAAAAGAGCCTCAGAAAAGTAACGGCAGTTAAGCGATAATTTGCGTGATTTATGTCAATTTTCACCTTACTGGGGTCATTTGGGAACATTCCATAGTTTTAAATATTGTTAACGATATCATATATAAAAAAAGGATCCTCATAAAAGTTGCTGCAGTTAAGCGCTAATTTACGTGGTTTTTGATCTTATATGGTTTTAACCGAACACTCCATGGGTTTGAAAATTTTTTAAATAAATCATAATCTAATCGTTAATACTAAATCATAATAAAAGCGCTAATTTACGTGATTTTTGAACTTATGGGGATTATATGGGAACATTCAATGGGTTTGAAAATCTTTTACATAAACATAATCCGTCTCTTGCATGTCTATAACTACATCATCCATAAAACAAGAGCCTCAAAAAAGTTACGGCAGTTAAGCGGTAATTTACGTCAACTTTCACCTAATGGGGGTCATAAGGGAACGTTCCTTGGGTTTTAAATTTTTTTAAATAAATCATAATCCGTCACTTGCCTCTCTCTAACTATATCATCCCTAAAAAAAAAGCCTCAGAAAAGTTACGGCAGTTAAGCGGTAATTATCGTGATTTATATCATTTTCACCTTACTGAGGTCATTTGGGAACATTACATATTTTTAAATATTGTTAACGATATCATATATAAAAAAAGGAGCCTCAGAAAAGTTGCGGCAGTTAAGCGCTAATTTACGTGATTTTTGACCTTATGGGAATTATATGGGAACATTCTATGGGTTTGAAAATCTTTTAAATAAACATAATCCGTCTCTTGCATGTCTCTAACTATATCATCCATAAAACAAGAGCCTCAGAAAAGTTACGGCAGTTAAGCGGTAATTTACGTCAACTTTCACCTGATGGGGGTCATAAGGGAACGTTCCTTGGGTTTTAAATTTTTTTAAATAAATCATAATCCGTCACTTGCCTCTCTCTAACTATATCATCACTAAAAAAAAGAGCCTCAGAAAAGTTACGGCAGTTAAGCGGTAATTATCGTGATTTATGTCATTTTCACCTTACTGGGGTCATTTGGGAACATTACATAGTTTTAAATATTGTTAACGATATCATATATAAAAAAAGGAGCCTCAGAAAAGTTGCTGCAGTTAAGCGCTAATTTACGTGATTTTTGACCATATGGGGATTATATGGGAACATTCTATGGGTTTGATAATCTTTTAAATAAACATAATCCGTCTCTTGCATGTCTCTAACTATATCATCCATAAAACAAGAGCCTCAGAAAAGTTGCGGCAGCTAAGCTGTAATTTAGGTCAACTTTCACCTAATGTCTCTAACTATATCATCCATAAAAAAAGAGCCTCAGAAAAGTTACGGCAGATAAGCGGTGATTTACGTCAACTTTCACCTAATGGGTGTCATAAGGGAACGTTCCATGGGTTTTAAATTTTTTTAAATAAATCGTAATCCGTCTCTTGCTTTTCTCTAACTATATCATCTATAAAAAAAAGAGCCTCAGAAAAGTTACGGCAGTTAAGCAGTAATTATCGTGATTTATGTCATTTTCACCTTACTGGGGTCATTTGGCAACATTCCATAGTTTTAAATATTGTTAACGATATCATATATAAAAAAAGGAGCCTCAGAAAAGTTGCGGCAGTTAAGCGCTAATTTACGTGATTTTTGACCTTATGGGGATTATATGGGAACGTTCCATGGGTTTGAAAATCTTTTAAATAAACATAATCCGTCTCTTGCATGTCTCTAACTATATCATCCATAAAAAAAGAGCCTCAGAAAAGTTACGGCTCTCTCTAACTACATCATCCATAAAAAAGAGCGTCAGAAAAGCTACGGCAGTTAAGCGGTAATTTATGTCAACTTTCATATAATGGAGGTCATAAGGGAACGTTCCTTGGGTTTTAAATTTTTTTAAATAAATCATAATCCGTCACTTGCCACTCTCTAATTATATCATCCCTAAAAAAATGAGCCTCAGAAAAGTTACGGCAGTTAAGCGGTAATTATCGTGATTTATGTCATTTTCACCTTACTGGGGTCATTTGGGAACATTACATAGTTTTAAATATTGTTAACGATATCATATATAAAAAAAGGAGCCTCATAAAAGTTGCTGCAGTTAAGCGCTAATTTACGTGATTTTTGACCTTATGGGGATTATATGGGAACATTCTATGGGTTTGAAAATCTTTTAAATAAACATAATCCGTCTCTTGCATGTCTCTAAATATATCATCTATAAAACAAGAGCCTCAGAAAAGTTACGGCAGTTAAGCGGTAATTTACGTCAACTTTCACCTAATGGGGGTCATAAGGGAACGTTCCTTGGGTTTTAAATTTATTTAAATAAATCATAATCCGTCACTTGCCACTCTCTAATTATATCATCCCTAAAAAAATGAGCCTCAGAAAAGTTACGGCAGTTAAGCGGTAATTATCGTGATTTATGTCATTTTCACCTTACTGGGGTCATTTGGGAACATTACATAGTTTTAAATATTGTTCACGATATCATAAATAAAAAAAAAGCCTCGGAAAAGTTAGGGCAGTTAAGCGCTTATTTACGTGGTTTTTGATCTTATATGGTTTTAACGGAACACTCCATGGGTTTGAAAATTTTTTAAATAAATCATAATCTAATCGTTAATACTAAATCATAATAAAAGCGCTAATTTACGTGATTTTTGAACTTATGGGGATTATATGGGAACATTCAATGGGTTTGAAAATCTTTTACATAAACATAATCCGTCTCTTGCATGTCTTTAACTGTATCAGCCATAAAACAAGAGCCACAAAAAAGTTACGGCAGTTAAGCGGTAATTTACATCAACTTTCACCTAATGGGGGTCATAAGGGAACGTTCCTTGGGTTTTAAATTTTTTTAAATAAATCATAATCCGTCACTCGCCTCTCTCTAACTATATCATCCCTAAAAAAAAAAGCCTCAGAAAAGTTACGGCAGTTAAGCGGTAATTATCGTGATTTATGTCATTTTCACCTTACTGGGGTCATTTGGGAACATTACATAGTTTTAAATATTGTTAACGATATCATATATAAAAAAAGGAGCCTCAGAAAAGTTGCTGCAGTTAAGCGCTAATTTACGTGATTTTTGACCTTATGGGGATTATATGGGAACATTCTATGGGTTTGATAATCTTTTAAATAAACATAATCCGTCTCTTGCATGTCTCTAACTATATCATCCATAAAACAAGAGCCTCAGAAAAGTTACGGCAGTTAAGCGGTAATTTACGTCAACTTTCACCTAATGGGGGTCATAAGGGAACGTTCCTTGGGTTTTAAATTTTTTTAAATAAATCATAATCCGTCACTTGCCTCTCTCTAACTATATCATCCCTAAAAAAAAAGCCTCAGAAAAGTTACGGCAGTTAAGCGGTAATTATCGTGATTTATATCATTTGCACCTACCGAAATTTATTTGGTAACCTTACACATTTCTAAACCGTGTTAACGATATCATATATAAAAAAAGGAGCCTCAGAAAAGTTGCGGCAGTTAAGCGCTAATTTACGTGATTTTTGACCTTATGGGGATTATATGGGAACATTCTATGGGTTTGAAAATCTTTTAAATAAACATAATCCGTCTCTTGCATGTCTCTAACTATATCATCCATAAAAAAAGAGCCTCAGAAAAGTTACGGCAGTTAAGCGGTAATTTACGTCAACTTTCACCTAATGGGGGTCATAAGGGAACGTTCGTTGGGTTTTAAATTTTTTTAAATAAATCATAATCCGTCACTTGCCTCTCTCTAACTATATCATCCCTAAAAAAAAAAGCCTCAGAAAAGTTACGGCAGTTAAGCGGTAATTATCGTGATTTATATCATTTTCACCTTACTGAAGTCATTTGGGAACATTACATATTTTTAAATATTGTTAACGATATCATATATAAAAAAAGGAGCCTCAGAAAAGTTGCGGCAGTTAAGCGCTAATTTACGTGATTTTTGACCTTATGGGAATTATATGGGAACATTCTATGGGTTTGAAAATCTTTTAAATAAACATAATCCGTCTCTTGCATGTCTCTAACTATATCATCCATAAAACAAGAGCCTCAGAAAAGTTACGGCAGTTAAGCGGTAATTTACGTCAACTTTCACCTGATGGGGGTCATAAGGGAACGTTCCTTGGGTTTTAAATTTTTTTAAATAAATCATAATCCGTCACTTGCCTCTCTCTAACTATATCATCACTAAAAAAAAGAGCCTCAGAAAAGTTACGGCAGTTAAGCGGTAATTATCGTGATTTATGTCATTTTCACCTTACTGGGGTCATTTGGGAACATTACATAGTTTTAAATATTGTTAACGATATCATATATAAAAAAAGGAGCCTCAGAAAAGTTGCTGCAGTTAAGCGCTAATTTACGTGATTTTTGACCATATGGGGATTATATGGGAACATTCTATGGGTTTGATAATCTTTTAAATAAACATAATCCGTCTCTTGCATGTCTCTAACTATATCATCCATAAAACAAGAGCCTCAGAAAAGTTGCGGCAGCTAAGCTGTAATTTAGGTCAACTTTCACCTAATGTCTCTAACTATATCATCCATAAAAAAAGAGCCTCAGAAAAGTTACGGCAGTTAAGCGGTAATTTACGTCAACTTTCACCTAATGGGGGTCATAAGGGAACGTTCGTTGGGTTTTAAATTTTTTTAAATAAATCATAATCCGTCACTTGCCTCTCTCTAACTATATCATCCCTAAAAAAAAAAGCCTCAGAAAAGTTACGGCAGTTAAGCGGTAATTATCGTGATTTATATCATTTTCACCTTACTGGGGTCATTTGGGAACATTACATAGTTTTAAATATTGTTAACGATATCATATATAAAAAAAGGAGGCTCAGAAAAGTTACGGCAGTTAAGCGCTGATTTACGTGGTTTTTGACTTTATATGGTTTTAACGGAACACTCCATGGGTTTGAAAATTTTTTAAATAAATCTTAATCCGTCTCTTTCATCTCTCTAACTATATCATCCATAAAAAAGAGCGTCAGAAAATTTACGGCAGCTAAGCGGTAATTTACGTCAACTTTCACCTAATGGGTGTCATAAGGGAACGTTCCATGGGTTTGAAATTTTTTTAAATAAATCATAATCCGTCTCTTTCCTCTCTCTAACTATATTATCAATAAAAAAAAGAGCCTCAGAAAAGTCACGGCAGTTAAGCGCTAATTTGCGTGATTTATGTCAATTTTCACCTTACTGGGGTCATTTGGGAACATTCCCTTGTTTTAAATATTGTTAACGATATCATAAATAAAAAAAAAAAGCCTCAGAAAAGTTACGGCAGTTAAGCGCTAATTTACGTGTATTTTGACCTTAGGGGGATTATATGGGAACGTTCCATGGGTTTGAAAATCTTTTAAGTAAATCATAATCCGTCTGTTGCATCTCTCTAACTATATCATCCATAAAAAAAGAGCCTCAGAAAAGTTACGGCAGTTAAGCGGTAATTTACGTCAACTTTCACCTAATGGGGGTCATAAGGGAAAGTTCCATGGGTACCTCTCTAACTATATCATCCCTAAAAAAAAGAGCCTCAGTAAAGTTACGGCAGTTAAGCGGTAATTTATGTCAACTTTCACCTAATGGGGGTCATAAGGGAACGTTCCATGGGTTTTAAATTTTTTTAAATAAATCATAATCCGTCTCTTGCATGTCTCTAACTATATCATCCATAAAACAAGAGCCTCAGAAAAGTTACGGCAGTTAAGCGGTAATTATCGTGATTTATATCATTTTCACCTTACTGAAGTCATTTGGGAACATTACATAGTTTTAAATATTGTTAACGATATCATATATAAAAAAAGGAGCCTCAGAAAAGTTGCTGCAGTTAAGCGCTAATTTACGTGATTTTTGACCATATGGGGATTATATGGGAACATTCTATGGGTTTGAAAATCTTTTAAATAAACATAATCCGTCTCTTGCATGTCTCTAACTATATCATCCATAAAACAAGAGCCTCAGAAAAGTTACGGCAGTTAAGCGGTAATTTACGTCAACTTTCACCTGATGGGGGTCATAAGGGAACGTTCCTTGGGTTTTAAATTTTTTTAAATAAATCATAATCCGTCACTTGCCTCTCTCTAACTATATCATCCCTAAAAAAAAGAGCCTCAGAAAAGTTACGGCAGTTAAGCGGTAATTATCGTGATTTATGTCATTTTCACCTTACTGAGGTCATTTGGGAACATTACATAGTTTTAAATATTGTTAACGATATCATATATAAAAAAAGGAGCCTCAGAAAAGTTGCGGCAGTTAAGCGCTAATTTACGTGATTTTTGACCTTATGGGGATTATATGGGAACGTTCCATGGGTTTGAAAATCTTTTAAATAAATCATAATCCGTCTCTTGCATCTATCTAACTATATCATCCATAAAAAAAGAGCCTCAGAAAAGTTACGGCAGTTAAGCGGTAATTTACGTCAACTTTCACCTAATGGGGGTCATAAGGGAACGTTCCATGGGTTTGAAAATCTTTTAAATAAATCATAATCCGTCTCTTGCCTCTCTCTAACTATATCATCAATAAAAAAAAGAGCCTCAGAAAAGTTACGGCAGTTAAGCGGTAATTATCGTGATTTATGTCATTTTCACCTTACTGAGGTCATTTGGGAACATTACATATTTTTAAATATTGTTAACGATATCATATATAAAAAAAGGAGCCTCAGAAAAGTTGCGGCAGTTAAGCGCTAATTTACGTGATTTTTGACCTTATGGGGATTATATGGGAACGTTCCATGGGTTTGAAAATCTTTTAAATAAATCATAATCCGTCTCTTGCATCTATCTAACTATATCATCCATCAAAAAATATTGTTAACGATATCATATATAAAAAAAGGAGCCTCAGAAAAGTTGCGGCAGTTAAGCGCTAATTTACGTGATTTTTGACCTTATGGGGATTATATGGGAACGTTCCATGGATTTGAAAATCTTTTAAATAAATCATAATCCGTCTCTTGCATTTCTCTAATTATATCATCCATAAAAAAAGAGCCTCAGAAAAGTTACGGCAGTTAAGCGGTAATTTACGTCAACTTTCACCTAATGGGTGTCATAAGGGAACGTTCCATGGGTTTTAAATTTTTTTAAATAAATCGTAATCCGTCTCTTGCTTTTCTCTAACTATATCATCTATAAAAAAAAGAGCCTCAGAAAAGTTACGGCAGTTAAGCAGTAATTATCGTGATTTATGTCATTTTCACCTTACTGGGGTCATTTGGCAACATTCCATAGTTTTAAATATTGTTAACGATATCATATATAAAAAAAGGAGCCTCAGAAAAGTTGCTGCAGTTAAGCGCTAATTTACGTGATTTTTGAACTTATGGGGATTATATGGGAACATTCAATGGGTTTGAAAATCTTTTAAATAAACATAATCCGTCTCTTGCATGTCTTTAACTATATCATCCATAAAACAAGAGCCTCAAAAAAGTTACGGCAGTTAAGCGGTAATTTACGTCAACTTTCACCTAATGGGGGTCATAAGGGAACGTTCCTTGGGTTTAAAATTTTTTTAAATAAATCATAATCCGTCTCTTGCCTCTCTCTAACTATATCATCCCTAAAAAAAAGAGCCTCAGTAAAGTTACGGCAGTTAAGCGGTAATTATCGTGATTTATGTCATTTTCACCTTACTGAGGTCATTTGGGAACATTACATATTTTTAAATATTGTTAACGATATCATATATAAAAAAAGGAGCCTCAGAAAAGTTGCGGCAGTTAAGCGCTAATTTACGTGATTTTTGACCTTATGGGAATTATATGGGAACATTCTATGGGTTTGATAATCTTTTAAATAAACATAATCCGTCTCTTGCATGTCTCTAACTATATCATCCATAAAACAAGAGCCTCAGAAAAGTTGCGGCAGCTAAGCTGTAATTTAGGTCAACTTTCACCTAATGTCTCTAACTATATCATCCATAAAAAAAGAGCCTCAGAAAAGTTACGGCAGTTAAGCGGTAATTTACGTCAACTTTCACCTAATGGGGGTCATAAGGGAACGTTCGTTGGGTTTTAAATTTTTTTAAATAAATCATAATCCGTCACTTGCCTCTCTCTAACTATATCATCCCTAAAAAAAAAGCCTCAGAAAAGTTACGGCAGTTAAGCGGTAATTATCGTGATTTATATCATTTTCACCTTACTGAGGTCATTTGGGAACATTACATATTTTTAAATATTGTTAACGATATCATATATAAAAAAAGGAGCCTCAGAAAAGTTGCGGCAGTTAAGCGCTAATTTACGTGATTTTTGACCTTATGGGAATTATATGGGAACATTCTATGGGTTTGAAAATCTTTTAAATAAACATAATCCGTCTCTTGCATGTCTCTAACTATATCATCCATAAAACAAGAGCCTCAGAAAAGTTACGGCAGTTAAGCGGTAATTTACGTCAACTTTCACCTGATGGGGGTCATAAGGGAACGTTCCTTGGGTTTTAAATTTTTTTAAATAAATCATAATCCGTCTCTTGCATGTCTCTAACTATATCATCCATAAAAAAAGAGCCTCAGAAAAGTTACGGCAGTTAACGATATCATCAATAAAAAAAAGAGCCTCAGAAAAGTCACGGCAGTTAAGCGCTAATTTGCGTGATTTATGTCAATTTTCACCTTACTGGGGTCATTTGGGAACATTCCCTTGTTTTAAATATTGTTAACGATATCATAAATAAAAAAAGGAGCCTCAGAAAAGTTACGGCAGTTAATCGCTAATTTACGTGTATTTTGACCTTCGGGGGATTATATGGGAACGTTCCATGGGTTTGAAAATCTTTTAAATAAATCATTATCCGTCTCTTGCATCTCTCTAACTATATCATCCCTAAAAAAAGAGCCTCAGAAAAGTTACGGCAGCGAAGCGGTAATTTACGTCAACTTTCATGTCTCTAACTATATCATCCATAAAAAAAGAGCCTCAGAAAAGTTACGGCAGTTAAGCGGTAATTTACGTCAACTTTCACCTAATGGGGGTCATAAGGGAACGTTCGTTGGGTTTTAAATTTTTTTAAATAAATCATAATCCGTCACTTGCCTCTCTCTAACTATATCATCCCTAAAAAAAAAAGCCTCAGAAAAGTTACGGCAGTTAAGCGGTAATTATCGTGATTTATATCATTTTCACCTTACTGGGGTCATTTGGGAACATTACATAGTTTTAAATATTGTTAACGATATCATATATAAAAAAAGGAGCCTCAGAAAAGTTGCTGCAGTTAAGCGCTAATTTACGTGATTTTTGACCATATGGGGATTATATGGGAACATTCTATGGGTTTGAAAATCTTTTAAATAAACATAATCCGTCTCTTGCATGTCTCTAACTATATCATCCATAAAACAAGAGCCTCAGAAAAGTTACGGCAGTTAAGCGGTAATTTACGTCAACTTTCACCTGATGGGGGTCATAAGGGAACGTTCCTTGGGTTTTAAATTTTTTTAAATAAATCATAATCCGTCACTTGCCTCTCTCTAACTATATCATCCCTAAAAAAAAGAGCCTCAGAAAAGTTACGGCAGTTAAGCGGTAATTATCGTGATTTATATCATTTTCACCTTACAGGGGTCATTTGGGAACATTACATAGTTTTAAATATTGTTAACGATAGCATATATAAAAAAAGGAGCCTCAGAAAAGTTGCGGCAGTTAAGCGCTAATTTACGTGATTTTTGACCTTTAGGGGATTATATGGGAACATTCAATGGGTTTGAAAATCTTTTAAATAAACATAATCCGTCTCTTGCATGTCTCTAACTATATCATCCATAAAACAAGAGCCTCAGAAAAGTTACGGCAGTTAAGCGGTAATTTACGTCAACTTTCACCTAATGGGGGTCATAAGGGAACGTTCCTTGGGTTTTAAATTTTTTTAAATAAATCATAATCCGTCACTTGCCTCTCTCTAACTATATCATCCCTAAAAAAAAGAGCCTCAGAAAAGTTACGGCAGTTAAGCGGTAATTATCGTGATTTATGTCATTTTCACCTTACTGGGGTCATTTGGGAACATTACATAGTTTTAAATATTGTTAACGATATCATATATAAAAAAAGGAGCCTCAGAAAAGTTGCTGCAGTTAAGCGCTAATTTACGTGATTTTTGACCATATGGGGATTATATGGGAACATTCTATGGGTTTGAAAATCTTTTAAATAAACATAATCCGTCTCTTGCATGTCTCTAACTATATCATCCATAAAACAAGATCCTCAGAAAAGTTACGGCAGTTAAGCGGTAATTTACGTCAACTTTCACCTGATGGGGGTCATAAGGGAACGTTCCTTGTGTTTTAAATTTTTTTAAATAAATCATAATCCGTCTCTTGCATGTCTCTAACTATATCATCCATAAAACAAGAGCCTCAGAAAAGTTGCGGCAGCTAAGCTGTAATTTAGGTCAACTTTCACCTAATGGGGGTCATAAGGGAACATTCTATGTGTTTTAAATTTTTCTTGCCTCTCTCTAACTATATCATCTATAAAAAAAAGAGCCTCAGAAAAGTTACGGCAGTTAAGCGGTAATTATCGTGATTTATGTCATTTTCACCTTACTGAGGTCATTTGGGAACATTACATATTTTTAAATATTGTTAACGATATCATATATAAAAAAAAGAGCCTCAGAAAAGTTACGGCAGTTAAGCGCTAAATTACGTGAATTTTGAAATTAGGGGGATGATATGGGAACATTCCATGGGTATGAAACTCTTTTACAGAAATCATAATCCGTCTTTTGCATCTCTCTAACTATATCATCCTTAAGAAAAGAGCCTCTCTAACTATATCATCCATAAAAAAAGAGCCTCAGAAAAGTTACGGCAGTTAAGCGGTAATTTACGTCAACTTTCACCTAATGGGTGTCATAAGGGAACGTTCCATGGGTTTTAAATTTTTTTAAATAAATCGTAATCCGTCTCTTGCTTTTCTCTAACTATATCATCTATAAAAAAAAGAGCCTCAGAAAAGTTACGGCAGTTAAGCGGTAATTATCGTGATTTATGTCATTTTCACCTTACTGGGGTCATTTGGGAACTTTCCATAGTTTTATATATTGTTAATGATGTCATATATAAAAAAATGATCCTCAGAAAAGCTGCGGCAGTTAAGCGCTAATTTACGTGTATTTTGACCTTAGGGGGATTATATGGGAACGTTCCATGGGTTTGAAAATCTTTTAAGTAAATCATAATCCGTCTGTTGCATCTCTCTAACTATATCATCCATAAAAAAAGAGCCTCAGAAAAGTTACGGCAGTTAAGCGGTAATTTACGTCAACTTTCACCTAATGGGGGTCATAAGGGAAAGTTCCATGGGTTTGAAAATCTTTTAAATAAATCATAATCCGTCTCTTGCCTCTCTCTAACTATATCATCAATAAAAAAAAGAGCCACAGAAAAGTCACGGCAGTTAAGCGCTAATTTTCGTGATTTATGTCATTTTCACCTTAGTGGGGTCAATTGGGAACATTCCATGGTTTAAAATATTGTTAACCATATCGTATATAAAAAAAAGAGCCTCAGGAAAGTTACGGCAGTTAAGCGCTAATTTACGTGATTTTTGACCTTATGGGGATTATATGGGAACGTTCCATGGGTTTCAAAATCTTCTAAATAAATCTTAATCCGTCTCTTGCATCTCTCTAACTATATCATCCATCAAAAAAGAGCCTCAGAAAAGTTACGGCAGATCCCATAGTTTTAAATATTGTTAACGATATCATAAATAAAAAAAAGAGCCTCGGAAAAGTTAGGGCAGTTAAGCGCTTATTTACGTGGTTTTTGATCTTATATGGTTTTAACGGAACACTCCATGGGTTTGAAAATTTTTTAAATAAATCATAATCCGTCTCTTGCATATCTCTAACTATATCATCCATAAAAAAGAGCCTCAGAAAAGTTGCGGCAGCTAAGCTGTAATTTAGGTCAACTTTCACCTAATGTCTCTAACTATATCATCCATAAAAAAAGAGCCTCAGAAAAGTTACGGCAGTTAAGCGGTAATTTACGTCAACTTTCACCTAATGGGGGTCATAAGGGAACGTTCCTTGGGTTTTAAATTTTTTTAAATAAATCATAATCCGTCACTTGCCTCTCTCTAACTATATCATCCCTAAAAAAAAAGCCTCAGAAAAGTTACGGCAGTTAAGCGGTAATTATCGTGATTTATATCATTTTCACCTTACTGGGGTCATTTGGGAACATTACATAGTTTTAAATATTGTTAACGATATCATATATAAAAAAAGGAGCCTCAGAAAAGTTGCTGCAGTTAAGCGCTAATTTACGTGATTTTTGACCATATGGGGATTATATGGGAACATTCTATGGGTTTGAAAATCTTTTAAATAAACATAATCCGTCTCTTGCATGTCTCTAACTATATCATCCATAAAACAAGAGCCTCAGAAAAGTTACGGCAGTTAAGCGGTAATTTACGTCAACTTTCACCTAATGGGGGTCATAAGGGAAAGTTCCATGGGTTTGAAAATCTTTTAAATAAATCATAATCCGTCTCTTGCCTCTCTCTAACTATATCATCAATAAAAAAAAGAGCCACAGAAAAGTCACGGCAGTTAAGCGCTAATTTTCGTGATTTATGTCATTTTCACCTTAGTGGGGTCATTTGGGAACATTCCCTTGTTTTAAATATTGTTAACGATATCATCAATAAAAAAAAGAGCCACAGAAAAGTCACGGCAGTTAAGCGCTAATTTTCGTGATTTATGTCATTTTCACCTTAGTGGGGTCATTTGGGAACATTCCATGGTTTTAAATATTGTTAACGATATCGTATATAAAAAAAGGAGCCTCAGAAAAGTTACGGCAGTTAATCGCTAATTTACGTGTATTTTGACCTTAGGGGGATTATATGGGAACGTTCCATGGGTTTGAAAATCTTTTAAATAAATCATTATCCGTCTCTTGCATCTCTCTAACTATATCATCCCTAAAAAAAAGAGGCTCAGAAAAGTTACGGCAGATCCCATAGTTTTAAATATTGTTAAAGATATCATATATAAAAAAAGGAGCCTCAGAAAAGTTGCGGCAGTTAAGCGCTAATTTACGTGATTTTTGACCTTATGGGGATTATATGGGAACGTTCCATGGGTTTCAAAATCTTCTAAATAAATCTTAATCCGTCTCTTGCATCTCTCTAACTATATCATCCATAAAAAAAGAGCCTCAGAAAAGTTACGGCAGTTAAGCGGTAATTTACGTCAACTTTCACCTAATGGGGGTCATAAGGGAACGTTCCTTGGGTTTTAAATTTTTTTAAATAAATCATAATCCGTCACTTGCCTCTCTCTAACTATATCATCCCTAAAAAAAAGAGCCTCAGAAAAGTTACGGCAGTTAAGCGGTAATTATCGTGATTTATGTCATTTTCACCTTACTGGGGTCATTTGGGAACATTACATAGTTTTAAATATTGTTAACGATATCATATATAAAAAAAGGAGCCTCAGAAAAGTTGCTGCAGTTAAGCGCTAATTTACGTGATTTTTGACCATATGGGGATTATATGGGAACATTCTATGGGTTTGAAAATCTTTTAAATAAACATAATCCGTCTCTTGCATGTCTCTAACTATATCATCCATAAAACAAGAGCCTCAGAAAAGTTACGGCAGTTAAGCGGTAATTTACGTCAACTTTCACCTAATGGGGGTCATAAGGGAACGTTCCTTGGGTTTTAAATTTTTTTAAATAAATCATAATCCGTCACTTGCCTCTCTCTAACTATATCATCCCTAAAAAAAAGAGCCTCAGAAAAGTTACGGCAGTTAAGCGGTAATTATCGTGATTTATGTCATTTTCACCTTACAGGGGTCATTTGGGAACATTACATAGTTTTAAATATTGTTAACGATATCATATATAAAAAAAGGAGCCTCAGAAAAGTTGCTGCAGTTAAGCGCTAATTTACGTGATTTTTGATCATATGGGGATTATATGGAAACATTCTATGGGTTTGAAAATCTTTTAAATAAACATAATCCGTCTCTTGCATATCTCTAACTATATCATCCATAAAAAAAGAGCCTCAGAAAAGTTGCGGTAGCTAAGCGGTAATTTATGTCAACTTTCACCTAATGTCTCTGACTATATCATCCATAAAAAAAGAGCCTCAGAAAAGTTACGGCAGTTAAGCGGTAATTTACGTCAACTTTCACCTAATGGGGGTCATAAGGGAACGTTCCATGGGTTTATAATTTTTTTAATTAAATCATAATCCGTCTCTTGCCTCTCTTTAACTATATCATCAATAAAAAAAAGAGCCACAGAAAAGTCACGGCAGTTAAGCGCTAATTTTCGTGATTTATGTCATTTTCACCTTAGTGGGGTCATTTGGGAACATTCCCTTGTTTTAAATATTGTTAACGATATGATCAATAAAAAAAAAAGCCTCAGAAAAGTTACGGCAGTTAAGCGCTAATTTACGTGTATTTTGACCTTAGGGGGATTATATGGGAACGTTCCATGGGTTTGAAAATCTTTTAAGTAAATCATAATCCGTCTGTTGCATCTCTCTAACTATATCATCCATAAAAAAAGAGCCTCAGAAAAGTTACGGCAGTTTTAAATATTGTTAACGATATCATAAATAAAAAAAATAGCCTCAGAAAAGTTACGGCAGCTAACCGGTAATTTACGTCAACTTTCACCTAATGGGGTCATAAAGGAACGTTCCATGGGTTTGAAAATTTTTTAAATAAATCATAATCCGTCTCTTGCATATCTCTAACTATATCATCCATAAAAAAAGAGCCTCAGAAAAGTAACGGCAGTTAAGCGATAATTTGCGTGATTTATGTCAATTTTCACCTTACTGGGGTCATTTGGGAACATTCCATAGTTTTAAATATTGTTAACGATATCATATATAAAAAAAGGAGCCTCATAAAAGTTGCTGCAGTTAAGCGCTAATTTACGTGATTTTTGAACTTATGGGGATTATATGGGAACATTCAATTTGTTTGAAAATCTTTTAAATAAACATAATCCGTCTCTTGCATGTCTCTAACTATATCATCCATAAAACAAGAGCCTCAGAAAAGTTACGGCAGTTAAGCGGTAATTTACGTCAACTTTCACCTAATGGGGGTCATAAGGGAACGTTCCATGGGTTTTAAATTTTTTTAAATAAATCATAATCCGTCTCTTGCCTCTCTCTAACTGTTCATCAATAAAAAAAAGAGCCTCAGAAAAGTAACGGCAGTTAAGCGATAATTTGCGTGATTTATGTCAATTTTCACCTTACTGGGGTCATTTGCGAACATTCCATAGTTTTAAATATTGTTATCGATATCATATATAAAAAAAGGAGCCTCAGAAAAGTTGCTGCAGTTAAGCGCTTATTTACGTGATTTTTGACCATATGGGGATTATATGGGAACATTCTATGGGTTTGAAAATCTTTTAAATAAACATAATCCGTCTCTTGCATGTCTTTAACTATATCATCCATAAAACAAGAGCCTCAAAAAAGTTACGGCAGTTAAGCGGTAATTTACGTCAACTTTCACCTAATGGGGGTCATAAGGGAACATTCCATGTGTTTTAAATTTTTTTAAATAGGGTTATACTTCGTATTTTGCATCTTTCTAGCGATATTGGGGGGGGGTGGGGGGGGGGGGGGGTGGGGGGGGGGGGGGGTGGGGGGGGGGGGGGGTGGGGGGGGGGGGGGGTGGGGGGGGGGGGGGGTGGGGGGGGGGGGGGGTGGGGGGGGGGGGGGGTGGGGGGGGGGGGGGGTGGGGGGGGGGGGGGGTGGGGGGGGGGGGGGGTGGGGGGGGGGGGGGGTGGGGGGGGGGGGGGGTGGGGGGGGGGGGGGGTGGGGGGGGGGGGGGGTGGGGGGGGGGGGGGGTGGGGGGGGGGGGGGGTGGGGGGGGGGGGGGGTGGGGGGGGGGGGGGGTGGGGGGGGGGGGGGGTGGGGGGGGGGGGGGGTGGGGGGGGGGGGGGGTGGGGGGGGGGGGGGGTGGGGGGGGGGGGGGGTGGGGGGGGGGGGGGGTGGGGGGGGGGGGGGGTGGGGGGGGGGGGGGGTGGGGGGGGGGGGGGGTGGGGGGGGGGGGGGGTGGGGGGGGGGGGGGGTGGGGGGGGGGGGGGGTGGGGGGGGGATAACCATAATAAAAATAGACCAAAAATTAGAATTGCTGCTATCGATCCAGTTCCTGAAAATTCCCCTTCCTTTCATACTCCAAGCCCTACCACATCATCGTCGGTCCCACAAACCCCGACTAATCCTTTAAGGAATATCGTCCAAAAATTCATCCACCTCCTTCAAACCGGAAAGCAGTGCAAAAACCAAAATCCCAACCAGGAGTTTCTTCCATTCCGCCCCTAATGAGTAAAGTAGTAAAAGCCCCCTCTCAACCCCTAACAAGTAATAGTGTAAGATGTTTTAATTGTAAGAAAATAGGCCATATTTTTAGAGAATGTTCCGATTCCCTCGGATACTTTTGTTTTATTTGCGGATATCCGGGAAAATAGTCAGTAAATTGCCCATCGTGTGCTCGTAGGCGCACGGGAAACGCGTAGCCGGGGGGACAAAAATTTGTTTCGGAAACACCATAAAATAAGATTGAATAATTTAGGTTGTATACATTCCCCTTCATCAGATCCTCGTTACTATGTTTGGTGAGAATTGAACGGAACCCCCTTAAAAGCCCTTGTAGATTCTGGAGCATCCCAAACATACTTAGGTGTTGGTTGTGAGAGCATACTGGCTCCATTTTTAAGACCGATTGAAGAAGAGGTAAGCGTAGCAGACGGAAGCGTTGTCCCTTTGCGTGGAGTCGTGTCCCTAGAAATAAAATTAGATAATGATGTCCAATTGCTAGATGTGAGAGTAACCCCCCTTAGTTATGCCTGCGTTTTAGGAATAGATTTTTTAGGATTGTTTGAAATTAAGATAGATTATGAGAGAGGAATATGGAAAACTAAAAACGGCCCTTTTCGTAAATTCGGTAGAAATATTGATATGATTCCCGTCCAACCTATTTATGATTGTGCCGGTTTAATAAAACCATCGTTTTATGCAGAGAAAAGACTTAATGAACTACTAACCCGATTAATTCCCGTATCCCATTCCCCAGTCCTAACCCATACCCACCTAGCCCAGCATACTATCAATGTACAAAATCATCTCCCTATTCGACAAAAACCCCGTGTGTTATCCCCTTATATGTTGAGAATTGTCTAAACGGAAGTTGATAAAATGTTAAGTGAGGATGTAATTGAAAAATCCATGAGCCCGTGGATGAGTAATCCGGTAATTGTCCCAAAAGCCGACGGTAAGCATAGATTTTGTATAGATTATAGAGATGTAAGTAAAGTAACTTTGAAAGACGCGTATCCCATCCCTAATATGGAACGTATTTTATCAGCAATGCGTCGTGCCCGTTGTGTTTCCAAATTAGATTTAAGCCAAGCATACTTCCAGGTCCCAGTAGAACCCAGTATTCGCCCAATCACCGCCTTCGCCGTCTCAGGAAGAGGCATGTTTCAATTTAAGAGAATGCCTTTTGGATTAACAAATGCCCCAGCCACATTCCAAAGGCTAATAGATAGGCTCATTGATCCTGCTTGGGAACCCCGTGTCTTTGCCTACCGAGATGACGTAATAATAGCCACAGAATCAGAAGACGAACATTTTAAGTATTTAGAGATTGTTTTGAAAACATCAGTTGAAGCTGGTTTAGATATAAATCAACAAAAAAGTGAGTTCTTCTGTTCCGAGGTTAAATATCTGGGTTACGTCATAGGCAAGGACGGGTTAAAAGCGGATCAAGATAAAATAACCCCTATTTTAGAATACCCCCTCCTACTACCCTGAAACAATTACGCCGATTCCTGGGAATGGTTGGTTGGTATGCCCGTTTTCTCCCTAACCTATCCAGAGATCGAGTCCCGTTGACACAGCTCCTTATGAAGAACGCATCCTGGTACTGGGGAGCTGAACAACAACAAGCCTTCGATACTCTCCTTTATTCCCTTACCTGTACTCCTGTTTTAGCCCGCCCTAATTTCGAATTACCTTTCTCAGTCCAGACAGACGCTAGCGACGTTGCTGTGGGTGCCGTTCTGACCCAGGAAATAGACGGATATGAACATCCCATTGTTTTTGCGAGTCGAGTATTGACTGCGGCGGAACAGAAATACACAGAAACGGAGCGAGAGTGTCTAGCTATGTTATGGGCAGTAAAAAAGTTCAGGCCCTACATTGAGGGAACCACCTTTGACGTGATCACAGATCACAGTAGTTTACAGTGGTTAAGAAATTTACGTGATCCGACGGGACGATTGGCTTGTTGGGCACTGGCCATACAGGCGTATGATATGAAGATAATTCATAGGAAAGGATCCCTCCATATAGTGCCGGACGCCCTTTCCCGAATGTATGACTCTTTTGATGTCGCCCTTTTTGCGATAGGAGATTCCGAAGATAATTGGTATAAAGATAAAATGAATAATATAAGAGAATTCCCATTTAAGTACCCTAATTGGAAGATAGTTGAAGATGAAATATATTACCATCGCCCTCACCCTGTTATAGAGCCCGCCGTGGAAGATCTTGATGCTTGGAAGTTAGTATTGCCCTCAGAATCCCGTCTTCGTGCCATAAGTGATGCCCATGATAACCCACAGTCTGGTCATTTAGGAGTCGACAAAACGTATCAACGTTTGATACAAGACTTCTTTTGGCCTGGCATCTTTCATGATGTGGTCGATGTCCTGAATGCCAGCGCCAGAAGGTATCCCAACGCCCTCCTGTAGGTTTGATGCGAGAAAGAACTACGGAATATCCCTGGAGTACCGTAGCTGCTGATTTAATGGGTCCCTTTCCCCCCAGTAAACATCAGAATCAGTACATAGTTGTTTTTCAGGACCTATTTACCAAGTACGTGTAGGCAAAAGCCCTTCGATCGGCCACAGGATCGGCAATATCGAATGCTTTGGACTCCTTAGTGGTCAATCGTTGGGGTTGCTATTCCTCTTCCCCCTAGACCTTTCTCCTTCTTTGCTGGCCCTCCTAAACCCTCACCCCTTTCTAGACCTTCATCTCCTATAACACCCTCACTCATCTCTCCATCTTCAACTCGACCTAAACCTTCACCCCTTCATACTCCTACTAGACCTTTATCTCCTCTCATTTCCTCACCCATCTCTAGATCTCCAACTCTGCCTAAACCTTCACCCCTTCATACTCCTACTAGACCATTATCTCCTCTTATTTCCTCACCCCTTCCACAATCTTCACCTCCTCCTGAACATCCTTCCCTGCCATATACCCCTATTCAATCTCCCATTCCAACTCCTAAATCCCGAAACTACCGCCGAATGGTGCCGGTTATGGCCAGTCTGGCCATAAGCGAGCGCAGGGGAACGGGCCCCAGGACGGATCAGAAGGTGGTCATCGACCATCCTGTCCCGTTGGGATCTGCCCCCTTGAGACAACCGCGATGCCCGCCACATGTGTGGATGGAACTGCAGGCTATGCAAGCCGTCGTAGCTGCCCTCGAAAAGGCGAATCACTCGGGGTTCGACAATTCACGGCCGGCGTATACGGCAGTAGTTTCACCAATCCCAGCCCTAATGTCCCTAAAAATTCCCCGACCTTTATCCTTGCCCTCTTCACCTTCACCTTCCATAAGCCCGAATGCCTTTCCTCCGGGATTTAAAAGCAAGAGGTGTCGTCTGGAAGGACACTCGGCAAAAAACTGCCTGAACCCCCGTTTCCCTACTACCCAATAAACCCTTTATTATTTCGCCTGTTCCTTTTGGCATCTCATCGTTATTATCGCCTGTTCCTTTCGGCATCCCCTTGTCATTAAATCGCCTGTTCATTTCGGCATCCCTTCATTATTAAATTGCCTGTTCCTTTCGGCAATACCCTTTATTATTAATTGCCTGTTCCTTTTGGCAGTACCTTTTTAGTTTTTTTTTTTGATGTTTTGTTGATAATATGCTTCTTAACTTTGGTAAACATTGCAATTATTTGTGTATTATTTTGTTTGTTCAGTATGAAATTTAAAAATATGCCCCCTTATTTGTTGTTTGTGATATTATTAATGATATATTTAGAGATCCAATGTTAACGAGAAAAGTAATTACTGGAAATATTTTGTTGTTTGTTGTACATATATTTGCATAATATCACATTTATCTGATAATAAGAATCATTTTTGTTGGCCATCTCCGATTATTATGTTCCTTCTTTCCACTCGATCTTCTCCTTTCCTTATATGATAGCCCTCTACCTCAGCCCGTACAGCCGTATCGTGAAATCGTAAAGCGGAAATTGATGTAAATTTAGATTTTAAGTTTGTTTATATTGTATGACGATTCGAGAATTTTATATAGTATTCAAAATCTACTTTCGTCAGGCCCGGGGAATTTGTAACACAAAGTTCCCAACTAAATACTTACCTCAAGAAAGAAGAACGAATATTGGTGCATCGTCCTGCCAACTCGTTAGGTGTCATCGTACCATCTCATCCACCTGTCCATGAAGTTGATATACCTGTAAACATAGTGTGACAAGGTGTCACCGATCTACCCCTTGGCCGATCCTTCACGATGGGTGCCGCGGTTCCCTCGCGTGTCGAAAGTGCCCCGGAGCTCAGGATCACCTTCCTCAATCCTTTTTTTTAATCAGTTTTAGTAAGTCGGATACTCATCCGTCAGTCGCCGGTAAAGCGCCTGAACGGCATTATCGTCTCTTGCTCGGTTGCGCGATCCGCCGGGAGCGTCACCACCTCCCGAGCACTCGAAACGTCCGAGCCCCTCTTTCCCCTGGCTGTCCCTCTCGGCAGCGCAGGAGGTATCACCCGATGGTAGGAGCCATCGTGGCCGTCGAGAAGGGACACCGCCCCTCTCTGACGCGCCTGCATCGTTCCCCCCTTTTTCGTTGCTGCGCGCCTGCATCACTCAGGCCCAGCACGCTAACTAAAAAAGAAACCGTCTCACATTCCCCTTCTTTTCTCTCGTGGATGGCGACCTTACGCGCCTCCACTCATTCGGCAATAGCCGCCCAGCTCTTGCCACCGCAAAGCTGCATTCTAGCAGCGTGGCTATTTTTGATTACGTCACAGAACGTCTCTCTCTCTCTATCGCAGCATGTAAGCCGCCCGAGACGAGGACGGAAGCGACTTCCCCGACACCGCGATTAGGTGGGGAAGACCCCGTACGTACCCCGCTCTCTAATCCCCCCGTATCACCCCCGGTGATTCTCCGCTCCTGGTCACCGGAGATGCGCGTACGGTTCCCGCGCGCATCTACCAGCGCTATCGGCTCCGATTTCACTTCGTCTTCTGACGCGTTACGGAGCGGACCCCAACTTAGCGCGTGCAAAAATTTCATCGGAAAACCGCGTGCGTTCGAGCAATTTTTTTTGAGTGTTTCCGACTGCGAATCGTCGCGTGTTGTGAGTGTGTTGCGTGCCAGAACAAAGGGTTGTGTGTGCATCAGCGACTGCACCAGCTACATCGCCGGCTTCCTCCTCGACGGCGTTCAACGGCTCAGGACGAGCGACGCCACTTCCTGTCTTCGCCCGAGCAGCCTCGACGCCCGGGACCCCGTCGTCAGCGACCAGTAAGTCGCCATTGCGGCAACCACATTCAATCTCCCCCTTCCGGTCATTCGTCAAGAAACTCACCGTCGTGTGATTTTTACGGTCCCAGATTTTCTTTGCATCGGACTAAAATACAGTTTAGTGATAGTTATTCGAGTGATTTATTTGCGTTACACCTCTCCTTTAATTAATTTCGAAAAATTAAAATCAAGAGGATTATAAATGGCATCCCTGGTGGGGAAATCAAATTTTTTTTTGATTTTCCTGAAAATTAATTAAACTTTTTGGAAACGGTAGAGTTCGCCGGAAAAATTCGAATTGTCGTCATTTTCGATTGCGTCATTTTGCGTAATATTTGAGTAATCTTGCGATTTGTGAAAACGAAGTTGGTCTCGGGCTTTGCAGCTTCGGTTTCGGTTTCGCGTCCCTCCCCTATCCTATATTGAAAATATTTAGCGATTAAGAAATATATATATGTATAATTATATGTAATTAGTAATTAAGGATAATTAGAATTAAGAATAATTATGAGTATCATAATTTTGTGAATAATTATTCCCTATTTGTGTTTTTCCTTCCTGACCCTGAAATTTCCCCGCAACCTTCTAGTTAATGGGATTGAAAATTTAAAAAAAAAAAAAAAAAATTCTAATACTTGGAATAAAAATCGGTTGAAAAAGAAATCATAAAATTTCAAAAAGAACTCGTCAATTTATAATTGTTTGTTTTTCGGGGAAAATTCCAGAAATTTAAGTAAACAATAGAAGTGTGTATTTGTTTACTTCAATATAATTTCTATAGTTAGCAGCTTTGAAAAGAAAATCGTTCTCAATTATAACTTAATTATTATTCACTGAATAATAAATTTGAAAAATCCCAATAGCTAGATTACTTTTGAATTAAATAATATTTAATATTCCATTTTAATTTTCCCGAATCCCCGTAATTAGCAAATCCCAGAATCCAGAAAACCCTAAAAACGAAATAAAAAGTTACAAATAGTAACACATTATTTAAACCCGAGTTCGGAAGGTAATAATTAACAAACACCTTCGAAGTGACCTTGCCACCCTATGGTGACCTTCCACTGTAGTATTCCCCGATACCTGTGATAATAATTTAATAATTATATACACAGGAAAACCGGCTTTCGAGTTAGTAGTTTTTTTTTGGAACTTGGATTTTTCGTGGTTGGAGTCATTACTAAAGTTTTTTTGTATTATTTTTTTTTTTTATTCTACATTTGTTTGATTACAAACTAAAAGTGGTTTCGAGAAAAATTCTGTTTGGTACACGAAAACCGATATTAAGACCTCAAGCCGGTGAAACCCTTTCTTTTGTCTGTTTTTTTTTTTTTTTTTTTAACTTTTCACTTATGCTCTTGCCCCCCCCCCTTTTTTTTGTTAAAATTTTTTTTGTTTTTCTCCTATTGTGGCGTTGGCATACTGCACGTCAAACCGTTAATTTTTTTTGGTTTTGCGTTCTGGATTTCCCCCTCCTTCGGTCTAGGGGACTCTGCTGAGACAGACGGTCGCGAGGTAGAATCTCGCGCTACCCCCACCCTAGAACCGGGATTAATTAAATCAAATTTTTCTGCGCTTTTGCTCCGGGAAATCGTCCCTATCCTTTTTATATTTTTTTTTGTTTTTGGTTTTGTCTCGAGTGTGACGAAAACCCACCCTCCCCCCCCCCCTTCTCCCCTCCTATCTAGTGCATAGTGCTCACGGGATAATCTTGCTTTCTTTTCTTTTTTTTCTCTTTTCGTTTTTTTTCGGTTTTACTGCGTGAGTAATGGATACCACCGGTACTCCCCCACCCGGCAATTACCCCGGGATGGGGGCAGTTGCCCCCACAATCATGACCCCCACTACTACGTCGACCATGGTGATAGTCACAACGGCATCGTCACTCAATATGGCGACAACGACCAATGTCTCCCCCTCGCGAGCCCTGGCACTAAGGGTAGCCACTCCGGATCAGCAAATGGCCATCCGGGAGGAAGTGCGCGCTATCGTGGACCTGCGCGACCTCCTAAGAAGATGTGATCGTGCCGGGATCCTGATCTCGGGGTCAATGGACGCTATTTGCGATCGTCTCGCTCGCCATACCATCAAAGCACGGTTCTCCGACACGGAAGACGTATGGGAACCCGCGGTGGATGGACGGGGTAACTTACCCCCTTTTACCCTATACGAGGCGATAAGTTGCCCAATAATTGGGAATGTCCTCAATGGGTCGCTCAACGCCACCTATCCCAACTACATGGATCCTGGGGATCCAATGCCCCAACGCGACCGACTAGGTGCTTTCGCGTTCCCCTCCACCCAGCTCCCCTCCGATAGATCCCGCGCGTTCTATCGTGACCCCCTAACATTCGTAGAGGGCACTTCCGCCTTTTTAGGAACGGAGTCCTCATTACCTCAAAATTTCCCCCATACACTACCCCAAATGTCGGATCCGGCGAGCGCCCTCTACCATCCCCAAACGGGAGGTATTGGGCCGCCGAAAGACACCAGGGGAAGTGTACCCTCTTCGGGATCTCAAAACGTCGGTAATCCTCCCCCAACTAGGATCGCGTGATGACTATCACCCGCCCCCACGGTTGGGGGAATACCCCCACCGACCCTCACGTGACCATAATCCCCGGCCAACGGTTCGGGACGAGCACCCAGCTCCCCGACCGGGTCAGGTACAGTACCGTGAACCTCCCTGTTCCCGACAACCTCCTACCTTCCCCCACCAAACTCCCCACTCTCCGCCCCCACAACCAGCTGATTCTTTCTTTTCCCAGCCCCCGGAGTTTCCCCGAGTCTTCCCTGACCGATCAACCTATCCAAACGACCCACATTCCGATTACCAGCCTCCCCCGACCTCAACCTATCCCCCCGCCCCCGCAACCTCACTATCCTTCCCCATGTCCTAACTCTCAGCCACCACCCCCAACCTCATCCTACCCCCAACCATCTTACCAGTACCAATACCCCTCCTATCCTCCCATCCGTGCGCCACTAGGTGTGCATGATTGAGCCCCTCCTCTGTCAAACCCTCCGCGCAGGACAGCAGTCCATTTTCCGGCAGATTTGACATACAATCTATTCCCTAACCCCCCTCCCGGTAGTAGTACTCGAGTCGGGCAGCAGCTCCCCTCGGGTAACTCAACCTACCACCCCAGCTTGTCCCAGTCCGCAGTTCGTTAGGGTAAAACCGCCATCGAGCACTGGAGGTCACATGGGCCTCGATTCTCGGGCGAGGAAGGTGAGGATGCCGAAGACTTCCTCACCAAACTCGTAGAGTACAGCTCAAGCCGTGACCTCACAGAGGACGACCTCCTCCGTGCCCTCCCAGAAGCTTTCAGAGGAGCAGCCCTAGCCTGGTTCCGAGTAGAACGGAACAGCTGGAGCTCCTACCCTGGCTTCGTGCGTTATTTTCGGGATGCTTATGGGCAACGAAGCCCAGAAGCCAGTATTAAACGGGAAATTACGCTACGGAGCCAAGGGCCGGAAGAACCCATTCGAGAATATATAGTGGCTTTAAGAAGCCTATTTAGATTACTTTCGGTTCCCCCTTCAGTTGACGAACAGTTGGACATTTGTGTCCAGAACTTGAGGCCCGGTCTCGCAAAGCACATACGCCGCGAATCCGTACAAGACTTTCCGGATTTGCTGCGCCAAGGCCGCCAGGTCGAGAGCGTAGCGAGTCAGGAAAGATCTTACCGACCCCCTTCACCCGCTACACAGTCGGTCTACCCGGCTTTCGCCTACTCTCCAAAGATCAAGAAACAGAGAGACAAATTAGCCGCTACTACCCCCGCGTCCCCCCCGGCACAGCCTAAGGGAAATCGAAGAGATTCACCTTCACCCCCACCACCCGTGGCTGACGCATCTCCACTGCTGCGCGCCACATCGGTCCCGGTATCGCGCCCAAAACCCCCGAAGGTGTCGGCCCCGCCCCGACGCCCTTCACCACCGACCCCCCCGACTCCTCAGTTCTCGCGCCAGAAGCGAATTTCCCCATTATCGGAAGTCGCGCCATCCACCCCTCCTCTCAGCCCCAGGGGTTCACCCAGCCCCAGCCCAATGGTCCGCTGTTACAACTGTAAACAGACGCGCCACATTTACCGCGAATGTCCTCACCCCCTCGGCTACTTTTGCCGAGTGTGCGGTTATCCGGGCCGCACGAGCAATGATTGCCCCGTCTGCGCCCGGAAACGTTCGGGAAACTACTAATGGGAGGGACAGAGTCCCCAAGGCCCCCCCCCCCATAATAGTTTCAAAAACCCGAACACCCCAGGATCCCGAGGGAAATCGATTCCTTCACCCGCGACACCCCAATCCACGAAGTCTCACCGGTTCCCCCGGTCACCCCCTCGTGGATCCACTTCGGAACCCTTCGCGTCCGTAGAGTCAATTCCCCCTTCCGCGTCCCTGCTGGACGCTGATCCGCGTCCATTCATTACGTTGATGTTGCTTGGGACCCAGATACGAGCCCTGGTAGACACCGGCGCTTCTAAGTCGTATCTGGGGGTTACCTACAAAAGACTTGTGGCCCCCTTTCTAAAAAAGACAAGCGAGCAAGTCCGAGTCGCGGACGGATCTTCAATCTCCCTCGCTGGCTTAGTAACCCTCCGAATCACCCTTGATGAACAAATAGAGAACTTGGAGATCCGAGTTGCGCCCCTCGATTACGCATGCGTACTGGGCATGGACTTTTTGCGTCTATTTCGAATAAAGCTAGACACGGAAAATGGATCGTGGACTAGTGGTAGCGGGAAAACTAGAGCATTAGAGGAAAAAGAGGTTTCGGCCAACGCACATGCCTCGTACGACTGCGTAGGATTGATCGCCCCGTCCCGAGAAGCCCACCCC
Source organism: Trichopria drosophilae (assembly GCA_030407085.1). NCBI lineage: Eukaryota > Metazoa > Arthropoda > Insecta > Hymenoptera > Diapriidae > Trichopria > Trichopria drosophilae. The sequence continues at coordinate 121,378,036 of CM059582.1, read as the reverse complement.
CGTTTAAAACGACTTCTCAATCGTTTATACCCCCCTGGACGCACCCCCTCCCTAGGGGTAACTCACCTGGCGGAGCACCACATAGACGTCCAACACCACCCCCCAATTCGCCAAAAATCCCGACTCCTGTCCCCATACATGCTCAAGGTCGCACAGGACGCCGTCGATGAGATGGCCCGAGAGGGTGTCATCGAACGAGCGGAAAGCCCTTGGTTGAACAACCCGGTGATAGTAAAGAAGTCCAACGGTACGTTCCGCTTTTGCGTGGACTTCCGGGACGTCAACAAAATCACCCGTAAGGACGCCTACCCCCACTCCCTCCATGGACAGAATACTGGCTGGGCTGAGTCGCGCTCGGTGTATCACCACGCTAGATCTCAGTCAGGCTTATTTTCAGGTCCCCGTTGCGCCCCAGAGTCGACCCATCACGGCCTTCGCAGTTCCAGGCCGTGGACTCTTCCAATTTAAACGAATGCCCTTTGGTCTTACCAACGCCCCCGCCACCTTCCAACGGTTAGTGGATCGCCTCATTGATCCTGCGTGGGAACCCCACGTTTTCGCATATCTAGACGATATCATCATCGCTACGGACAATGAGGAGGACCACTTCCGGTATCTAGAAGTCGTATTAACCTCCCTCCAACGCGCTGGTTTGGAATTAAATCTAGAGAAAAGCGAGTTCTTCCGGGAAGAGGTCAAATACCTTGGCTTCGTGCTCAATAAAGACGGCTTGAAAACCGACCCGGAAAAGACCGCCCCCATTTTGGAATTTCCCCCACCTACCAACGTCAAGCAGCTCCGCCGCTTCTTGGGAATGGTGGGGTGGTACTCCCGTTTCCTTCCAAATTTCTCCCATGATCGGGTTCCTCTGTCGCAGCTTCTGACCAAAGGCACCCCCTGGACCTGGGGAGAGGAGCAACAGAAAGCGTTTGAAGCGCTACGTGACTCTCTCACCCACACCCCCGTATTGAAACGCCCCGATTTTTGAATTGAGTTCACGATCCAGACGGACGCGAGCGATTTCGCCCTCGGTGCCGTGATTACCCAGGAGGTCAATGGAGAGGAGCACCCGATTAGCTTCGCTAGTCGCATCCTCACCAAAGCCGAACGGAAGTACACGGTCACCGAGAAGGAATGCCTCGGCGTCCTCTGGGCGGTGAAAAAGTATCGCCCGTATATAGAGGGAGCGCACTTCAAGGTCATCACCGACCATCATAGCCTGAAGTGGCTCCGGAACTTGCGTGACCCCTCCGGTCGACTAGCCCGATGGGCATTAGCTATGCAGGCGTACGACATGGAGATAACGCATCGCGCAGGTGCCCTCAATGTCGTACCCGACGCATTATCCCGCATGTACGAAAATGTGGAAGAAGCCCTTGGCGCCATTGGAGATGATGCAGACCCCTGATATACCCAAAAGCTATCGAATATTAGAGAATTCCCCTCTAAATACCCCATTTGGCGGATTGAAGATGGTAGAATTTACTACCATCGGCCGCACCCCGTTATTGAGTCAGCAGTGACCGATCAGGACGCCTGGAAGCTGGTCATACCCGCCCCGTCGCGTCCACGTGCCATGAGCGATGCCCATGATTGTCCCCAATCCGGTCATCTTGGCGTGGACAAGACCTACCATCGCCTAATTCAGGATTTTTACTGGCCCGGAATATTTCAGGATGTTTCGCGCTACGTATCCCGATGTCCTTCGTGTCAGAAAGTTAAGGTTTCCCAACAAGGCCCCCTGGTCTAATGACCGAGAGAACAACAGAAGGTCCATGGATGACGGTTAGCTCCGACATCATGGGGCCGTTTCCCCCAAGCAAGAAGCAAAATCAATTTGTAGTCGTATTTCAGGACATGATCACGAAATACATCGAGGTGAAACCCCTTCGCGCGGCTACTGGTCCCGCGATTATGGATGCTTTTGATAGCCTAGTAATAAACCGATGGGGTTGCCCGAAATATTTTCTGACCGACAACGCCAAACAATACGCTTAACAAGCATATATCTTCTCACCTCACGGATTTAGGTATCACCCCCACCCCTATCCCGCCGTACCATGCACAGGCCAACCCGGTCGAAAGAGTCAATCGAACTCTTAAAACGATGATGAGCGCGTTCGTATCGCATGACCATCGTGACTGGGACGTGCTTCTCCCCGAATTAGCTTTTGCCATGAACACTGCTGTTCAATCCTCCACACAAATGACCCCCGCGTTCCTGAACTATGGTCGTAACCCGGTCCCCATGAGAAACCTGCGCAAAGATATTCCCCCTCCCCCCTTGTCCCTTCCTACCAACCCTGAATTTTGGTGCGACCGCATGAAGCGATTGCCCCTCATTCATGACTGGGTACATCGCAACCTGGAGCGGGCTGCGGCACGCCAGGCTCAGTACTGCAACCGCAACAGGCGCGAAGTAGAATACCGAGTCGGCGACCTTGTCATGCGCCGCGTGCGTTTCCTCTCCTCTAGTGCCCAGAAATTCGCCGCGAAGCTCACGCCAAAGTTCAGTGGCCCCCACCGAATTCTTCGAATTATCTCCCCAGTCGTTTACGAACTGGATGACCCAGGCAGCCGTAGACACCCAAGAGCCCATATCAAAGATTTAAAAGCCTACCACGCTCCGGAGGATGAGCCCCCTCCAGGAAGCTCCAAAAATGTAAAGGACCCCGTGGATCTCGAACCTGTACGACGAGACAGTGAACCCCCGTGCTTAACAGCCCCTACACCCCCCATAGAGCCCCCAGTACCAAAAGAGGGTGTCGCCCCACGTCGCCGTGGTCGACCCCCAAAACACTTACGCAGTAACCCCCCACCACCTCCGACGGAGAACAGTTGGAGCCCCGCAACGGCTAGGGAATCTCAAAGGGAAAACCTACCCGAAGTACCAAGCCGTCGGGGACGCCCACGAAATCCTCCGGGACCGCGAGTAAAAGCCGCCCCGGGGCCAATGTTTGAACGGCGACCGGGCCTAAGGCCACGCCGAAATTGAGAATTTATGACACCGGGAGCGGCTAACGACTCTCCGACGGTAGACACCAATATCCCCGGGGGTGGCCGAAGCCACTCCAACGGTGGAGCCCCCGCTGCGTTCCCCGGGAGTGGAGCAGGCCACTCCGACGGTGGAAACAACTCCCCTCTGCATTCCCCGGGAGTGGAGCAGGCCACTCCGACGGTGGACACCCCCCTTCATGTTATTGATTTCCAGATAAATTTGCGAACCATCCAACTCCTGAATAATTGATAAAGAATCCTCTCCGTACCTGGATCCCTTCCACTTCTCTCACCCTCGTCGAAGATAGAAGACAGCGTGCTCCGAAGCTGGAAGATCCGAAGCCTTGCGTACGGTCGTATACCGAATAGTCATAAGGTAAAATTGTATCAGCCAGCCGGCATATGTGCTTACCCGGGGAAAGGACCCCGTTGAATTGTGAAATTTGCGTGTTCTAGCGACATTTATTTAGATACTCTCTTGTATAGGCCCACGGGCAATGTAGGCTTCCCAGGGATACAGGAACGTACCCTGTAGAAAATGTCAAGTGCATTAGAGTATAAGGACTGTGTGTGATTTCGTGTCGAGTTCCCCGGGTATGGACACTGCGTAGTAGCGATTAAGGAAAGTTTGCGTCTGGAAATTGTATCCGAGCCTCCATATTTATTGTGACGCGAGTAACAAGGATGTACTCAAGTCAGGCCCGGGGGTTTGTGACAAGGTGTCACCGATCTACCCCTTGGCCGATCCTTCACGATGGGTGCCGCGGTTCCCTCGCGTGTCGAAAGTGTCCCGGAGCTCAGGATCACCTTCCTCAATCCTTTTTTTTTATCAGTTTTAGTAAGTCGGATACTCATCAGTCAGTCGCCGGTAAAACGCCTGAACGGCATTATCGTCTCTTGCTCGGTTGCGCGTTCCGCCGGGAGCGTCACCACCTCCCGAGCACTCGAAACGCCCGAGCCCCTCTTTCCCCTGGCTGTCCCTCTCGGCAGCGCAGGAGGTATCACCCGATGGTAGGAGCCATCGTGGCCGTCGAGAAGGGACACCGCCCCTCTCTGACGCGCCTGCATCGTTCCCCCCTTTTTCGTTGCTGCGCGCCTGCATCACTCAGGCCCAGCATGCTAACTAAAAAAAGAAACCGTCTCACATTCCCCTTCTTTTCTCTCGTGGATGGCGACCTTACGCGCCTCCACTCATTCGGCAGTAGCCGCCCAGCTCTTGCCACCGCAAAGCTGCATTCTAGCAGCGTGGCTATTTTTGATTACGTCACAGAACGTCTCTCTCTCTCTCTCTATCGCAGCATGTAAGCCGCCCGAGACGAGGACGGAAGCGACTTCCCCGACACCGCGATTAGGTGGGGAAGACCCCGTACGGACCCCGCTCTCTAATCCCCCCGTATCACCCCCGGTGATTCTCCGCTCCTGGTCACCGGAGATGCGCGTACGGTTCCCGCGCGCATCTACCAGCGCTATCGGCTCCGACTTCACTTCGTCTTCTGACGCGTTACGGAGCGGACCCCAACTTAGCGCGTGCAAAAATTTCATCGGAAAACCGCGTGCGTTCGAGCAATTTTTTTTGAGTGTTTCCGACTGCGAATCGTCGCGTGTTGTGAGTGTGTGGCGTGCCAGAACAAAGGGTTGTGTGTGCATCAGCGACTGCACCAGCTACATCGCCGGCTTCCTCCTCGACGGCGTTCAACGGCTCAGGACGAGCGACGCCACTTTCTGTCTTCGCCCGAGCAGCCTCGACGCCCGGGACCCCGTCGTCAGCGACCAGTAAGTCGCCATTGCGGCAACCACATTCAATCTCCCCCTTCCGGTCATTCATCAAGAAACTCACCGTCGTGTGATTTTTACGGACCCAGATTTTCTTTGTATCGGACTAAAATACAGTTTAGTGATAGTTATTCGAGTGATTTATTTGCGTTACACCTCTCCTTTAATTAATTTCGAAAAATTAAAATCAAGAGGATTATAATAGAAATTATTAATTATTATTGTTTAAATAAATAATCTGTCAGTGTCGTGAAAGTAATAAGTTATCGTCCAAGGAAGAGGCATATATAGAAGAAAAGTAAACACCATACTTACATGTTCAATCAGCTGTTGTGATGGTCTGCTTCCTCGTGCCGGAATCGCTGCTGGCTGACGTCGTCACCCTGAAACACAAATTTACCAATCCTTACACAAATAAATAGTTCTTAATAATTAATGTTAAACCTTACCGTAACTGCTGCTCCTTTTTGCATTCCTCCAAAGCTCCCAAAACTCCTTCTCTCGTTGCCGTCGAGAGGCTGACTCCGATTGCATTTTTCCTGTACCCGATCCTTTGGCACTCGATCCCGGAGTGAACAACACAGAATACCCGCACAAACTTTAAATTAATCACTCCAAAACACAGAAAAATCTCGAAAACCGAGACGACCTGTCACTTTGGTCGTCGTTCGCCGTGGACTGGCTATCGCGCAGTTTTACGCGCATCTCGTCGGCCATCTTGATCAAACTCAGTCGCTATTGGTCAATTCATTTGCACAGCATCTCTGTCTACCTTCCATATTCGCGTAGTCGACGTTCGTCGCACTCATGCATGGAATAGACTATTGCTGTCGCGCTCATAGAGTCGACGTTCGTCGCACTCATGGCCCAATGTAAAATACTAATTCGTCATCAATATTGTTTGCGCTTGTTGCACTCGTTACATGTATCATTACCCCTTCCAGTGCCGAGTAAATGTTCGTCGCACTCGTGCAGAAAATTCATTCAGTCGCCCACCCCTTTTTGAAAATTTAGACTTGCTCTACTATTCCCAGCATTGCCAAAATTATATTCTCCATCTTTGTCCTCACGTTGTCATAAATTCGTCTTTATTCATAATTGTTTTTCCTTTTTGTTTGTTCCCTGAAAGTTAATATCCAGGACTGACGCTGTGGCGTGGTGGTAACGGGCCGGACCATCTTCAAGAATCACTTCTTTGTAAACCGTCAAGGCGAGCAAATCGATCATATTATTCCTATTGCGAATATTGTTATTATATTAGTGCATATAAAGAATTGTATCAATTTTTTTGTGCGAATCTCGAGATACAGAAGCGAACGTAAGTACTGTGCACAGTGCGCGGCGAATATTTTTTGTATTATATTTCGTAAAATCCTCCCCCACAATTTGTAATTTCCCCTTTAAAATATAGAGCGATACAAACACGTTCCCTTTTAATAATTTTTATTTTTATTCCCTCCTTTATTTTGAGTGAAAACCAGAGTCCCCGTGTTGTCGGGACTCAGTACGTATTTACAAATAATAATACAAAAAATATAGAATTTAAGAAATATAAAATTAGAAAATTCAACGCAGGAATGACAATAATAAAGATTAAAATATATGCATATACACGCACACACAAAAACGACGTTTTATACGTATACATGTATATACATGTATATTATATATATATATATATATATTACATGTATATATATATACAAAGTAAATTACAAATTACAAACTAGTTATAGTACCGATAAAGTAAATTAGAAACTGATTTTTTGAAAATATGTAGCGTACTGAGTGAACGAGTGGACACATCTAGATTATTCCATCCTCGTTTAAGACGCGGAATAGGATAGTAGAAAACATAGTTCCTCTTGCAGGACCATTCTTTAATGACTCTTGGATCTCGGATTGGATAATGTGTGTCCCTTGTTGGGAATAGTTCAGATAAGTGTGGATCTATATTCGAGTTTAAGATGTGGTACACTGCTAAGGAATAGTGATAACGGTGAAGTGAATTAATTGTCGGAAATTTGAATTTAGAAAATATATCATATAAATTGTGGTCAAAACGTGATAAGGGGTTACCAGACTTAAATGCTAAATATCTAAGAGCTCTTCGCTGAACTCCTTCGAGATACTCAATATCAGAGAGTGTATATGGAGACCATATTGGAGCAGCGTAAATAAAATGAGGCAGAACTAACGTACGTACAAGGTATGCTATGGCTTGCGAATCTTTAAAATCATCCTCAATCTAAAAACGTTGAACAAATCCAAGAATTTTCGAAGCCTTGTTACGAACATACTGAATGTGATCCCCAAAAGAAAAATCGTCACACATAACCACCCCGAGATCCGAATGCTTATTTACCCTGGACAACTTCACATCAGATATATTGTACGCGAATTCGAATTTATCGGCCCGACGAGAGTAAGACATAACTTTACAGTTATTAATATTTAAGTTGAGACCATTTAACCTTGACCATCTCTCTATAAAGTCCAGATTACGCTGGAGCCTTGAGGCGTCGATGGGTGAACGAATCTTACTGAACATTTTAATATCATCTGCATAGATTAGGAATTTAGAAAATTGAATGTTGTTACCGATATCGTTAATAAAAAGATTAAATAGAAGCGGGCGCAGGTGTGTGCCTTGAGGTACTCTCGAAGGAACAGAACAAGAGTCGGACACAGCGTCCTTAATTCTCACACGCTGGGTTCGTCCAGTTAAATATGAATCCGTCCATCTCATAAACGCACTCGAAAACCCCAACCGAGAAACCATGTTGGTTAGAAATTATTATGGTCTGTAAAACTTCGCTCAATTTACGAGCAACGATTGAGTCAAAAAGTTTAGGAGTACTACTTATTACAGCAATTTGTCGATAATTACAAACATTACATTTATCACCATCTTTATAAATTGGGGTAATAAAAGTTTCCTTCCAACATTTTGGAAAAATACCGCATTCAAGGAATTTATTAAAAAGATAATTTAATGGATATAACAGAGGTGACATACAATTATTTTAAAATAATGGAGGAATTCCATCCGATCCTGAAGTATAAGACGATGTTAAATTAATTATAGCAGAAGCGATTTCATTTTGGGCGATTGTAAAATTGAGAATATCATTAGCAGGGACAAAACACTCTAGGGACGGCCCAAAATTAGACGCCTGACGATAAACCGAACCGAAATAATCATTAAATAAATTAACAGTGCTACTCATATCGGCGGAATGATTATCACGAAAATAGAAACTTGAAGGTAGTACACTAGATTTACGGGAGTTATTAATAAATGTCCAAAAAGCACGGGCATTTGTTCTGGTTTTTACTTCGATATTGGAAATATACTGCCTATAGAGTGACTTTGAATTCTTTATACAAAGAGCTCTGAGTTTCTTAAATATCAAAAAATCAGTTTGGGCATTATATCTCTTCCACTGCGCATGTGCCATTTTCTTTTTAAAGACTAGGTTTTTTAAGTCAGTATCGTACCAGGGAGGAAAATGACAAGACGTAAAGCGCATTTTTTGAACATATTTATCAATAACTCCGTATAAAATAGTGTAATATATGGCTAACGCTTTATCAATATCAGGCTCATTTACAACACACCCCCAATCAACTAATAGCAAGTCCGCATTCATCCCGGCAAAGTCTGCACTTTTAAAGTTGTATGAAATGGAGTTAATATCAGAAGATTGAAATTCAAAATGAGGCAGGTTAAAATATGCATGCATGTGATGAGCATCGGTAGGAAGAAGAAAATCCGGGTTATAAAGAAATTGAGTGTTAGGTACTGATGAAAAAAGAAAATCTAAAGTATATCCTTTGCTAGGATGAACGGGAAAGTAAGAACGTGCTTCCAAAAATGAAAATAAATCACTACAAATGTTTGCAGCTTCTCTAATATTGGGCGGAACATATCCCAAAGTTGTAAAGCCTGATTGATTATTATTCCAGGCAACGTTCGGCAAATTAAAGTCACCACAGATAATCCAATGACTGTCGTTAACATTGAAAGAAATATCCTGAATCAGACTAGCAAATTGAGTATAGTCTGCGATGGGTGCAGATGGGGAGAAATAGGATGCCGAAATAATTAATTTGCCGAATTTTGTGGAGACATTTACGCATACATGTTCGGAGTTTTGACAAGTTGACGATGATAGAACGGAACATGAAATATGTGATTTTACGGCTATTAAAACACCGCCTGCTCGTTGGTATTTCAAATCCAAGTTCTGAGTCCAATATATCATGGTGGAGCCAAGTTTCAGACATGATGATAATATCCGGAGATGGTTGGATTAAGTTTATATTTTTTCGAATATCGGACAATTTGGTACGAATTCCTCTTGCATTTTGATAATAAATGATTAAACCGTTAAGTGCATGTGAAGAGGTAGCATCAAATATTATGTGAAAAAGTAGCGAGAGAAGTGTATTTATGGTGATATCCTTTCCATCTGGTGATCTTAAAAGAAATGACGATTCTCTACGAAGAACCTTAAATCCATAAATAATAGATGAATTTATCGGTGATCCGAACCAATAGTGTCTGAATTTTTCCAAATTTCGCGCGACAATTATTATTCCAGCCAATCAATTTGAAACTTATTTTAGATGGAATGTGATACGAATTAAATTAAAGAATCTCAAAAATGATTCTTTTTTTAAATTGTGAAATTAAGATGATAAATCATAGAAAATTCAGAAAAAACGAAATGAAGAAAAATACTTGAAAAAAATGGGGTATGGAAGCACATTCGCAGCCGGTGGGGGCGAACCCACGACCTTTCGATTTCGCGTCGAATGCTCTACCATCTGAGCTACGGCAACCCCGTGCATTCCCTCCGATTTAATTCAAGTCATGATTCCTTAGTTCATTTTTTCTGGTTACATCATTTTACCCAGATGTGTTTTTTAGGATGAAGATGAATTTATCGTTCGGTGATATTTCAATAAATAATAGATGAATTTATCGGTGATCCGAACCAATAGTGTCTGAGTTTTTTCAAATTTCGCGCGACAATTATTATTCCAGGCAATCAATTTGAAACTTATTTTAGATGGAATGTCATACGAATTAAATTAAAGAATCTCAAGAATGATTCTTTTTTTTTAAATTGTGAAATTAAGATCAGATTCAGAAAAAACGAAATGAAGAAAAATACTTGAAAAAAATGGGGTATGGAAGCACATTCACACTTAAATCCATGCCGTTTCGTGAACTCCTATATGCTCCTTAAGAGTTTGTATCGATCATGTGGTAGATATTCGTTAACATAGATCTCACTTGACGATCTTCCTGGAAAAACACTGGCAGCATTTAAAGATTTCATATTTCGACACGCTTGTAGAAGACAGTTTCTTTTGCCGCGCGATATGAATCACACGAAGATGTTATTCGGGCGCGTCGAAATCGAAGTTACCTGCGATCGTAAGTTTCTCGCTGGCACAGTGTCCGATGCAAGCGACGATGATCCATTCTGGGGAGCGCGAGGAGAGGGCATGCGGCTGGCCCGTTCCACATCCGAAGAAAGGAGGGGAACACCTAGGGAAGAGGCAATAGCGCACACTGAGTCGATTAAGATTTCGTTGTCGACTATAGGAACACCGCTAATAACAACGTCGCATTGATTTTCGAGCGACTCGACAGATGTCAGACGAGTGTCCAATTTACGGTTTTGGTCTTGCAACTTTTAGGTATTCGTCGTGAGTGTCGCTAGCTGGGATTTTAAATCGTCGAATTCCCCTAAACGCCTTTCCACATGCTCCAAACGACGATTTTGTTCCTCGACGATTCCCCGAATTTCAACCGTGAACATGTCAAATTTATTGGCAATTAAATCGGCGGAATTGGATGTCGATACTTATAGATCTTGAATAGATTTTTCAAAGCCATCGAATTTTTTCAGGATAATTTCTTGAAAAGTAGCATCACAGGAGCACGAGCTGTCATCCTCCATGCGCCGTTTCTTGGAAGACAAACTTTTAGGTGGTCTTCCCGAACGTTTTGATGCAACCGGCTCATTGTAAATAGTAATTACCTCTTCATCTAGTTCCGAAATGTTGCAGCAATTGAACTCTCCTGAGGCTGTACGATTCTTCGGGTCGATGCAATCCTTGTTTACACGTTTGGAAAAATTCGTTGACAGCTGGTACAGTTAATGTGCAGTATTTGCACTTTTCTGGAATCTCCATTTGATTCACTTTTTTGGGAGAGTGACACATAATGAAAACTGCTTTACAGAAAGAAGCTTAATCTGTGCGGAACAGCTGACGATGACAGTTGACGATTAGCACGAACACAACAGATTGCACGTGTTGCACAAAATATAATTTTTAAACTGTGACTGCCGAGTGTGTCAAGATACAGTAAGTCACATTAATAAAAACGTTAAAATGAATCACTTGTCAGATGGTAAAATAAATAAGAACGTAAACACGACACTTGCCAAACGGTAAAATAACAAAAGTAAATACAACACAGAAAAAACGTTAGACGTGACCACTCAAATCTGAATTATATCGACGTCGTATCCAAAAATTATTAGTTGTACAAGAACAAAAGTACACAATAAAATCCAGATTCTTAATTCCAGTTGAGTTCTTCTTAAAATTTGGCACAAGTATGTAAAAAACTGATTACAAGACGAAGACAAAAACAGAAACTTGAAAGTATTTTAAAATTAACGTTTTGACTAGTAAGCAATAACAGAGTTAGTATAAACACGACCGCTCTTGACGAGTACTAAATAGATTTATGTAGATCTCTTTTCTTTTTTTTGTAGTAATGAGGATATAAAGCATAACTATGTAACATATATCAAATTATACATTTAACTCAAATATGCTGCTGAGTACACTGTTAGAAATTTCCTAATGTTTGTTAGGAAGTTGTCGTCATAGATGGCAATGAAATGAAAGCAATGATGTTAATGAAATTTAAGTTCCCGAAACTTAAATTTTATTCATATCCAACATGAATGTTTACTTACCAAAATGTAATTAACATTTTTATGAAATATCATAATAGAAAATGAACAGATATCAATGACATTTCCTAAATGTAACTATATTAACGATTAAATTATAGACTATACACTTACATATGTGTGCGTGCATGCGTGCATGGTGATTGTGCTGGAAAGTTTTTCTGCTTGTCAGAAGTGTATGTCGGAACTTAAAAGTGTGTTGCACAATTCAGGCCATACAATTCCTATTTCCAAATAATACTAATGAAATAAAATAATAACTATGACATTCTGTACTTTTAGTGATGTACTTTTTTCTTATTTGACGAATAACCTCAAAAAAAAGATGTGCAGTTTAACCCAGCCGTCGAATGGAAACCTTTAATTTGTTCCTCCTCCGGCTCCGGTGGTTATGCTGATAGTAAGCTATTATTTTTTTATTATTTATTTATTAAACTTGTAAACATTTATTACATGTTTCAACACATATTCGAAAACTACAGTGATAGAATACCATAAATGAATTATATTACCACCTTTATTCCAAATGTTCAAAAAGTTGAGTTGAGCTTAAATTTCATATTATTTTGTTTCATGGTTTTGAACATGATAACTTCAACCAATCAGTCTGAAGTAAATTTTTTTAAGTTTGTGAGAGTAAAACGTATCCAGAAATATGGTTATAGATGTAGTTAAGGCAAGAATTACGTATATGGTAAATAAAAGTGAATTATTGTATTCGCTAACCATTCCACTATGTACAAATGAAGTCCAAAAAATTGTTTGATTCATAAATTGGTTACATTTACTTCATAGGAAGGTTTTTTGGTGATTGCAGGTAATACTGAAAAGTATTTAATTAAAATTTATTTTTATTCGATTGTAAATATAAAGAAAATAATGAAAATTATAACGCATATACAATTTTGATACAGTCCCTACACTGAAAGAAATTTTATAGCCGATACAGCAACAGTACATTCACTGTCAGGTTATGGCTGATACAGCCAAGTATCTAAGCTGCATTAGACATTGGTTTCATCTAAAACAGCAAAAGGCCTTGTGCTGACTGGTTTTGCTGATTTAGCAAAGCGACTGGGCTGAATTAGACATCGGTTTCATCTAAAACAGTAAAAGAACTTTTGTAGCTATATCAGTAAGATATCTCGACTGTACTGGACATTGGTTTCATTAATACACGAAAGTCATTTGCTTAAAACAGCAAAATAACTTTCCCTGCAAGGCGTAGCGTATCGTTAATTCGTTACTCCATACCTACGTGGGGTCACGTGGGGTACTCAGTAGTTTCAAATTTACTGTCAGAACCCAGATTTGGTGTTATACGGCATATTGCGTGCAAAGAGAATGATATTTTTTTTGTATATGAAAATATATATTCGTACTTTGCGGAGCATTTTCAGGCTTTCGAAGTCTTATGTTATGAAAAATTTGACATTATTGAAGTAAAAAATTTATTAAATTACTCTCCTTTATGTATCAACCAAATGTACGGAAGGCACTTTATTGTACCAAGATTTGCATTATAAATACAAATGCAATGCCGTTTATTACATACGTGTCATTTCTTTTCCTGCCACCTTTTTCAAACTCTCCTGTTATATTTTTCACAAGATATGAGTAAGAGAATATTAGTTTTCTTGAAAAGGGATTAAAAAAAGTGCCCCTTTTTTTAATACTTTCTGTAAGTCAATATTTTGTTAAGGGGATGAAACACTGAAAAATCTCAAACAATGAATTTTCAACATAACATTTTTTGGGGGTTAAAAATACATTCTGGCGGTCAAAATATGAATTTTGTTGGGTCAAACGTTATTTTATTGCAATTGTTTACTTAGAAAATGAATAAAATGTGTTTTGTATTCATATAAAATTTTTGACAATCCAAATTTACAACGAGAAGATGTATTGCTCTCATTACTACGCTATTAATTTCTAAATTTGAATCGAGTATGTATAAAGATATGTATATGTATTGTATGTAATATGTGTACAAATATGTATAAAAATGAATTCCTATTTATGCAAACCGAGCAGATCGATATGATCTTTTAAAGACTTATCAGTTGACATTAGGATATAACATATGAATTTACATTATTCGACTGCAATAAAACAAAAGAGACCTTCAAATAGAAATTTATACTCAATAGAAATTTGTACATTATATTACATAGAAAGTAATAATTTGTCGAGACATAAACAACAGACTAGCACCATCAACAAATCCATCTTTGGTTCCAGCATGTAGGACGATGAATCGTTTTTCTTCAGCAAGGGATTTTCTCAAGGATGAATTAATATCATTGTCAATTAATGATTACTTGCAATTTTTTTAATACGTACGTATTAAGTTTAATTTTTTCTTTAATCGCTTAATGAAAACTTGCAAATTGCCTAATACGTAAAACCATCTCTTAACGAATAAGCAAATTTTTATCTAAAGCCGAACATAGAATATTTAAAGTTTACTTTTTTCTTTATTCGGTTAATGATATACGTCTTGCGGCTTTAGATAAAAATTTTCCTATTCGTTAAAAGATTTATTATTGAAGCTTTCCTTACAACTTTAAAGATATTTCAGGAACTACTTTTCTTCTTAATTATTTGCAACTTTTGTAATACGTATGTATGTACAAAGTTTAATTTTATCTTTAATCGAATAATAGCAACTTGCAACATGCCAAATTTGTAAATACATTCTTTGATAGGGCATCTCTTACCGTATGTAGCAAATTTTTATCTAAAGCCGAACATAGATTATTTAAAGTTTACTTTTTTCTTTATTCGGTCAATGATTCCTTACAACATGTCAAATAAGTTGCTAATTCTGTACATATTCTATTTGCAGCTTTAGATACAAATTTGCCTATTCGTTAAAAGATTAATTATTGAAGCATGTACTTACAACCTTCAAGAAATACGAAGTATTTGAACAATTACGTTGAGCGAGGTCAGCCTTCGAAGACTAAATTACATATGTTAAAATCACATTGACTTGACGGATGCCTAACAAAATTATTCCTGTTGAAATAATCAGTTCTGCGTATTTTGTTTGGCAAGTGTACCGTCATACACTTTCTTTGGCGACTGTAAAACCCGCGCCTTGGACTAGTGTACAGTAAGAGAGGGAAGTCAGTCTCGCGTCACACACCGATAAGAGAACACGATCCGCGCTAAACTTTATTAAAGTCATATGAAAAATAAAATTTTGTTTATTTCCAGAAAAAGGCCTCATTTATTTTTCATACCTGTTCACACAACTCTATTCGTAGAAACTTTAACAGGTTATGGGCCCAGTTTTTTCGTAAAAACTGCAAAATCGGGTGAACAGTAAAACGCGCCGCACGTGTTGCGAACCGGAAGTCGGCCATTATCGGAGTCAAGTGAAAGCGTGCAAAGTGATCTGAATTTACAATGTCCGTTGGAATATCTGTGAAAGGTGTGAAGCCATTCGACGGAACTAATTTTCAAGGATGGAAAGCGCAAGTCAGTGCTTTATTTGTCATGAACGATGTCTTAGATGTAGTAGACGGCACGCGAACGGCACCGGCAGGTGCAAACGCAGAAGCACTTGCCACGTACGAGAAGCAATCGGTGAAGAACAATGCAACTGCAAAGTTCATCATGTTGTCCAATCTAGACGAAAAGCAACAAATGTGTGTGCTTTCATGCATATCCGCTAAAGAAATGTGGGACAAATTGTGTCTAATCCACGAGCAAAAGAGTGAATCGAACAAGCTCGAATTATTGCAAAAATTTCACTCGTATAAAATGTGCGAAACGGATACGGCAGTGCAACATGTGGCAAAAGTCGTAAACATGGCGGGTCAAATAAAGGATGTCGGTGAAAACATATCTGACGCGGCGATCGTGGCAAAAGTTTTGGCAAGTCTTAGCAAAAGATTTAGTACGTTGCAAGTGGCATGGGACAGTGTCGATCCAGAGAGGCAGACTCTCGATAACTTGCAAGAAAGACTGATTCGAGAAGACACAAGACTAGCGAGAGACGATGACGCTTCGGAAGCGTTGGCCGTGACGGCGAAACACCAACGACAGCGAGAAGCAAAGAATGTCCTAAAAGGAATATCGGGAAACAAATTGAGAAAAGACGTAAAATGCTACAAGTGCCAAGGTCAAGGGCATTTTGCGCGAGACTGCAAAAATAAGCGAAAGTCACGCGAACATAACGGAAATCTGAGTGACTGTGCATTCGTGGTACAAACTAGTAAGAAAGCTGATGTGTCGTGTAAAAATTCCCCAACCGATTCTGTGCAATGGACACAAAATAACGTGATGGCGGCTGATCAAAGCGAGTTGTGGTTAATCGACAGTGGAGCATCTAGGCACCTAACTTACCGACGGGATTGGCTTTCCGATTATAAACCAGATACCACTGGAGGGAAGATATCACTGGGTGATAATGAAATCTGCAATATTGCTGGAGAAGGCACAGTACAAATAAAGAAGTTTGTCGGCGGCGTGTGGCAAGATGCAAGAATTGAAAATGTCTTATATGTTCCAAAAATGCGCAAAAACCTATTTTCGGTTGGAATGTGTACCAACAAAGGTTTCCAAATATCTTTTAAAGACGATTACGTGGAAATGATGCGCGACAATGAAGTAGCTGCAATCGGAATAAAGCAAGATAACGATATTTATCGTATGCTTTTCAAGGTCACAAAACAAGATTGCACAGAAGAAGCAAATATAGCTTCAACAAATTTAATAATTTGGCACGAGCGATTGGGACACGTAGGACAGCGTGCGATACGTGAGATGGCAGAAAAGGGCCTCATAAAAGGAGTGCCAACCTTTAAAAAGATCGATATCTTCTGTGAATCATGTCAGCTTGGAAAATCGCATAGACAGCCATTCAAGAAGGAAATTAAATACAAAATCAAGACCAAGCCTGGCGAAAAAATGCATGCAGACGTATGCTGACCAATGTCGTGTGATTCAATTGGAGGATCAAAATATTTCCTGTTGTTTACAGATGACGCCACTAGCTACCGCCATGTGTATTTCATGAAGAATAAATCTGAAGTGTATGAAAAATTCAAGATTTTCGAGAAGATGATCGAAAATAAATTCGGTCGAAAAATGATATCGCTGCGATCGGACAATGGTCGCGAATTTGTTAATCAAGAACTGAATAATTATCTTGAGAACCGAGGAATTCAACGAGAACCGATTGCTCCATACTCACCAGAGCAGAATGGAAAAGCGGAACGCCAAAATCGGACGATTGTGGAAAGTGCACGTACCATGCTCATTGCGAAAAATCTGCCTCTGTGTTTATGGGCAGAAGCTGTAAACTGCGCAGTGTACGTGCTCAACAAAACAGTCTGGACAAGTGGTGCAGTGACACCGTATGAAGCCTGGTCTGGAACACCTCCTGATCTAAAGCATCTACGAATCTTTGGATCTGATGCGTACGTGCACATCCCAAAACAGTTTACCAAGAAATTTGATGCTCGTGCTGAAAAGAAAATTTTTGTGGGATACAAAGACAATTCCTCAAATTATCGGTTCTACGATCCAAAAACAAAAAAAATCAGCATAGCTCGAGATGCCGTGTTTAATGAAAAAGTCGGAACGACTCTTGAAAACTCGAAAAATAGTGAAGATAAAAATGAAGTGACTCTTCCGTTGCCACGTGCTCCGAACGAAAACGACAACAATGCAAATGGTGAAAGTGCGGAAGATGAGGAACAGGTTAACACAGAACCTGAGGACCCCGAAGAACGCGAAGAACACGATCCGGTTCAAGAACAACCAAGAGTCCTTCGAAATCGCTCCACATTGCAAAGACCGAGTAGATACAGGCATGATGCAGATGTTGCCGAATTTATAATACCAATGTCGTACGAAGAGGCAACGGAAAGCACCGAAGCCAGGCAGTGGATAAGCGCTATCGAAGATGAGCTAAAAGCTCACGAGAAAAACAAAACTTGGTCACTCGTGAAGAGAACACCGGATATGAGAGTAATTGACTCAAAGTGGGTGTTTCGAGTAAAAAATGCTGAAAATGAGAAGGATCGTCGATTCAAAGCACGATTGTGCGCGAGAGGCTTCCTACAAAGAGAAGGAATCGACTTCAAGGAAACTTTCTCACCGGTCGTGAGATATGACTCACTGAGAGTGCTCCTAGCAACTATTGCAATCAAGGATCCCGAAATCATCCAATTCGATATTCACACTGCATTTTTATATGGAAGATTAGAGGAAACAATTTTTCGGGAATTACCAAAAGGACTAAAAGTGAAAGAAGACCCCAAGAAAGTAGTGTGCAAACTAGAAAAATCACTCTACGGCCTGAAACAGGCACCAAGATGCTGGAATCAGCGATTCATGGAATTTCTGGAGGAATTCAAGTTCAAAGAATCCGAAGCAGACAAGTGCGTATTTATTGGAAAATTTAAAAGTGACACTGTCTACCTAGCTCTCTTTGTTGACGATGGTCTAATTGCGTCAAGCAACGTAGAAACTCTTAAAATAATTATCAAGCGATTAAGCGAAACATTCGAAATTACTGTCAGCGATTCTAGTATGTATGTTGGAGTGCAAATCGAACGTGATAGAAAGCGGAAAGCTTTAATGATTCACCAAAGAGCATATACGCGAAAAATAATTGCGAAATTCGGGATGTCAAACGCGAAAACAATGAGTGTGCCTGCTGTATATAGATCCGCATGCGGTACTATCTCCTACCGAGGAGAATATCGAGGAAATGAGCAACGTGCCGTATCGCGAGGCAGTCGGTTCATTAATTTTTCTAGCTACTGTTTCAAGGCCCGATATAGCTTACGCGGCAAATTCGGTGAGTAAGTTTTTAAATAAGCACGATAATACTCATTGGCGAGCGGTAAAGCGCATCTTTGCATATCTGAAGGGTACTATCGAGTACGGAATTGAATATGTAAATTGCGGTAGCGAACCAAATTTAATAGGGTTTTCTGACGCGGATTACGCCGGGGATATCGAAACGCGCAGATCAACAACAGGTTATGTGTTCTTTCTCGGAAACGGAGCAGTCACGTGGTCGTCACAGCGGCAGCGGCTAGTGACACTTAGTACGACGGAAGCGGAGTATGTTGCAGCATCGACTGCAGCACGCGAATTGGTCTGGATTAAAAAGCTATTAACGGATATCAAATTTGCGTGTAAGAATAAAATAACCCTGTATGTCGATAATCAAAGCGCAATTCAGCTTGTGAAAAATCCGGTATACCATAGGAGGACAAAACACATTGATGTCCACTATCACTATATTCGCGAAAAGATTAATAAGAAGGAAATGCGTGTCGAATACGTTCCATCAGAAAATCAACGCGCAGACATATTCACAAAAGCATTGCCGCGAGATCGCTTTGTTGACTTATGTGTCAAACTAAATCTAATGTTTAAATGAAAATACTTAAACGGCGGTAGTGTTGAAATAATCAGTTCTGCGTATTTTGTTTGGCGAGTGTACCGTCATACACTTTCTTTGGCGACTGTAAAACCCGCGCCTTGGACTAGTGTACAGTAAGAGAGGGAAGTCAGTCTCGCGTCAAACACCGATAAGAGAACACGATCCGCGCTAAACTTTATTAAAGTCATATGAAAAATAAAATTTTGTTTATTTCCAGAAAAAGGCCTCATTTATTTTTCATACCTGTTCACACAACTCTATTCGTAGAAACTTTAACAATGCCAAAAGATTTTTTTGAACTTAAAGAAGCTAAACATGCATAAGAACATAGTTACGATGAGGTAAACCAGCCTTCGAACAATAAATACATTAAAAAGACATTGACATGACCGAAGGCTGATAAAATTCTTCCCAAAGGGATTTTTACACTCGAACAGGTTAAATATGTATAAGAATACAGTTACGATGAGTGAAATCAGCCTTCGAACACTAAAATGTATTAAAATCACATTAACTTGACCGAAGGCTGATAAAATTCTTCCCAAAGGGATTTTTGCACTCGAACAGGTTAAATATGTAAAAGAATACAGTTACGATGAGTGAAATCAGCCTTCGAACACTAAAATATATTAAAATCACATTAACATGACCGAAGGTTGATAAAATAACACTCATCAGCAATCAGCCTGAGGATCAAAAAGTATTTAAGTTTTTAATTATACACAGTAAAACTCTTACCGTGTAAAAAGTTATTGATATTTATTGATCAAAACTAAATATCAGATCAGAATTGCCATTATAAAAGCTCTTTTATTGCTGATTTTACATTTATACTTGAATCATAAGATATTCTTATAAAATATTCTACACCTATAACTAAAATTGACGAATGGAATTATCTACCTGTTAAAACGTCTCAATCTGAGAATCGAGCGGTTCTTAGGCTGTTAATTATATAAATGAAGTGAAATTTTTACCGTATAAAGAAATAAGCACATTTATTGATCGATATTAAGTATCAGACCAGAATTCCCATTGCTAAATTCATTCATTACTGAGTGTACATGTATATAATTGAGTGAAAAGGTATCTTCATAAAAAATTTTCACCAACTGCTCAACTAAACTACTTCACAGCATGTCCTACCAGTTAGGAACAATTAATATGTGGATCAAAAATCTTTCAGACTTTAGTATAAACACATTAAAACTGTCATAAAGAATTGAATTCAGAATTGATTATAATTTATAGGAAATACTTTTAGTTGTTGGCGAAGAATATTTCATAAAAATATCTTTCGACTGAAGAATAAATATGAACTCAATAATAAGAGTTTGCGTAAAAGCAATTCTGATCTGATATTTAGCATCGATAAATAATTTTAAATAACTTATTATAACAGTTTTACTTTTTTTTTTTAAATTTAATGATTGATTCTAAATATCAGACCAGAATTGCTTTCATGTGAACACTTTTATTACTGATTTTGTTTATTCTTCGTCAATTAGAAAGAATTCTTAATGTAACTCTTTATACAGTGACAGTTTTACTATGTCTGTATTTTAAAAGTTTAAAACCTTTTTGATCCATAGATTAATTGTTCTTAACTGGTAGTTTAGTTGAGTAGTCGGTGAAGATTTTTTAACCAAGTTGTCTTTTTATTCAATTATATGCACATGTAAAATAAGTAATTAATGAATTTGCGCAAAGGCAATTATGGTTTGATATTTAGTATCAAATAATAAATTTCGATATAATATTTTAAACTTACTTAATGCTTACTTTAACAGTTTTACTGCAAATATATAATTCAAAACCTAAAAACTTTTTGATCCTGAGGCTAATCGTTTCCAATAGGTATAAGAAATGCCATCAGACAATTTGAGTACGAATCGGTAAGAACATTTAATGTAAATGTCTTCTAGTTCAAGCATAAATATAAACTTATTAAACTTTTATTTTATTTTCCTAATATTTGGTCAGTCTACTAATGATAGGGATATGGGATCTAATAGGTTGTCAATTTGACAAGTTAACCTCAAACGTGAGGTTAAGTTGTCAATGCAATAAAAATACACACTAACACACACTTCACACCAATAATTGTATTTCGCATCATTTCGCGTGATTATATACAATCACAATATATCATGCTTTATTTTTCCACCTACATCGTGACGAGGAATAATGCGACCGGGCCGGGCGGGAGATTACGCGCAAACTACCTTACCGGCCGCTCGATGATCGGTATACACTGGATGTATGCATGTATGCATGGCTGAAAACTGGCTAAGTCGATATGGGAACAGAACCTTTGGTATAAATATTTTACAGTAACCAATCCCACAAAACCCTGTTTTTAGTATTAGAACCAGTTTTATTTATTTACAAATTATAAACATGTATTACTTTCATAGTTATACATACATGTAGCAAGTTATTTTAAAAAACCTATTTTTAAAAACATAATCGAAAAGATGGCGCGTGCCGTGCCCGACATAGTTCCCATCAGATACTTACATAGCTGATACAGCTACAGATCTTCTGCTATAGTACAACATATTATTACTTCTAAATTAGCTAAAGAGCTTTTACTGCGACAGCATAAGTTGGGGTTAGGTACATTGTCACTCGTAGAATAGATAGTTATTTAGCTGTTACAGACACAGGTCCTTTCCTGTATGACGGTGTCATACCACTGTGTCTAAAATAAAGACTTTTGCTGAAACAGATAAAGTACTTTCGCTGTGTTTGGCCAGGAGAAGTCAGTTACTGGATCAGTAAAAATTTTGTCTATTACAGCTATGTAGTTCTTTCAGTGTAACATTGGGACTGGAATAAAACATTTCTCTAATTTTACAGTCTAATAATTTTACGGCTTTATACTTAATATGCAGAGATATAACTATTCATACATTGAATGTTTACATGATGCTTATAATTTAGAACTCTGTAAAAACTAAATTATTTATTTCAACAATATCAGACCAAAATTATCTATATAGATTAATACTTTCAGTATTTTATGTATTTCATATTTGCAGTTGAGTAAAAATCAATTTTAATTCAATACTATTTAGTATTATCTGAAATTAAAAAAAATCTTTCTACCAAGGAAAAATATCACTCTGTGAATCGAAAAGTTTTTTGGACTTCATTCGTACATAAACATAGTGGAACTGTTAGCAAATATAATCATTCACTTTTATTTACCAAAAACGTAATTCTGGCTTTAAATATATCTATAACCACATTTGTGGATAAGTCTTGCTATCAGAAACTCAAAGAAATTTACTTCAGACCGATTGGTTGCAGTTAACCTGTTCAAAACCACAAAACTAAATAATATGAAATTTAAGCTTGACTCGACTTTTTGAACATTTGGGGAAATATTGGCAATATAGTTCATTTATGGTATTCTATCACAAATGTAGTTTTGAAATAGGTGTTGAAACATGTAAGAAATGTTTACAAATGAATTATCTTATTATTAACCAAAACACCGGAGCAGAGGTAGGAATTAATTAAAAGTTTCCATTCAACGGCTGGTTAATCTCACTTCATTTTCTGAGGTAAACCGACAAATAAGGAAAAAGCGCATAGGCACATCTTAGTTTTTATTTTGATTCATTTTTATAATTTGTAAATGGGAATTGTGTTGCCTGAATTTCATTAAAAGCTAAAGAAATTTAAGATTATTTCTAACAGTATACATTTATATTTGTTTTAATATGAATATTATATGCAATAAATAACATGGAAGTGCATTACATGGCTGCGAATACTGTCAATAGCAATAAATAATATCCTCACTCATTATTCAAATCATTTCTCTATGTATTTCTCATTTCTTATGCGTTATATCAAAAAAGACGAAAATAAATGTAGTTTCACGTATTGGGATATGTCAAGGATATACATGGGTTTTCCATTTGACAGGTTAATATTGAAACTATGCACAACGTGGTGAAAATTTATGAATTTTGAAAACAAATTTTTACTGTTATGCCTCACTTCATTGCAACGACCTCAAAATGGTGTCTTCAATGAAATTTTATCTAAAAAATTTCTGAACGTTGAAATTAAAAAACTATGAGCATTTAAAAAACATAGTAAGAATGAAAAGTTCTTTGTAATCATCGAGGAATATACTAGAGTTTTTTCAGATTTTTTTAGTGACATTTTGACAATAATTTTTGCTTAAATTTGTTCAAAAATTTCCAAAAAAATTCTTTAAAAATGTTGATTACATTCTTTGATGAATTCTAATCATTTTTTGTTCATTGCAATTTTTTCCAAAAGTTGAAAGTTTTCGAGGAAAAAAATCCTAAATTAAAATATTTGACATTTTTCTTCCTCGAAAACTGTCCACTTTCGGAAAAATTGCAAAGAACAGAAAATGCTTAGAATTATAAATAGAATTAATAATATGTTTAATATTAACATTTTTATTGCACTTTTTTCTACATTTTAATAAATGTTTATGCTAGACATGTGTATGTAATGCATCCACATCCGCGTGCACACACGTAAACGCGCATTCTTTACTACACTCGCATTTGACACGACATATGTTTTATATGCATGATTTTATTTAATATTGTATACTTTATGCTTATTTCATGAATTAATCCAGCTTCGTACAAAAAGTGTGTCAGTGAATTGTTAGCAACAACCTTAAGAGGGAAGATTAGTCTGCAGACATTCAAAATAAAAAATGAGATTAATACTCGACTAATTTCTGATTTAGTAATCGAATATGAGTTAGAGTACGCTGATTCGTATAGGTATCTAATGAAATGTTGGAAATATATTTTCAAACTGTTTAGATCTGTTAATTTCTAATAATATATATATACATTTTTTACAGCATAAACAGAAATCGTTTCATTGAACTGGCAAAGGGACTTGCAGTAATTTTTCCGTCAGAAGGCAAAACACTTGACGAAAGCGCTACGCTATTTTATTTCCCTTCTCAAGTAGGCATTAATTCAAAGCGGTCGCGAAATGCGGGTGGTGTTTTGTACGATAAGTACTTGCGGTACCGTAAAAAATTGCTAAGCTTAGATATACTTTCTACAAGTGAACGAACTTCACAAGGTTTGTATTTAAAAATTTACTTGTAACTAATCTCATCAAAGAAAATAGATCTTTTTGCTTCGCAACCTTGCTTTACCCCTTTAACGCGTAAGCGTAGAATTTTTTTTTTCATTAATTTTGATAATATATTTTAGCATTTAAACTCTGCGAGAAAATGTTTATAATTATCATTTCTAATTGGATAATAAGATTATTGGATCGCTCTTTCCCTTGGTGGATAAGAAATTTGTGTTCATTTTCAAATAAAAGTTATACGCGCCGGTAAATCATTTATCTTTGGTGAAGATTTATAGGTTTCATAGAAGTAAATGTTTTTTACACAAAATATGTCTGCATGTGTATTAAATAAACCATATATTCATATATTAAAATCTAATTGAACAATTTCGAATGTAGCACTTAATTAGAATTATGTAAAAGGCCATATCATTAAATGTTTGATTAGACCTGTTTGCCAAATGTTTTCAGCCCATGTAGTGGAGAGATCGTCAAATTATCATTGCAAGAAGATGAAATTCTTAGTGAAAGACAACTTTAGACTTGAAATCTTGTATCGATGACCAAGTTCTCAGTGAAAGAATTTATAGTACATTACGATACAAGTACGCTAAGTAGGTGATTCGCGCACGCGTATCGTATACCATTTTTTTAACGTGTGAGCTAAGTGCCCAGTTAGCACACTGTTTTCCGTGCAATTTAGAACATTCGTTAATACGTATTCGTTAAGTAAATACTTAGCGCACGGTGCACGAATGTTCTACTTTGCACACGGAAAACAGTGTGCTAAGTGAGCACTTAGCGCACGGAGTTAAAAAAAAATCATTTCTCAACAGTAAAACTCATGTCGAAAGAAAATTGTAGATTTAAAATCGTTTCTCGACTGCAAAACTCATGTCAAAAGAATATTTCAGATATAAAATCTAAAATAACAGATTCATCTAAAATGACAGATTCGGACATTCATACATTTGGCTATATATTCCATACTCTGTCAATGTAATTAATTTCAATAAAAATATAATTTTTTTAGATACAATGTTCTTCTGTGGTTCTGACGAATCCATTCAATGGCTGGAGAATAATGACGAGCCGTGGGACGAAATAATAAGGAAATGGGCGCTGTCGTTCGCTAGTAGGCCTAAGAAAGTAGACGATATCAAGAAATATTTCTCGAGTTTTAAGTGTTTGCGAGCAGACTTCTGCATTAGTTTTGTAATGATTTAATTTATTATTCTGGTGTTTAATTTCAAAATAGGACAGGAATATTTTTTTCAATTGACAGTTGGACATCGATTTTGATTTGACCTACCCCGCGTTCGCTGTAACATTACCTGACATCTGGTTTTCAGTATCCACTCGAATAATTGAGTTGGCAAACAAAAGGGAAAAAACCCAACCATCTGATGAATTACTGCTAAACGGAGGTCTGTATGTGTGTGTTACAAATCTGTGGTCTCAAGGAAAAACCGGGTAACTGACTTTTTGGAATGCTCAAGAAAAACGCGTTTAAAGTTTGACATTTGCATTTAAGACTATGTAAATGTGGTTTCTATTTTTAAAATAATTCCGAAATATGATAATGAATCCAAATTTCGATCTGACAGATTGATTGTAAATAAAAAATGCATTCTGTTTTCGATAGTTTCTCAATCTGTTAAAAAAAGTCCGTTACCTGTTTTTTTCTTGCGACAACAGAAAGGTGTTAAACCTCCGAAAACTATGTAAACCAAATCTTTTGTTTTTCTGCAGCTGAAGGGGACATTTTGGCGCAACTGTGTCTTCTGCGATTGTTAGGAGACATTATTAGGAAGAGAAAAAACACTGCCGAACCAATTTTTGGTACCTCCTTACAGGACGTTATTCATTCTTTTATTTTCATTGCTAAGGTATATATATGTATATACAATATATATATATATTGTATATATACATGGGCAAATCCACAGAACTGTTAACGTTTGCTGTATAAAAAATTGAAAAAAATAAATAAATCACACATCGTTGCTATTTTACATAAGTATTTGTATACCCAGTAGGAGTAATTATGCCTGTACAACCTTTTTTTTCAGGCCGTTTTTAGTCCACATTAAATACATAGATAATTTTTATCCCTTTAATTTATTTTTATTGTATTATCAATTACATTTTCTTCGATAGCACTAACTATTAGAGATGTGCTGTAAGATAATGTGAAATTTTTTAAGGTTGCACGAATTATATTATTTATTTCAGCTTCATCTTGTCATGGATGTATAATGCGCACACATTCGTAACATTGCTAAATTTCTTCATTTTTATCTCAGGAACAAAAAGAACTTTTCATTTCGTTGGATTATTGCGGGCCGCATTCACAAAACATCAAAATATTAATAAAACATAAATTTCACAAAAAGTTATTTCATATCAAACGGATGCTGGCAGTTTTAATAAACTTTACTCACATGAATGTAACTTATAATACTATTTTCTAATATGTTTAGACACAAGTTACACGTAAAATCAATGCATTAATCCAGGGACCGTGACTTTAGCATAAGGGAGATTAAAAAGAAATTTTACATTTTGGACTGCCCTTTGCTATCATATATGAATACTTTGACACTCCTTATTGTCTACAAGTATTTTTAATGAAAGTATTTTTAAAATAACAAATAAGAATACTTTTTAAACATTTCTGAAGCTTTAATAAATTTAGAATTATAAATATTTCACAAAAGTTAAAAGTTCTGTGGATTTTCCCATATACGCAAAAATATACATACACATTAACTAATCAAATTAGGTATTTCTCTAGACATTACAAGATCTTGAAGATTGGGAAGAACGCCGTAAAATACTGTGCAATGTGCCAAGTCTGTACGCAGCCGTTGTTGGAGATCTCCAAGTTTCGCAAAAATAAGTGTTCGTCATAATAAATGACACGAATTATAAAATTCCGTCAAATAATATAATCGACGCAGTTCACTATTGCTACAAGAGTTTCTTCGCTCTGAATCTAGAGTTCTCGGCAGAATGTAGACATTTATGGACATTCTTCCAACTATTTGTTTATAAAAATAATTGTGACAGGGTTCGACATTATACTGTAGTGGATAAATTCATCAACGAATTGAATAAAATTTCTATTCCATAATTCATCACATATAAGAATAATAAGACTCATTACATCTTAAAAAATAACTTGTACATAAAAATATAAATATAACTACTTCAATAGACTTAGAAAAACGATTGTTATTATTAACATTACAGCTATAACAGGGTGTACGAAAAGTCCCGGGACGGTTGAATAACTTTCGAAAGAATAAAAATTTCAAAAATCGCCGAAACACGTGATTCGATTTTTCAAACAAGCTATCTTTTGAGTGGGGGTTTCGGCCCCCCAACCTCAAGGGGGGCGGAGGGCACGAGGGGGGCCAAAAATCTTAAATGGCAACATGGTTTGAGTGGGGGCTCATTTGAAAGGTATTTTCGAGATGAAATCAGATCACTGGTCATAGAGGGCGCTGCGATCATTTTTCGCAGATATTTTTGACTTTTTTCAGATCTTAGACGTACTAACGTTTGAAAAAATGAAAATTTCGAAGTCGCCGAATCGTGTAATTCAATATTCTTAAAAAACTTAAAAAACTTAAAATCGTGTAAAACAATATTCTTAAACGGGTGTCAACCCGTTTCTGAACGTTACATTGAAAAGCTCTTTTACTTGTATCTCTCCGAAAAATGATCGCAGCGCCCTCTTTGACCAGTGATCTGAATTCGTCTCGAAAATACCTTTCAAATGAGCCCCCACTCAAACCATATTGCCATTTAAGATTTTTGGCCCCTCTCGTGCCCCCCGCCCCCCTTGAGGTTGGGGGGCCGAAACCCCCTCTCAAAAGATTGCTTGTTTGAAAAATCGAATCACGTATTTCGGCGATTTTTGAAATTTTTATTCTTTCGAAAGTTATTCAACCGTCCCGGGACTTTTCGTACACCCTGTATAATAATAGCACGATACCACGAAACGTTGTGCAAATTTTCATAGATTCAATGATTGATTTTGTGAATACCCCGTACACTGCTTACATAAAATGATACATTATTTAACAGAGCAAAAGATTTGTCAACAAAGTAAAGATGTTTTGAGTGGAATCCTTGAATCGTGCAGCACAATTTTCTGTAAATTTGATTCAGAGCCCAAACGATTTTCCATGTACACACAGAAAAAGCTAATGATCATGCCTATAGAGCACCAAATAGGGAGTGAATTTGTCGAAGTAATTCATGGTCAAATTTGTGAAAATGAAATTAATTCACAGGCCCACTACATTCCATTAAAATGGAGCCTAAAACTGTTATTGGAACTTTCTGGAATGTTCCATAAATAAATCCATACATTACAGAAATATGTAAATAAATTGGAAAATGAGAAAGATATCATTTGCAATATTATTCAAAAAGAATTTTGGAAACAAAAATGTAAACAGTTCGAAAATAAATTTGTTTTACCATTAATACTTTACTACGACGATTTTGAAATAGGTAACCCATTAGGGTTCACATGCAGGAATCAATAAATTAGGAGGAATCTACGCATACATACCTTGTTTGCCACCTTCAATTGCTTCACAATTAAATAATATAATATTAGTTGCTTTATTCTATACAAAACATAAAAAACAATTTGGAATTGAAAACATTTTTGATCCAATAATAATGATGTGTAATGAATTACATGATATTGGCTTAACAATTTATGTTGGTAATGAACAATATCCAATTTTTTTCCAACTGAGTTTGATTACGGGAGACAATCTGGGCTTAAACGAAATTTTTGGCATTGACACTTCTTTTTCAACGGGAAAGCCTTGCCGAATATGTACAACGTCGGTTAAAGAAATGAGCAATATGACACGAGAAATCGAAACATCAATTCGAACTGTACAACAATATCAGGAGGCTTGCAAACAAAATAATCATTCGGAGAGTGGAATTAAGGAAGTCAATATTTTTCATAAAATTAAGGAATTTCACTCATGTGAAAATATTTATCTAGATATAATGCATGACATATTGGAGGGCACTGCTAATTACATGATGGTAAATATGCAATGACTTAATTTACAAAAAGAATTTATTTTCTTTGAATTTTTTGATTTCGGCATTGCAGACATATCAATATGGTCCAGTTGAAAGTGGTAATAAAATACCACCAATAAAAGCGGAACATATTAAGAAGAATAAAAAATTAAAAATGAATCCAACGGAAGTGGTGTGTTTCTGTAGATATTTTGGCATATTTGCTGTTGAAAAGGTACCTGAAGGAAATGAAACTTGGAATTTGTACTTGTCGCTTCGTAAAATACTAGGCTTGTTAACATCTCCTCGTTTCGTACAAGGTCACATCATTTCACTAGAGTTTTTCACTTTGAAAACCCTATGAAAACTTCGGAGCGCGAGACCTAGGCAACGTTTTCGGTGACCCCTTAGTCCTGGATACCGAAGTCTT
Organism: Trichopria drosophilae; assembly: GCA_030407085.1. NCBI lineage: Eukaryota > Metazoa > Arthropoda > Insecta > Hymenoptera > Diapriidae > Trichopria > Trichopria drosophilae. Next base: position 121,348,254 of record CM059582.1, on the reverse strand, counting down.
TGAAAACCCTATGTAAACTTCGGAGCGCGTGTCCTAGACAACGTTTTCGGTGACCCGGCATTACTGGACACCGAAATCTTTGAAAACCCGATGAATACTTCAGAGCGCGAGCCCTAGACAAAGTTTTCGGTTACCCCGTAGTCCGGGATATAGAAATCTTTGAAAACCCTATGAAAACATCGGAGCGCGAGACCTAGACAATGTTTTCGGTGACCCGGCAGTCTTAGACACCAAAATTTTTGAAAACCCTATGAAAACTTCGGAGCGCGAGCCCTAGACAGAGTTTTCGGTTACCCGGCAGTCCTGGACACCGAAATCTTTGAAAACCCTATAAAAACTTCGGAGCTCGAGACCTAGACAACGTTTTCGGTGACCCGGTATTCCTGGATACCGTAATCATTGAAAACCCTATGAAAACTTCGGAGGGCGAGTCCTAGACAACGTTTTCGGTGACCCGGCAGTCCTGGACACCGAAATCTTTGAAAACCCGATGAAAACTTCGGAGCGCGAGCCCTAGACAACGTTTTCGGTGACCCGGCAATCCTGGACACCGAAATCTTTGAAAACCCTATGAAAACTTCGGAGCTTCGAGCCCTAGACAACGTTTTCGGTTACCCCGTAGTCCGGGATACCGAAATCTTTGAAACCCCTATGAAAATTTCGGAGCACGAATCCTAGACAACATTTTCGGTGACCCGGCAGTCCTGGACACCGAAATCTTCGAAAACCCGATGAAAACTTCGGAGCGCGAGCCCTAGACAACGTTTTCGGTGACTCGGCTGTCCTGGACACCGAAATCTTTGAAGCCCCTATGAAACCTTCGGAGCACGAGACCTAGACAACGTTTTCGGTGACCCCGTAGTCTGGGATACCGAAGTCTTTGAAGCCCCTATGAAAACTTCGGAGCGCGAGACCTAGACAACGTTTTCGGTGACCCCGTAGTCCGGGATACCGAAGTCTTTGAAAACACTATGAAAACTTCGGAGCGCGAGCCCTAGACAACGTTTTCGGTGACTCGGCTGTCCTGGACACCGAAATCTTTGAAAACCCTATGAAAACATAGGAGCGCGAGACTTAGACAACGTTTTCGGTCACCCGGCAGTCCTGGACACCGAAAGCTTTGAAATCCCTATGAAAACTTTGGAGCGCGAGCCCTAGACAACGTTTTCGGTGACTCGGCAGTCCTGGACACTGAAATCTTTGAAATTCCTATGAAAACATCGGAGCGCGAGCCGCCGACAACGTTTTCGGTGACCCGGAAGTCCTGGACACCGAAATCTTTGAAGCCCCTATGAAAACTTCGGAGCGCGAGACCTAGACAACGTTATCGGTGACCCCGTAGTCCGGGATACCGAAGTCTTTGAAAACACTATGAAAACTTCGGAGCGCGAGACCTAGACAACGTTTTCGGTGACCCCGTAGTCCGGGATACCGAAATCTTTGAAAACCCTATGAAAACTTCGGAGCGCGAGCCCTAGACAACGTTTTCGGTGACCCGGCAGTCCTGGACACCGAAATCTTTGAAAACCCTATGAAAACTTCGGAGCGCGAGCCCTAGACAACGTTTTCGGTGACCCGGCAGTCCTGGATACCGAAATCTTTGAAAACCCTATGAAAACTTCGGAGCGCGAGACTTACGCAACGTTTTCGGTGACAGCCTAGTCCTGGATACCGAAATCTTTGAAAACCCTATGAAAACTTCGGAGCGCGAGTCCTAGACAACGTTTTCGGTGAGCCGGCTGTCCTGGACACCGAAATCTTTGAAAACCCTATGAAAACATCGGAGCGCGAGACCTAGGCAACGTTTTCGGTGACCCCTTAGTCCTGGATACCGAAATCTTTGAAAACCCTATGAAAACTTCCAAGGGCGAGTCCTAGACAACGTTTTCGGTGACCCGGCATTACTGGACACCGAAATCTTTGAAAACCCTATGAAAACATCCAAGGGCGAGTCCTAGACAACGTTTTCGGTGACCCGGCATTACTGGACACCGAAATCTTTGAAAACCCGATGAATACTTCAGAGCGCGAGCCCTAGACAAAGTTTTCGGTTACCCGTAGTCCCGGATATCGAAATCTTTGAAAACCCTATGAAAACATCGGAGCGCGAGACCTAGACAACGTTTTCGGTGACCCGGCAGTCCTGGACACCGAAATTTTTGAAAACCCTATGAAAACTTCGGAGCGCGAGACCTAGGCAACGTTTTCGGTGACCCCTTAGTCCTGGATACCGAAGTCTTTGAAAACCCTATGTAAACTTCGGAGCGCGAGACCTAGACAACGTTTTCGGTGACCCGGCATTACTGGACACCGAAATCTTTGAAAACCCGATGCAAACGACAGAGCCCCTCTCCTCCACAACGACTTCCGTCACCTCGTAGTCCCGGATATCGAAATCTTTGAAAACCCTATGAAAACATCGGAGCGCGAGACCTAGACAATGTTTTCGGTGACCCGGCAGTCTTAGACACCAAAATTTTTGAAAACCCTATGAAAACTTCGGAGCGCGAGCCCTAGACAGAGTTTTCAGTTACCCGGCAGTCCTGGACACCGAAATCTTTGAAAACCCTATAAAAACTTCGGAGCTCGAGACCTAGACAACGTTTTCGGTGACCCGGTATTCCTGGATACCGTAATCATTGAAAACCCTATGAAAACTTCGGAGGGCGAGTCCTAGACAACGTTTTCGGTGACCCAGCTGTCATCGACTCCGAAATCTTTGAAAACACGATGAAAACATAGGAGCGCGAGCCCTAGACAACGTTTTCGGTGACCAGGCAGTCCTGGACACCGAAATCTTTGAAAACCCTAGAAAAACTTCGGAGCGCGAGACCTAGGCAACGTTTTCGGTTACCCCGTAGTCCGGGATACCAAAATCTTTGAAACCCCTATGAAAACTTCGGAGCGCGAGCTCTAGACAACATTTTCGGTGACCCGGCAGTCCTGGACACCGAAATCTTCGAAAACCCGATGAAAACTTCGGAGCGCGAGCCCTAGACAACGTTTTCGGTGACTCGGCTGTCCTGGACACCGAAATCTTTGAAGCCCCTATGAAACCTTCGGAGCACGAGACCTAGACAACGTTTTCGGTGACCCCGTAGTCTGGGATACCGAAGTCTTTGAAGCCCCTATGAAAACTTCGGAGCGCGAGACCTAGACAACGTTTTCGGTGACCCCGTAGTCCGGGATACCGAAGTCTTTGAAAACACTATGAAAACTTCGGAGCGCGAGCCCTAGACAACGTTTTCGGTCACCCGGCAGTCCTGGACACCGAAAGCTTTGAAATCCCTATGAAAACTTTGGAGCGCGAGCCCTAGACAACGTTTTCGGTGACTCGGCAGTCCTGGACACTGAAATCTTTGAAATTCCTATGAAAACATCGGAGCGCGAGCCGCCGACAACGTTTTCGGTGACCCGGAAGTCCTGGACACCGAAATCTTTGAAGCCCCTATGAAAACTTCGGAGCGCGAGACCTAGACAACGTTATCGGTGACCCCGTAGTCCTGGATACCGAAATCTTTGAAAACCCTACGAAAACTTCGGAGCGCGAGCCCTAGACAACGTTTTGGGTGACTCGGCAGTCCTGGACACTGAAATCTTTGAAATCCCTATGAAAACATCGGAGCGCGAGCCCTAGACAACGTTTTCGGTGACCCGGCAGTCCTGGATACCAAAATCTTTGAAAACCCTATGAAAACTTCGGAGCGCGAGACTTACGCAACGTTTTCGGTGACAGCCTAGTCCTGGATACCGAAATCTTTGAAAACCCTATAAAAACTTCGGAGCGCGAGTCCTAGACAACGTTTTCGGTGAGCCGGCTGTCCTGGACACCGAAATCTTTGAAAACCCTATGAAAACATCGGAGCGCGAGACCTAGGCAACGTTTTCGGTGACCCCTTAGTCCTGGATACCGAAATCTTTGAAAACCCTATGAAAACTTCCAAGGGCGAGTCCTAGACAACGTTTTCGGTGACCCGGCATTACTGGACACCGAAATCTTTGAAAACCCTACGAAAACTTCCAAGGGCGAGTCCTAGACAACGTTTTCGGTGACCCGGCATTACTGGACACTGAAATCTTTGAAAACCCGATGAATACTTCAGAGCGCGAGCCCTAGACAAAGTTTTCGGTTACCCGTAGTCCCGGATATCGAAATCTTTGAAAACCCTATGAAAACTTCCAAGGGCGAGTCCTAGACAACGTTTTCGGTGACCCGGCAGTCCTGGACACCGAAATTTTTGAAAACCCTATGAAAACTTCGGAGCGCGAGACCTAGGCAACGTTTTCGGTGACCCCTTAGTCCTGGATACCGAAGTCTTTGAAAACCCTATGTAAACTTCGGAGCGCGTGTCCTAGACAACGTTTTCGGTGACCCGGCATTACTGGACACCGAAATCTTTGAAAACCCGATGAATACTTCAGAGCGCGAGCCCTAGACAAAGTTTTCGGTTACCCCGTAGTCCGGGATATAGAAATCTTTGAAAACCCTATGAAAACATCGGAGCGCGAGACCTAGACAATGTTTTCGGTGACCCGGCAGTCTTAGACACCAAAATTTTTGAAAACCCTATGAAAACTTCGGAGCGCGAGCCCTAGACAGAGTTTTCAGTTACCCGGCAGTCCTGGACACCGAAATCTTTGAAAACCCTATAAAAACTTCGGAGCTCGAGACCTAGACAACGTTTTCGGTGACCCGGTATTCCTGGATACCGTAATCATTGAAAACCCTATGAAAACTTCGGAGGGCGAGTCCTAGACAACGTTTTCGGTGACCCGGCAGTCCTGGACACCGAAATCTTTGAAAACCCGATGAAAACTTCGGAGCGCGAGCCCTAGACAACGTTTTCGGTGACCCGGCAATCCTGGACACCGAAATCTTTGAAAACCCTATGAAAACTTCGGAGCTGCGAGCCCTAGACAACGTTTTCGGTTACCCCGTAGTCCGGGATACCGAAATCTTTGAAACCCCTATGAAAATTTCGGAGCACGAATCCTAGACAACATTTTCGGTGACCCGGCAGTCCTGGACACCGAAATCTTCGAAAACCCGATGAAAACTTCGCGCGAGACATAGTGTTACGTCCAAAGGACTAAAGGGCCCCTATAGTTTTTTGCATATACATATTATTTTCTTAATTTATAAGTAACATTAAGTCAACATTAGTTATAATTTAAAATGATACGTTGGGTGTAATTTAGGAATTATATCTACGGCGGAAATGGCATCACCTATCAATAATTTTATATATCTAAATCCGAGCCAACCGCCTTAAATATAAAAAGAGGAAACCACACTGCTGTAATAAAATATGATTATTTATTCGGCATTACGTTTCGACATCCGTAATATAATACAATTATTCGGTCTGTGTTATCATTCAACATCCGCAATAAAATCTGATTATTTATTTCATATGACAGTTCGGCAAAACAATGATCGGCGGCAGTGTGGGAGTCCATAACTCGATAAGCGTGTCGAATCCGACGAATAAGGGATTCAGCCCCACCCTGCGTAACCGAGCGCGGGGGATCCGACGAACTTAGGTCTTAAGAGGTGACAGAAAAATCAGTCAGTAATTAATTGGTCGCGATACGATAATTATCTCCGGGCTTCTAAGCTTCGTAAAACGTCTGAACTTGTAATTTTTTCTTGACTTACTCTTCCCGCTACGCACCGGAGAAGATCGCACGGCTACCTAAATAAAAAATTATATACATATATATATATATATATATATATATATATATATATATATATATATATATATATATATATATATATATCTCAAGATCATTATTCCATTACCTGGACGTCACAAATTGGTGGCAGCGGTGGGATACGAAAAGTAAGTATAATCAATTTTAATTTAAAATCATTTTAAATATTTTCTCTTCATATATTACACAGTGCAACATAAATTAACAGTTATATCATGTTCCAAACATTTTCTAACAGTTTACTGGTCAAAACGAATTCAAAATCGAGTACATGTTTTAAATTATTGTAAATATCTTCTTTTTGAATATTTTATATTACAATATCAACCAAAAATAATAATCGTGTAAAAATCAGAATTTAAACTCCCTTGTCTCTTGGTGGTTAAAGAGACTGGTGGCAGCAAAACAATTTTAAATAATATAATAAAAATAAAATAAAAATAAAAGAAAATCGCGAAAAGCGAATAAATTTCAAACAGTGCTTACCGTCGCGTACGAAAGTGATTCGTGTTAATCCAAAAAAAATGCGAACAAAGCGTAGCATCAGTAAAGACGCGTAAGTCGTGAAAAATAAAAAGAAAATCGCGAAAAGTGAATAAATTTCAAACAGTGCTTACCATCGCGTACGAAAGTGATTCGCGTTAATACGAAAAAAGCAAACAAAGCGTAGCATCAGTAACAACGCGTAAGTTGTGAAAATAAAAAGAAAATCGCGAAAAGTGAATAAATTTCAAACAGTGCTTACCGTCGCGTACGAAAGTGATTCGCGTTAATACGGAACAAGCAAAAAAAGCGTAGCATCAGTAACAACGCGTAAGTTGTGAAAATTAAAAGAAAATTGCGAAAAGTGAATAAATTTAAAACAGTGCTTATTGTCGCGTACGAAAGTGATTCGCGTTAATACGAAAAATGCGAACAAAGCTGAGCATTAGTAACGACGCGTAAGTCGTGAAAAATAAAAGAAAATCGCGAAAATTGAATAAATTTCAAAGAGTGCTTACCGTCGCGTACGAAAGTGATTCGTGTTAATACAAAAAAAAATGCAAACAAAGCATAGCATCAGTAACGACGCGTAAGTCGTGAAAAATAAAAAGAAAATCGCGAAAAGTGAATAAATTTCAAACAGTGTTTACCGTCGCGTACAAAAGTGATTCGCGTTAATACGGAAAAAGCGAACAAAAGGTAGCATTAGTAACGACGTGTAAGTCGTGAAAAATAAAAGAAAATCGCGAAAATTGAATAAATTTCAAATAGTGCTTAGCATCGCGTCTGAAAGCGAGTCTCGTGATTGCAAAAGGGGGCGAATAAAAGTAGCCACAGTAACGACGTGTAAGAGTTAATCCGAATCTTAAGCGTATGGGATTGAACCGAACACCGCCATACTCCCAAATAAACATAAATCGTAAGGGCGTAGCAACACGCAGTATGACTAATACTTAGGTAAATTCCGCAGAAATGGAACAATTGACAGCGCAATTGACCGAACAGCGCCTACGCGCCGAGGACGCCGAAAATCGTATATTACTTGAACAACGTGAACGTGAAAAGGTCACTCGCGAAGCCGAGAAACTAAAAAACGATTACGCGGTGAAAATGGCGGAACTAGATAAACAAACAGAAACGCTAGATCGACAGCAAAGACAATTAAATGAGACTCAGCGGAGTCGAGGCGCGATACCCCGTGTAAATCAAACGAAGACGGGAACGGAAAACGCTTACGGCGAAAGTCCGGAAAACCGCGATTTTTTCATGCAGAATTCATCTCGTGATGATTCAAATGAAACAAATTCACGAGATCTTAACAAAGAGGAGTCCATAATACAAAATCATAGTCGAGCGGCGGAACATAATGACGAAATATCGCGACGGTATGAATTTCCGCGTCAACCATTACCACGTCTAGATCTCGGTAAAGCACGCGAGTACGTACACGAGATCCCAGTATTCGACGGGATTCGGCCTAGTCCCACGGTATTCGCAGAAGCATGCCGTTTAGCCCGCGATTTAGCGCCAATAAACCTCGAAGTTAGTGTTGTACGGTTAATTATAATGACGAAACTGACGGGAGACGCGAAATCTGCCTTTTTACGTTGCGACGTACAGACAGTCGATGGATTAATAGATCGCGTGATGGACGTCTTCGCGCCCCGTAAGAACATTGGATTTTATTACGGAGAAATGTCGCGAATAGCTTTAAAACCAGGCGAATCCGTATTAAACTACATAGGGAGAGTAAGCGAACTACATGACATCATTATGACCCTAGAAGAAAGGTCTCCCGCGGGCCCTCCCTCCGCGCGAAGAACTATGGCTATCGAAGAGTCAACCATAAAGAATTTTATCAATGGCCTACCGTGGCACCTACAATTGCGGTTAGAAATGAATAAGCCGGAAACAATCACGCGGGCATTTAGCTTAGCCATGGAAGGGTCACACGTACTGGAGAATGATAAGCGATACCGCGATAAAAACACGAACGGGCAAGATGCGCAACGTACGGTTACCTTTTCGCGATCGCCGTACAATGACCGAATCGGTGCTAGAGACAAGGACAATAGAGGTAATAATTATCAAACACGTAATGATAATCGCAATAGTTTTCGCAACAATTATCAGGACCAAAATCGTGGCTACCCCAACGAAAATCGATATCCAGATAGAAATTATTCAGACGGGAGTCATAGTAATAATTCAAATGCTAATTACCGTAGTAACGGTCGGAATTTCGATGACAATGCCCCGCCTCGTCAGAGTTATCGGGACAACAGACCCCGCGAAAATGACCGCGATAATACCATAAGATGTACGTACTGCCAAAAATTAGGGCACACAGAAGAGGCCTGTTATACTAGATTAAATCGCGCGAACCGCGAGAAAAACGCAAGAGGAAATAATATTCAAAATTCGGGAAACGCTATGCGGCCGTCGGCCACCCAGAACCCCGACGGCCAACAATAAAGCCACAATATCAGCCACCTCGTGAGTTACCCTTATTACCCAGAAACACAACCCGCGATCAACGAGGATCAGACAATTTACGACCAACAACAATAGGATCCATTACAGAATCCCGAGACTTAGAACCGACAGGATCAAAAGACCACCACGAAACATTGATGAACGCGATTAACGAAACTTTAAGAAAAATGCACATCGTAGAACCTCCCACCCGGAGCACGCCCGAAGTCGACGAAACGTTAATTAACCCCACGGAAACGGAATCGATCGGTTGCGACCCTAGCCCCGCGCCCCATCCGGAGACAATTTTTCAAACAAACGTTGTAAAGAAACTATTGCACAAAACACCTGCTATTTACTTTTCTGAGATACCCGAGTTACAGCAATCCGTGAATCTTCTAGTAGACACGGGAGCAGACGTCAGCTTAATTCGCGGAGATCGTTTGAGGGACGGAGTGCTAATAAAGTCTGATAAAATAGTAAGCCTTAGCGGGATAAGTCCCAACGGGGGAATATCCACACTAGGTACCACTTATTTAACAATCGCAGGTAGTAAAATGGAGTTTCATGTCGTAGACGAAAGAATAAAACTAACATACGACGGAATAATATCTTCCAAAGAACTAAAACGAAATGAAGCAGTAATTGATTATTCAACAAACACAGTAAAATGGGGTACACATGAATTCTCATTTATTACTACCAAAGCCCCAATGTTCGTAACACTCCCGCCACGATCTCGATGTATAGTCCCCATGAATATCCAAAATTCTGAGCTGAAGGAAGGATATATCGAAAGAATAGATTTTTCTAACCCCGATATCCTTGCCGGCGAAGCGATGATGGCAAATCACAATGGTATTGTCTACGGATGCATAATTAATTGCTCACACAGTCACGTGAATCTGAAAATCCCCGAGATTACATTAATCGAATGCGATACTATCCCGGAAGAACAAATAATGACAAACCCCGTCGAGCATACGGATCGCGCGCAAGCTGTGGAGGAATTATTGCGATTAACCGATCTAAACCCGGAAGAAAGAGCGTCTGTCGATAATTTAATTCAAATAAATGCGGATTGTTTCCACCTGCCGACCGAAGTCCTAGGCGTTACCAGCGTCGCGACCCATCGTATAGTAACGACGGACGACTTACCTATACATGTGAAACAGCATAGGTTACCACCCGCTCAACGCGACGAAATCAGACGGCAAATAGATTCCCAGTTAGAACAAGGTATAATAATCTCTTCGGATTCTCCATATAGCTCGCCCCTATAGATCGTGCCCAAAAAGGCCGATAGCGCGGGAAATAAGCGATGGAGGTTAGTTATTGACTACCGAGCTCTGAATGAAAAAACGGTGGGAGATGCGTACCCTCTGCCTAATATCATTGATATCTTGGATCAGTTGGGTAACGCTAGGTATTTCACTGTGTTGGACCTCGCGGCGGGGTTCCACCAAATAGGGATGCGCTCCGAAGATGCCCAGACAGCTTTTTCGACCCCTTACGGCCACTACCAGTTTACGCGTATGCCGTTCGGGCTCAAAAACGCCCCCGCGACCTTCCAGAGATTGATGGATCGCGTGCTTATGGGATTACAGGGATTAGAACTATTTGTATACCTTGATGACATTGTCATCTATGCTCGCACTTTAAACGAACACGAAGATAAATTTAACCTATTATGCGATCGCCTTAGGGAAGCTAATCTCAGACTTCAACCTGATAAATGCGAATTTCTTCGCCGAGAGGTCGCTTACCTGGGTCACATCATTTCAGAAAACGGCGTTCGCCCTGACCCAAGAAAAGTCGAATGTGTAAAAAGCTTTCCCGTGCCAAAAAATGAAAAAACTATAAGACAATTTCTCGGACTCATGGGGTACTACCGTCGGTTTATTTCAAATTTCGCGAAACATGCCCGGCCTTTAACGCAGCTCCTGAAGAAGGAAACTTTATTTAAATGGAACGAAAAACAACAACAAGCTTTCGAATATCTACGAGATGAGATTTGCAAGGAACCGATCCTGCAATATCCCGACTTCTCGAAACCCTTTAACATCAACACCGACGCGTCAGGATACGCAGTTGGCGGCGTCCTTAGCCAAGGAAACCCGGGTAAGGACCTACCCATAGCGTATGCGTCACGCACTATGACTCCGGCGGAATTAAATTATAGTACAATAGAGAAAGAACTACTTGCCATCGTATACTGCGCGCGACATTTTAGACAATACATTTACGGACGTAAATTTCACTTGCTTACCGATCATAAACCACTAATATGGTTAAAAAGCATGAAGGACCCTGGTAGTCGTCTCGCCCGTTGGGGCCTAAAGTTATCCGAATATGAGTTTGAACCACAGTACGTACCCGGTTCCAAGAACGCGAACGCGGACGCATTATCGCGAAACCCCCCGGAACACATCGAAACCCCCGAATCAAAAGGATCGTGTGGCATAAACGTAGTAACCACCCGCGCAGGGGCGCGTACAGCGGCCTTATTGGCCGACCCGAGCATAGCGGCTTCGGATCAAAAGGTACGAAAACTAGAAGAAGAAATAGTTGCCGAACTCGAAGACGAATTTCCCGACGATTGGCTAGACAATATAGACTCGCGAACTTCGCTACACCGAAGCGAATTTTACGACTGGGAGGATGAGCCCACCCAAATCGGAGTCCCTGTAGGTAATACTGAAGCGCTCGAGGACGTTCCCATCAGGTCACCCCCAGCAATGCCGAAAAATCCGCCCGCGATCACGCTTTGTAGCAATAAGTTCTCAATTCCACGTGACGTAGAGGTATGATACGGACAATAGTGACGGCAGCACGGTATCAGATGATTCTTCCGACGAAGACGCAGACCACTCAAGTCCAGCGTTATTCCCTAAAGACATAGGGCATACACAAAATAAAATCACGGGAAGATGGGAAAATCGGAATGTCACCACGATCAGAGACCCTTTTGATCTTGTTTCAGAAAACTATATGTACTTTTGTACATCGCGCGGAATTCCTCTCGATAAAACTGGGAACACCCTTCGCGAACAAAATCAACAATCCCCATTCACGGAACGAATGGAAGTAGGCAAGGCCCGGCCTTTCCCTCTTCCAAATGGAAAACAACTGCTAGCTCTAGCCATCAAGGCAAATAAAAACGATTTAGAAACCTTGGAGGATGTCAAAGATGCTATAGATAGCCTCTATGACATCACACTAGAACTGAACATAAAAACTATAAGGTACGCTAAGCCAGAGCGGTTATGTGATCTGTCCTGGTCTAGCGTAGAAAATCTGATAAGAGAAAGATTTAACGAATCCCAAACAAAAATACTATTGTGCCAAGGATTGGTAAGTCGTCCGACCGATCCGATGGAACGAGAGCAAATCATTAAGGAGTTTCACGATAACCCCATACACGGTCATAAAGGCGTGACAAAAACTTATGCGAAAATACGTAGTCATTTCGTGTGGCCGAATCTCAAGAAAGAGATCCAGTCATACATACAAAGGTGCAAGGGTTGTCCATATAAGAAACTGGTAAGAGTAAAAACGAAGCAGCCGATGGTGCTTACGGACACCCCCGGCAGCGCCTTCGATAAACTTGGAATGGATATGACCGGCCCGCATTCCGTTACCAAATTAGGGAATAAATATATACTCTACAATGCCTACTAACGAAATTCTCACTGGCGGTCCCGCTCAAGGACGCGACGTCTCAAGAAATTGCACACGCATTATTAAATAATTTTATTTGTTTATTTGGAGCACCCCGCACGGTACTCACAGACCAAGGACAGAATTTCATTAGTAAGTTGATGAAAGGAATTGCAAAGATACTAAAAATCCAGACGTGTAAAACAACCGCGTACCATCCTCAGTCTAACGGGAGCGTGGAACGCTCGCACCACGTTCTAAATGAATTCATCAAACAATACGTAAACGGTATTGAGGAGTGGGACAGATGATGACTGTCCAGACGGAAATGTGACTTACCGATAGACAATCCGAAAGAAGAAAACGTTTACCTTGAACTTCTGCAGTCGGCGGAACTTCAACAAGTCGCGGTTATACAGTGTTGTGTGGAAATAGACAGAACAATTAAGTACTGTGGAATGAATTCCCACACATCGGAAGTGCTGAATGGCCGTCAGGTATACCTTTTACCCATGGGAATGTCCCAGTGTAAAGAAATGCAAGTTGTCGGAACGACCAGCCTCTCGCACAATGTATTTAGTGACCTGCTATCCAATCAAACGACCACGAGAAGTGTCACTCTCGCTGGAACGGTGGGCGCAGACGGGTCATGTCATGGAGTAGCCTACAGTGACCAATTTGGATCTTGGTCTAACGTCATCGTCAATGCCACTGTGAAAATTACCTTGGCCAATTATCAAGCAGCACATAGGCCGGACGAGGGACACGTAATCTTACGTACATGAGTCAAATGTCCCTCCACGAATGGCTACTGCTATGATATTGACGGGTCCAGCACCTACTGGGAATACCGTCAAGAACGAGGATGTCCGTTCCATAAATACGAACTCCTCTATCGTGGTCCGGGAAAAAGGATTTTTAATACGGAATATCACCACGAGACACCTAGGAACGTCACCATTTATGCCGTGCAAACTGAACAGACGACCTTCGCCTTAATGGCCACGCATCAGATAAGTTTTTGCGGTTTCTCGCTTGAAGCAACAGAACATCCGCGTTTAAAGGTATTTGTCACTACGCCAGAAAGACCGTTTGCCGTAAATCAGATCACCACACAGAATTTAGACTTATTCGCTTACGTAAATTCAAAATTTATTTACGTGGAAAGACACATCCGTTCTCAAATGAAAGGATTATACCGCGACATAATCTTAAAAAAATGCGAGCTAGAGCGCCAAATACTAAAAAATGCCATGGCATTCGTTTATATTGCTCCTGAGGAATTTGCAATTGCCATAACTAAAGAACAAGGACACACAGCGATAGCCGCCGGCGAGGCAGTACATTTAGTGAAATGTGTCGCCGTCAGTGTATCATTCCGCGAGACCAAACGATGTTATGTCGAATTACCAGTGACGCACGGAAATACGTCATATTTCCTGAAACCACGTACAAGGATATTGGTGCGATCCGCCACAGAGACGGAATGTGTACACGCCATGCCTAATTACTTTAAATTCGATTCTGCATGGTACCAAACAAGCCCAGGTCTTGTGATGATTACCCCGCCGGAAGAAATTAGGCCGGATACTCGTCCCACCTGGACGTATAGAAATCCGGGAAATCTTGCCCTTGAAGGTATCTACTCTCAAGCAGATCTTGATAAGCTTCGAGATCAGATCATGATGCCCGACGAGAGACCGGCGATGCTGAATACACTGGCGCGCGGAGCCGCAGGAAGATCGATCGATTCAAAGTCGCTAAATATTGTCAAACTCATCGATCCAGAATCGATAGATGAAATCATGAACTCTTATATGAACAGACTGTGGAATGGATTCTCGTTATTCGATACGATCAGTGCGGGTGTGATCGGTTTCTATATGACTATTCGCGTCTTTAAACTCTTAGTGGATTCAATTATTCATGGCTACACACTTCATTCTATATATGGGTGGAGTCTGTATCTCTTCGGTTCGATATGGGACAGTGTAACGACACTGTTAATTCATCTATCTCAAGGACAAGACAAGGCACCTAAATTAGGTAAAACTGTGCAGAAAAAGGACATAAACATCCCAGCATCTACGCCAAACGAAAAGTTTAAGGAAGGATATCACTACGAGCCACCCTTCGCAATCCCGACCCAACATGTCAACTTCGGTTCAGGCGAACCATCTACAAGATGTACCAAGCCATATTTATATCCTTATTGCTGCATTAAGTGCCGTAAGAAGAAGGCACGAACAAAACTGAAGAAATCAAGAATCTCCCATCAAGCAGCATTAACTAAAATCCGTTAAAAGACTATAATTAGATTATAGCAATAAATGTAATCAAAACCTTCAAATTAAAAATACTACAAGTTTTTTTTAAGTTGCGTGCATGCGTATACACCGAAACGTTAAAAAAAAAAAAAAAAAAAAAAAAAAAAAATATTTCTTTACGAGCGTTCTCGCAATTCTTTATTTCTGTAAACAAGGATCACTGCGAACGCTCTTCTCAGGGGGGGAATTGTTACGTCCAAAGGACTAAAGGGCCCCTGTAGTTTTTTGCATATACATATTATTTTCTTAATTTATAAGTAACATTAAGTCAACATTAGTTATAATTTAAAATGATACGTTGCGTGTAATTTAGGAATTATATCTACGGCGGAAATGGCATCAGCTATCAATAATTTTATATATCTAAATCCGAGCCAACCGCCTTAAATATAAAAAGAGGAAACCACACTGCTGTAATAAAATATGATTATTTATACGGCATTACGTTTCGACATCCGTAATATAATACAATTATTCGGTCTGTGTTATCATTCAACATCCGCAATAAAATCTGATTATTTATTTCATATGACAGTTCGGCAAAACAATGATCGACGGCAGTGTGGGAGTCCATAACTCGATAAGCGTGTCGAATCCGACGAATAAGGGATTCAGCCCCACCCTGCGTAATCGAGCGCGGGGGATCCGACGAACTTAGGTCTTAAGAGGTGACAGAAAA
Organism: Trichopria drosophilae; assembly: GCA_030407085.1. Taxonomy (NCBI): domain Eukaryota; kingdom Metazoa; phylum Arthropoda; class Insecta; order Hymenoptera; family Diapriidae; genus Trichopria; species Trichopria drosophilae. The sequence continues at coordinate 121,332,912 of CM059582.1, read as the reverse complement.
ATCAGTCAGTAATTAATTGGTCGCGATACGATAATTACCTCCGGGCTACTAAGCTTCGTAAAACGTCTGAACTTATAATCTTTTCTTGACTTACTCTTCCCGCTACGCACCGGAGAAGATCGCACGGCTACCTAAATAAAAAATTATATACATATATATATATCTCAAGATCATTATTCCATTACCTGGACGTCACAATAGACAACGTTTTCGGTGACCCCGTAATCCGGGATACCGAAATCTTTGACAACCCTATAAAAACTTCGGAGCGCGAGTCCTAGACAACGTTTTCGGTGACCCGGCAGTCCTGGACACCGAAATCTTTGAAAACCCGATGAAAACTTCGGAGCGCGAGCCCTAGACAACGTTTTCGGTGACCCGGCAATCCTGGATACCGAAATCTTTGAAACCCCTATGAAAACTTCGGAGCGCGAATCCTAGACAACATTTTCGGTGACCCGACAGTCCTGGACACCGAAATGTTTGAAAACCTATGAAAACTTCGGTGCGCGAGACCTAGGCAACGTTTTCGGTGACCCCTTAGTCCTGGATACCGAAATCTTTGAAAACCCTATGAAAACTTCGGAGCGCGAGTCCTAAACAACGTTTTCGGTGTCCCGGCAGTCCTGGACACCGAAATCTTTGAAAACCCTATGAAAACTTCGGACCGCGAGCCCTAGACAACGTTTTCGGTTTCCCTGTAGTCCGGGATACCGAAATCTTTGAAACCCCTATGAACACATCGGAACGCGAGTCGTAGACAACGTTTTCGGTGACCCGGCAGTCCTGGACACCGAAATCATGATATCCTTATGAAAACTTCGGAGCGCGAGTCCTAGAAAACGTTTTCGGTTACCCCGTAGTCCGTGATACTGAAATCTTTGAAACCCCTATGAAAACTTCGAAGCGCGAATCCTAGACAAAATATTCGGTGACCCGGCAGTCCTGGACACCGAAATCTTTGAAAACCCTATTAAAACTTCGGTGCGCGAGACTTAGGCAACGTTTTCGTTGACCCCTTAGTCCTGGATACCGAAATCTTTGAAAACCCTATGAAAACTTCGGAGCGTGAGCCGTAGACAACGTTATCGGTGACCCCTTAGTAATGGATACCGAAATCATTGAAAACCCTATAAAAACTTCGGAGCGTGAGCCGTAGACAACGTTTTCGGTGACCCCTTAGTAATGGATACCGAAATCATTGAAAACCATATAAAAACTTCGGAGCGCGAGCCCTCGACAACGTTTTCGGTTACCCCGTAGTCCGAGATACCGAAATCTTTGAAAACCCTATCAAAACTTAAGAGCGCGAGCCCTAGACAGCGTTTTCGGTTACCCGGCAGTCCTGGACACCGAAATCTTTGAAAACCCTATGAAAACTTCGGACCGCGAGTCCTAGACAATGTTTTCGGTGACCCGGTAGTCCTGGACATCGAAATCATTGAAAACAATCTGAAAACTTCGGAGTGCGAGACCTAGACAACGTTTTCGGTGACCCGGCAGTCGTGGACACCGAAATCTTTGAAAACCCTAGGAAAACTTCGGAGCGCGAGCCCTAGACAATGTTTTCGGTGACCCGGCAGTCCTGGACACCCAAATCTTGATATCCCTACGAAAACTTCGGAGCGCGAGTCCTAGACAACATTTTCGGTGACCCGGCAGTCCTGGACACCGAAATCTTTGAAAACCCTACGAAAACTTCGGAGCGAGAGTGCTAGACAACGTTTTCGGTGACCCCTAGTCCTGGAGCCCGAATTCTTTGAAAACCCTATGAAAACTTCGGAGCGCGAGCCGTAGACAACGTTTTCGGTGAGCCGGCAGTCCTGGACACCGAAATTTTTGAAAACGCTATGTAAAATTCGGAGCTCGAGACCTAGACAACGTTTTCGTTGACCCGGCTGTCCTGGACACCGAAATCTTTGAAAACATGATGAGAACTTCGGAGCGCGAGCCCTAGACAACGTTTTCGGTGACCCGGAGTCCTGGACACCGAAATCTTGATATCGCTATGAAAACTTCGGAGCGCGATACCTAGGCAACGTTTTCGGTGACCCCTTAGTACTGGATACCGAAATCTTTGAAAACCGTCTGAAAACTTCGAAGCGCCAGTCCTAAACAACGTTTTCGGTGACCCGGCAGTCCTGGACACCGAAATCTTTGAAAACCCGATGAAAACTTCGGACCGCGAGCCCTAGACAACGTTTTCGGTTACCCCGTAGTCTGGGATACCGAAATCTTTGAAACCCCTATGACAAGTTCGGAGCGCTGAATCCTAGACAACATTTTCGGTGACCTGGCGGTCCTGGACACCGAAATCTTTGAAAACCCGATGAAAACTTCGGAGCGCGAGACCTAGACAACGTTTTCGGTGACCCGGCTAACCTGGCTACCGAAATCTTTGAAACCCCTATGAAAACTTCGGAGCGCGAGTCCTAAACAACGTTTTCGGTGTCCCGGCAGTCCTGGACACCGAAATCTTTGAAAACCCTACGAAAACTTCGGAGCTCGAGACCTAGACAACGTTTTCGGAGACTCCTTAGTTCTGGACACCGAAATCTTTTAAAACCCTATAAAAACTTCGGAGCGCGAGCCGTAGACAACGTTTTCGGTGACCCGGCTGTCCTGGACAGCGAAATCTTTGAAAACCCTATGAAAACTTCGGAGTGCGAGATCTAGGCAACGTTTTCGGTGACCCCTTAGTACTGGATACGGAAATCATTGAAAACCCTATGAAAACTTCGGAGCGCGAGCCCTAGACAACGTTTTCGGTTACCCGGCAGTCCTGGACACCGAAATCTTTAAAAACCCTATGAAAACTTCGGAGCGCGAGTCCTATACAACGTTTTTGATGACCCGGCAGTCGTGGACATCGAAATATTTGAAAACCCTATGAAAACTTTGGAGCGCGAGCCCTAGACAACGTTTTCGGTGACCCAGCTGTCCTGGGCACCCAAATCTTGATATCCCTATGAAAACTTCGGAGCGCGAGTCCTGGACAACGTTTTCGATGACCCGGCAGTCCTGGATACCGAAATCTTTGAAAACCCTATGAAAACTTTGGACCGCGAGCCCTAGACAGCGTTTTCGGTGACCCGGCAGTCCTGATCACCGAAGTCTTTGAAAACCCTATGAAAACTTCGGAACGCGAGACCTAGGCAACGATTTCGATGACCCCGTATTCCTGGATACCGAAATCATATAAAACCCTATGATAACTTCGGAGCGCGAGTCCTAGACAAGGTTATCGGTGACCCGGCAGTCCTGGACACCAAAATTTTTGAAAACGCTATGAAAACTTCTGAGCTCGAAAGCTAGACAAAGTTTTCGGTGATCTGGCTGTTCTGGACACCGAAATCTTTGAAAACCCTATGAAAACTTCGGTGCGAGAGTCCTAGACAACGTTTTCGGTTACCCGGCAGTCCTGGACACCGAAATTTTTGAAAACGCTATGAAAATTTCGGAGCGCGAGCCCTAGAAAACGCTTTCGGTGACTCGGAGGTCCTGGACACGGAAATCTTGATATCCCTATGAAAACTTCGGAGCCCGAGTCCTAGACAACGTTTTCGGTGACCCGGCAGTCCTGGACACCGAAATCTTTGAAAACCCGAGGAAAACATCGGAGCGCGAGCCCTAGATAACGTTTTCGGTGACCCGGCAGTCCTGGACACCGAAATCTTTTAAAACCCTATAAAAACTTCGGAGCGCGAGACCTAGGCAACGTTTTCGGTGACCCCTAGTCTGGAGCCCGAATTCTTTGAAAACCCTATGAAAACTTCGGAGCGCGAGCCGTAGACAACGTTTTCGGTTACCCGGCAGTCCTGGACACCGAAATGTTTGAAAACGCTATGAAAATTTCGGAGCGCGAGCCCTAGAAAACGCTTTCGGTGACCCGGAGGTCCTGGACACGGAAATCTTGATATCCCTATGAAAACTTCGGAGCCCGAGTCCTAGACAACGTTTTCGGTGACCCGGCAGTCCTGGACACCGAAATCTTTGAAAACCCTAGGAAAACATCGGAGCGCGAGCCCTAGATAACGTTTTCGGTGACCCGGCAGTCCTGGACACCGAAATCTTTGAAAACCCTATAAAAACTACGGAGCGCGAGACCTAGGCAACGTGTTCGGTGACCCCTCGTCTGGAGCCCGAATTCTTTGAAAACCCTATGAAAACTTCGGAGCGCGAGCCGTAGACAACGTTTTCGGTTACCCGGCAGTCCTGGACAGCGACATCTTTGAAAACCCTATGAAAACTTCGGAGCGCGAGACCTAGGCAAAGTTTCCGGTGACCCCTTAGTCCTGGATACCGAAATCATTGAAAACCCTATGTAAACTTCGGAGCTCGAGACCTAGACAACGTATTCGGTGACCCGGCTGTCCTGGACACCGAAATCTTGATATCCCTATGAAAACTTCGGAGCGCGAGTCCTAGACAACGTTTTCGGTGACCCGGCAGTCCTGGACACCGAAATGTTTGAAAACGCTATGAAAATTTCGGAGCGCGAGCCCTAGAAAACGCTTTCGGTGACTCGGAGGTCCTGGACACGGAAATCTTGATATCCCTATGAAAACTTCGGAGCCCGAGTCCTAGACAACGTTTTCGGTGACCCGGCAGTCCTGGACACCGAAATCTTTGAAAACCCGAGGAAAACATCGGAGCGCGAGCCCTAGATAACGTTTTCGGTGACCCGGCAGTCCTGGACACCGAAATCTTTTAAAACCCTATAAAAACTTCGGAGCGCGAGCCCTAGGCAACGTTTTCGGTGACCCCTATTCTGGAGCCCGAATTCTTTGAAAACCCTATGAAAACTTCGGAGCGCGAGCCGTAGACAACGTTTTCGGTTACCCGGCAGTCCTGGACAGCGACATCTTTGAAAACCCTATGAAAACTTCGGAGCGCGAGACCTAGGCAAAGTTTCCGGTGACCCCTTAGTCCTGGATACCGAAATCATTGAAAACCCTATGAAAACTTCGGAGCGCGAGCCCTAGACAACGTTTTCGGTTACCCGATAGTCCGTGATACCGAAATCATTGAAACCCCTATGAAAACTTCGAAGCGCGAATCCTAGACAAAATTTTCGGTGACCCGGCAGTCCTGGACACCGAAATCTTTGAAAACCCTATGAACACTTCGGAGCGTGAGCCGTAGACAACGTTTTCGGTGACCCCTTAGTAATGGATACCGAAATCATTGAAAACCATATAAAAACTTCGGAGCGCGAGCCCTCGACAACGTTTTCGGTTACCCCGTAGTCCGAGATACCGAAATCTTTGAAAACCCTATCAAAACTTAAGAGCGCGAGCCCTAGACAGCGTTTTCGGTTACCCGGCAGTCCTGGACACCGAAATCTTTGAAAACCCTATGAAAACTTCGGACCGCGAGTTCTAGACAATGTTTTCGGTGACCCGGTAGTCCTGGACATCGAAATCATTGAAAACAATCTGAAAACTTCGGAGTGCGAGACCTAGACAACGTTTTCGGTGACCCGGCAGTCGTGGACACCGAAATCTTTGAAAACCCTAGGAAAACTTCGGAGCGCGAGCCCTAGACAATGTTTTCGGTGACCCGGCAGTCCTGGAGCCCGAATTCTTTGAAAACCCTATGAAAACTTCGGAGCGCGAGCCGTAGACAACGTTTTCGGTGACCCGGCAGTCCTGGACACCGAAATCTTTGAAAACCCTACGAAAACTTCGGAGCGAGAGTCCTAGACAACGTTTTCGGTGACCCCTAGTCCTGGAGCCCGAATTCTTTGAAAACCCTATGAAAACTTCGGAGCGCGAGCCGTAGACAACGTTTTCGGTGAGCCGGCAGTCCTGGACACCGAAATTTTTGAAAACGCTATGTAAACTTCGGAGCTCGAGACCTAGACAACGTTTTCGTTGACCCGGCTGTCCTGGACACCGAAATCTTTGAAAACATGATGAGAACTTCGGAGCGCGAACCCTAGACAACGTTTTCGGTGACCCGGAGTCCTGGACACCGAAATCTTGATATCCCTATGAAAACTTCGGAGCGCGATACCTAGGCAACGTTTTCGGCGACCCCTTCGTACTGGATAACGAAATCTTTGTAAACCGTCTGTAAACTTCGAGGCGCCAGTCCTATACAACGTTTTCGGTGACCCGGCAGTCCTGGACACCGAAATCTTTGAAAACCCGATGAAAACTTCGGACCGCGAGCCCTAGACAACGTTTTCGGTTACCCCGTAGTCTGGGATACCGAAATCTTTGAAACCCCTATGACAAGTTCGGAGCGCTGAATCCTAGACAACATTTTCGGTGACCTGGCGGTCCTGGACACCGAAATCTTTGAAAACCCGATGAAAACTTCGGAGCGCGAGACCTAGACAACGTTTTCGGTGACCCGGCTAACCTGGCTACCGAAATCTTTGAAACCCCTATGAAAACTTTGGAGCGCGAGTCCTAAACAACGTTTTCGGTGTCCCGGCAGTCCTGGACACCGAAATCTTTGAAAACCCTATGAAAACTTCGGACCACGAGCCCTAGACAACGTTTTCGGTTTCCCTGTAGTCCGGGATACAGAAATCTTTGAAACCCCTATGAACACTTCGGAACGCGAGTCGTAGACAACGTTTTCGGTGACCCGGCAGTCCTGGACACCCAAATCTTTATATCCCTATGAAAACTTCGGAGCGCGAGTCCTAGACAACATTTCCGGTGACCCGGCAGTCCTGGACAACGAAATCTTTGAAAACCCTACGAAAACTTCGGAGCTCGAGACCTAGGCAACGTTTTCGGTGACCCCTTAGTACTGGATACCGAAATCTTTGAAAACCGTCTGAAAACTTCGAAGCGCCAGTCCTAAACAACGTTTTCGGTGACCCGGCAGTCCTGGACACCGAAATCTTTGAAAACCCGATGAAAACTTCGGACCGCGAGCCCTAGACAACGTTTTCGGTTACCCCGTAGTCTGGGATACCGAAATCTTTGAAACCCCTATGACAAGTTCGGAGCGCTGAATCCTAGACAACGTTTTCGGTGACTCAGCTGTCCAGGACACTGAAATCTTTGAAAACACGATGAAAACTTCGGAGTGCGAGCCCTAGACAACGTTTTCGGTGACCCAGCAGTCCGGGATACCGAAATCTTTGAAACCCCTAGGAAAACTTCGGAGCGCGAGTTCTAGACAACGTTTTCGGTGACCCAGCAGTCTTCGACACCGACATCTTTGACAACCCTATGAAAACGTCGGAACGCGAGACCTAGACAACGCTTTCGGTGACCCTGTAGTCCTGGATACCGAATTCTTTGAAAACCCTATGAAAACTTCGGAGGGCGAGACCTAGACAACGTTTTCGGTGACCCGGCAGTCCTGGACACCCAAATCTTTATATCCCTATGAAAACTTCGGAGCGCGAGTCCTAGACAACATTTCCGGTGACCCGGCAGTCCTGGACAACGAAATCTTTGAAAACCCTACGAAAACTTCGGAGCTCGAGACCTAGACAACGTTTTCGGAGACCCCTTAGTTCTGGACACCGAAATCTTTTAAAACCCTATGAAAACTTCGGAGCGCGAGCCGTAGACAACGTTTTCGGTGACCCGGCAGTCCTGGACAGCGAAATCTTTGAAAACCCTATGAAAACTTCGGAGTGCGAGATCTAGGCAACGTTTTCGGTGACCCCTTAGTACTGGATACGGAAATCATTGAAAACCCTATGAAAACTTCGGAGCGCGAGCCCTAGACAACGTTTTCGGTTACCCGGCAGTCCTGGACACCGAAATCTTTAAAAACCCTATGAAAACTTCGGAGCGCGAGTCCTATACAACGTTTTTGATGACCCGGCAGTCGTGGACATCGAAATATTTGAAAACCCTATGAAAACTTTGGAGCGCGAGCCCTAGACAACGTTTTCGGTGACCCAGCTGTCCTGGGCACCCAAATCTAGATATCCCTATGAAAACTTCGGAGCGCGAGTCCTGGACAACGTTTTCGATGACCCGGCAGTCCTGGATACCGAAATCTTTGAAAACCCTATGAAAACTTTGGACCGCGAGCCCTAGACAGCGTTTTCGGTGACCCGGCAGTCCTGAACACCGAAGTCTTTGAAAACCCTATGAAAACTTCGGAACGCGAGACCTAGGCAACGATTTCGATGACCCCGTATTCCTGGATACCGAAATCATATAAAACCCTATGAAAACTACGGAGCGCGAGTACTAGACAACGTTTTCGGTGACCCGGCAGTCCTGGACACCGAAATCTTTGAAATCGCTATGAAAACTTCGGAGCGCGAGTCCTAGACAACGTTTTAGGTGACCGGGCAGTCCTGCATACCGAAATCTTTAATAACCCTATGATAACTTCGGAGCGCGAGTCCTAGACAAGGTTATCGGTGACCCGGCAGTCCTGGACACCAAAATTTTTGAAAACGCTATGAAAACTTCTGAGCTCGAAAGCTAGACAAAGTTTTCGGTGATCTGGCTGTTCTGGACACCGAAATCTTTGAAAACCCTATGAAAACTTCGGTGCGAGAGTCCTAGACAACGTTTTCGGTTACCCGGCAGTCCTGGACACCGAAATTTTTGAAAACGCAATGTAAACTTTGGAGCTCGAGACCTAGACAACGTATTCGGTGACCCGGCTGTCCTGGACACCGAAATCTTGATATCCCTATGAAAACTTCGGAGCGCGAGTCCTAGACAACGTTTTCGGTGACCCGGCAGTCCTGGACACCGAAATGTTTGAAAACGCTATGAAAATTTCGGAGCGCGAGCCCTAGAAAACGCTTTCGGTGACTCGGAGGTCCTGGACACGGAAATCTTGATATCCCTATGAAAACTTCGGAGCCCGAGTCCTTGACAACGTTTTCGGTGACCCGGCAGTCCTGGACACCGAAATCTTTGAAAACCCTATGAAAACTTCGGAGCGCGAGCCGTAGACAACGTTTTCGGTGACCCGGCAGTCCTGGACAGCGACATCTTTGAAAACCCTATGAAAACTTCGGAGCGCGAGACCTAGGCAAAGTTTCCGGTGACCCCTTAGTCCTGGATACCGAAATCATTGAAAACCCTATGAAAACTTCGGAGCGCGAGCCCTAGACAACGTTTTCGGTTACCCGATAGTCCGTGATACCGAAATCATTGAAACCCCTATGAAAACTTCGAAGCGCGAATCCTAGACAAAATTTTCGGTGACCCGGCAGTCCTGGACACCGAAATCTTTGAAAACCCTATGAACACTTCGGAGCGTGAGCCGTAGACAACGTTTTCGGTGACCCCTTAGTAATGGATACCGAAATCATTGAAAACCATATAAAAACTTCGGAGCGCGAGCCCTCGACAACGTTTTCGGTTACCCCGTAGTCCGAGATACCGAAATCTTTGAAAACCCTATCAAAACTTAAGAGCGCGAGCCCTAGACAGCGTTTTCGGTTACCCGGCAGTCCTGGACACCGAAATCTTTGAAAACCCTATGAAAACTTCGGACCGCGAGTTCTAGACAATGTTTTCGGTGACACGGTAGTCCTGGACATCGAAATCATTGAAAACAATCTGAAAACTTCGGAGTGCGAGACCTAGACAACGTTTTCGGTGACCCGGCAGTCGTGGACACCGAAATCTTTGAAAACCCTAGGAAAACTTCGGAGCGCGAGCCCTAGACAATGTTTTCGGTGACCCGGCAGTCCTGGACACCCAAATCTTGATATCCCTACGAAAACTTCGGAGCGCGAGTCCTAGACAACATTTTCGGTGACCCGGCAGTCCTGGACACCGAAATCTTTGAAAACCCTACGAAAACTTCGGAGCGAGAATCCTAGACAACGTTTTCGGTGACCCCTAGTCCTGGAGCCCGAATTCTTTGAAAACCCTATGAAAACTTCGGAGCGCGGGCCGTAGACAACGTTTTCGGTGAGCCGGCAGTCCTGGACACCGAAATTTTTGAAAACGCTATGTAAACTTCGGAGCTCGAGACCTAGACAACGTTTTCGTTGACCCGGCTGTCCTGGACACCGAAATCTTTGAAAACATGATGAGAACTTCGGAGCGCGAGCCCTAGACAACGTTTTCGGTGACCCGGAGTCCTGGACACCGAAATCTTGATATCCCTATGAAAACTTCGGAGCGCGATACCTAGGCAACGTTTTCGGTGACCCCTTAGTACTGGATACCGAAATCTTTGAAAACCGTCTGAAAACTTCGAAGCGCCAGTCCTAAACAACGTTTTCGGTGACCCGGCAGTCCTGGACACCGAAATCTTTGAAAACCCGATGAAAACTTCGGACCGCGAGCCCTAGACAACGTTTTCGGTTACCCCGTAGTCTAAGATACCGAAATCTTTGAAACCCCTATGACAAGTTCGGAGCGCTGAATCCTAGACAACATTTTCGGTGACCTGGCGGTCCTGGACACCGAAATCTTTGAAAACCCGATGAAAACTTCGGAGCGCGAGACCTAGACAACGTTTTCGGTGACCCGGCTAACCTGGCTACCGAAATCTTTGAAACCCCTATGAAAACTTCGGAGCGCGAGTCCTAAACAACGTTTTCGGTGTCCCGGCAGTCCTGGACACCGAAATCTTTGAAAACCCTATGAAAACTTCGGACCGCGAGCCCTAGACAACGTTTTCGGTTTCCCTGTAGTCCGGGATACAAAAATCTTTGAAACCCCTATGAACACTTCGGAACGCGAGTCGTAGACAACGTTTTCGGTGACCCGGCAGTCCTGGACACCCAAATCATTATATCCCTATGAAAACTTCGGAGCGCGAGTCCTAGACAACATTTCCGGTGACCCGGCAGTCCTGGACAACGAAATCTTTGAAAACCCTACGAAAACTTCGGAGCTCGAGACCTAGACAACGTTTTCGGAGACCCCTTAGTTCTGGACACCGAAATCTTTTAAAAACCCTATAAAAACTTCGGAGCGCGAGCCGTAGACAACGTTTTCGGTGACCCGGCAGTCCTGGACAGCGAAATCTTTGAAAACCCTATGAAAACTTCGGAGTGCGAGATCTAGGCAACGTTTTCGGTGACCCCTTAGTACTGGATACGGAAATCATTGAAAACCCTATGAAAACTTCGGAGCGCGAGCCCTAGAAAACGCTTTCGGTGACTCGGAGGTCCTGGACACGGAAATCTTGATATCCCTATGAAAACTTCGGAGCCCGAGTCCTAGACAACGTTTTCGGGGACCCGGCAGTCCTGGACACCGAAATCTTTGAAAACCCGAGGAAAACATCGGAGCGCGAGCCCTAGATAACGTTTTCGGTGACCCGGCAGTCCTGGACACCGAAATCTTTTAAAACCCTATAAAACCTTCGGAGCGCGATACTTAGGCAACGTTTTCGGTGACCCCTAGTCTGGAGCCCGAATTCTTTGAAAACTCTATGAAAACTTCGGAGCGCGAGCCGTAGACAACGTTTTCGGTGACCCGGCAGTCCTGGACAGCGACATCTTTGAAAACCCTATGAAAACTTCGGAGCGCGAGACCTAGGCAAAGTTTCCGGTGACCCCTTAGTCCTGGATACCGAAATCATTGAAAACCCTATGAAAACTTCGGAGCGCGAGCCCTAGACAACGTTTTCGGTTACCCGATAGTCCGTGATACCGAAATCATTGAAACCCCTATGAAAACTTCGAAGCGCGAATCCTAGACAAAATTTTCGGTGACCCGGCAGTCCTGGACACCGAAATCTTTGAAAACCCTATGAACACTTCGGAGCGTGAGCCGTAGACAACGTTTTCGGTGACCCCTTAGTAATGGATACCGAAATCATTGAAAACCATATAAAAACTTCGGAGCGCGAGCCCTCGACAACGTTTTCGGTTACCCCGTAGTCCGAGATACCGAAATCTTTGAAAACCCTATCAAAACTTAAGAGCGCGAGCCCTAGACAGCGTTTTCGGTTACCCGGCAGTCCTGGACACCGAAATCTTTGAAAACCCTATGAAAACTTCGGACCGCGAGTTCTAGACAATGTTTTCGGTGACCCGGTAGTCCTGGACATCGAAATCATTGAAAACCATCTGAAAACTTCGGAGTGCGAGCCCTAGACAACGTTTTCGGTGACCCGGCAGTCGTGGACACCGAAATCTTTGAAAACCCTAGGAAAACTTCGGAGCGCGAGCCCTAGACAATGTTTTCGGTGACCCGGCAGTCCTGGACACCCAAATCTTGATATCCCTACGAAAACTTCGGAGCGCGAGTCCTAGACAACATTTTCGGTGACCCGGCAGTCCTGGACACCGATATCTTTGAAAACCCTACGAAAACTTCGGAGCGAGAGTCCTAGACAACGTTTTCGGTGAACCCTCGTCCTGGAGCCCGAAATCTTTGAAATCCCTATGCAAACTTCGGAGCGCGAGCCGTAGACAACGTTTTCGGTGAGCCGGCAGTCCTGGACACCGAAATTTTTGAAAACGCTATGTAAACTTCGGAGCTTGAGACCTAGACAACGTTTTCGTTGACCCGGCTGTCCTGGACACCGAAATCTTTGAAAACATGATGAGAACTTCGGAGCGCGAGCCCTAGACAACGTTTTCGGTGACCCGGAGTCCTGGACACCGAAATCTTTATATCCCTATGAAAACTTCGGAGCGCGATACCTAGGCAACGTTTTCGGTGACCCCTGAGTACTGGATACCGAAATCTTTGAAAACCGTCTGAAAACTTCGAAGCGCCAGTCCTAAACAACGTTTTCGGTGACCCGGCAGTCCTGGACACCGAAATCTTTGAAAACCCGATGAAAACTTCGGACCGCGAGCCCTAGACAACGTTTTCGGTTACCCCGTAGTCTAAGATACCGAAATCTTTGAAACCCCTATGACAAGTTCGGAGCGCTGAATCCTAGACAACATTTTCGGTGACCTGGCGGTCCTGGACACCGAAATCTTTGAAAACCCGATGAAAACTTCGGAGCGCGAGACCTAGACAACGTTTTCGGTGCCCCGGCTACCCGGGCTACCGAAATCTTTGAAACCCCTATGAAAACTTCGGAGCGCGAGTCCTAGACAACGTTTTCGGTGCCCCGGCAGTCCTGGACACCGAAATGTTTGAAAACGCTATGAAAATTTCGGAGCGCGAGCCCTAGAAAACGCTTTCGGTGACTCGGAGGTCCTGGACACGGAAATCTTGATATCCCTATGAAAACTTCGGAACGCGAGACCTAGACAACGCTTTCGGTGACCCTGCAGTCCTGGATACCGAATTCTTTGAAAACCCTATGAAAACTTCGGAGGGCGAGACCTAGACAACGTTTTCAGTGATCCCGTAGTCCTGGAGCCCTAATTCTTTGAAAACCCTATGAAAATTTCGGAGCGCGAGCCCTAGACAACGTTTTCGGTGATCCCGTAGTCCTGGAGCCCGAATTTTTTGAAAACCCTACGAAAACTTCGGAGCGCGGGCCGTAGACAACGTTTTCGGCGACCCGGCACTCGTGGGCATCGAAATCTTTGAAAACCCTATGAAAACTTCGGAGCGCGAGACCCAGGCAACGTTTTCGGTTACACCGTAGTCCGGGATACCGAAATCATTGAAAACCCTATGAAAACTTCGGAGCGCGAGCCCTAGACAACGTTTTCGGTTACCCGATAGTCCGTGATACCGAAATCATTGAAACCCCTATGAAAACTTCGAAGCGCGAATCCTAGACAAAATTTTCGGTGACCCGGCAGTCCTGGACACCGAAATCTTTGAAAACCCTATGAACACTTCGGAGCGTGAGCCGTAGACAACGTTTTCGGTGACCCCTTAGTAATGGATACCGAAATCATTGAAAACCATATAAAAACTTCGGAGCGCGAGCCCTCGACAACGTTTTCGGTTACCCCGTAGTCCGAGATACCGAAATCTTTGAAAACCCTATCAAAACTTAAGAGCGCGAGCCCTAGACAGCGTTTTCGGTTACCCGGCAGTCCTGGACACCGAAATCTTTGAAAACCCTATGAAAACTTCGGACCGCGAGTTCTAGACAATGTTTTCGGTGACACGGTAGTCCTGGACATCGAAATCATTGAAAACAATCTGAAAACTTCGGAGTGCGAGACCTAGACAACGTTTTCGGTGACCCGGCAGTCGTGGACACCGAAATCTTTGAAAACCCTAGGAAAACTTCGGAGCGGGAGCCCTAGACAATGTTTTCGGTGACCCGGCAGTCCTGAACACCCAAATCTTGAAATCCCTACGAAAACTTCGGAGCGCGAGTCCTAGACAACATTTTCGGTGACCCGGCAGTCCTGGACACCGAAATCTTTGAAAACCCTACGAAAACTTCGGAGCGAGAATCCTAGACAACGTTTTCGGTACCCCCTAGTCCTGGAGCCCGAATTCTTTGAAAACCCTATGAAAACTTCGGAGCGCGGGCCGTAGACAACGTTTTCGGTGAGCCGGCAGTCCTGGACACCGAAATTTTTGAAAACGCTATGTAAACTTCGGAGCTCGAGACCTAGACAACGTTTTCGTTGACCCGGCTGTCCTGGACACCGAAATCTTTGAAAACATGATGAGAACTTCGGAGCGCGAGCCCTAGACAACGTTTTCGGTGACCCGGAGTCCTGGACACCGAAATCTTGATATCCCTATGAAAACTTCGGAGCGCGATACCTAGGCAACGTTTTCGGTGACCCCTTAGTACTGGATACCGAAATCTTTGAAAACCGTCTGAAAACTTCGAAGCGCCAGTCCTAAACAACGTTTTCGGTGACCCGGCAGTCCTGGACACCGAAATCTTTGAAAACCCGATGAAAACTTCGGACCGCGAGCCCTAGACAACGTTTTCGGTTACCCCGTAGTCTAAGATACCGAAATCTTTGAAACCCCTATGACAAGTTCGGAGCGCTGAATCCTAGACAACATTTTCGGTGACCTGGCGGTCCTGGACACCGAAATCTTTGAAAACCCGATGAAAACTTCGGAGCGCGAGACCTAGACAACGTTTTCGGTGACCCGGCTAACCTGGCTACCGAAATCTTTGAAACCCCTATGAAAACTTCGGAGCGCGAGTCCTAAACAACGTTTTCGGTGTCCCGGCAGTCCTGGACACCGAAATCTTTGAAAACCCTATGAAAACTTCGGACCGCGAGCCCTAGACAACGTTTTCGGTTTCCCTGTAGTCCGGGATACAAAAATCTTTGAAACCCCTATGAACACTTCGGAACGCGAGTCGTAGACAACGTTTTCGGTGACCCGGCAGTCCTGGACACCCAAATCATTATATCCCTATGAAAACTTCGGAGCGCGAGTCCTAGACAACATTTCCGGTGACCCGGCAGTCCTGGACAACGAAATCTTTGAAAACCCTACGAAAACTTCGGAGCTCGAGACCTAGACAACGTTTTCGGAGACCCCTTAGTTCTGGACACCGAAATCTTTTAAAACCCTATAAAAACTTCGGAGCGCGAGCCGTAGACAACGTTTTCGGTGACCCGGCAGTCCTGGACAGCGAAATCTTTGAAAACCCTATGAAAACTTCGGAGTGCGAGATCTAGGCAACGTTTTCGGTGACCCCTTAGTACTGGATACGGAAATCATTGAAAACCCTATGAAAACTTCGGAGCGCGAGCCCTAGACAACGTTTTCGGTTACCCGGCAGTCCTGGACACCGAAATCTTTAAAAACCCTATGAAAACTTCGGAGCGCGAGTCCTAGACAACGTTTTTGATGACCCGGCAGTCGTGGACATCGAAATATTTGAAAACCCTATGAAAACTTTGGAGCGCGAGCCCTAGACAACGTTTTCGGTGACCCGGCAGTCCTGGACACCGAAATGTTTGAAAACGCTATGAAAATTTCGGAGCGCGAGCCCTAGAAAACGCTTTCGGTGACTCGGAGGTCCTGGACACGGAAATCTTGATATCCCTATGAAAACTTCGGAGCCCGAGTCCTAGACAACGTTTTCGGGGACCCGGCAGTCCTGGACACCGAAATCTTTGAAAACCCGAGGAAAACATCGGAGCGCGAGCCCTAGATAACGTTTTCGGTGACCCGGCAGTCCTGGACACCGAAATCTTTTAAAACCCTATAAAAACTTCGGAGCGCGAGACCTAGGCAACGTTTTCGGTGACCCCTAGTCTGGAGCCCGAATTCTTTGAAAACCCTATGAAAACTTCGGAGCGCGAGCCGTAGACAACGTTTTCGGTGACCCGGCAGTCCTGGACAGCGACATCTTTGAAAACCCTATGAAAACTTCGGAGCGCGAGACCTAGGCAAAGTTTCCGGTGACCCCTTAGTCCTGGATACCGAAATCATTGAAAACCCTATGAAAACTTCGGAGCGCGAGCCCTAGACAACGTTTTCGGTTACCCGATAGTCCGTGATACCGAAATCATTGAAACCCCTATGAAAACTTCGAAGCGCGAATCCTAGACAAAATTTTCGGTGACCCGGCAGTCCTGGACACCGAAATCTTTGAAAACCCTATGAACACTTCGGAGCGTGAGCCGTAGACAACGTTTTCGGTGACCCCTTAGTAATGGATACCGAAATCATTGAAAACCATATAAAAACTTCGGAGCGCGAGCCCTCGACAACGTTTTCGGTTACCCCGTAGTCCGAGATACCGAAATCTTTGAAAACCCTATCAAAACTTAAGAGCGCGAGCCCTAGACAGCGTTTTCGGTTACCCGGCAGTCCTGGACACCGAAATCTTTGAAAACCCTATGAAAACTTCGGACCGCGAGTTCTAGACAATGTTTTCGGTGACCCGGTAGTCCTGGACACCGAAATCATTGAAAACCATATGAAAACTTCGGAGCGCGAGACCTAGACAACGTTTTCGGTTACCCGGCAGTCCTGGACACCGAAATCTTTGAAAACCCTATGAAAACTTCGGAGCGCGAGCCCTAGACAATGTTTTCGGTGACCCGGCAGTCCTGGACACCCAAATCTTGATATCCCTACGAAAACTTCGGAGCGCGAGTCCTAGACAACATTTTCGGTGACCCGGCAGTCCTGGACACCGATATCTTTGAAAACCCTACGAAAACTTCGGAGCGAGAGCCCTAGACAACGTTTTCGGTGACCCCTAGTCCTGGAGCCCGAATTCTTTGAAAACCCTATGAAAACTTCGGAGCGCGAGCCGTAGACAACGTTTTCGGTGAGCCGGCAGTCCTGGACACCGAAATTTTTGAAAACGCTATGTAAACTTCGGAGCTCGAGACCTAGACAACGTTTTCGTTGACCCGGCTGTCCTGGACACCGAAATCTTTGAAAACATGATGAGAACTTCGGAGCGCGAGCCCTAGACAACGTTTTCGGTGACCCGGAGTCCTGGACACCGAAATCTTGATATCCCTATGAAAACTTCGGAGCGCGATACCTAGGCAACGTTTTCGGTGACCCCTTAGTACTGGATACCGAAATCTTTGAAAACCGTCTGAAAACTTCGAAGCGCCAGTCCTAAACAACGTTTTCGGTGACCCGGCAGTCCTGGACACCGAAATCTTTGAAAACCCGATGAAAACTTCGGACCGCGAGCCCTAGACAACGTTTTCGGTTACCCCGTAGTCTAAGATACCGAAATCTTTGAAACCCCTATGACAAGTTCGGAGCGCTGAATCCTAGACAACATTTTCGGTGACCTGGCGGTCCTGGACACCGAAATCTTTGAAAACCCGATGAAAACTTCGGAGCGCGAGACCTAGACAACGTTTTCGGTGACCCGGCTAACCTGGCTACCGAAATCTTTGAAACCCCTATGAAAACTTCGGAGCGCGAGTCCTAAACAACGTTTTCGGTGTCCCGGCAGTCCTGGACACCGAAATCTTTGAAAACCCTATGAAAACTTCGGACCGCGAGCCCTAGACAACGTTTTCGGTTTCCCTGTAGTCCGGGATACAGAAATCTTTGAAACCCCTATGAACACTTCGGAACGCGAGTCGTAGACAACGTTTTCGGTGACCCGGCAGTCCTGGACACCCAAATCATTATATCCCTATGAAAACTTCGGAGCGCGAGTCCTAGACAACATTTCCGGTGACCCGGCAGTCCTGGACAACGAAATCTTTGAAAACCCTACGAAAACTTCGGAGCTCGAGACCTAGACAACGTTTTCGGAGACCCCTTAGTTCTGGACACCGAAATCTTTTAAAACCCTATAAAAACTTCGGAGCGCGAGCCGTAGACAACGTTTTCGGTGACCCGGCAGTCCTGGACAGCGAAATCTTTGAAAACCCTATGAAAACTTCGGAGTGCGAGATCTAGGCAACGTTTTCGGTGACCCCTTAGTACTGGATACGGAAATCATTGAAAACCCTATGAAAACTTCGGAGCGCGAGCCCTAGACAACGTTTTCGGTTACCCGGCAGTCCTGGACACCGAAATCTTTAAAAACCCTATGAAAACTTCGGAGCGCGAGTCCTATACAACGTTTTTGATGACCCGGCAGTCGTGGACATCGAAATATTTGAAAACCCTATGAAAACTTTGGAGCGCGAGCCCTAGACAACGTTTTCGGTGACCCGGCAGTCCTGGACACCGAAATGTTTGAAAACGCTATGAAAATTTCGGAGCGCGAGCCCTAGAAAACGCTTTCGGTGACTCGGAGGTCCTGGACACGGAAATCTTGATATCCCTATGAAAACTTCGGAGCCCGAGTCCTAGACAACGTTTTCGGTGACCCGGCAGTCCTGGACACCGAAATCTTTGAAAACCCGAGGAAAACATCGGAGCGCGAGCCCTAGATAACGTTTTCGGTGACCCGGCAGTCCTGGACACCGAAATCTTTTAAAACCCTATAAAAACTTCGGAGCGCGAGACCTAGGCAACGTTTTCGGTGACCCCTAGTCTGGAGCCCGAAATCTTTGAAAACCCGATGAAAACTTCGGACCGCGAGCCCTAGACAACGTTTTCGGTTACCCCGTAGTCTGGGATACCGAAATCTTTGAAACCCCTATGACAAGTTCGGAGCGCTGAATCCTAGACAACATTTTCGGTGACCTGGCGGTCCTGGACACCGAAATCTTTAAAAACCTGATGAAAACTTCGGAGCGCGAGCCCTAGACAACGTTTTCGGTGACCCGGCAATCCTGGATACCGAAATCTTTGAAACCCCTATGAAAACTTCGGAGCGCGAATCCTAGACAACATTTTCGGTGACCCGGCAGTCCTGGACACCGAAATCTTTAAAAACCCTATGATAACTTCGGAGCGCGAGTCCTAGACAACGTTTTCGATGACCGGGCAGTCCTGCATACCGAAATCTTTAAAAACCCTATGATAACTTCGGAGCGCGAGTCCTAGACAACGTTTTCGGTGACCCGGCAGTCTTGGACACCGAAATCTTTGAAATCGCTATGAAAACTTCGGAGCGCGAGACCTAGACAACGTTTTCGGTGACCTGGCAGTCCTGGATACCGAATTCATATAAAACCCTATGAAAACTTCGGACCGCGAGCCCTAGACAGCGTTTTCGGTGACCCGGCAGTCCTGAACACCGAAGTCTTTGAAAACCCTATGAAAACTTCGGAACGCGAGACCTAGGCAACGATTTCGATGACCCCGTATTCCTGGATACCGAAATCATATAAAACCCTATGAAAACTTCGGAGCGCGAGTCCTAGACAACGTTTTCGGTGACCCGGCAGTCCTGGACACCGAAATCTTTGAAATCGCTATGAAAACTTCGGAGCGCGAGTCCTAGACAACGTTTTCGGTGACCGGGCAGTCCTGCATACCGAAATCTTTAATAACCCTATGATAACTTCGGAGCGCGAGTCCTGGACAAGGTTATCGGTGACCCGGCAGTCCTGGACACCAACATTTTTGAAAACGCTATGAAAACTTCTGAGTTCGAAAGCTAGACAAAGTTTTCGGTGATCTGGCTATTCTGGACACCGAAATCTTTGAAAACACGATGAAAACTTCGGAGCGCGAGCCCTAGACAACGTTTTCGGTAACCCCGTAATCCGGGATACCGAAATCTTTGGAAACCCTATGAAAACATCGGAGCGCGAGTTCTAGACAACGTTTTCGGTGAGCCGGCAGTCTTCGACACCGAAATCTTTGAAAACACGATGAAAACTTCGGATCGCGAGCCCTGGAAAACGTTTTCGGTGACCCGGCAGTCCTGGACACCGAAAACTTTGAAAACCCGATGAAAACTTCGGAGTGCGAGCCCTAGACGTTTTCGGTGACCCAGCAGTCCTGGACACCGAAATCTTGATATCCCTATGAAAACTTCGGAGCGCGAGTCCTAGACAACGTTTTCGGTGACCCGGCAGTCCTGGACACCGAAATGTTTGAAAACGCTATGAAAATTTCGGAGCGCGAGCCCTAGAAAACGTTTTCGGTAACTCGGAGGTCCTGGACACCGAAATCTTGATATCCCTATGAAAACTTCGGAACGCGAGTCCTAGACAACGTTTTAGGTGACCCGGCTGTCCTGAACACCGAAATCTTTGAAAACCCGATGAAAACTTCGGAACGCGAGCCCTGGACAACGTTTTCGGTGACCCGGCAGTCCTGGACACCGAAATCTTTGAAATCGCTATGAAAACTTGGGAGCGCGAGTCCTAGACAAATTTCTCGGTGATCCGGCAGTCCTGGACATTGAAATCTTTGAAAACCCGATGAAAACTTCGGAGCGCGAGCCCTAGACAACGTTTTAAGTGACCCGGCTGTGCTGGACATCAAAATCTTTGAAAACCCTATGGAAACTTCGGAGCGCGAGCCCTAGACAACGTATTCGGTGATCCGGCTGTCCTGAACACCGAAGTCTTTGAAAACCCTATGAAAACTTCGGAACGCGAGACCTAGGCAACGATTTCGATGACCCCGTATTCCTGGATACCGAAATCATATAAAACCCTATGAAAACTTCGGAGCGCGAGTCCTAGACAACGTTTTCCGTGACCCGGCAGTCCTGGACACCGAAATCTTTGAAATCTCTATGAAAACTTCGGAGCGCGAGTACTAGACAACGTTTTCGGTGACCGGGCAGTCCTGCATACCGAAATCTTTAATAACCCTATGATAACTTCGGAGCGCGAGTCCTAGACAAGGTTATCGGTGACCCGGCAGTCCTGGACACCAAAATTTTTGAAAACGCTATGAAAACTTCTGAGCTCGAAAGCTAGACAAAGTTTTCGGTGATCTGGCTGTTCTGGACACCGAAATCTTTGAAAACCCTATGAAAACATCGGAGCGCGAGCCATAGATAACGTTTTCGGTGACCCGGCAGTCCTGGACACCGAAGTCTTTGAAAACCCTATGAAAACTTCGGAACGCGAGACCTAGGCAACGATTTCGATGACCCCGTATTCCTGGATACCGAAATCATATAAAACCCTATGAAAACTTCGGAGCCCGAATCCTAGACAACGTTTTCGGTGACCCGGCAGTCCTGGACACCGAAATCTTTGAAATCGCTATGAATACTTCGGAGCGCGAGTCCTAGACAACGTTTTTGACGACCGGGCAGTCCTGCATACCGAAATCTTTGAAAACCCTATGAAAACTTTGGACCGCGAGCCCTAGACAGCGTTTTCGGTGACCCGGCAGTCCTGAACACCGAAGTCTTTGAAAACCCTATGAAAACTTCGGAACGCGAGACCTAGGCAACGATTTCGATGACCCCGTATTCCTGGATACCGAAATCATATAAAACCCTATGAAAACTTCGGAGCGCGAGTCCTAGACAACGTTTTCGGTGACCCGGCAGTCCTGGACACCGAAATCTTTGAAAACGCTATGAAAACTTCGGAGCGCGAGTCCTAGACAACGTTTTCGGTGACCGGGCAGTCCTGCATACCGAAATCTTTAATAACCCTATGATAACTTCGGAGCGCGAGTCCTAGACAAGGTTATCGGTGACCCGGCAGTCCTGGACACCAAAATTTTTGAAAACGCTATGAAAACTTCTGAGCTCGAAAGCTAGACAAAGTTTTCGGTGATCTGGCTGTTCTGGACACCGAAATCTTTGAAAACCCTATGAAAACTTCGGTGCGAGAGTCCTAGACAACGTTTTCGGTGACCCGGCAGTCCTGGACACCGAAATCTTTGAAAACCCGAGGAAAACTTCGGAGTGCGAGCCCTAGATAACGTTTTCGGTGACCCGGCAGTCCTGGACACCGAAGTCTTTGAAAACCCTATGAAAACTTCGGAACGCGAGACCTAGGCAACGATTTCGATGACCCCGTATTCCTGGATACCGAAATCATATAGAACCCTATGAAAACTTCGGAGCGCGAGTCCTAGACAACGTTTTTGGTGACCCGGCAGTCGTGGACATCGAAATATTTGAAAACCCTATGAAAACTTTGGAGCGCGAGCCCTAGACAACGTTTTCGGTGACCCAGCAGTCCTGGGCACCCAAATCTTGATATCCCTATGAAAACTTCGGAGCGCGAGTCCTAGACAACGTTTTCGGTGACCCGGCAGTCCTGGACACCGAAATCTTGATATCCCTATGAAAACTTCGGAGCGCGAGTCCTAGACAACGTTTTCGGTGACCCGGCAGTCCTCGACACCGAAGTCTTTGAAAACCCTATGAAAACTTCGGAACGCGAGACGTAGGCAACGATTTCGATGACCCCGTATTCCTGGATACCGAAATCATATAAAACCCTATGAAAACTTCGGAGCGCGAGTCCTAGACAACGTTTTCGGTGACCGGGCAGTCCTGCATACCGAAATCTTTAAAAACCCTATGATAACTTCGGAGCGCGAGTCCTAGACAACGTTTTTGGTGACCCGGCAGTCCTGCATACCGAAATCTTTAATAACCCTATGATAACTTCGGAGCGCGAGTCCTAGACAAGGTTATCGGTGACCCGGCAGTCCTGGACACCAAAATTTTTGAAAACGCTATGAAAACTTCTGAGCTCGAAAGCTAGACAAAGTTTTCGGTGATCTGGCTGTTCTGGACACCGAAATCTTTGAAATCGCTATGAAAACTTCGGAGCGCGAGTCCTAGACAACGTTTTCGGTGACCCGGCAGTCCTGGACACCGAAATCTTTGAAATCGCTATGAAAACTTCGGAGCGCGAGTCCTAGACAACGTTTTCGGTGACCGGGCAGTCCTGGACACCGAAATCATTGAAAACAATCTGAAAACTTCGGTGCGCGAGACCTAGGCAACATTTTCGGTGACCTATTAGTCCTGGATACCGAAATCTTTGAAAACCCTATGAAAACTTCGGTGCGAGAGTCCTAGACAACGTTTTCGGTGACCCGGCAGTCCTGGACACCGAAATTTTTGAAAACGCAATGTAAACTTCGGAGCTCGAAAGCTAGACAAAGTTTTCGGTGATCTGGCTGTTCTGGACACCGAAATCTTTGAAAACCCTATGAAAACTTCGCTGCGAGAGTCCTAGACAACGTTTTCGGTGACCCGGCAGTCCTGGACACCGAAATTTTTGAAAACGCAATGTAAACTTCGGAGCTCGAAAGCTAGACAAAGTTTTCGGTGATCTGGCTGTTCTGGACACCGAAATCTTTGAAAACCCTATGAAAACTTCGCTGCGAGAGTCCTAGACAACGTTTTCGGTGACCCGGCAGTCCTGGACACCGAAATCTTTGAAAACCGAGGAAAACATCGGAGCGCGAGCCCTAGATAACGTTTTCGGTGACCCGGCAGTCCTGGAGACCGAAATCTTTGAAATCGCTATGAAAACTTCGGAGCGCGAGTCCTAGACAACGTTTTCGGTGACCGGGCAGTCCTGCATACCGAAATCTTTAAAAACCCTATGATAACTTCGGAGCGCGAGTCCTAGACAACGTTTTCGGTGACCCGGCAGTCCTGGACACCGAAATCTTTGAAATCGCTATGAAAACTTCGGAGCGCGAGTCCTAGACAACATTTTCGGTGACCGGGCAGTCCTGCATACCGAAATCTTTAAAAACCCTATGATAACTTCGGAGCGCGATTCCTAGACAACGTTTTCGGTGACCCGGCAGTCTTGGACACCGAAATCTTTGAAATCGCTATGAAAACTTCGGAGCGCGAGTCCTAGACAACGTTTTCGGTGACCGGGCAGTCCTGGACACCGAAATCATTGAAAACAATCTGAAAACTTCGGTGCGCGAGACCTAGGCAACGTTTTCGGTGACCTATTAGTCCTGGATACCGAAATCTTTGAAAACCCTATGAAAACTTTGGACCGCGATCCCTAGACAGCGTTTTCGGTGACCCGGCAGTCCTGAACACCGAAGTCTTTGAAAACCCTATGAAAACTTCGGAACGCGAGACCTAGGCAACGATTGCGATGACCCCGTATTCCTGGATACCGAATTCATATAAAACCCTATGAAAACTTCGGAGCGCGAGTCCTAGACAAGGTTATCGGTGACCCGGCAGTCCTGGACACCAAAATTTTTGAAAACGCTATGTAAACTTCTGAGCTCGAAAGCTAGACAAAGTTTTCGGTGATCTGGCTGTTCTGGACACCGAAATCTTTGAAAACCCTATGAAAACATCGGAGCGCGAGTTCTAGACAACGTTTTCGGTGAGCCGGCAGTCTTCGACACCGAAATCTTTGAAAACACGATGAAAACTTCGGATCGCGAGCCCTGGAAAACGTTTTCGGTGACCCGGCAGTCCTGGACACCGAAATCTTTGAAAACCCGATGAAAACTTCGGTGCGAGAGTCCTAGACAACGTTTTCGGTGACCCGGCAGTCCTGGACACCGAAATCTTTGAAAACCCTATGGAAACTTCGGAGCGCGAGCCCTAGACAACGTTTTCGGTCACCCGGCAGTCCTGGACACCGAAATCTTTGAAATAGCTATGAAAACTTCGGAGCTCGTGACCTAGACAACGTATTCGGTGACCGGGCTGTCCTGGACACCGAAATCTTTGAAAACCCTATGGAAACTTCGGAGCGCGAGCCCTAGACAACGTTTTCGGTGACCGGGCAGTCCTGCATACCGAAATCTTTAAAAACCCTATGATAACGTCGGAGCGCGAGTCCTAGACAACGTTTTCGGTGACCCGGCAGTCCTGGACACCTAAATCTTTGAAATCGCTATGAAAACTTCGGAGCGCGAGTCCTAGACAACATTTTCGGTGATCGGGCAGTCCTGCATACCGAAATCTTTAAAAACCCTATGATAACTTCGGAGCGCGAGTCCTAGACAACGTTTTCGGTGACCCGGCAGTCTTGGACACCGAAATCATTGAAATCGCTATGAAAACTTCGGAGCGCGAGTCCTAGACAACGTTTTCGGTGACCGGGAAGTCCTGGACACCGAAATCATTGAAAACAATCTGAAAACTTCGGTGCGCGAGACCTAGGCAACGTTTTCGGTGACCTATTAGTCCTGGATACCGAAATCTTTGAAAACCCTATGAAAACTTTGGACCGCGATCCCTAGACAGCGTTTTCGGTGACCCGGCAGTCCTGAACACCGAAGTCTTTGAAAACCCTATGAAAACTTCGGAACGCGAGACCTAGGCAACGATTTCGATGACCCCGTATTCCTGGATACCGAATTCATATAAAACCCTATGAAAACTTCGGACCGCGAGCCCTAGACAGCGTTTTCGGTGACCCGGCAGTCCTGAACACCGAAGTTTTTGAAAACCCTATGAAAACTTCGGAACGCGAGACCTAGGCAACGATTTCGATGACCCCGTATTCCTGGATACCGAAATCATATAAAACCCTATGAAAACTTCGGAGCGCGAGTCCTAGACAAGGTTATCGGTGACCCGGCAGTCCTGGACACCAACATTTTTGAAAACGCTATGTAAACTTCTGAGCTCGAAAGCTAGTCAAAGTTTTCGGTGATCTGGCTGTTCTGGACACCGAAATCTTTGAAAACCCTATGAAAACTTCGGTGCGAGAGTCCTAGACAACGTTTTCGGTGACCCGGCAGTCCTGGACACCGAAATTTTTGAAAACGCAATGTAAACTTCGGAGCTCGAAAGCTAGACAATGTTTTCGGTGATCTGGCTGTTCTGGACACCGAAATCTTTGAAAACCCTATGAAAACTTCGGTGCGAGAGTCCTAGACAACGTTTTCGGTGACCCGGCAGTTCTGGACACCGAAATCTTTGAAAACCCGAGGAAAACATCGGAGCGCGAGCCCTAGATAACGTTTTCGGTGACCCGGCAGTCCTGGACACCGAAATCTTTGAAATCGCTATGAAAACTTCGGAGCGCGAGTCCTAGACAACGTTTTCGGTGACCGGGCAGTCCTGCATACCGAAATCTTTAAAAACCCTATGATAACTTCGGAGCGCGAGTCCTAGACAACGTTTTCGGTGACCCGGCAGTCCTGGACACCGAAATCTTTGAAATCGCTATGAAAACTTCGGAGCGCGAGTCCTAGACAACGTTTTCGGTGACCGGGCAGTCCTGCATACCGAAATCTTTAAAAACCCTATGATAACTTCGGAGCGCGAGTCCTAGACAGCGTTTTCGGTGACCCGGCAGTCCTGGACATCAAAATCTTTGAAAACCCTATGGAAACTTCGGAGCGCGAGACCTAGACAACGTTTTCGGTGACCCGGCAGTCCTGGACTCCGAAATCTTTGAAATAGCTATGAAAACTTCGGAGCTCGAGACCTAGACAACGTATTCGGTGACCCGGCTGTCCTGGACACCGAAATCTTTGACAACACGATGAAAACTTCGGATAGCGAGTCCTAGACAACGTTTTCGGTGACCCGGCAGTCCTCGACACCGAAGTCTTTGAAAACCCTATGAAAACTTCGGAACGCGAGACCTAGGCAACGATTTCGATGACCCCGTATTCCTGGATACCGAATTCATATAAAACCCTATGAAAACTTCGGACCGCGAGTCCTAGACAGCGTTTTCGGTGACCCGGCAGTCCTGAACACCGAAGTCTTTGAAAACCCTATGAAAACTTCGGAACGCGAGACCTAGGCAACGATTTCGATGACCCCGTATTCCTGGATACCGAAATCATATAAAACCCTATGAAAACTTCGGAGCGCGAGTCCTAGACAAGGTTATCGGTGACCCGGCAGTCCTGGACACCAACATTTTTGAAAACGCTATGTAAACTTCTGAGCTCGAAAGCTAGTCAAAGTTTTCGGTGATCTGGCTGTTCTGGACACCGAAATCTTTGAAAACCCTATGAAAACTTCGGTGCGAGAGTCCTAGACAACGTTTTCGGTGACCCGGCAGTCCTGGACACCGAAATTTTTGAAAACGCAATGTAAACTTCGGAGCTCGAAAGCTAGACAAAGTTTTCGGTGATCTGGCTGTTCTGGACACCGAAATCTTTGAAAACCCTATGAAAACTTCGGTGCGAGAATCCTAGACAACGTTTTCGGTGACCCGGCAGTTCTGGACACCGAAATCTTTGAAAACCCGAGGAAAACATCGGAGCGCGAGCCCTAGACAACGTTTTCGGTGACCCGGCAGTCCTGGACACCGAAATCTTTGAAATCGCTATGAAAACTTCGGAGCGCGAGTCCTAGACAACGTTTTCGGTGACCGGGCAGTCCTGCATACCGAAATCTTTAAAAACCCTATGATAACTTCGGAGCGCGAGTCCTAGACAACGTTTTCGGTGACCCGGCAGTCCTGGACACCGAAATCTTTGAAATCGCTATGAAAACTTCGGAGCGCGAGTCTTAGACAACGTTTTCGGTGTCCGGGCAGTCCTGCATACCGAAATCTTTAAAAACCCTATGAAAACTTCGGAGCGCGAGTCCTAGACAGCGTTTTCGGTGACCCGGCAGTCCTGGACATCAAAATCTTTGAAAACCCTATGGAAACTTCGGAGCGCGAGACCTAGACAACGTTTTCGGTGACCCGGCAGTCCTGGACTCCGAAATCTTTGAAATAGCTATGAAAACTTCGGAGCTCGAGACCTAGACAACGTATTCGGTGACCCGGCTGTCCTGGACACCGAAATCTTTGACAACACGATGAAAACTTCGGATAGCGAGTCCTAGACAACATTTTCGGTGACCCGGCAGTCCTGGACACCGAAATCTTGATATCCCTATGAAAACTTCGGAGCGCGAGTCCTAGACAACGTTTTCGGTGACCCGGCAGTCCTCGACACCGAAGTCTTTGAAAACCCTATGAAAACTTCGGAACGCGAGATCTAGGCAACGATTTCGATGACCCCGTATTCCTGGATACCGAAATCATATAAAACCCTATGAAAACTTCGGAGCGCGAGTCCTAGACAACGTTTTCGGTGACCGGGCAGTCCTGCATACCGAAATCTTTAAAAACCCGAGGAAAACATCGGAGCGTGAGCCCTAGATAACGTTTTCGGTGACCCGGCAGTCCTGGACACCGAAGTCTTTGAAAACCCGATGAAAACTTCGGAGCGCGAGCCCTAGACAACGTTTTCGGTGACCCGGCAGTCCTGGACACCGAAATCTTTGAAAACCCTATGGAAACTTCGGAGCGCGAGCCCTAGACAACGTTTTCGGTGACCCGGCAGTCCTGGACTCCGAAATCTTTGAAATAGCTATGAAAACTTCGGAGCTCGAGACCTAGACAACGTATTCGGTGACCCGGCTGTCCTGGACACCGAAATCTTTGAAAACACGATGAAAACTTCGGATAGCGAGCCCTAGACAACATTTTCGGTGACCCGGCAGTCCTGGACACCGAAATCTTTGAAAACCCTATGAAAACTTCGGTGCGAGAGTCCTAGACAACGTTTTCGGTGACCCGGCAGTCCTGGACACCGAAATTTTTGAAAACGCAATGTAAACTTCGGAGCTCGAGACCTAGACAACGTATTCGGTGACCGGGCAGTCCTGGACACCGAAATCATTGAAAACAATCTGAAAACTTCGGTGCGCGAGACCTAGGCAACGTTTTCGGTGACCTAATAGTCCTGGATACCGAAATCTTTGAAAACCCTATGAAAACTTTGGACCGCGATCCCTAGACAGCGTTTTCGGTGATCCGGCAGTCCTGGACACTGAAATCTTTGAAAACCCGATGAAAACTTCGGAGCGCGAGCCCTAGACAACGTTCTAAGTGACCCGGCTGTCCTGGACATCGAAATCTTTGAAAACCCTATGGAAACTTCGGAGCGCGAGCCCTAGACAACGTTTTCGGTGACCCGGCAGTCCTGGACTCCGAAATCTTGATATCCCTATGAAAACTTCGGAGCGCGAGTCCTGGACAACGTTTTCGATGACCCGGCAGTCCTGGACACCGAAATCATTGAAAACAATCTGAAAACTTCGGTGCGCGAGAACTAGGCAACGTTTTCGGTGACCTATTAGTCCTGGATACCGAAATCTTTGAAAACCCTATGAAAACTTTGGACCGCGAGCCCTAGACAGCGTTTTCGGTGACCCGGCAGTCCTGAACACCGAAGTCTTTGAAAACCCTATAAAAACTTCGGAACGCGAGACCTAGGCAACGATTTCGATGACCCCGTATTCCGGGATACCGAAATCATATAAAACCCTATGAAAACTTCGGAGCGCGAGTCCTAGACAACGTTTTCGGTGAGCCGGCAGTCCTGGACACTGAAATCTTTGAAAACCCGATGAAAACTTCGGAGCGCGAGCCCTAGACAACGTTTTAAGTGACCCGGCTGTCCTGGACATCGAAATCTTTGAAAACCCGATGAAAACTTCGGACCGCGAGCCCTAGACAACGTTTTCGGTTACCCCGTAGTCTGGGATACCGAAATCTTTGAAACCCCTATGACAAGTTCGGAGCGCTGAATCCTAGACAACATTTTCGGTGACCTGGCGGTCCTGGACACCGAAATCTTTGAAAACCCGATTAAAACTTCGGAGCGCGAGACCTAGACAACGTTTTCGGTGACCCGGCTATCCTGGATACCGAAATCTTTGAAACCCCTATGAAAACTTCGGAGCGCGAGTCCTAAACAACGTTTTCGGTGACCCAGCAGTCCTGGGCACCCAAATCTTGATATCCCTATGAAAACTTCGGAGCGCGAGTCCTGGACAACGTTTTCGATGACCCGGCAGTCCTGGGCACCCAAATCTTGATATCCCTATGAAAACTTCGGAGCGCGAGTCCTGGACAACGTTTTCGATGACCCGGCAGTCCTGGACACCGAAATCATTGAAAACCATCTGAAAACTTCGGTGCGCGAGAACTAGGCAACGTTTTCGGTGACCTATTAGTCCTGGATACCGAAATCTTTGAAAACCCTATGAAAACTTTGGACCGCGAGCCCTAGACAGCGTTTTCGGTGACCCGGCAGTCCTGAACACCGAAGTCTTTGAAAACCCTATGAAAACTTCGGAACGCGAGACCTAGGCAACGATTTCGATGACCCCGTATTCCGGGATACCGAAATCATATAAAACCCTATGAAAACTTCGGAGCGCGAGTCCTAGACAACGTTTTAAGTGACCCGGCTGTCCTGGACATCGAAATCTTTGAAAACCCTATGGAAACTTCGGAGCGCGAGCCCTAGACAACGTTTTCGGTGACCCGGCAGTCCTGGACTCCGAAATCTTGATATCCCTATGAAAACTTCGGTGCGCGAGTCCTGGACAACGTTTTCGATGACCCGGCAGTCCTGGACACCGAAATTTTTGAAATCGCTATGAAAACTTGGGAGCGCGAGTCCTAGACAAATTTTTCGGTGATCCGGCAGTCCTGGACACTGAAATCTTTGAAAACCCGATGAAAACTTCGGAGCGCGAGCCCTAGACAACGTTTTAACTGACCCGGCAGTCCTGGACACCGAAATCTTTGAAAACCCTATGAAAACTTTGGACCGCGAGCCCTAGACAGCGTTTTCGGTGACCCGGCAGTCCTGGACTCCGAAATCTTGATATCCCTATGAAAACTTCGGAGCGCGAGTCCTGGACAACGTTTTCGATGACCCGGCAGTCCTGGACACCGAAATCATTGAAAACAATCTGAAAACTTCGGTGCGCGAGAACTAGGCAACGTTTTCGGTGACCTATTAGTCCTGGATACCGAAATCTTTGAAAACCCTATGAAAACTTTGGACCGCGAGCCATAGACAGCGTTTTCGGTGACCCGGCAGTCCTGAACACCGAAGTCTTTGAAAACCCTATGAAAACTTCGGAACGCGAGACCTAGGCAACGATTTCGATGACCCCGTATTCCGGGATACCGAAATCATATAAAACCCTATGAAAACTTCGGAGCGCGAGTCCTAGACAACGTTTTCGGTGACTCGGCAGTCCTGGACACCGAAATCTTTGAAATCGCTATGAAAACTTCGGAGCGCGAGCCCTAGACAACGTTTTCGGTGACCCGGCAGTCCTGGACTCCGAAATCTTTGAAATAGCTATGAAAACTTCGGAGCTCGAGACCTAGACAACGTATTCGGTGACCCGGCTGTCCTGGACACCGAAATCTTTGAAAACACGATGAAAACTTCGGATAGCGAGCCCTAGACAACATTTTCGGTGACCCGGCAGTCTTGGACACCGAAATCTTTGAAAACCCTATGAAAACTTCGGTGCGAGAGTCCTAGACAACGTTTTCGGTGACCCGGCAGTCCTGGACACCGAAATCTTTGAAAACGCAATGTAAACTTCGGAGCGCGAGACCTAGACAACGTATTCGGTGACCGGGCAGTCCTGGACACCGAAATCATTGAAAACACTCTGAAAACTTCGGTGCGCGAGACCTAGGCAACGTTTTCGGTGACCTAATAGTCCTGGATACCGAAATCTTTGAAAACCCTATGAAAACTTTGGACCGCGATCCCTAGACAGCGTTTTCGGTGATCCGGCAGTCCTGGACACTGAAATCTTTGAAAACCCGATGAAAACTTCGGAGCGCGAGCCCTAGACAACGTTCTAAGTGACCCGGCTGTCCTGGACATCGAAATCTTTGAAAACCCTATGGAAACTTCGGAGCGCGAGCCCTAGACAACGTTTTCGGTGACCCGGCAGTCCTGGACTCCGAAATCTTGATATCCCTATGAAAACTTCGGAGCGCGAGTCCTGGACAACGTTTTCGATGACCCGGCAGTCCTGGACACCGAAATCATTGAAAACAATCTGAAAACTTCGGTGCGCGAGAACTAGGCAACGTTTTCGGTGACCTATTAGTCCTGGATACCGAAATCTTTGAAAACCCTATGAAAACTTTGGACCGCGAGCCCTAGACAGCGTTTTCGGTGACCCGGCAGTCCTGAACACCGAAGTCTTTGAAAACCCTATGAAAACTTCGGAACGCGAGACCTAGGCAACGATTTCGATGACCCCGTATTCCGGGATACCGAAATCATATAAAACCCTATGAAAACTTCGGAGCGCGAGTCCTAGACAACGTTTTCGGTGAGCCGGCAGTCCTGGACACTGAAATCTTTGAAAACCCGATGAAAACTTCGGAGCGCGAGCCCTAGACAACGTTTTAAGTGACCCGGCTGTCCTGGACATCGAAATCTTTGAAAACCCGATGAAAACTTCGGACCGCGAGCCCTAGACAACGTTTTCGGTTACCCCGTAGTCTGGGATACCGAAATCTTTGAAACCCCTATGACAAGTTCGGAGCGCTGAATCCTAGACAACATTTTCGGTGACCTGGCGGTCCTGGACACCGAAATCTTTGAAAACCCGATTAAAACTTCGGAGCGCGAGACCTAGACAACGTTTTCGGTGACCCGGCTATCCTGGATACCGAAATCTTTGAAACCCCTATGAAAACTTCGGAGCGCGAGTCCTAAACAACGTTTTCGGTGTCCCGGCAGTCCTGGACACCGAAATCTTTGAAAACCCTATGAAAACTTCGGTCCGCGAGCCCAAGACAACGTTTTCGGTGACCCAGCAGTCCTGGGCACCCAAATCTTGATATCCCTATGAAAACTTCGGAGCGCGAGTCCTGGACAACGTTTTCGATGACCCGGCAGTCCTGGACACCGAAATCATTGAAAACAATCTGAAAACTTCGGTGCGCGAGAACTAGGCAACGTTTTCGGTGACCTATTAGTCCTGGATACCGAAATCTTTGAAAACCCTATGAAAACTTTGGACCGCGAGCCCTAGACAGCGTTTTCGGTGACCCGGCAGTCCTGAACACCGAAGTCTTTGAAAACCCTATGAAAACTTCGGAACGCGAGACCTAGGCAACGATTTCGATGACCCCGTATTCCGGGATACCGAAATCATATAAAACCCTATGAAAACTTCGGAGCGCGAGTCCTAGACAACGTTTTAAGTGACCCGGCTGTCCTGGACATCGAAATCTTTGAAAACCCTATGGAAACTTCGGAGCGCGAGCCCTAGACAACGTTTTCGGTGACCCGGCAGTCCTGGACTCCGAAATCTTGATATCCCTATGAAAACTTCGGAGCGCGAGTCCTGGACAACGTTTTCGATGACCCGGCAGTCCTGGACACCGAAATCTTTGAAATCGCTATGAAAACTTGGGAGCGCGAGTCCTAGACAAATTTTTCGGTGATCCGGCAGTCCTGGACACTGAAATCTTTGAAAACCCGATGAAAACTTCGGAGCGCGAGCCCTAGACAACGTTTTAAGTGACCCGGCTGTCCTGGACACCGAAATCTTTGAAAACCCTATGGAAACTTCGGAGCGCGAGCCCTAGACAACGTTTTCGGTGACCCGGCAGTCCTGGACTCCGAAATCTTGATATCCCTATGAAAACTTCGGAGCGCGAGTCCTGGACAACGTTTTCGATGACCCGGCAGTCCTGGACACCGAAATCATTGAAAACAATCTGAAAACTTCGGTGCGCGAGAACTAGGCAAGGTTTTCGGTGACCTATTAGTCCTGGATACCGAAATCTTTGAAAACCCTATGAAAACTTTGGACCGCGAGCCATAGACAGCGTTTTCGGTGACCCGGCAGTCCTGAACACCGAAGTCTTTGAAAACCCTATGAAAACTTCGGAACGCGAGACCTAGGCAACGATTTCGATGACCCCGTATTCCGGGATACCGAAATCATATAAAACCCTATGAAAACTTCGGAGCGCGAGTCCTAGACAACGTTTTCGGTGACCCGGCAGTCCTGGACACCGAAATCTTTGAAATCGCTATGAAAACTTCGGAGCGCGAGCCCTAGACAACGTTTTCGGTGACCGGGCAGTCCTGCATACCGAAATCTTTAATAACCATATGATAACTTCGGAGCGCGAGTCCTAGTCAAGGTTATCGGTGACCCGGCAGTCCTGGACACCAAAATTTTTGAAAACGCTATGAAAACTTCTGAGCTCGAAAGCTAGACAAAGTTTTCGGTGATTATGACTGTTCTGGACACCGAAATCTTTGAAAACCCTATGAAAACTTCGGTGCGAGAGTCCTAGACAACGTTTTCGGTGACCCGGCAGTCCTGGACACCGAAATTTTTGAAAACGCAATGTAAACTTCGGAGCTCGAGTCCTAGACAACGTATTCGGTGACCCGGCTGTCCTGGACACCGAAATCTTGATATCCCTATGAAAACTTCGGAGCGCGAGTCCTAGACAACGTTTTCGGTGACCCGGCAGTCCTGGACACCGAAATGTTTGAAAACGCTATGAAAATTTCGGAGCGTGAGCCCTAGAAAACGCTTTCGGTGACTCGGAGGTCCTGGACACGGAAATCTTGATATCCCTATGAAAACTTCGGAGCGCGAGTCCTAGACAACGTTTTCGGTGACCCGGCAGTCCTGGACACCGAAATCTTTGAAAACCCGAGGAAAACATCGGAGCGCGAGCCCTAGATAACGTTTTCGGTGACCCGGCAGTCCTGGACACCGAAGTCTTTGAAAACCCTATGAAAACTTCGGAACGCGAGACCTAGGCAACGATTTCGATGACCCCGTATTCCTGGATACCGAAATCATATAAAACCCTATGAAAACTTCGGACCGCGAGCCCTAGACAACGTTTTCGGTTTCCCTGTAGTCCGGGATACAGAAATCTTTGAAACCTCTATGAACACTTCCGAACGCGAGTCGTAGACAACGTTTTCGGTGACCCGGCAGTCCTGGACACCGAAATCTTTGAAACCCCTATGAAAACTTCCAAGCGCTTATCCTAGACAACATTTTCGGTTACCCGGCAGTCCTGGACACCGAAATCTTTGAAAACCCTATGAAAACTTCGGAGCGCGAGCCCTAGACAACGTTTTCGGTGACCCGGCAGTCCTGGACACCGAAATCTTTGAAACCCCTATGAACACTTCCGAGCGCGAGTCCTAGACAACGTTTTCGGTGACCCGGCAGTCCTGGACAACGAAATCTTTGAAAACCCTACGAAAACTTCGGAGCTCGAGACCTAGACAACGTTTTCGGAGACCCCTTAGTTCTGGACACCGAAATCTTTTAAAACCCTATAAAAACTTCGGAGCGCGAGCCGTAGACAACGTTTTCGGTGACCCGGCAGTCTTGGACAGCGAAATCTTTGAAAACCCTATGAAAACTTCGAAGTGCGAGACCTAGGCAACGTTTTCGGTGACCCCTTAGTCCTGGATACGGAAATCATTGAAAACCCTATGAAAACTTCGGAGCGCGAGCCTTAGACAACGTTTTCGGTTACCCGGCAGTCCTGGACACCGAAATCTTTGAAAACCCGATGAATACTTCGGAGCGCGTGCCGTAGGCAACGTTTTAGGTGACCCGGCTGTCCCGGACCCCGAAATCATTGAAAACCCTATGAAAACTTCGGAACTCGAGACCTAGGCCACGTTTTCGGTGACCCCGTAGTCCTGGATACCGAAATCTTTGAAAACCCTGTGAAAACTTCGAAGCGCGAGTCCTAGACAACGTTTTCGGTGATCCCGTAGTGCGGGATACCAAAGTCTTTGAAAACCCTATGAAAACCTAGGAGCGCGAGACGTAGACAACGTTTGGGGTGACCCGGCAGTCCTGGACACCGAAATCTTTGAAATCGCTATGAAAACTTGGAAGCTCGAGTCCTAGACAAATTTTTCGGTGACCCGGCAGTCCTGGACACCGAAATGTTTGAAAACGCTATAAAACTTCGGAACGCGAGTCCTAGGCAACATGTTCAGTGACCCGGCAGTCCTGGACACCGAAATGTTTGAAAACGCTATTAAACTTCGGAGCGCGAGTCCTAGACAACGTTTTCGGTGACCCGGCAGTCCTGGACACCGAAATTTTTGAAAACGCAATGTAAACTTCGGAGCTCGAGACCTAGACAACGTATTCGGTGACCCGGCTGTCCTGGACACCGAAATCTTGATATCCCTATGAAAACTTCGGAGCGCGAATCCTAGACAACGTTTTCGGTGACCCGGCAGTCCTGGACACCGAAATGTTTGAAAACGCTATGAAAACTTCGGAGCTCGAGACCTAGACAACGTATTCGGTGACCCGGCTGTCCTGGACACCGAAATCTTTGAAAACACGATGAAAACTTCGGATAGCGAGCCCTAGACAACATTTTCGGTGACCCGGCAGTCTTGGACACCGAAATCTTTGAAAACCCTATGAAAACTTCGGTGCGAGAGTCCTAGACAACGTTTTCGGTGACCCGGCAGTCCTGGACACCGAAATTTTTGAAAACGCAATGTAAACTTCGGAGCTCGAGACCTAGACAACGTATTCGGTGACCGGGCAGTCCTGGACACCGAAATCATTGAAAACAATCTGAAAACTTCGGTGCGCGAGACCTAGGCAACGTTTTCGGTGACCTAATAGTCCTGGATACCGAAATCTTTGAAAACCCTATGAAAACTTTGGACCGCGATCCCTAGACAGCGTTTTCGGTGATCCGGCAGTCCTGGACACTGAAATCTTTGAAAACCCGATGAAAACTTCGGAGCGCGAGCCCTAGACAACGTTCTAAGTGACCCGGCTGTCCTGGACATCGAAATCTTTGAAAACCCTATGGAAACTTCGGAGCGCGAGCCCTAGACAACGTTTTCGGTGACCCGGCAGTCCTGGACTCCGAAATCTTGATATCCCTATGAAAACTTCGGAGCGCGAGTCCTGGACAACGTTTTCGATGACCCGGCAGTCCTGGACACCGAAATCATTGAAAACAATCTGAAAACTTCGGTGCGCGAGAACTAGGCAACGTTTTCGGTGACCTATTAGTCCTGGATACCGAAATCTTTGAAAACCCTATGAAAACTTTGGACCGCGAGCCCTAGACAGCGTTTTCGGTGACCCGGCAGTCCTGAACACCGAAGTCTTTGAAAACCCTATAAAAACTTCGGAACGCGAGACCTAGGCAACGATTTCGATGACCCCGTATTCCGGGATACCGAAATCATATAAAACCCTATGAAAACTTCGGAGCGCGAGTCCTAGACAACGTTTTCGGTGAGCCGGCAGTCCTGGACACTGAAATCTTTGAAAACCCGATGAAAACTTCGGAGCGCGAGCCCTAGACAACGTTTTAAGTGACCCGGCTGTCCTGGACATCGAAATCTTTGAAAACCCGATGAAAACTTCGGACCGCGAGCCCTAGACAACGTTTTCGGTTACCCCGTAGTCTGGGATACCGAAATCTTTGAAACCCCTATGACAAGTTCGGAGCGCTGAATCCTAGACAACATTTTCGGTGACCTGGCGGTCCTGGACACCGAAATCTTTGAAAACCCGATTAAAACTTCGGAGCGCGAGACCTAGACAACGTTTTCGGTGACCCGGCTGTCCTGGACACCGAAATCTTTGAAACCCCTATGAAAACTTCGGAGCGCGAGTCCTAAACAACGTTTTCGGTGACCCAGCAGTCCTGGGCACCCAAATCTTGATATCCCTATGAAAACTTCGGAGCGCGAGTCCTGGACAACGTTTTCGATGACCCGGCAGTCCTGGGCACCCAAATCTTGATATCCCTATGAAAACTTCGGAGCGCGAGTCCTGGACAACGTTTTCGATGACCCGGCAGTCCTGGACACCGAAATCATTGAAAACAATCTGAAAACTTCGGTGCGCGAGAACTAGGCAACGTTTTCGGTGACCTATTAGTCCTGGATACCGAAATCTTTGAAAACCCTATGAAAACTTTGGACCGCGAGCCCTAGACAGCGTTTTCGGTGACCCGGCAGTCCTGAACACCGAAGTCTTTGAAAACCCTATGAAAACTTCGGAACGCGAGACCTAGGCAACGATTTCGATGACCCCGTATTCCGGGATACCGAAATCATATAAAACCCTATGAAAACTTCGGAGCGCGAGTCCTAGACAACGTTTTAAGTGACCCGGCTGTCCTGGACATCGAAATCTTTGAAAACCCTATGGAAACTTCGGAGCGCGAGCCCTAGACAACGTTTTCGGTGACCCGGCAGTCCTGGACTCCGAAATCTTGATATCCCTATGAAAACTTCGGTGCGCGAGTCCTGGACAACGTTTTCGATGACCCAGCAGTCCTGGACACCGAAATTTTTGAAATCGCTATGAAAACTTGGGAGCGCGAGTCCTAGACAAATTTTTCGGTGATCCGGCAGTCCTGGACACTGAAATCTTTGAAAACCCGATGAAAACTTCGGAGCGCGAGCCCTAGACAACGTTTTAACTGACCCGGCTGTCCTGGACATCGAAATCTTTGAAAACCCTATGGAAACTTCGGAGCGCGAGCCCTAGACAACGTTTTCGGTGACCCGGCAGTCCTGGACTCCGAAATCTTGATATCCCTATGAAAACTTCGGAGCGCGAGTCCTGGACAACGTTTTCGATGACCCGGCAGTCCTGGACACCGAAATCATTGAAAACAATCTGAAAACTTCGGTGCGCGAGAACTAGGCAACGTTTTCGGTGACCTATTAGTCCTGGATACCGAAATCTTTGAAAACCCTATGAAAACTTTGGACCGCGAGCCATAGACAGCGTTTTCGGTGACCCGGCAGTCCTGAACACCGAAGTCTTTGAAAACCCTATGAAAACTTCGGAACGCGAGACCTAGGCAACGATTTCGATGACCCCGTATTCCGGGATACCGAAATCATATAAAACCCTATGAAAACTTCGGAGCGCGAGTCCTAGACAACGTTTTCGGTGACCCGGCAGTCCTGGACACCGAAATCTTTGAAATCGCTATGAAAACTTCGGAGCGCGAGCCCTAGACAACGTTTTCGGTGACCCGGCAGTCCTGGACTCCGAAATCTTTGAAATAGCTATGAAAACTTCGGAGCTCGAGACCTAGACAACGTATTCGGTGACCCGGCTGTCCTGGACACCGAAATCTTTGAAAACACGATGAAAACTTCGGATAGCGAGCCCTAGACAACATTTTCGGTGACCCGGCAGTCTTGGACACCGAAATCTTTGAAAACCCTATGAAAACTTCGGTGCGAGAGTCCTAGACAACGTTTTCGGTGACCCGGCAGTCCTGGACACCGAATTCTTTGAAAACGCAATGTAAACTTCGGAGCTCGAGACCTAGACAACGTATTCGGTGACCGGGCAGTCCTGGACACCGAAATCATTGAAAACAATCTGAAAACTTCGGTGCGCGAGACCTAGGCAACGTTTTCGGTGACCTAATAGTCCTGGATACCGAAATCTTTGAAAACCCTATGAAAACTTTGGACCGCGATCCCTAGACAGCGTTTTCGGTGATCCGGCAGTCCTGGACACTGAAATCTTTGAAAACCCGATGAAACCTTCGGAGCGGGAGCCCTAGAGAACGTTCTAAGAGACCAGACCGTCCTGGTCATCGAAGTCTTTGAAAACCCTATGGAAACTTCGGAGCGCGAGCCCTAGACAACGTTTTCGGTGACCCGGCAGTCCTGGACTCCGAAATCTTGATATCCCTATGAAAACTTCGGAGCGCGAGGCCTGGACAACGTTTTCGATGACCCGGCAGTCCTGGACACCGAAATCATTGAAAACAATCTGAAAACTTCGGTGCGCGAGAACTAGGCAACGTTTTCGGTGACCTAGTAGTCCTGGACACCGAAATCTTTGAAAACCCTATGAAAACTTTGGACCGCGAGCCCTAGACAGCGTTTTCGGTGACCCGGCAGTCCTGAACACCGAAGTCTTTGAAAACCCTATGAAAACTTCGGAACGCGAGACCTAGGCAACGATTTCGATGACCCCGTATTCCGGGATACCGAAATCTTTTGAAACCCGATGAAAACTTCGGAGCGCGAGCCCTAGACAACGGTTTCGGTGAGCCGGCAGTCCTGGACACCGAAATGTTTGAAAACGCTATGAAAAATTTCGGAGCGTGAGCCCTAGAAAACGCTTTCGGTGACTCGGAGGTCCTGGACACGGAAATCTTGATATCCCTATGAAAACTTCGGAGCGCGAGTCCTAGACAACGTTTTCGGTGACCCGGCAGTCCTGGACACCGAAATCTTTGAAAACCCGAGGAAAACATCGGAACGCGAGCCCTAGATAACGTTTTCGGTGACCCGGCAGTCCTGGACACCGAAGTCTTTGAAAACCCTATGAAAACTTCGGAACGCGAGACCTAGGCAACGATTTCGATGACCCCGTATTCCTGGATACCGAAATCATATAAAACCCTATGAAAACTTCGGACCGCGAGCCCTAGACAACGTTTTCGGTTTCCCTGTAGTCCGGGATACAGAAATCTTTGAAACCTCTATGAACACTTCCGAACGCGAGTCGTAGACAACGTTTTCGGTGACCCGGCAGTCCTGGACACCGAAATCTTTGAAACCCCTATGAAAACTTCCAAGCGCTTATCCTAGACAACATTTTCGGTTACCCGGCAGTCCTGGACACCGAAATCTTTGAAAACCTTATGAAAACTTCGGAGCGCGAGCCCTAGACAACGTTTTCGGTGACCCGGCAGTCCTGGACACCCAAATCTTTATATCCCTATGAAAACTTCGGAGCGCGAGTCCTAGACAACATTTTCGGTGACCCGGCAGTCCTGGACAACGAAATCTTTGAAAACCCTACGAAAACTTCGGAGCTCGAGACCTAGACAACGTTTTCGGAGACCCCTTAGTTCTGGACACCGAAATCTTTTAAAACCCTATAAAAACTTCGGAGCGCGAGCCGTAGACAACGTTTTCGGTGACCCGGCAGTCCTGGACCGCGAAATCTTTGAAAACCCTATGAAAACTTCGGAGCGCGAGACCTAGGCAACGTTTTCGGTGACCCCTCAGTCCTGGATACGGAAATCATTGAAAACCCTATGAAAACTTCGGAGCGCGAGCCTTAGACAACGTTTTCGGTTACCCGGCAGTCCTGGACACCGAAATCTTTGAAAACCCGATGAATACTTCGGAGCGCGTGCCGTAGGCAACGTTTTAGGTGACCCGGCTGTCCCGGACCCCGAAATCATTGAAAACCCTATGAAAACTTCGGAACTCGAGACCTAGGCCACGTTTTCGGTGACCCGTAGTCCTGGATACCGAAATCTTTGAAAACCCTGTGAAAACTTCGAAGCGCGAGTCCTAGACAACGTTTTCGGTGATCCCGTAGTGCGGGATACCAAAGTCTTTGAAAACCCTATGAAAACCTAGGAGCGCGAGACGTAGACAACGTTTGGGGTGACCCGGCAGTCCTGGACACCGAAATCTTTGAAATCGCTATGAAAACTTGGAAGCTCGAGTCCTAGACAAATTTTTCGGTGACCCGGCAGTCCTGGACACCGAAATGTTTGAAAACGCTATAAAACTTCGGAACGCGAGTCCTAGGCAACATGTTCGGTGACCCGGCAGTCCTGGACACCGAAATGTTTGAATACGCTATTAAACTTCGGAGGGCGAGTCCTAGACAACGTTTTCGGTGACCCGGCAGTCCTGGACACCGAAATTTTTGAAAACGCAATGTAAACTCCGGAGCTCGAGTCCTAGACAACGTTTTCGGTGACCCGGCTGTCCTGGACACCGAAATCTTGATATCCCTATGAAAACTTCGGAGCGCGAATCCTAGACAACGTTTTCGGTGACCCGGCAGTCCTGGACACCGAAATGTTTGAAAACGCTATGAAAATTTCGGAGCGCGAGCCGTAGAAAACGCTTTCGGCGACTCGGAGGTCCTGGACACGGAAATCTTGATATCCCTATGAAAACTTCGGAGCGCGAGTCCTAGACAACGTTTTCGGTGACCCGGCAGTCCTGGACACCGAAATCTTGATATCCTTATGAAAACTTCGGAGCGCGAGTCCTAGAAAACGTTTTCGGTTACCCCGTAGTCCGTGATACTGAAATCTTTGAAACCCCTATGAAAACTTCGAAGCGCGAATCCTAGACAAAATATTCGGTGACCCAGCAGTCCTGGACACCGAAATCTTTGAAAACCCTATTAAAACATCGGTGCGCGAGACTTGGGCAACGTTTTCGTTGACCCCTTAGTCCTGGATACCGAAATCTTTGAAAACCCTATGAAAACTTCGGAGCGTGAGTCCTAGACAAGGTTATCGGTGACCCGGCAGTCCTGGACACCAAAATTTTTGAAAACGCTATGAAAACTTCTGAGTTCGAAAGCTAGACAAAGTTTTCGGTGATCTGGCTATTCTGGACACCGAAATCTTTGAAAACCCGATGAAAACTTCGGAGTGCGAGCCCTAGACGTTTTCGGTGAGCCAGCAGTCCTGGACACCGAAATCTTGATATCCCTATGAAAACTTCGGAGCGCGAGACCTAGACAACGTTTTCGGTGACCCGGCAGTCCTGGACACCGAAATGTTTGAAAACGCTATGAAAATTTCGGAGCGCGAGCCCTAGAAAACGTTTTCGGTAACTCGGAGGTCCTGGACACCGTAATCTTTGAAATCGCTATGAAAACTTGGGAGCGCGAGTCCTAGACAAATTTTTCGGTGATCCGGCAGTCCTGGACACTGAAATCTTTGAAAACCCGATGAAAACTTCGGAGCGCGAGCCCTAGACAACGTTTTAAGTGACCCGGCTGTCCTGGACATCGAAATCTTTGAAAACCCTATGAAAACATCGGAGCGCGAGCCCTAGACAACGTTATCGGTGACCCGGCAGTCCTGGACTCCGAAATCTTTGAAATAGCTATGAAAACTTCGGAGCTCGAGACCTAGACAACGTATTCGGTGACCCGGCTGTCCTGGACACCGAAATCTTTGAAAACACGATGAAAACTTCGGATAGCGAGCCCTAGACAACATTTTCGGTGACCCGGCAGTCTTGGACACCGAAATCTTTGAAAACCCTATGAAAACTTCGGTGCGAGAGTCCTAGACAACGTTTTCGGTTACCCGGCAGTCCTGGACACCGAAATCTTTGAAAACCCGATGAATACTTCGGAGCGCGAGCCGTAGGCAACGTTTTAGGTGACCCGGCTGTCCCGGACCCCGAAATCATTGAAAACCCTATGAAAACTTCGGAACTCGAGACCTAGGCCACGTTTTCGGTGACCCCGTAGTCCTGGATACCGAAATCTTTGAAAACCCTGTGAAAACTTCGAAGCGCGAGTCCTAGACAACTTTTTCGGTGATCCCGTAGTGCGGGATACCAAAGTCTTTGAAAACCCTATGAAAACCTAGGAGCGCGAGACGTAGACAACGTTTTGGGTGACCCGGCAGTCCTGGACACCGAAATCTTTGAAATCACTATGAAAACTAGGAAGCTCGAGTCCTAGACATCGTTTTCGGTGACCCGGTAGTCCTGAACACCGAAGTCTTTGAAAACCGTACGAAAACTTCGGAACGCGAGACCTAGGCAACGATTTCGATGACCCCGTATTCCTGGATACCGAAATCATATAAAACCCTATGAAAACTTCGGAGCGCGAGTCCTAGACAAGGTTATCGGTGACCCGGCAGTCCTGGACACCAAAATTTTTGAAAACGCTATGTAAACTTCTGAGCTCGAAAGCTAGACAAAGTTTTCGGTGATCTGGCTGTTCTGGACACGGAAATCTTTGAAAACCCTATGAAAACTTCGGTGCGAGAGTCCTAGACAACGTTTTCGGTGACCCGGCAGTCCTGGACACCGAAATTTTTGAAAACGCAATGTAAACTTCGGAGCTCGAGACCTAGACAACGTATTCGGTGACCCGGCTGTCCTGGACATCGAAATCTTGATATCCCTATGAAAACTTCGGAGCGCGAGTCCTAGACAAATGTTTCGGAGACCCGGCAGTCCTGGACACGAAATGTTTGAAAACGCTAGGAAAACTTCGGAGCGCGAGTCCTAGACAACGTTTTGGGCGACCCGGCAGTCCTGGACACCGAAATCTTTGAAAACCCTATGGAAACTTCGGAGCGCGAGCCCTAGACAACGTTTTCGGTGACCCGGCAGTCCTGGACACCGAAATCTTTGAAATAGCTATGAAAACTTCGGAGCTCGTGACCTAGACAACGTATTCGGTGACCGGGCTGTCCTGGACACCGAAATCTTGATATCCCTATGAAAACTTCGGAGCGCGAGT
This sequence comes from Trichopria drosophilae, assembly GCA_030407085.1. NCBI lineage: Eukaryota > Metazoa > Arthropoda > Insecta > Hymenoptera > Diapriidae > Trichopria > Trichopria drosophilae. The sequence goes on along the minus strand of CM059582.1, from coordinate 121,288,800 downwards.
CCTAGACAAGGTTATCGGTGACCCGGCAGTCCTGGACACCAAAATTTTTGAAAACGCTCTGAAAACTTCTGAGTTCGAAAGCTAGACAAAGTTTTCGGTGATCTGGCTGTTCTGGACACCGAAATCTTGGAAAACACGATGAAAACTTCGGAGTGCGAGCCCTAGACAACGTTTTCGGTAATCCCGTAATCCGGGATACCGAAATCTTTGGAAACCCTATGAAAACATCGGAGCGCGAGTTCTAGACAACGTTTTCGGTGACCCGGCAGTCCTGGACACCGAAATGTTTGAAAACGCTATGAAAATTTCGGAGTGCGAGCCCTAGAAAACGTTTTCGGTAACTCGGAGGTCCTGGACACCGAAATCTTGATATCCCTATGAAAACTTCGGAACGCGAGTCCTAGACAACGTTTTAGGTGACCCGGCTGTCCTGAACACCGAAATCTTTGAAAACCCGATGAAAACTTTGGAACGCGAGCCCTGGAAAACGTTTTCGGTGACCCGGCAGTCCTGGACACCGAAATCTTTGAAATCGCTATGAAAACTTGGGAGCGCGAGTCCTAGACAAATTTTTCGGTGATCCGGCAGTCCTGGACACTGAAATCTTTGAAAACCCGATGAAAACTTCGGAGCGCCAGCCCTAGACAACGTTTTAAGTGACCCGGCTGTCCTGGACATCGAAATCTTTGAAAACCCTATGGAAACTTCGGAGCGCGAGCCCTAGACAACGTTTTCGGTGACCCGGCAGGCCTGGACACCGAACTCTTTGAAATAGCTATGAAAACTTCGGAGCGCGAGACCTAGACAACGTATTCGGTGACCCGGCAGTCCTGGACACCGAAATCTTTGAAAACCCTAGGAAAACTTCGGAGCGCGAGCCCTAGACAACGTTTTCGGTGACCCGGCAGTCCTGGACACCGAAGTCTTTGAAAACCCTATGAAAACTTCGGAACGCGAGACCTAGACAACGTTTTCGGTGACCCGGCAGTCCTGGACACCGAAATCTTTGAAATCGCTAAGAAAACTTCGGAGCGCGAGTCCTAGACAACGTTTTCGGTGACCGGGCAGTCCTGCATACCGAAATCTTTAAAAACCCTATGATAACTTCGGAGCGCGAGACCTAGGCAACGTTTTCGGTGACCTATTAGTCCTGGATACCGAAATCTTTGAAAACCCTATGAAAGCTTTGGACCGCGATCCCTAGACAGCGTTTTCGGTGACCCGGCAGTCCTGAACACCGAAGTCTTTGAAAACCCTATGAAAACTTCGGAACGCGAGACCTAGGCAACGATTTCGATGACCCCGTATTCCTGGATACCGAATTCATATAAAACCCCATGAAAACTTCGGACCGCGAGCCCTAGACAGCGTTTTCGGTGACCCGGCTGTCCTGAACACCGAAGTCTTTGAAAACCCTATGAAAACTTTGGAACGCGCGTCCTAGGCAACGATTTCGATGACCCCGTATTCCTGGATACCGAAATCATATAAAACCCTATGAAAACTTCGGACCGCGAGTCCTAGACAACGTTTTCGGTGACCCGGCAGTCCTGGACACCGAAATCTTTGAAATCGCTATGAAAACTTCGGAGCGCGAGTCCTAGACAACGTTTTCGGTGACCGGGCAGTCCTGCATACCGAAATCTTTAAAAACCCTATGATAACTTCGGAGCGCGAGTCCTAGACAACGTTTTCGGTGACCCGGCAGTCCTGGACACCTAAATCTTTGAAATCGCTATGAAAACTTCGGAGCGCGAGTCCTAGACAACATTTTCGCTGACCGGGCAGTCCTGCATACCGAAATCTTTAAAAACCCTATGATAACTTCGGAGCGCGAGTCCTAGGCAACGTTTTCGGTGACCTATTAGTCCTGGATACCGAAATCTTTGAAAACCCTATGAAAACTTTGGACCGCGATCCCTAGACAGCGTTTTCGGTGAGCCAGCAGTCCTGGACACCGAAATCTTGATATCCCTATGAAAACTTCGGAGCGCGAGTCCTAGACAACGTTTTCGGTGACCCGGCAGTCCTGGACACCGAAATGTTTGAAAACCCTATGAAAACTTCGGAACGCGAGACCTAGGCAACGATTTCGATGACCCCGTATTCCTGGATACCGAATTCATATAAAACCCTATGAAAACTTCGGACCGCGAGCCCTAGACAGCGTTTTCGGTGACCCGGCAGTCCTGAACACCGAAGTCTTTGAAAACCCTATGAAAACTTCGGACCGCGAGTCCTAGACAATGTTTTCGGTGACCCGGTAGTCCTGGACATCGAAATCATTGAAAACAATCTGAAAACATCGGAGTGCGAGACCTAGACAACGTTTTCGGTGACCCGGCAGTCGTGGACACCGAAATCTTTGAAAACCCTAGGAAAACTTCGGAGCGCGAGCCCTAGACAACGTTTTCGGTGACCCGGCAGTCCTGGACACCCAAATCTTGATATCCCTACGAAAACTTCGGAGCGCGAGTCCTAGACAACATTTTCGGTGACCCGGCAGTCCTGGACACCGAAATCTTTGAAAACCCTACGAAAACTTCGGAGCGCGAGTCCTAGACAACGTTTTCGGTGACCCCTAGTCCTGGAGACCGAATTCTTTGAAAACCCTATGAAAACTTCGGAGCGCGAGCCCTAGACAACGTTTTCTGTGAGCCGGCAGTCCTGGACACCGAAATTTTTGAAAACGCTATGTAAACTTCGGAGCTCGAGACCTAGACAACGTTTTCGTTGACCCGGCTGTCCTGGACACCGAAATCTTTGAAAACCCTATGAAAACTTCGGTGCGAGAGTCCTAGACAACGTTTTCGGTGACCTGGCTGTCCTGGACACCGAAATCTTTGAAAACCCGAGGAAAACATCGGAGCGCGAGCCCTAGATAACGTTTTCAGTGACCCGGCAGTCCTGGACACCGAAGTCTTTGAAAACCCTATGAAAACTTCGGAACGCGAGACCTAGGCAACGATTTCGATGACCCCGTATTCCTGGATACCGAAATCATATAAAACCCTATGAAAACTTCGGAGCGCGAGTCCTAGACAACGTTTTCGGTGACCCGGCAGTCCTGGACACCGAAATCTTTGAAATCGCTAAGAAAACATCGGAGCGCGAGTCCTAGACAACGTTTTCGGTGACCGGGCAGTGCTGCATACCGAAATCTTTAAAAACCCTATGATAACTTCGGAGCGCGAGGCCTAGACAACGTTTTCGGTGACCCGGCAGTCCTGGACACCTAAATCTTTGAAATCGCTATGAAAACTTCGGAGCGCGAGTCCTAGACAACATTTTCGGTGACCGGGCAGTCCTGCATACCGAAATCGTTAAAAACCCTATGATAACTTCGGAGCGCGAGTCCTAGACAACGTTTTCGGTGACCCGGCAGTCTTGGACACCGAAATCTTTGAAATCGCTATGAAAACTTCGGAGCGCGAGTCCTAGACAACGTTTTCGGTGACCGGGCAGTCCTGGACACCGAAATCATTGAAAACAATCTGAAAACTTCGGTGCGCGAGACCTAGGCAACGTTTTCGGTGACCTATTAGTCCTGGATACCGAAACCTTTGAAAACTCTATGAAAACTTCGGACCGCGAGCCCTAGACATCGTTTTCGGTGACCCGGTAGTCCTGAACACCGAAGTCTTTGAAAACCGTACGAAAACTTCGGAACGCGAGACCTAGGCAACGATTTCGATGACCCCGTATTCCTGGATACCGAAATCATATAAAACCCTATGAAAACTTCGGAGCGCGAGTCCTAGACAAGGTTATCGGTGACCCGGCAGTCCTGGACACCAAAATTTTTGAAAACGCTATGTAAACTTCTGAGCTCGAAAGCTAGACAAAGTTTTCGGTGATCTGGCTGTTCTGGACACGGAAATCTTTGAAAACCCTATGAAAACTTCGGTGCGAGAGTCCTAGACAACGTTTTCGGTGACCCGGCAGTCCTGGACACCGAAATTTTTGAAAACGCAATGTAAACTTCGGAGCTCGAGACCTAGACAACGTATTCGGTGACCCGGCTGTCCTGGACATCGAAATCTTGATATCCCTATGAAAACTTCGGAGCGCGAGTCCTAGACAAATGTTTCGGAGACCCGGCAGTCCTGGACACGAAATGTTTGAAAACGCTAGGAAAACTTCGGAGCGCGAGTCCTAGACAACGTTTTGGGCGACCCGGCAGTCCTGGACACCGAAATCTTTGAAAACCCTATGGAAACTTCGGAGCGCGAGCCCTAGACAACGTTTTCGGTGACCCGGCAGTCGTGGACACCGAAATCTTTGAAAGCGCTATGAAAACTTCGGAGCTCGTGACCTAGACAGCGTATTCGGTGACAGGGCTGTCCTGGACACCGAAATCTTGATATCCCTATGAAAACTTCGGAGCGCGAGTCCTAGACAAGGTTATCGGTGACTCGGCAGTCCTGGACACCAAAATTTTTGAAAACGCTCTGAAAACTTCTGAGTTCGAAAGCTAGACAAAGTTTTCGGTGATCTGGCTGTTCTGGACACCGAAATCTTGGAAAACACGATGAAAACTTCGGAGTGCGAGCCCTAGACAACGTTTTCGGTAACCCCGTAATCCGGGATACCGAAATCTTTGGAAACCCTATGAAAACATCGGAGCGCGAGTTCTAGACAACGTTTTCGGTGACCCGGCAGTCCTGGACACCGAAATGTTTGAAAACGCTATGAAAATTTTGGAGTGCGAGCCCTAGAAAACGTTTTCGGTAACTCGGAGGTCCTGGACACCGAAATCTTGATATCCCTATGAAAACTTCGGAACGCGAGTCCTAGACAACGTTTTAGGTGACCCGGCTGTCCTGAACACCGAAATCTTTGAAAACCCGATGAAAACTTCGGAACGCGAGCCCTGGAAAACGTTTTCGGTGACCCGGCAGTCCTGGACACCGAAATCTTTGAAATCGCTATGAAAACTTGGGAGCGCGAGTCCTAGACAAATTTTTCGGTGATCCGGCAGTCCTGGACACTGAAATCTTTGAAAACCCGATGAAAACTTCGGAGCGCCAGCCCTAGACAACGTTTTAAGTGACCCGGCTGTCCTGGACATCGAAATCTTTGAAAACCCTATGGAAACTTCGGAGCGCGAGCCCTAGACAACGTTTTCGGTGACCCGGCAGTCCTGGACACCGAAATCTTTGAAATAGCTATGAAAACTTCGGAGCTCGAGACCTAGACAACGTATTCGGTGACCCGGCAGTCCTGGACACTGAAATCTTTGAAAACCCGATGAAAACTTCGGAGCGCCAGCCCTAGACAACGTTTTAAGTGACCCGGCTGTCCTGGACATCGAAATCTTTGAAAACCCGAGGAAAACATCGGAGCGCGAGCCCTAGATAACGTTTTCGGTGACCCGGCAGTCCTGGACACCAAAGTCTTTGAAAACCCTATGAAAACTTCGGAACGCGAGACCTAGGCAACGATTTCGATGACCCCGTATTCCTGGATACCGAAATCTTTGAAAACACTATGAAAACCTCGGAGCGCGAGCCCTAGACAACGTTTTCGGTGACCCGGCAGTCTTGGACACCGAAATCATCGACAACCCTATGAAAACTTCGGAGCGCGAGCTCTATACAACGTTTCCGGTGACCCGGCTGTCCTGGACACCCAAATCTTTGAAAACCCTATGAAAATTTCGGAGCGCGAGCCATAGACAGCGTTTTCGGTGACCCGGCAGTCCTGAACACCGAAGTCTTTGAAAACCCTATGAAAACTTCGGAACGCGAGAACTAGGCAACGATTTCGATGACCCCGTATTCCTGGATACCGAAATCATATAAAACCCTACGAAAACTTCGGAGCGCGAGTCCTAGACAACGTTTTCGGTGACCCCTAGTCCTGGAGACCGAATTCTTTGAAAACCCTATGAAAACTTCGGAGCGCGAGCCCTAGACAACGTTTTCTGTGAGCCGGCAGTCCTGTACACCGAAATTTTTGAAAACGCTATGTAAACTTCGGAGCTCGAGACCTAGACAACGTTTTCGTTGACCCGGCTGTCCTGGACACCGAAATCTTTGAAAACCCTATGAAAACTTCGGTGCGAGAGTCCTAGACAACGTTTTCGGTGACCTGGCTGTCCTGGACACCGAAATCTTTGAAAACCCGAGGAAAACATCGGAGCGCGAGCCCTAGATAACGTTTTCGGTGACCCGGCAGTCCTGGACACCGAAGTCTTTGAAAACCCTATGAAAACTTCGGAACGCGAGACCTAGGCAACGATTTCGATGACCCCGTATTCCTGGATACCGAAATCATATAAAACCCTATGAAAACTTCGGAGCGCGAGTCCTAGACAACGTTTTCGGTGACCCGGCAGTCCTGGACACCGAAATCTTTGAAAACGCTATGAAAACTTCGGAGCGCGAGTCCTAGACAACGTTTTCGGTGACCCGGCAGTCCTGGACACCGAAATCTTTAAAAACCCTATGAAAACTTCGGAGCGCGAGGCCTAGACAACGTTTTCGGTGACCCGGCAGTCCTGGACACCTAAATCTTTGAAATCGCTATGAAAACTTCGGAGCGCGAGTCCTAGACAACATTTTCGGTGACCGGGCAGTCCTGCATACCGAAATCGTTAAAAACCCTATGATAACTTCGGAGCGCGAGTCCTAGACAACGTTTTCGGTGACCCGGCAGTCTTGGACACCGAAATCTTTGAAATCGCTATGAAAACTTCGGAGCGCGAGTCCTAGACAACGTTTTCGGTGACCGAGCAGTCCTGGACACCGAAATCATTGAAAACACTATGAAAACTTCGGTGCGCGAGACCTAGGCAACGTTTTCGGTGACCTATGAGTCCTGGATACCGAAACCTTTGAAAACCCTATGAAAACTTCGGACCGCGAGCCCTAGACATCGTTTTCGGTGACCCGGTAGTCCTGAACACCGAAGTCTTTGAAAACCGTACGAAAACTTCGGAACGCGAGACCTAGGCAACGATTTCGATGACCCCGTATTCCTGGATACCGAAATCATATAAAACCCTATGAAAACTTCGGAGCGCGAGTCCTAGACAAGGTTATCGGTGACCCGGCAGTCCTGGACACCAAAATGTTTGAAAACGCTATGAAAATTTCGGAGCGCGAGCCCTAGAAAACGCTTTCGGTGACTCGGAGGTCCTGGACATCGAAATCTTGATATCCCTATGAAAACTTCGGAGCGCGAGTCCTAGACAAATGTTTCGGAGACCCGGCAGTCCTGGACACGAAATGTTTGAAAACGCTAGGAAAACTTCGGAGCGCGAGTCCTAGACAACGTTTTCGGTGACCCGGCAGTCCTGGACACCGAAATCATTGAAAACAATCTGAAAACTTCGGTGCGCGAGACCTAGACAGCGTTTTCGGTGACCCGGCAGTCCTGAACACCGAAGTCTTTGAAAACCCTATGAAAACTTCGTAACGCGAGACCTAGGCAACGATTTCGATGACCCCGTATTCCTGGATACCGAAATCATATAAAACCCTATGAAAACTTCGGAGCGCGAGTCCTAGACAACGTTATCGGTGACCCGGCAGTCCTGGACACCGAAATGTTTGAAAACGCTATGTAAACTTCGGAGCTCGAAAGCTAGACAAAGTTTTCGGTGATCTGGCTGTTCTGGACACCGAAATCTTTGAAAACCCTATGAAAACTTCGGTGCGAGAGTCCTAGACAACGTTTTCGGTGACCCGGCAGTCCTGGACACCGAAATTTTTGAAAACGCAATGTAAACTTCGGAGCTCGAGACCTAGACAACGTATTCGGTGACCCGGCTGTCCTGGACACCGAAATCTTGATATCCCTATGAAAACTTCGGAGCGCGAGTCCTAGACAACGTTTTCGGTGACCCGGCAGTCCTGGACACCGAAATGTTTGAAAACGCTATGAAAATTTCGGAGCGCGAGCCCTAGAAAACGCTTTCGGTGACTCGGAGGTCCTGGACACGGAAATCTTGATATCCCTATGAAAACTTCGGAGCGCGAGTCCTAGACAAATGTTTCGGAGACCCGGCAGTCCTGGGCACCGAAATGTTTGAAAACGCTAGGAAAACTTCGGAGCGCGAGTCCTAGACAACGTTTTCGGTGACCCGGCAGTCTTGGACACCGAAATCTTTGAAAACCCTATGAAAACTTCGGTGCGAGAGTCCTAGACAACGTTTTCGGTGACCCGGCAGTCCTGGACACCGAAATCTTTGAAAACCCTATGGAAACTTCGGAGCGCGAGCCCTAGATAACGTTTTCGGTGACCCGGCAGTCCTGGACACCGAAATCTTTGAAATAGCTATGAAAACTTCGGAGCTCGTGACCTAGACAACGTATTCGGTGACCGGGCTGTCCTGGACACCGAAATCTTGATATCCCTATGAAAACTTCGGAGCGCGAGTCCTAGACAAGGTTATCGGTGACCCGGCAGTCCTGGACACAAAAATTTTTGAAAACGCTATGAAAACTTCTGTGTTCGAAAGCTAGACAATGTTTTCGGTGATCTGGCTGTTCTGGACACCGAAAACTTTGAAAACACGATGAAAACTTCGGAGCGCGAGTCCTAGAAAACGTTTTCAGTGACTCGGAGGTCCTGGAATCCGAAATCTTGATATCCCTATGAAAACTTCTGAGCGCGAGTCCTAGACAAATTTTTCGGTGACCCGGCAGTCCTGGACACCGAAATCTCTGAAAACCCGATGAAAACATCGGAGCGCAAGCCCTAGACAACGTTATCGGTGACCCGGCAGTTCTGGACACCGAAATCTTTGAAAACCCTATGAAAACTTCGGAGTGCGAGCCCTAGACGTTTTCGGTGACCCAGCAGTCCTGGACACCGAAATCTTTGAAATCGCAATGAAAACTTCGGAGCGCGAGTCCTAGACAAATTTTTCGGTGACCCGGCAGTCCTGGACACCGAAATCATTGAAAACGCTATAAAACTTCGGAGCGCGTGCCCTAGAAAACGTTTTCAGTGACTCGGCGGTCCTGGACACCGAAAACTTGATATCCCTATGAAAACTTCGGAGCGCGAGTCCTAGACAACGTTTTCGGTGACCCGGCGTCCTGGACCCCGAAATCTTTGAAATCCCTATGAAAATTTCGGAGCGCGAGCCCTAGAATACGTTTTCGGTAACTCGGAGGTCCTGGACACCGAAATCTTTGAAATCGCTATGAAAACTTGGGAGCGCGAGTCCTAGACAAATTTTTCGGTGATCCGGTAGTCCTGGACACTGAAATCTTTGAAAACCCGATGAAAACTTCGGAGCGCGAGCCCTAGACAACGTTTTAAGTGACCCGGCTGTCCTGGACATCGAAATCTTTGAAAACCCTATGGAAACTTCGGAGCGCGAGCCCTAGACAACGTTTTCGGTGACCCGGCAGTCCTGGACTCCGAAATCTTTGAAATAGCTATGAAAACTTCGGAGCTCGAGACCTAGACAACGTATTCGGTGACCCGGCTGTCCTGGACACCGAAATCTTTGAAAACACGATGAAAACTTCGGATAGCGAGCCCTAGACAACATTTTCGGAGACCCGGCAGTCTTGGACACCGAAATCTTTGAAAACCCTATGAAAACTTTGGTGCGAGAGTCCTAGACAACGTTTTCGGTGACCCGGCAGTCCTGGACACCGAAATTTTTGAAAACGCAATGTAAACTTCGGAGCTCGAGACCTAGACAACGTATTCGGTGACCCGGCTGTACTGGACACCGAAAACTTGATATCCCTATGAAAACTTCGGAGCGCGAGTCCTAGACAACGTTTTCGGTGACCCGGCGTCCTGGACCCCGAAATCTTTGAAATCCCTATGAAAACCTCGGAGGGTGAGACCTAGACAACGTTTTCGGTGACCCGGCAGTCCTGGATATCGAAATCTTTAAAAACCCTTTGATAACTTCGGAGCGCGAGTCCTAGACAAGGTTATCGGTGACCCGGCAGTCCTGGACACCAAAATTTTTAAAACGCTATGAAAACTTCTGAGCTCGAAAGCTAGACAAAGTTTTCGGTGATCTGGCTGTTCTGGACACCGAAATCTTTGAAAACACGATGAAAACATCGGAGCGCGAGCCCTAGACAACGTTTTCGGTTAACCCGTAATCCGGGATACCGAAATCTTTGGAAACCCTATGAAAACATTGGAGCGCGAGTTCTAGACAACGTTTTCGGTGAGCCGGCAGTCTTCGACACTGAAATCTTTGAAAACACGATAAAAACTTCGGATCGCGAGCCCTGGAAAACGTTTTCGGTGATCCGGCAGTCCTGGGCACTGAAATCTTTGAAAACCCGATGAAAACTTCGCAGCGCGAGCTCTAGACAACGTTTTAAGTGACCCGGCTGTCCTGGACATCGAAATCTTTGAAATCCCTATGGAAACTTCGGAGCGCGAGCCCTAGACAACGTTTTCGGTGACCCGGCAGTCCTGGACTCCGAAATCTTTGAAAACCCTATGAAAACTTCGGTGCGAGAGTCCTAGACAACGTTTTCGGTGACCCGGCAGTCCTGGACACCGCAATCTTTGAAAACACGATGATATCTTCGGATAGCGAGCGCAGACAACATTTTCGGTGACCCGGCAGTCTTGGACACCGAAATCTTTGAAAACCCTATGAAAACTTCGGTGCGAGAGTCCTAGACAACGTTTTCGGTGACCCGGCAGTCCTGGACACCGAAATCTTTGAAAACCCTATGGAAACTTCGGAGCGCGAGCCCTAGATAACGTTTTCGGTGACCCGGCAGTCCTGGACACCGAAATCTTTGAAATAGCTATGAAAACTTCGGAGCTCGTGACCTAGACAACGTATTCGGTGACCGGGCTGTCCTGGACACCGATATCTTGATATCCCTATGAAAACTTCGGAGCGCGAGTCCTAGACAAGGTTATCGGTGACCCGGCAGTCCTGGACACCAAAATTTTTGAAAACGCTATGAAAACTTCTGTGTTCGAAAGCTAGACAAAGTTTTCGGTGACCCGGCAGTCTTGGACACCGAAATCATCGACAACCCTATGAAAACTTCGGAGCGCGAGCTCTATACAACGTTTCCGGTGACCCGGCAATCTTGGACACCCAAATCTTTGAAAACCCTATGAAAATTTCGGAGCGCGAGCCATAGAAAACGTTTTCAATGACTCGGAGGTCCTGGACACCGAAATCTGGATATTCCTATGAAAACATCGGAGCGCGAGCCCTAGACAACGTTTTCGGTGACCCGGCAGACCTGGACACCGAAATGTTTGAAAATGCTATGAAAATTTCGGAACGCGAGCCCTAGAAAACGTTTTCGGTTACTCGGCAGTCCTGGACACCGAAATCTTTGAAAACCCGATGAAAACTTCGTAGTGCGAGCCCTAGACGTTTTCGGTGACCGAGCAGTCCTGGACACCGAAATCTTTGAAATCGCAATGAAAACTTCGGAGCGCGAGTCCTAGACAAATTTTTCGGTGGCCCAGTCAGTCCTGGACACCGAAATCTTTGAAAACGCTATAAAACTTCGGAGCGCGAGCCCTAGAAAACGTTTTCAGTGACTCGGAGGTCCTGGACACCGAAATCTTGATATCCCTATGAAAACTTCGGAGCGCGAGTCCTAGACAACGTTTTCGGTGACCCGGCAGTCCTGGACACCGAAATGTTTGAAAACGCTATGAAAATTTTGGTGCGAGAGTCCTAGACAACGTTTTCGGTGACTCGGCTGTCCTGGACACCGAAATCTTTGAAAACCCGATAAAAACTTCGGAGCTCGAGACCTAGACAACGTATTCGGTGACCCGGCTGTCCTGGACACCGAAATCTTTGAAAACCCTATGAAAACTTCGGTGCGAGAGTCCTAGACAACGTTTTCGGTGACCCGGCAGTCCTGGACACCGAAATTTTTGAAAACGCAATGTAAACTTCGGAGCTCGAGACCTAGACAACGTATTCTGTGACCCGGCTGTCCTGGACACGGAAATCTTTGAAAACACGATGAAAACTTCGGATCGCGAGCCTTAGACAACATTTTCAGTGACCCGGCAGTCTTGTACACCGAAATCTTTGAAAACCCTATGAAAACTTCGGTGCGAGAGTCCTAGACAACGTTTTCGGTGACCCGGCAGTCTTGGACACCGAAATCATTGAAAACCCGATGAAAACTTCGGAGCGCGAGCCCTAGACAACGTTTTCGGTGACCCAGCAGTCCTGGACACCGAAATCTTTGAAATCGCAATGAAAACTTCGGAGCGCGAGTCCTAGACAAATTTTTCGGTGACCCGGCAGTTTTGGACACCGAAATGTTTGAAAACGCTATAAAACTTCGGAGCACGATCCCTAGACAAATTTTTCGGTGACCCCGTAGTCCGGGATACCGAAATCTTTGAAACCCCTATGAAAATTTCGGAGCGCGAGCCCTAGACAACGTTTTCGGTGACCCGGCAGTCTTGGACACCGAAATCTTTGACAACCCTATGAAAACTTCGGAGCGCGAGCTCTAGACAACGTTCCCGGTGACCCGGCAATCCTGGACACCGAAATCTTTGAAAACACTATGAAAACTTTGGAGCGCGAGTCCTAGACAAATGTTTCGGTGACCCGGCAGTCCTGGACAGCGAAATCTTTGAAAACGCTAGAAAACTTCGGAGTGCGAGCCCGAGAAAACGTTTTCAGTGACTCGGAGGTCCTGAACACCGAAATCTTTGAAAACCCTATGAAAACTTCGGAGCGCGAGTCCTAGACAAATGTTTCGGAGACCCGGCAGTCCTGGACACCAAAATTTTTGAAAACACGATGAAAACTTCGGAGCGCGAGCCCTAGACAACGTTTTCGGTAACCCCGTAATCCGGGATACCGAAATCTTTGGAAACCCTATGAAAACATCGGAGCGCGAGTTCTAGACAACGTTTTCGGTGAGCCGGCAGTCTTCGACACCGAAATCTTTGAAAACACGATGAAAACTTCGGATCGCGAGCCCTGGAAAACGTTTTCGGTGACCCGGCAGTCCTGGACACCGAAATCTTTGAAAACCCGATGAAAACTTCGGAGTGCGAGCCCTAGACGTTTTCGGTGACCCAGCAGTCTTGGACACCGAAACCTTTGAAAACCCTATGAAAACTTCGGTGCGAGAGTCCTAGCCAACGTTTTCGGTGACCCGGCAGTCCTGGACACCGAAATCTTTAAAAACCCTATGGAAACTTCGGAGCGCGAGCCCTAGACAACGTTTTCGGTGACCCGGCAGTCCTGGACACCGAAATCTTTGAAATAGCTATGAAAACTTCGGAGCTCGTGACCTAGACAACGTATTCGGTGACCGGGCTGTCCTGGACACCGAAATCTTGATATCCCTATGAAAACTTCGGAGCGCGAGTCCTAGACAAGGTTATCGGTGACCCGGCAGTCCTGGACACCAAAATTTTTGAAAACACGATGAAAACTTCGGATCGCGAGCCCTGGAAAACGTTTTCGGTGACCCGGCAGTCCTGGACACCGAAATCTTTGAAAACCCGATGAAAACTTCGGAGTGCGAGCCCTAGACGTTTTCGGTGACCCAGCAGTCCTGGACACCGAAATCTGGATATCCCTATGAAAACATCGGAGCGCGAGCCCTAGACAACGTTTTCGGTGACCCGGCAGACCTGGACACCGAAATGTTTGAAAATGCTATGAAAATTTCGGAACGCGAGCCCTAGAAAACGTTTTCGGTTACTCGGAGGTCCTGGAATCCGAAATCTTGATATCCCTATGAAAACTTCTGAGCGCGAGTCCTAGACAAATTTTTCGGTGACCCGGCAGTCCTGGACACCGTAATCTCTGAAAACCCGATGAAAACATCGGAGCGCAAGCCCTGGAAAACGTTTTCGGTGACCCGGCGGTCCTGGACACCGAAATCTTTGAAAACCCGATGAAAACTTCGGAGCGCGAGACCTAGACAACGTTTTCGGTGACCCGGCAATCCTGGATACCGAAATCTTTGAAACCCCTATGAAAACTTCGGAGCGCGAGTCCTAAACAACGTTTTCGGTGTCCGGCAGTCCTGGACACCGAAACCTTTGAAAACCCTATGACAACTTCGGACCGCGAGCCCTAGACAACGTTTTCGGTTTCCCTGTAGTCCGGGATACAGAAATCTTTGAAACCCCTATGAACACTTCGGAGCGCGAGTCCTAGACAACGTTTTCGGTGACCCGGCAGTCCTGGACACTGAAATGTTTGAAAACGCTATGAAAATTTCGGAGCGCGAGCCCTAGAAAACGCTTTCGGTGACTCGGAGGTCCTGGACACGGAAATCTTGATATCCCTATGAAAACTTCGGAGCGCGAGTCCTAGACAAATGTTTCGGAGACCCGGCAGTCCTGGGCACCGAAATGTTTGAAAACGCTATGAAAACTTCGGAGCGCGAGTCCTAGACAACGTTTTCGGTGACCCGGCAGTCGTGGACACCGAAATCTTTGAAAACCCTATGAAAACTTCGGTGCGCGAGTCCTAGACAACGTTTTCGGTGACCCGGCAGTCCTGGACACCGAAATCTTTGAAAACCCTATGGAAACTTCGGAGCGCGAGCCCTAGACAACGTTTTCGGTGACCCGGCAGTCCTGGACACCGAAATCTTTGAAATAGCTATGAAAACTTCGGAGCTCGTGACCTAGACAACGTATTCGGTGACCCGGCAATCCTGGATACCGAAATCTTTGAAACCCCTATGAAAACTTCGGAGCGCGAGTCCTAAACAACGTTTTCGGTGTCCGGCAGTCCTGGACACCGAAACCTTTGAAAACCCTATGACAACTTCGGACCGCGAGCCCTAGACAACGTTTTCGGTTTCCCTGTAGTCCGGGATACAGAAATCTTTGAAACCCCTATGAACACTTCGGAGCGCGAGTCCTAGACAACGTTTTCGGTGACCCGGCAGTCCTGGACACTGAAATGTTTGAAAACGCTATGAAAATTTCGGAGCGCGAGCCCTAGAAAACGCTTTGGGTGCCTCGGCGGTCCTGGACACGGAAATCTTGAACGCCCTACGAAAACTTCGGAGCGCGAGTCCTAGACAACTGTTTCGGAGACCCCGCAGTCCTGGGCACCGAAATGTTTGAAAACGCTAGGAAAACTTCGGAGCGCGAGTCCTAGACAACGTTTTCGGTGACCCGGCAGTCTTGGACACCGAAATCTTTGAAAACCCTATGAAAACTTCGGTGCGAGAGACCTAGACAACGTTTTCGGTGACCCGGCAGTCCTGGACACCGAAATCGTGGAAAACCCTAGGAAAACTTGGGGGTGCGAGCGCTAGCCAACGTTTTCGATGACCAGGCAGTCCTGGACACCGAAATCTTTGAAATAGCTATGAAAACTTCGGAGCTCGTGACCTAGACAACGTATTCGGTGACCGGGCTGTCCTGGACACCGAAATCTTGATATCCCTATGAAAACTTCGGAGCGCGAGTCCTAGACAAGATTATCGGTGACCCGGCAGTCCTGGACACCAAAATTTTTGAAAACGCTATGAAAACTTCTGTGTTCGAAAGCTAGACAAAGTTTTCGGTGATCTGGCTGTTCTGGACACCGAAATCTTTGAAAACACGATGAAAACTTCGGAGCGCGATTCCTAGACAAATGTTTCGGTGACCCGGCAGTCCTGGACACCGAAATCTTTGAAAACGCTATAAAACTTCGGAGCGCGAGCCCTAGAAAACGTTTTCAGTGACTCGGAGGTCCTGGACACCGAAATCTTGATATCCCTATGAAAACTTCGGAGCGCGAGTCCTAGACAACGTTTTCGTTGACCCGGCAGTCCTGGACACCGAAATGTTTGAAAACGCTATGAAAATTTCGGAGCGCGAGCCCTAGAATACGTTTTCGGTGACCCGGCAGTCCTGGACACCGAAATCTTTGAAATCGCTATGAAAACTTGGGAGCGCGAGTCCTAGACAAATTTTTCGGTGATCCGGTAGTCCTGGACACTGAAATCTTTGAAAACCCGATGAAAACTTCGGAGCGCGAGCCCTAGACAACGTTTTAAGTGACCCGGCTGTCCTGGACATCGAAATCTTTGAAAACCCTATGGAAACTTCGGAGCGCGAGCCCTAGACAACGTTTTCGGTGACCCGGCAGTCCTGGACACCGAAATGTTTGAAAACGCTATGAAAATTTCGGAGCGCGGGCCCTAGAATACGTTTTCGGTGACCCGGCAGTCCTGGACACCGAAATCTTTGAAAACCCGATGAAAACTTCGGAGTGCGAGCCCTAGACGTTTTCGGTGACCGAGCAGTCCTGGACACCGAAATCTTTGAAATCGCAATGAAAACTTCGGAGCGCGAGTCCTAGACAAATTTTTCGGTGGCCCAGTCAGTCCTGGACACCGAAATCTTTGAAAACGCTATAAAACTTCGGAGCGCGAGCCCTAGAAAACGTTTTCAGTGACTCGGAGGTCCTGGACACCGAAATCTTGATATCCCTATGAAAACTTCGGAGCGCGAGTCCTAGACAACGTTTTCGGTGACCCGGCAGTCCTGGACACCGAAATGTTTGAAAACGCTATGAAAATTTTGGTGCGAGAGTCCTAGACAACGTTTTCGGTGACCCGGCTGTCCTGGACACCGAAATCTTTGAAAACCCGATAAAAACTTCGGAGCTCGAGACCTAGACAACGTATTCGGTGACCCGGCTGTCCTGGACACCGAAATCTTTGAAAACCCTATGAAAACTTCGGTGCGAGAGTCCTAGACAACGTTTTCGGTGACCCGGCAGTCCTGGACACCGAAATTTTTGAAAACGCAATGTAAACTTCGGAGCTCGAGACCTAGACAACGTATTCGGTGACCCGGCTGTCCTGGACACGGAAATCTTTGAAAACACGATGAAAACTTCGGATCGCGAGCCTTAGACAACATTTTCAGTGACCCGGCAGTCTTGTACACCGAAATCTTTGAAAACCCTATGAAAACTTCGGTGCGAGAGTCCTAGACAACGTTTTCGGTGACCCGGCAGTCTTGGACACCGAAATCATTGAAAACCCGATAAAAACTGCGGAGCGCGAGCCCTAGACAACGTTTTCGGTGACCAAGCAGTCCTGGACACCGAAATCTTTGAAATCGCAATGAAAACTTCGGAGCGCGAGTCCTGGACAAATTTTTCGGTGACCCGGCGTCCTGGACAGCGAAATCTTTGAAAACCCTATGAAAACCTCGGAGCGCGAGCCCTAGACAACTATTTCGGTTACCCCTTAGTCCGGGATACCGAAATCTTTGAAACCCCTATGAAAACTTCGGAGCGCGAGCCCTAGACAACGTTTTCGGTGACCCGGCATTCGTGGACACCGAAATCTTTGAAAACCCCATAAAAACTTCGGAGCGCGAGCCCAAGACAAGGTTTTCGGTGACCCAGCAGTCCTGGACGCCGAAATCTTTGATATCGCTATGAAAACTTCGGAGGGCGAGACCTAGACAACTTTTTCGGTGACCCCGTAATCCGGGATACCGAAATCTTTGAAAACCCTATGAAAACATCGGAGCGCGAGTTCTAGACAACGTTTTCGGTGAACTGGCAGTCTTGGACACCAAAATCTTTGACAACCCTATGAAAACTTGGGAGCGCGAGCCCTAGCAAAATTTTTCGGTGACCCGGCAGTCCTGGACACCGAAATGTTTAAAAACGCTATAAAACTTCGGAGCGCGAGTCCTAGGCAACGTATTCGGTGACCCGGCTGTCCTGGACACCGAAATCTTTGAAAACACGATGAAAACTTCGGATCGCGAGCCCTAGAAAACGTTTTCGGTGACACGGAGGTCCTGGACACCGAAATCTTGATATCCCTATAAAAACTTCCGAGCGCGAGTCCTAGACAACGTTTTCGGTGACTCCGTAATCCGGGATACCGAAATCTTTGAAAACCCTATGAAAACATCGGAGCGCGAGTTCTAGACAACGTTTTCGGTGACATGGCAGTCTTGGACACCGAAATCTTTGACAACCCTATGAAAACTTCGGAGCGCAGGACCTAGACAACGCTTTCGGTGATCCTGTAGTACTAGATACCGAATTCTTTGAAAACCCTAAGAAAACTTCGGAGCGCGAGACATAGGCAACGTTTTCGGTGACCCGGCAGTCCTGGATAACGAAATCTTTAAAAACCCTATGAAAACTTCGGAGCGCGAGTCCTAGACAAGGTTATCGGTGACCCGGCAGTCCTGGACACCAAAATTTTTGAAAACGCTATGAAAACTTCTGAGCTCGAAAGCTAGACAAATTTTTCGGTGACCCGGCAGTCCTGGACACCGAAATCTCTGAAAACCCGATGAAAACATCGGAGCGCAAGCCCTAGACAACGTTATCGGTGACCCGGCATTTCTGGACACCGAAATCTTTGAAAACCCTATGAAAACTTCGGAGCTCGAGACCTAGACAACGTTTTCGGTGACTCAGCTGTCCAGGACACTGAAATCTTTGAAAACACGATGAAAACTTCGGAGCGCGAGCCCTAAACAACGGTTTCGGTTACCCCTTAGTCTGGGATACCAAAATCTTTGAAAACACTATGAAAACTTCGTAGCCTAAGACCAAGACAACGTTTTCGGTTACCCTGTAGTCCTGGATACCGAAATCTTTGAAAACCCTATGAAAACTTCGGTGCGAGAGTCCTAGACAACGTTTTCGGTGACCCCGTAGTCCTGGAGCCCGAGTTCTTTGAAAACTCTATGAAAACTTCGGAGCGCGAGCCGTAGACAACGTTTTTGGCGACCCGGCACTCGTGGACACCGAAATCTTTGAAATCCCTATGAAAATTTCGGAGCGCGAGTCCTAGACTAGGTTTTCGGAGACCCGGCTGTCCTGGAAACCGATATCTTTGAAAACACGATGAAAACAACGCAGTGCGAGACGTAGACAACGTTTTCGGTGACCCCGTAGTCCGGGATATCGAATTGTTTGAAAACCCTATGAAAACTTCGGAGCGCGAGTCCTAGACAACGTTTTCGGTGACCCGGCAGTCTTGGACACCAACATCTTTGAAAATCCTATGAAAACTCCGGACCGCGAGACCTAGACAACGTTTTCGGTTACCCCGGATTCCGGGATACCGAAATCTTTGAAAACCCTATGAAAACTTCGGAGCGCGAGACCTAGGCAAAGTTTTCGGTACCCCGGCAGTCCTGGACACCGAAATCTTTGAAAACCCTATGAAAACTACGGTGCACGCTACCTAGACAACGTTTTATGTGACCCGGCAGTCCTGGACACCGAAATCTTTGAAAACCCTATGATCGCATATTCAGAAAAAGGCGAATATACTTACCTAGGCTCTTCCCCGTAGGATCAAAAAAGTCGAATTTACGTCCCACGGTTCTTCCTCGTAGTTTAAAAAAAGTTAAATTTACTTCCCTCGGGTTCCACTCGCATGTTCAAAAAAGGCGAATTTACTTCCCTCGGTTCTTCCCTGTAGGATCAAAAAAGTTAAATTTACTTCCCTCGGGTCCCACTCGCATGTTCAAAAAAGGCGAATTTACTTCCCTCGGTTCTTCCGTGTAGGATCAAAAAAGTTAAATTTACTTCCCTCGGGTCCCACTCGCATGTTCAAAAAAGGCGAATTCACTTCCCTCTGTTCTTCCTCGTAGGATCAAAAAAGTTAAATTTACTTCCCTCGGGTCCCACTCGCATGTTCAAAAAAAGGCGAATTTACTAACCTCGGCTCTTTCTCGTAGGATCAAAAATGTTAAATTTACTTCCCTTGGATCCCACTCGCATGTTCAAAAAAGGCGAATTTACTTCCCTCGGTTCTTCCCTGTAGGATCAAAAAAGTTAAATTTACTTCCCTCGGGTCCCACTCGCATGTTCAAAAAAGGCGAATTTACTTCCCTCGGTTCTTCCCTGTAGGATCAAAAAAGTTAAATTTACTTCCCTCGGGTCCCACTCGCATGTTCCAAAAAGGCGAATTTACTTCCCTCGGCTCTTCCTCGTAGGATCAAAAAAGTCGAATTTACGGCCCACGGTTCTTCCTCGTAGGATCAAAAAAGTTCAATTTACTTCCCTCGGGTCCCACACGCATGTTTAAAAAAGGCGAATTTACTTCCCTCGGTTCTTCCCTGTAGGATCAAAAAAGTTAAATTTACTTCCCTCGGGTCCCACTCGCATGTTCCAAAAATTCGAATTTACTTCCCTCGGCTGTTCCTCGTAGGATCAAAATAGTCGAATTTACGTCCCACGGTTCTTCCTCGTAGGATCAAAAAAGTTAAATTTACTTCCCTCGGGTCCCACACGCATGTTCAAAAAAGGCTAATTTACTTCCCTCGGCTCTTCCTCGTAGGATCAAAAATGTTAAATTTACTTCCCTCGGGTCCCACTCGCATGTTCAAAAAAGGCGAAATTACTTCCCTCGGTTCTTCCCTGTAGGATCAAAAAAGTTAATTTTACTTCCCTCGGGTCCCACACGCATGTTCAAAAAAGGCTAATTTACTTCCCTCGGCTCTTCCTCGTAGGATCAAAAATGTTAAATTTACTTCCCTTGGGTCCCACTCGCATGTTCAAAAAAGGCGAATTCACTACCCTCGGTTCTTCCTCGTAGGATCAAAAAAGTTAAATTTACTTCCCTCGGGTCCCACTCGCATGTTCAAAAAAAAGGCAAATTTACTTCCCTCGGCTCTTCCTCGTAGGATCAAAAATGTTAAATTTACTTCCCTCGGGTCCCACACGCATGTTCAAAAAAGGCGAATTTACTTCCCTCGGTTCTTCCCTGTAGGATCAAAAAAGTTAAATTTACTTCCCTCGGGTCCCACTCGCATGTTCAAAAAAGGCGAATTTACTTCCCTCGGCTCTTCCTCGTAGGATCAAAAAAGTCGAATTTACTTCCCTCGGGTCTTCCTCGTAGGATCAAAAAAGTTCAATTTACTTCCCTCGGGTCCCACACGCATGTTTAAAAAAGGCGAATTTACTTCCCTCGGTTCTTCCCTGTAGGATCAAAAAAGTTAAATTTACTTCCCTCGGGTCCCACTCGCATGTTCAAAAAAGGCTAATTTACTTCCCTCGGCTCTTCCTCGTAGGATCAAAAAAGTCGAATTTACGTCCCACGGTTCTTCCTCGTAGGATCAAAAAAGTTAAATTTACTTCCCTCGGGTCCCACACGCATGTTCAAAAAAGGCTAATTTACTTCCCTCGGCTCTTCCTCGTAGGATCAAAAATGTTAAATTTACTTCCCTCGGGTCCCACTCGCATGTTCAAAAAAGGCGAAATTACTTCCCTCGGTTCTTCCCTGTAGGATCAAAAAAGTTAAATTTACTTCCCTCGGCTCTTCCTCGTAGGATCGAAAAAGTCGAATTTAATTCCCACGGTTCTTCCTCGTAGGATCAAAAATGGTAAATTTACTTCCCTCGGGTCCCACAAGCATGTTCAAAAAAGGCTAATTTACTTCCCTCGGCTCTACCTCGTAGGATCAAAAATGTTTAATTTACTTCCCTTGGGTCCCACTCGCATGTTCAAAAAAGGCGAATTCACTTCCCTCGGTTCTTCCTCGTAGGATCAAAAAAGTTAAATTTACTTCCCTCGGGTCCCACTCGCATGTTCAAAAAAGGCGAATTTACTTCCCTCCGTTCTTCCCGGTAGGATCAAAAAAGTTAAATTTACTTCCCTCGGGTCCCACTCGCATGTTCCAAAAAGGCGAATTTACTTCCCTCGGTTCTTCCCTGTAGGATCAAAAAAGTTAAATTTACTGCCCTCGGGTCCCACTCGCATGTTCAAAAAATTCAAATTTACTTCCCTCGTCTCTTCTTCGTAGGATCAAAAAAGTCGAATTTTCGTCGCACGGTTCTTCCTCATAGGATCAAAAACGTTAAATTTACTTCCCTCGGGTCTCACACGCATGTTCAAAAAAGGCGAATTTACTTCCCTCGGCTCTTCCTCGTAGGATCAAAAATGTTAAATTTACTTCCCTTGGGTCCCACACGCATGTTCAAAAAAGGCGAATTTACTTCCCTCGGCTCTTCCTCGTAGGATCAAAGAAGTTAAATTTACTTCCCTCGGGTCCCACTCGCATGTTCAAAAAAGGCGAATTTACTTCCCTCGGTTCTTCCGTGTAGGATCAAAAAAGTTAAATTTACTTCCCTCGGGTCCCACTCGCATGTTCAAAAAAAGGCGAATATACTTACCTCAGCTCTTCCTCGTAGGATCAAAAAAGTCGAATTTACGTCCCACGGTTCTTCCTCGTAGTTTCAAAAAAGTTAAATTTACTTCCCTCGGGTTCCACTCGCATGTTCAAAAAAGGCGAATTCACTTCCCTCTGTTCTTCCTCGTAGGATCAAAATAGTTAAATTTACTTCCCTCGGGTCCCACTTGCATGTTCAAAAAAAGGCGAATTTACTTACATCGGCTCTTCCTCGAAGGATAAAAAATGTTAAATCTACTTCCCTCGGGTCCCACACGCATGTTCAAAAAAGGCGAAATTATTTCCCACGGTTCTTCCCTGTAGGATCAAAAAAGTTAAATTTACTGCCCTCGGGTCCCACTCGCATGTTCAAAAAAGGCGAATTTACTTCCCTCGGTTCTTCCATGTAGGATCAAAAAAGTTGAATTTACTTCCATCGGGTCCCACTCGCATGTTCCAAAAAGGCGAATTTATTTCCCTCGGCTCTTCCTCGTAGGATCAAAAAAGTCGAATTTACGGTCCACGGTTCTTCCTCGTAGGATCAAAAAAGTTCAATTGACTTCCCTCGGGTCCCACACGCATGTTTAAAAAAGGCGAATTTACTTCCCTCGGTTCTTCCCTGTAGGATTAAAAAGTTAAATTTACTTCCCTCGGGTCCCACTCGCATGTTCCAAAAATTCGAATTTACTTCCCTCGGCTGTTCCTCGTAGGATCAAAATAGTCGAATTTACTTCCCTCGGGTCCCACACGCATGTTCAAAAAAGGCGAATTTACTTCCCTCGGTTCTTCCATGTAGGATCAAAAAAGTTAAATTTACTTCCATCGGGTCCCACACGCATGTTTAAAAAAGGCGAATTTACTTCCCTCGGTTCTTCCCTGTAGGATCAAAAAGTTAAATTTACTTCCCTCGGGTCCCACTCGCATGTTCAAAAAACGCGAATTTACTTCTCTCGGCTCTTCCTCGTAGGATCAAAAATGTTAAATTTACTTCCCTTGGGTCCCACTCGCATGTTCAAAAAAGACGAATTTACTTCCTCAGTTCTTCCCTGTAGGATCAAAGAAGTTAAATTTACTTCCCTCGGGTCCCACTCGCATGTTCAAAAAACGCGAATTTACTTCTCTCGGCTCTTCCTCGTAGGATCAAAAATGTTAAATTTACTTCCCTTGGGTCCCACTCGCATGTTCAAAAAAGACGAATTTACTTCCTCAGTTCTTCCCTGTAGGATCAAAAAAGTTAAATTTACTTCCATCGGGTCCCACACGCATGTTTAAAAAAGGCGAATTTACTTCCCTCGGTTCTTCCCTGTAGGATCAAAAAGTTAAATTTACTTCCCTCGGGTCCCACTCGCATGTTCAAAAAACGCGAATTTACTTCTCTCGGCTCTTCCTCGTAGGATCAAAAATGTTAAATTTACTTCCCTTGGGTCCCACTCGCATGTTCAAAAAAGACGAATTTACTTCCTCAGTTCTTCCCTGTAGGATCAAAGAAGTTAAATTTGCTTCCCTCGGGTCCCACACGCATGTTCAAAAAAGGCTAATTTACTTCCCTCGGCTCTACCTCGTAGGATCAAAAATGTTTAATTTACTTCCCTTGGGTCCCACTCGCATGTTCAAAAAAGGCGAATTCACTTCCCTCGGTTCTTCCTCGTAGGATCAAAGAAGTTAAATTTACTTCCCTCGGGACCCACTCGCATGTTCAAATAAAGGCGAATTTACTTACCTCGGCTCTTTCTCGTAGGATCAAAAATATTAAATTTACTTCCCTCGGTTCCTACACGCATGTTCAGAAAAGGCTAATTTACTTCCCTCGGCTCTTCCTCGTAGGATCAAAAAAGTCGAACTTACGTCCCACGGTTCTTCCTCCTAGGATCAAAAAAGTTAAATTTACTTCCCTCGGGTCCCACACGCATGTTCAAAAAAGGCTAATATACTTCCCTCGGCTCTTCCTCGTAGGATCAAAAATGTTAAATTTACTTCCCTCGGGTCCCACACGCATGTTCAAAAAAGGCGAAATTACTTCCCTCGGTTCTTCCCTGTAGGATCAAAAAAGTTAAATTTACTGCCCTCGGGGTCCACTCGCATGTTCAAAAAAGGCGAATTCACTTCCCTCGGTTCTTCCTCGTAGGATCAAAAAAGTTGAATTTACTTCCCTCCGGTCCCACTCGCATGTTCAAAAAAGGCGAATTCACTTCCCTCGGTTCTTCCTCGTAGGATCAAAAAAGTTAAATTTACTGCCCTCGGGGTCCACTCGCATGTTCAAAAAAGGCGAATTCACTTCCCTCGGTTCTTCCTCGTAGGATCAAAAAAGTTGAATTTACTTCCCTCCGGTCCCACTCGCATGTTCAAAAAAGGCGAATTCACTTCCCTCGGTTCTTCCTCGTAGGATCAAAGAAGTTAAATTTACTTCCCTCGGGACCCACTCGCATGTTCAAATAAAGGCGAATTTACTTCCCTCGGCTCTACCTCGTAGGATCAAAAATGTTTAATTTACTTCCCTTGGGTCCCACTCGCATGTTCAAAAAAGGCGAATTCACTTCCCTCGGTTCTTCCTCGTAGGATCAAAGAAGTTAAATTTACTTCCCTCGGGACCCACTCGCATGTTCAAATAAAGGCGAATTTACTTACCTCGGCTCTTTCTCGTAGGAACAAAAAAGTTAAATTTACTTCCCTCGGGTCCCACTCGCATGTTCAAAAAAGGCGAATTTACTTCCCTCGGTTCTTCCGTGTAGGATCAAAAAAGTTAAATTTACTTCCCTCGGGTCCCACTCGCATGTTCAAAAAAAGGCGAATATACTTACCTCAGCTCTTCCTCGTAGGATCAAAAAAGTCGAATTTACGTCCCACGGTTCTTCCTCGTAGGATCAAAAAAGGCGAAATTACTAACCTCGGCTCTTCCTCGTAGGATCAAAAATATTAAATTTACTTCCCTCGGTTCCTACACGCATGTTCAGAAAAGGCTAATTTACTTCCCTCGGCTCTTCCTCGTAGGATCAAAAAAGTCGAATTTACGTCCCACGGTTCTTCCTCCTAGGATCAAAAAAGTTAAATTTACTTCCCTCGGGTCCCACACGCATGTTCAAAAAAGGCTAATATACTTCCCTCGGCTCTTCCTCGTAGGATCAAAAATGTTAAATTTACTTCCCTCGGGTCCCACACGCATGTTCAAAAAAGGCGAAATTACTTCCCTCGGTTCTTCCCTGTAGGATCAAAAAAGTTAAATTTACTGCCCTCGGGTTCCACTCGCATGTTCAAAAAACGCGAATTTACTTCTCTCGGCTCTTCCTCGTAGGATCAAAAATGTTAAATTTACTTCCCTTGGGTCCCACTCGCATGTTCAAAAAAGACGAATTTACTTCCTCAGTTCTTCCCTGTAGGATCAAAAAAGTTAAATTTACTTCCCTCGGGTCCCACACGCATGTTCAAAAAAGGCGAATTCACTTCCCTCGGTTCTTCCTCGTAGGATCAAAAAAGTTAAATTTACTTCCCTCCGGTCCCACTCGCATGTTCAAAAAAGGCGAATTTACTTCTCTCGGCTCTTCCTCGTAGGATCAAAAATGTTAAATTTACTTCCCTCGGGTCCCACTCGCATGTTCAAAAAAGGCGAAATTACTTCCCTCGGTTCTTCCCTGTAGGATCAAAAAAGTTAAATTTACTTCCCTCGGGTCCCACTCGCATGTTCAAAAAAGGCGAATTTACTTCCCTCGGCTCTTCCTCGTAGGATCAAAAAAGTCGAATTTACGTCCCACGGTTCTTCCTCGTAGGATCAAAAAAGTTCAATTTACTTCCCTCGGGTCCCACACGCATGTTTAAAAAAGGCGAATTTACTTCCCTCGGTTCTTCCCTGTAGGATCAAAAAAGTTAAATTTACTTCCCTCGGGTCCCACACGCATGTTCAAAAAAGGCTAATTTACTTCCCTCTGCTCTTCCTCATAGGATCAAAAATGTTAAATTTACTTCCCTCGGGTCCCACTCGCATGTTCAAAAAAGGCGAATTTACTTCCCTCGGCTGTTCCTTGTAGGATCAAAATAGTCGAATTTACGTCCCACGGTTCTTCCTCGTAGGATCAAAAAAGGGTAATTTACTTCCCTCGGCTCTTCCTCGTAGGATCAAAAATGTTAAATTTACTTCCCTCGGGTCCCACTCGCATGTTCCCAAAAGGCGAATTTTCTTCGCTTGGCTCTTCCTCGTAGGATCAAAAAAGTCGAATTTACGTCCCACGATTCTTCCTCGTAGGATCAAAAAAGTTCAATTTACTTCCCTCGGGTCCCACACGCATGTTTTAAAAAGGCGAATTTACTTCCCTCGGTTCTTCCCTGTAGGATCAAAAAAGTTAAATTTACTTCCGTCGGGTCCCACTCGCATGTTCAAAAAAGGCTAATTTACTTCCCTCGGCTGTTCCTCATAGGATCAAAAATGTTAAATTTACTTCCCTCGCGTCCCACACGCATGTTCAAAAAAGGCGAATTTACTTCCCTCGGTTCTTCCCTGTAGGATCAAAAAAGTTACATTTACTTCCCTCGGGTCCCACACGCATGTTTAAAAAAGGCTAATTTACTTCCCTCGGCTGTTCCTCGTAGGATCAAAATAGTCGAATTTACTTCCCTCCGGTCCCACTCGCATGTTCAAAAAAAGGCCAATTTACTTCTCTCGTCTCTTCCTCGTAGGATCAAAAATGTTAAATTTACTTCCCTCGGGTCCCACTCGCATGTTCAAAAAAGGCGAATTTACTTCTCTCGGCTCTTCCTCGTAGGATCAAAAATGTTAAATTTACTTCCCTCGGGTCCCACTCGCATGTTCAAAAAAGGCGAAATTACTTCCCTCGGTTCTTCCCTGTAGGATCAAAAAAGTTAAATTTACTTCCCTCGGGTCCCACTCGCATGTTCAAAAAATTCGAATTTACTTCCCTCGGCTCTTCCTCGTAGGATCGAAAAAGTCGAATTTAATTCCCACGGTTCTTCCTCGTAGGATCAAAAATGGTAAATTTACTTCCCTCGGGTCCCACACGCATGTTCAAAAAAGGCTAATTTACTTCCCTCGGCTCTACCTCGTAGGATCAAAAATGTTTAATTTACTTCCCTTGGGTCCCACTCGCATGTTCAAAAAAGGCGAATTCACTTCCCTCGGTTCTTCCTCGTAGGATCAAAGAAGTTAAATTTACTTCCCTCGGGTCCCACTCGCATGTTCAAAAAAGGCGAATTTACTTCCCTCGGTTCTTCCCTGTAGGATCAAAAAAGTTAAATTTACTTCCCTCGGGTCCCACTCGCATGTTCAAAAAAGGCGAATTTACTTCCCTCCGTTCTTCCCTGTAGGATCAAAAAAGTTAAATTTACTTCCCTCGGGTCCCACTCGCATGTTCCAAAAAGGCGAATTTACTTCCCTCGGCTCTTCCTCGTAGGATCAAAAAAGTCGAATTTACGTCCCACGGTTCTTCCTCGTAGGATCAAAAAAGGCGAAATTACTAACCTCGGCTCTTCCTCGTAGGATCAAAAATATTAAATTTACTTCCCTCGGTTCCTACACGCATGTTCAGAAAAGGCTAATTTACTTCCCTCGGCTCTTCCTCGTAGGATCAAAAAAGTCGAATTTACGTCCCACGGTTCTTCCTCCTAGGATCAAAAATGTTAAATTTACTTCCCTCGGGTCCCACACGCATGTTCAAAAAAGGCGAAATTACTTCCCTCGGTTCTTCCCTGTAGGATCAAAAAAGTTAAATTTACTGCCCTCGGGTTCCACTCGCATGTTCAAAAAACGCGAATTTACTTCTCTCGGCTCTTCCTCGTAGGATCAAAAATGTTAAATTTACTTCCCTCGGGTCCCACTCGCATGTTCAAAAAAGACGAATTTACTTCCCTCGGTTCTTCCCTGTAGGATCAAAAAAGTTAAATTTACTTCCCTCGGGTCCCACTCGCATGTTCAAAAAAGGCGAATTTACTTCCCTCGGTTCTTCCCTGTAGGATCAAAAAAGTTAAATTTACTTCCCTCGGGTCCCACTCGCATGTTCAAAAAAGGCGAATTTACTTCCCTCGGTTCTTCCTCGTAGGATCAAAAAAGTTAAATTTACTTCCCTCGGGTCCCACTCGCATGTTCAAAAAAGTCAAATTTACTTCCCTCGGTTCTCCCCCGCAGGATCAAAAAAGTCGAATTTGCTTCCCTCGGGTCCCACTCGCATGTTCCAAAAAGGCGAATTTACTTCCCTCGGCTCTTCCACGTAGGATCAAAAAAGTCGAATTTACGGCCACGGTTCTTCCTCGTAGGATCAAAAAATTTCAATTTACTTCCCTTGGGTCCCACACGCATGTTTAAAAAAAGCGAATTTACTTCCCTCGGTTCTTCCCTGTAGGATCAAAAAAGTTAAATTTACTTCCCTCGGCTCCCACTCGCATGTTCCAAAAATTCGAATTTACTTCCCTCGGTTCTTCCTCGTAGGATCAAAAAAGTCAAATTTACTTCCCTCGGGTCCCACACGCATGTTCAAAAAAGGCGAATTTACTTCCCTCGGTTCTTCCTCGTAGGATCAAAAAAGTTAAATTTACTTCCCTCGGGTCCCACTCGCATGTTCAAAAAAGGCGAATTTACTTCCCTCGGTTCTTCCCTGTAGGATCAAAAAAGTTAAATTTACTTCCCTCGGGTCCCACTCGCATGTTCCAAAAAGGCGAATTTACTTCCCTCGGCTCTTCCTCGTAGGATCAAAAAAGTCGAATTTACGGCCCACGGTTCTTCCTCGTAGGATCAAAAAAGTTCAATTTACTTCCCTCGGGTCCCACACGCATGTTTAAAAAATGGCCAATTTACTAACCTCGGCTCTTCCTCGTAGGATCAAAAATGTTAAATTTACTTCCCTCGGGTCCCACACGCATGTTCAAAAAAGGCAAAATTACTTCCCTCGGTTCTTCCCTGTAGGATCAAAAAAGTTAAATTTACTTCGCTCGGGTCCCACTCGTATGTTAAAAAAAGTCGAATTTACTTCCCTTGGTTATTCCCTGTAGGATTAAACAAGTTAAATTTATTTCCCTCGGTCCCACTCGCATGTTCAAAAAGGCGAATTTACTTCCCTCGGTTCTTCCTCGTAGGATCAAAAAAGTCGAATTTACGTCCCACGGTTCTTCCTCGTAGGATCAAAAAAGTTAAATTTACTTCCCTCGGGTCCCACTCGCATGTTCAAAAAAAGGCGAATTTACTTCCCTCGGCTCTTCCTCGTAGGATCAAAAAAGTTAAATTTACTTCCCTCGGGTCCCACTCGCATGTTCAAAAAAGGCGAATTTACTTCCCTCGGTTCTTCCCTGTAGGATCAAAAAAGTTAAATTTACTTCCCTCGGGTCCCACTCGCATGTTCAAAAAAGGCGAATTTACTTCCCTCGGTTCTTCCCTGTAGGATCAAAAAAGTTAAATTTACTTCCCTCGGGTCCCACACGCATGTTCAAAAAAGGCGAATTTACTTCCCTCGGTTCTTCCCTGTAGGATCAAAAAAGTTAAATTTACTTCCCTCGGGTCCCACTCGCATGTTCAAAAAAGGCGAATTTACTTCCCTCGGCTCTTCCTCGTAGGATCAAAAAAGTTAAATTTACTTCCCTCGGGTCCCACACGCATGTTCAAAAAAGGCGAACTCACTTCACACGGTTCTTCCTCGTAGGATCAAAAATGTTAAATTTACTTCCCTCCGGTCCCACTCGCATGTTCAAAAAAGGCGAATTCACTTCCCTCGGTTCTTCCTCGTAGGATCAAAGAAGTTAAATTTACTTCCCTCGGCTCCTCCTCGCATGTTCAAAAAAGTCGAATTTACGTCCTACGGTTCTTCCTTGTAGGATCAAAAATGTTAAATTTACTTCCCTTGGGTCCCACTCGCATGTTCAAAAAAGGCGAATTTACTTCCCTCGGTTCTTTCTCGTAGGATCAAAAAAGTCGAATTTACGTCCCACGGTTCTTCCTCGTAGGATCAAAAAAGGCGAAATTACTAACCTCGGCTCTTCCTCGTAGGATCAAAAATATTAAATTTACTTCCCTCGGTTCCCACACGCATGTTCAGAAAAGGCTAATTTACTTCCCTCGGCTCTTCCTCGTAGGATCAAAAAAGTCGAATTTACGTCCCACGGTTCTTTCTCCTAGGATCAAAAAAGTTAAATTTACTTCCCTCGGGTCCCACACGCATGTTCAAAAAAGGCTAATATACTTCCCTCGGCTCTTCCTCGTAGGATCAAAAATGTTAAATTTACTTCCCTCGGGTCCCACACGCATGTTCAAAAAAGGCGAAATTACTTCCCTCGGTTCTTCCCTGTAGGATCAAAAAAGTTAAATTTACTGCCCTCGGGTCCCACTCGCATGTTCAAAAAACGCGAATTTACTTCCCTCCGTTCTTCCCTGTAGGATCAAAAAAGTTAAATTTACTTCCCTCGGGTCCCACTCGCATGTTCCAAAAAGGCGAATTTACGGCCCACGGTTCTTCCATGTAGGATCAAAAAAGTTCAATTTACTTCGATCGGGTCCCACACGCATGTTTAAAAAAGGCGAATTTACTTCCCTTAGTTATTCCCTGTAGGATTAAACAAGTTAAATTTGTTTCCCTCGGTCCCACTCGCATGTTCAAAAAAGGCTAATTTACTTCCCTCGGCTCTTCCTCGTAGGATGAAATATGTTAAATTTACTACCCTCTGGTCCCACTCGCATGTTCAAAAAAGGCGAATTTACTTCCCTCGGTTTTTCCCTGTAGGATTAAAAAAGTTAAATTTACTTCCCTCGGGTCCCACTCGCATGTTCAAAAAAGGCGAATTTACTTCCCTCGGCTCTTCCACGTAGGATCAAAAAAGTCGAATTTACGGCCACGGTTCTTCCTCGTAGGATCAAAAATGTTAAATTGACTTCCCTCGGGTCCCACTCGCATGTTCAAAAAAGGCGAAATTACTTCCCTCGGTTCTTCCCTGTAGGATCAAAAAAGTTAAATTTACTTCCCTCGGGTCCCACACGCATGTTCAAAAAAGGCGAATTTACTTCCCTCGGTTCTTCCCTGTAGGATCAAAAAAGTTAAATTTACTTCCCTCGGGTCCCACTCGCATGTTCAAAAAAGGCGAATTTACTTCCCTCGGCTCTTCCTCGTAGGATCAAAAAAGTCGAATTTACGTCCCACGGTTCTTCCTCGTAGGATCAAAAAAGTCGAATTTACGTCCCTCGGTTCTTCCTCGTAGGATCAAAAAAGTTAAATTTACTTCCCTCGGGTCCCACTCGCATGTTCAAAAAAGGCGAATTTACTTCCCTCGGCTCTTCCTCGTAGGATCAAAAAAGTCGAATTTACGTCCCACGGTTCTTCCTCGTAGGATCAAAAATGTTAAATTTACTTCCCTCGGGTCCCACACGCATGTTCAAAAAAGGCGAATTTACTTCCCTCGGTTCTTCCCTGTAGGATCAAAAAAGTTAAATTTACTTCCCTCGGGTCCCACTCGCATGTTCAAAAAAGGCGAATTTACTTCTCTCGGCTCTTCCTCGTAGGATCAAAAATGTTAAATTTACTTCCCTTGGGTCCCACTCGCATGTTCAAAAAAGACGAATTTACTTCCTCAGTTCTTCCCTGTAGGATCAAAAAAGTTAAATTTACTTCCCTCGGGTCCCACTCGCATGTTCAAAAAAGGCGAATTTACTTCCCTCGGTTCTTCCTCGTAGGATCAAAAAAGTTAAATTTACTTCCCTCCGGTCCCACTCGCATGTTCAAAAAAGGCGAATTTACTTCTCTCGGCTCTTCCTCGTAGGATCAAAAATGTTAAATTTACTTCCCTCGGGTCCCACACGCATGTTCAAAAAAGGCGAAATTACTTCCCTCGGTTCTTCCCTGTAGGATCAAAAAAGTTAAATTTACTTCCCTCGGGTCCCACACGCATGTTCAAAAAAGGCGAATTTACTTCCCTCGGTTCTTCCCTGTAGGATCAAAAAAGTTAAATTTACTGCCCTCGGGTCCCACTCGCATGTTCAAAAAATTCAAATTTACTTCCCTCGTCTCTTCTTCGTAGGATCAAAAAAGTCGAATTTACGTCGCACGGTTCTTCCTCATAGGATCAAAAACGTTAAATTTACTTCCCTCGGGTCTCACACGCATGTTCAAAAAAGGCGAATTTACTTCCCTCGGCTCTTCCTCGTAGGATCAAAAAAGTTAAATTTACTTCCCTCGGGTCCCACTCGCATGTTCAAAAAAGGCGAATTTACTTCCCTCGGCTCTTCCTCGTAGGATCAAAAATGTTAAATTTACTTCCCTCGGGTCCCACTCGCATGTTCAAAAAAGGCGAAATTACTTCCCTCGGTTCTTCCCTGTAGGATCAAAAAAGTTAAATTTACTGCCCTCGGGTCCCACACGCATGTTCAAAAAAGGCGAATTTACTTCCCTCGGTTCTTCCCTGTAGGATCAAAAAAGTTAAATTTACTTCCCTCGGGTCCCACACGCATGTTTAAAAAAGGCTAATTTACTTCCCTCGGCTGTTCCTCGTAGGATCAAAATAGTCGAATTTACGTCCCACGGTTCTTCCTCGTAGGATCAAAAAAGGCGAATTTACTTCCCTCGGCTGTTCCTTGTAGGATCAAAAATGTTAAATTTACTTCCCTCGGGTCCCACTCGCATGTTCAAAAAAGGCGAATTTACTTCCCTCGGCTCTTCCTCGTAGGATCAAAAAAGTCGAATTTACGTCCCACGATTCTTCCTCGTAGGATCAAAAAAGTTCAATTTACTTCCCTCGGGTCCCACACGCATGTTTTAAAAAGGCGAATTTACTTCCCTCGGTTCTTCCCTGTAGGATCAAAAAAGTTAAATTTACTTCCGTCGGGTCCCACTCGCATGTTCAAAAAAGGCTAATTTACTTCCCTCGGCTGTTCCTCGTAGGATCAAAAAAGTTAAATTTACTTCCCTCGCTTCTTCCTCGCATGTTCAAAAAAGGCGAATTTACTTCCCTCGGTTCTTCCTCGTAGGATCAAAAAAGTTAAATTTACTTCCCTCGGGTCCCACTCGCATGTTCAAAAAAGGCGAATTTACTTCCCTCGGCTCTTCCTCGTAGGATCAAAAAAGTCGAATTTACGTCCCACGGTTCTTCCTCGTAGGATCAAAAAAGTTAAATTTACTTCCCTCGGGTCCCACTCGCATGTTCAAAAAAGGCGAATTTACTTCCCTCGGTTCTTCCCTGTAGGATCAAAAAAGTTAAATTTACTTCCCTCGGGTCCCACTCGCATGTTCCAAAAAGGCGAATTTACTTCCCTCGGCTCTTCCTCGTAGGATCAAAAAAGTCGAATTTACGTCCCACGGTTCTTCCTCGTAGGATCAAAAATGTTAAATTTACTTCCCTCGGGTCCCACACGCATGTTCAAAAAAGGCTAATTTACTTCCCTCGGCTCTTCCTCGTAGGATCAAAAATGTTAAATTTACTTCCCTCGGGTCCCACTCGCATGTTCAAAAAAGGCGAATTTACTTCCCTCGGTTCTTCCTCGTAGGATCAAAAAAGTTAAATTTACTTCCCTCGGGTCCCACTCGCATGTTCAAAAAAGGCGAATTTACTTCCCTCGGCTCTTCCTCGTAGGATCAAAAAAGTTAAATTTACTTCCCTCGGGTCCCACTCGCATGTTCAAAAAAGGCGAATTTACTTCCCTCGGTTCTTCCCTGTAGGATCAAAAAAGTTAAATTTACTTCCCTCGGGTCCCACTCGCATGTTCCAAAAAGGCGAATTTACTTCCCTCGGCTCTTCCTCGTAGGATCAAAAAAGTCGAATTTACGTCCCACGGTTCTTCCTCGTAGGATCAAAAAAGGCGAAATTACTAACCTCGGCTCTTCCTCGTAGGATCAAAAAAGTTAAATTTACTTCCCTCGGGTCCCACACGCATGTTCAAAAAAGGCGAATTTACTTCCCTCGGCTCTTCCTCGTAGGATCAAAAAAGTCGAATTTACGTCCCACGGTTCTTCCTCGTAGGATCAAAAAAGTTAAATTTACTTCCCTCGGGTCCCACACGCATGTTCAAAAAAGGCGAATTTACTTCCCTCGGCTCTTCCTCGTAGGATCAAAAATGTTAAATTTACTTCCCTCGGGTCCCACACGCATGTTCAAAAAAGGCGAAATTACTTCCCTCGGTTCTTCCCTGTAGGATCAAAAAAGTTAAATTTACTGCCCTCGGGTCCCACTCGCATGTTCAAAAAACGCGAATTTACTTCCCTCGGCTCTTCCTCGTAGGATCAAAAAAGTTAAATTTACTTCCCTCGGGTCCCACTCGCATGTTCAAAAAAGGCAAATTTTCTTCCCTCGGTTCTTCCTCGTAGGATCAAAAAAGTTGAATTTACTTCCCTCGGGTCCCACACGCATGTTCAAAAAAGGCTAATTTACTTCCCTCGGTTCTTACTCGTAGGATCAAAAAAGTTAAATTTACTTCCCTCGGGTCCCGCACGCATGTTCAAAAAAGGCTAATTTACTTCCCTCAGCTGTTCCTCGAAGGATCAAAAATGTTAAATCTACTTCCCTCGGGTCCCACTCGCATGTTCAAAAAAGGCGAATTTACTTCCCTCGGTTCTTCCGTGTAGGATCAAAAAAGTTAAATTTACTGCCCTCGGGTCCCACTCGCATGTTCAAAAAAGGCGAATTTATTTCCCTCGGCTCTTCCTCGTAGGATCAAAAAAGTCGAATTTACGGTCCACGGTTCTTCCTCGTAGGATCAAAAAAGTTCAATTTACTTCCCTCGGCTCCCACTCGCAGGATCAAAAAAGGCGAATTTACTTCCCTCGGTTCTTCCTCGTAGGATCAAAAAAGGTAAATTTACTTACCTCGGGTCTCACACGCATGTTCAAAAAAGTCGAATTTACTTCCCTCGGCTCTTCCTCGTAGGATCAAAACAGTTCAATTTACTTCCATCGGTTCTTCCTCGTAGGATCAAAAAAGTCGAATTTACGTCCCTCGGTTCTTCCTCGTAGGATCAAAAAAGTCGAATTTACGTCCCACGGTTCTTCCTCGCATGTTCAAAAAAGGCGAATTTACTTCCCTCGGTTCTTCCCTGTCGGATCAAAAAAGTTAAATTTACTTCCCTCGGGTCCCACTCGCATGTTCCAAAAAGGCGAATTTACTTCCCTCGGCTCTGCCTGGTAGGATCAAAAAAGTCGAATTTACGGCCCACGGTTCTTCCATGTAGGATCAAAAAAGTTCAATTTACTTCGATCGGGTACCACACGCATGTTTAAAAAAGGCGAATTTACTTCCCTCGGTTCTTCCCTGTAGGATCAAAAAAGTTAAATTTACTTCCCTCGGGTCCCACACGCATGTTCAAAAAAGGCTAATTTACTTCCCTCGGCTCTTCCTCGTAGGATCAAAAAAGTTAAATTTACTTCCCTCGGGTCCCACTCGCATGTTCAAAAAAGGCGAATTTACTTCCCTCGGTTCTTCCCTGTAGGATCAAAAAAGTTAAATTTACTTCCCTCGGGTCCCACTCGCATGTTCAAAAAAGGCGAATTTACTTCCCTCGGCTCTTCCTCGTAGGATCAAAAAAGTTAAATTTACTTCCCTCGGGTCCCACTCGCATGTTCAAAAAAGGCGAATTTACTTCCCTCGGCTCTTCCTCGTAGGATCAAAAATGTTAAATTTACTTCCCTTGGGTCCCACACGCATGTTCAAAAAAGGCGAATTTACTTCCCTCCGTTCTTCCCGGTAGGATCAAAAAAGTTAAATTTACTTCCCTCGGGTCCCACTCGCATGTTCCAAAAAGGCGAATTTACTTCCCTCGGTTCTTCCCTGTAGGATCAAAAAAGTTAAATTTACTGCCCTCGGGTCCCACTCGCATGTTCAAAAAATTCAAATTTACTTCCCTCGTCTCTTCTTCGTAGGATCAAAAAAGTCGAATTTACGTCCCACGGTTCTTCCTCATAGGATCAAAAACGTTAAATTTACTTCCCTCGGGTCCCACACGCATGTTCAAAAAAGGCGAATTTACGTCCCACGGTTCTTCCTCGTAGGATCAAAAAAGTTAAATTTACTTCCCTCGGGTCCCACTCGCATGTTCAAAAAAGGCGAATTTACTTCCCTCGGCTCTTCCTCGTAGGATCAAAAAAGTTAAATTTACTTCCCTCGGGTCCCACACGCATGTTCAAAAAAGGCGAATTTACTTCCCTCGGTTCTTCCCTGTAGGATCAAAAAAGTTAAATTTACTTCCCTCGGGTCCCACTCGCATGTTCAAAAAAGGCGAATTTACTTCCCTCGGTTCTTCCCTGTAGGATCAAAAAAGTTAAATTTACTTCCCTCGGGTCCCACTCGCATGTTCCAAAAAGGCGAATTTACTTCCCTCGGCTCTTCCTCGTAGGATCAAAAAAGTTAAATTTACTTCCCTCGGGTCCCACTCGCATGTTCAAAAAAGGCGAATTTACTTCCCTCGGTTCTTCCCTGTATGATCAAAAAAGTTAAATTTACTTCCCTCGGGTCCCACTCGCATGTTCAAAAAAGGCGAATTTACTTACTTCGGCTCTTCCTCGTAGGATCGAAAAAGTCGAATTTACGTCCCACGGTTCTTCCTTGTAGGATCAAAAATGTTAAATTTACTTCCCTTGGGTCCCACTCGCATGTTCAAAAAAGGCGAATTTACTTCCCTCGGTTCTTCCCTGTAGGATCAAAAAAGTTAAATTTACTGCCCTCGGGTCCCACTCGCATGTTCAAAAAATTCAAATTTACTTCCCTCGTCTCTTCTTCGTAGGATCAAAAAAGTTAAATTTACTTCCCTCGAGTCCCACTCGCATGTTCAAAAAAGGCTAATTTACTTTCCTCGGCTCTTCCTCGTATGATCAAAAATGTTAAATTTACTTCCCTCGGGTCCCACTCGCATGTTCAAAAAAGGCGAATTTACTTCCCACGGTTCTTCCTCGTAGGATCAAAAAAGTCGAATTTACGGCCCACGGTTCTTCCATGTAGGATCAAAAAAGTTCAATTTACTTCGATCGGGTACCACACGCATGTTTAAAAAAGGCGAATTTACTTCCCTCGGTTCTTCCCTGTAGGATCAAAAAAGTTAAATTTACTTCCCTCGGGTCCCACTCGCATGTTCAAAAAATTCAAATTTACTTCCCTCGTCTCTTCTTCGTAGGATCAAAAAAGTCGAATTTACGTCGCACGGTTCTTCCTCATAGGATCAAAAACGTTAAATTTACTTCCCTCGGGTCTCACACGCATGTTCAAAAAAGGCGAATTTACTTCCCTCGGCTCTTCCTCGTAGGATCAAAAATGTTAAATTTACTTCCCTTGGGTCCCACACGCATGTTCAAAAAAGGCGAATTTACTTCCCTCCGTTCTTCCCGGTAGGATCAAAAAAGTTAAATTTACTTCCCTCGGGTCCCACTCGCATGTTCAAAAAAGGCGAATTTACTTCCCTCGGTTCTTCCCTGTAGGATCAAAAAAGTTAAATTTACTTCCCTCGGGTCCCACTCGCATGTTCAAAAAAGGCGAATTTTCTTCCCACGGTTCTTCCTCGTAGGATCAAAAAAGTCGAATTAACGTCCCACGGTTCTTCCTCGTAGGATCAAAAAAGGGTAATTTACTTCCCTCGGTTCTTCCCTGTAGGATCAAAAAAGTTAAATTTACTTCCGTCGGGTCCCACTCGCATGTTCAAAAAAGGCTAATTTTCCACGGTTCTTCCTCGTAGGATCAAAAAAGTCGAATTTACTTCCCGTTCTTCCTCGTAGGATCAAAAAAGTTAAATTTACTTCCCTCGGTTCTTCCTCGTAGGATTCAAAAAAGTTAAATTTACTTCCCTCGGCTCTTCCTCGTAGGATCAAAAATGTTAAATTTACTTCCCTCGGTTCTTCCTCGTAGGATCAAAAAAGTTAAATTTACTTCCCTCGGGTCCCACACGCATGTTCAAAAAAGGCGAATTTACTTCCCTCGGTTCTTCCTCGTAGGATCAAAAAAGTTAAATTTACTTCCCTCGGGTCCCACACGCATGTTCAAAAAAGGCTAATTTACTTCCCTCGGCTCTTCCTCGTAGGATCAAAAAAGTTGAATTTACTTCCCTCGTCTCCCACTCGCATGTTCAAAAAAGGCGAATTTACTTCCCTCGGTTCTTCCCTGTAGGATCAAAAAAGTTAAATTTACTGCCCTCGGGTCCCACACGCATGTTCAAAAAAGACGAATTTACTTCCCTCGGCTCTTCCCCGTAGGATCAAAAAAGTTAAATTTACTTCCCTCGGGTCCCACTCGCATGTTCAAAAAAGGCGAATTTACTTCCCTCGGCTCTTCCTCGTAGGATCAAAAAAGTCGAATTTACGTCCCACGGTTCTTCCTCGTAGGATCAAAAAAGTTAAATTTACTTCCCTCGGGTCCCACACGCATGTTCAAAAAAGGCTAATTTACTTCCCTCGGCTCTTCCTCGTAGGATCAAAAATGTTAAATTTACTTCCCTCGGGTCCCACTCGCATGTTCAAAAAAGGCGAATTTACTTACTTCGGCTCTTCCTCGTAGGATCAAAAAAGTCGAATTTACGTCCCACGGTTCTTCCTCGTAGGATCAAAAATGTTAAATTTACTTCCCTCGGGTCCCACACGCATGTTCAAAAAAGGCTAATTTACTTCCCTCGGCTCTTCCTCGTAGGATCAAAAATGTTAAATTTACTTCCCTCGGGTCCCACTCGCATGTTCAAAAAAGGCGAATTTACTTCCCTCGGTTCTTCCTCGTAGGATCAAAAAAGTCGAATTTACTTCCCTCGGTTCTTCCTCGCATGATCAAAAAATGCGAATTTACTTCCCTCGGTTCTTCCCTGTAGGATCAAAAAAGTTAAATTTACTTCCCTCGGGTCCCACACGCATGTTCAAAAAAGGCTAATTTACTTCCCTCTGCTCTTCCTCATAGGATCAAAAATGTTAAATTTACTTCCCTCGGGTCCCACTCGCATGTTCAAAAAAGGCGAATTTACTTCCCTCGGCTGTTCCTTGTAGGATCAAAATAGTCGAATTTACGTCCCACGGTTCGTCCTCGTAGGATCAAAAATGTTAAATTTACTTCCCTCGGGTCCCACACGCATGTTCAAAAAAGGCTAATTTACTTCCCTCTGCTCTTCCTCATAGGATCAAAAATGTTAAATTTACTTCCCTCGGGTCCCACTCGCATGTTCAAAAAAGGCGAAATTACTTCCCTCGGTTCTTCCTCGTAGGATCAAAAAAGTTAAATTTACTTCCCTCGGGTCCCACTCGCATGTTCAAAAAAGGCGAATTTACTTCCCTCGGCTCTTCCTCGTAGGATCAAAAAAGTCGAATTTACGTCCCACGGTTCTTCCTCATAGGATCAAAAAAGTTAAATTTACTTCCCTCGGGTCTCACACGCATGTTCAAAAAAGGCGAATTTACTTCCCTCGGCTCTTCCTCGTAGGATCAAAAATGTTAAATTTACTTCCCTCGGGTCTCACACGCATGTTCAAAAAAGGCGAATTTACTTCCCTCGGCTCTTCCTCGTAGGATCAAAAAAGTTAAATTTACTTCCCTCGGGTCCCACTCGCATGTTCAAAAAAGGCGAATTTACTTCCCTCGGTTCTTCCCTGTAGGATCAAAAAAGTTAAATTTACTTCCCTCGGGTCCCACTCGCATGTTCAAAAAAGGCGAATTTACTTCCCTCGGCTCTTCCTCGTAGGATCAAAAAAGTCGAATTTACGTCCCACGGTTCTTCCTCGTAGGATCAAAAAAGTTCAATTTACTTCCCTCGGGTCCCACACGCATGTTCAAAAAAGGCTAATTTACTTCCCTCGGCTCTTCCCTGTAGGATCAAAAAAGTTAAATTAACTTCCCTCGGGTCCCATTCGAATGTTCAAAAAAGGCGAATTTATTTCCCTTGGTTCTTCCCTGTTGGATCAAAAAAGATAAATTTACTTCCCTCGGGTCCCACTCGCATGTTAAAAAAATTCGAATTTACTTCCCTCGGCTCTTCCTCGTAGGATCAAAAAAGTGGAATTTACGTCCCTCGGTTCTTCCTCGTAGGATCAACAATGTTAAATTTACTTCCCTCGGGTCCCACTCGCATGTTCAAAAAAGGTAAATTTACGTCCCACGGTTCTTCCTCGTAGGATCAAAAATGTTAAATTTACTTCCCTCGGGTCCCACTCGCATGTTCAAAAAAGGCTAATTTACTTCCCTCGGCTCTTCCTCGTAGGATCAAAAAAGTTAAATTTACTTCCCTCGGGTCCCACTCGCATGTTCCAAAAAGGCGAATTTACTTCCCTCGGCTCTTCCTCGCAGGATCAAAAAAGTCGAATTTACGTCCCACGGTTCTTCCTCGTAGGATCAAAAATGTTAAATTTACTTCCCTCGGGTCCCACACGCATGTTCAAAAAAGGCGAATTTACTTCCCTCGGTTCTTCCTTGTAGGATCAAAAAAGTTAAATTTACTTCCCTCGGGTCCCACTCGCATGTTCAAAAAAGGCGAATTTACTTCCCTCGGTTCTTCCCTGTAGGATCAAAAAAGTTAAATTTACTTCCCTCGGGTCCCACTCGCATGTTCAAAAAATTCGAATTTACTTCCCTCGGCTCTTCCTCGTAGGATCAAAAAAGTCGAATTTACTTCCCTCGTCTCTTCCTCGTAGGATCGAAAAAGTCGAATTTAATTCCCACGGTTCTTCCTCGTAGGATCAAAAATGGTAAATTTACTTCCCTCGGATCCCACTCACATGTTTAAAAAATTCGAATTTACTTCCCTCGGCTCTTCCTCGTAGGATCAAAAAAGGCGAATTTACTTCCCTCGGCTCTTCCTCGTAGGATCAAAAAAGGCGAATTTACTTCCCTCGGCTCTTCCTCGTAGGATCAAAAAAGTCGAATTTACGTCCCTCGGCTCTTCCTCGTAGGATCAAAAAAGGCGAATTTACTTCCCTCGGGTCCCACACGCATGTTCAAAAAAGGCGAATTTACTTCCCTCGGCTCTTCCTCGTAGGATCAAAAATATTAAATTTACTTCCCTTGTGTCCCACTCGCATGTTCAAAAAAGGCGAATTTACTTCCCTCGGCTCTTCCTCGTAGGATCAAAAAAGTCGAATTTACGTCCCACGGTTCTTCCTCGTAGGATCAAAAAAGGCGAATTTACGTCCCACCATTCTTCCTCGTAGGATCAAAAAAGTTAAATTTACTTCCCTCGGGTCCCACACGCATGTTCAAAAAAGGCTAATATACTTCCCTCGGCTCTTCCTCGTAGGATCAAAAATGTTAAATTTACTTCCCTTCGGTCCCACTCGCATGTTCAAAAAAGGCGAATTTACTTCTCTCGGCTCTTCCTCGTAGGATCAAAAATGTTAAATTTACTTTCCTCGGGTCCCCATCGCATGATCAAAAAAGTCGATTTTACGTCCCACGGTTCTTCCTCGTAGGATCAAAAATGTTAAATTTACTTCCCTCGGGTCCCACACGCATGTTCAAAAAAGGCTAATTTACTTCCCTCGGCTCTTCCTCGTAGGATCAAAAATGTTAAATTTACTTCCCTCGGGTCCCACTCGCATGTTCAAAAAAGGCGAATTTACTTACTTCGGCTCTTCCTCGTAGGATCGAAAAAGTCGAATTTACGTCCCACGGTTCTTCCTTGTAGGATCAAAAATGTTAAATTTACTTCCCTTGGGTCCCACTCGCATGTTCAAAAAAGGCGAATTTACTTCCCTCGGTTCTTCCCTGTCGGATCAAAAAAGTTAAATTTACTTCCCTCGGGTCCCACTCGCATGTTCCAAAAAGGCGAATTTACTTCCCTCGGCTCTACCTCGTAGGATCAAAAAAGTCGAATTTACGGCCCACGGTTCTTCCATGTAGGATCAAAAAAGTTCAATTTACTTCGATCGGGTCCCACACGCATGTTTAAAAAAGGCGAATTTACTTCCCTCGGTTCTTCCCTGTAGGATCAAAAAAGTTAAATTTACTGCCCTCGGGTCCCACTCGCATGTTCAAAAAATTCAAATTTACTTCCCTCGTCTCTTCCTCGTAGGATCAAAAAAGTTAAATTTACTTCCCTCGGGTCCCACACGCATGTTCAAAAAAGGCGAATTTACTTCCCTCGGTTCTTCCCTGTAGGATCAAAAAAGTTAAATTTACTTCCCTCGGGTCCCACTCGCATGTTCAAAAAAGGCGAATTTACTTCCCTCGGTTCTTCCTCGTAGGATCAAAAAAGTCGAATTTACGTCCCACGGTTCTTCCTCGTAGGATCAAAAAAGTCGAATTTACGTCCCTCGGTTCTTCCTCGTAGGATCAAAAAAGTCGAATTTACGTCCCACGGTTCTTCCTCGCAGGATCAAAAAAGTCGAATTTACGTCCCACGGTTCTTCCTCGTAGGATCAAAAATGTTAAATTTACTTCCCTCGGGTCCCACTCGCATGTTCAAAAAAGGCGAATTTACTTCCCACGGTTCTTCCTCGTAGGATCAAAAAAGTTAAATTTACTTCCCTCGGGTCCCACTCGCATGTTCAAAAAAGGCGAATTTACTTCCCTCGGCTCTTCCTCGTAGGATCAAAAAAGTCGAATTTACGTCCCACGGTTCTTCCTCGTAGGATCAAAAATGTTAAATTTACTTCCCTCGGGTCCCACTCGCATGTTCAAAAAAGGCGAATTTACTTCCCTCGGTTCTTCCTCGTAGGATCAAAAATGTTAAATTTACTTCCCTCGGGTCCCACTCGCATGTTCAAAAAAGGCGAATTTACTTCCCTCGGTTCTTCCTCGTAGGATCAAAAAAGTTAAATTTACTTCCCTCGGGTCCCACTCGCATGTTCAAAAAAGGCTAATTTACTTCCCTCGGCTCTTCCTCGTAGGATCAAAAATGTTAAATTTACTTCCCTCGGGTCCCACTCGCATGTTCAAAAAATTCGAATTTACTTCCCTCGGCTCTTCCTCGTAGGATCAAAAAAGTTAAATTTACTTCCCTCGGGTCCCACTCGCATGTTCAAAAAAGTCGAATTTACTTCCCTCGGCTCTTCCTCGTAGGATCAAAAAAGTCGAATTTACGTCCCACGGTTCTTCCTCGTAGGATCAAAAAAGGCGAATTTACTTCCCTCGGCTCTTCCTCGTAGGATCAAAAAAGTTAAATTTACTTCCATCGGGTCCCACTCGCATGTTCAAAAAAGTCGAATTTACTTCCCTCGGGTCCCACTCGCATGTTCCAAAAAGGCGAATTTACTTCCCTCGGCTCTTCCACGTAGGATCAAAAAAGTCGAATTTACGGCCACGGTTCTTCCTCGTAGGATCAAAAAATTTCAATTTACTTCCCTCGGTTCTTCCTCGTAGGATCAAAAAAGTTAAATTTACTTCCCTCGGGTCCCACACGCATGTTCAAAAAAGGCGAATTTACTTCCCTCGGCTCTTCCTCGTAGGATCAAAAAAGTCGAATTTACGTCCCACGGTTCTTCCTCGTAGGATCAAAAAAGTTAAATTTACTTCCCTCGGGTCCCACACGCATGTTCAAAAAAGGCTAATTTACTTCCCTCGGCTCTTCCTCGTAGGATCAAAAATGTTAAATTTACTTCCCTCGGGTCCCACTCGCATGTTCAAAAAAGGCGAATTCACTTCCCTCGGTTCTTCCTCGTAGGATCAAAAAAGTTAAATTTACTTCCCTCGGGTCCCACACGCATGTTCAAAAAAGGCGAATTTACTTCCCTCG
Source organism: Trichopria drosophilae (assembly GCA_030407085.1). NCBI lineage: Eukaryota > Metazoa > Arthropoda > Insecta > Hymenoptera > Diapriidae > Trichopria > Trichopria drosophilae. The sequence continues at coordinate 121,245,142 of CM059582.1, read as the reverse complement.
GCTCTTCCACGTAGGATCAAAAAAGTCGAATTTACGTCCCACGGTTCTTCCTCGTAGGATCAAAAAAGTCGAATTTACGTCCCACGGTTCTTCCTCGTAGGATCAAAAATGTTAAATTTACTTCCCTCGGGTCCCACACGCATGTTCAAAAAAGGCTAATTTACTTCCCTCGGCTCTTCCTCGTAGGATCAAAAAAGTTAAATTTACTTCCCTCGGGTCCCACTCGCATGTTCAAAAAAGGCGAATTTACTTCCCTCGGCTCTTCCTCGTAGGATCAAAAAAGTCGAATTTACGTCCCACGGTTCTTCCTCGTAGGATCAAAAAAGTTAAATTTACTTCCCTCGGGTCCCACACGCATGTTCAAAAAAGGCGAATTTACTTCCCTCGGTTCTTCCTCGTAGGATCAAAAAAGTTAAATTTACTTCCCTCGGGTCCCACTCGCATGTTCAAAAAAGGCGAATTTACTTCCCTCGGTTCTTCCTCGTAGGATCAAATAAGTTAAATTTACTTCCCTCGGGTCCCACTCGCATGTTCAAAAAATTCGAATTTACTTCCCTCGGCTCTTCCTCGTAGGATCAAAAAAGTTAAATTTACTTCCCTCGGGTCCCACACGCATGTTCAAAAAAGGCTAATTTACTTTCCTCTGCTCTTCCTCATAGGATCAAAAATGTTAAATTTACTTCCCTCGGGTCCCACTCGCATGTTCAAAAAAGGCGAATTTACTTCCCTCGGCTCTTCCTCGTAGGATCAAAAAAGTCGAATTTACGTCCCACGGTTCTTCCTCGTAGGATCAAAAATGTTAAATTTACTTCCCTCGGGTCCCACACGCATGTTCAAAAAAGGCTAATTTACTTCCCTCTGCTCTTCCTCATAGGATCAAAAATGTTAAATTTACTTCCCTCGGGTCCCACTCGCATGTTCAAAAAAGGCGAATTTACTTCCCTCGGCTGTTCCTTGTAGGATCAAAATAGTCGAATTTACGTCCCACGGTTCGTCCTCGTAGGATCAAAAATGTTAAATTTACTTCCCTCGGGTCCCACACGCATGTTCAAAAAAGGCTAATTTACTTCCCTCTGCTCTTCCTCATAGGATCAAAAATGTTAAATTTACTTCCCTCGGGTCCCACTCGCATGTTCAAAAAAGGCGAATTTACTTCCCTCGGCTCTTCCTCGTAGGATCAAAAAAGTCGAATTTACGTCCCACGGTTCTTCCTCGTAGGATCAAAAAAGTCGAATTTACTTCCCACGGTTCTTCCTCGTAGGATCAAAAATGTTAAATTTACTTCCCTCGGGTCCCACACGCATGTTCAAAAAAGGCTAATTTACTTCCCTCGGCTCTTCCTCGTAGGATCAAAAATGTTAAATTTACTTCCCTCGGGTCCCACTCGCATGTTCAAAAAAGGCGAATTTACTTCCCTCGGCTCTTCCTCGTAGGATCAAAAAAGTCGAATTTACGTCCCACGGTTCTTCCTCGTAGGATCAAAAATGTTAAATTTACTTCCCTCGGGTCCCACACGCATGTTCAAAAAAGGCTAATTTACTTCCCTCGGCTCTTCCTCGTAGGATCAAAAATGTTAAATTTACTTCCCTCGGGTCCCACTCGCATGTTCAAAAAAGGCGAATTTACTTCCCTCGGCTCTTCCTCGTAGGATCAAAAATGTTAAATTTACTTCCCTCGGGTCCCACTCGCATGTTCAAAAAAGGCGAATTTACTTCCCTCGGCTCTTCCTCGTAGGATCAAAAAAGTCGAATTTACGTCCCACGGTTCTTCCTCGTAGGATCAAAAAAGTTCAATTTACTTCCCTCGGGTCCCACACGCATGTTTTAAAAAGGCGAATTTACTTCCCTCGGTTCTTCCTCGTAGGATCAAAAAAGTCAAATTTACTTCCCACGGTTCTTCCTCGTAGGATCAAAAAAGTCGAATTTCCGTCCCACGGTTCTTCCTCGTAGGATCAAAAAAGTTAAATTTACTTCCCTCGGGTCCCACACGCATGTTCAAAAAAGGCTAATTTACTTCCCTCGGCTCTTCCTCGTAGGATCAAAAATGTTAAATTTACTTCCCTCGGGTCCCACTCGCATGTTCAAAAAAGGCGAATTTACTTACTTCGGCTCTTCCTCGTAGGATCGAAAAAGTCGAATTTACGTCCCACGGTTCTTCCTTGTAGGATCAAAAATGTTAAATTTACTTCCCTCGGGTCCCACTCGCATGTTCAAAAAAGGCGAATTTACTTCCCTCGGCTCTTCCTCGTAGGATCAAAAATGTTAAATTTACTTCCCTCGGGTCCCACTCGCATGTTCAAAAAAGGCGAATTTACTTCCCTCGGCTCTACCTCGTAGGATCAAAAAAGTCGAATTTACGGCCCACGGTTCTTCCATGTAGGATCAAAAAAGTTCAATTTACTTCCCTCGGGTCCCACACGCATGTTTAAAAAAGGCTAATTTACGTCCCACGGTTCTTCCTCGTAGGATCAAAAAAGTCGTATTTACGACCCACGGTTCTTCCTCGCAGGATCAAAAAAGTCGAATTTACGTCCCACGGTTCTTCCTCGTAGGATCAAAAATGTTAAATTTACTTCCCTCGGGTCCCACTCGCATGTTCAAAAAAGGCTAATTTACTTCCCTCGGCTCTTCCTCGTAGGATCAAAAATGTTAAATTTACTTCCCTCGGGTCCCACTCGCATGTTCCCAAAAGGCGAATTTTCTTCGCTTGGCTCTTCCTCGTAGGATCAAAAAAGTCGAATTTACGTCCCACGATTCTTCCTCGTAGGATCAAAAAAGTTCAATTTACTTCCCTCGGGTCCCACACGCATGATTAAAAAAGGCGACTTTACTTCCCTCGGTTCTTCCCTGTAGGATCAAAAAAGTTAAATTTACTTCCGTCGGGTCCCACTCGCATGTTCTAAAAACGGCTTATTTACTTCCCTCGGCTGTTCCTCGTAGGATCAAAAAAGTTAAATTTACTTCCCTCGGGTCCCACACGCATGTTCAAAAAAGGCTAATTTACTTCCCTCGGCTCTTCCTCGTAGGATCAAAAAAGTCGAATTTACGTCCCACGGTTCTTCCTCGTAGGATCAAAAAAGGCAAAATTACTTCCCTCGGTTCTTCCCTGTAGGATCAAAAATGTTAAATTTACTTCCCTCGGGTCCCACATGCATGTTCAAAAAAGGCTAATTTACTTCCCTCGGCTCTTCCTCGTAGGATCAAAAATGTTAAATTTACTTCCCTTGGATCCCACTCGTATGTTCAAAAAAGGCGAATTTACTTCCCTCGGTTCTTCCCTGTAGGATCAAAAAATTTTAATTTACTTCCCTCGGGTCGCACTCGCATGTTCAAAAAAGGCGAATTTACTTCCATCGGCTCTTCCTCGTAGGATCAAAAAAGTCGAATTTACTTCCCGCGGCTCTTCCTCGTAGGATCAAAAAAGTTAAATTTACTTCCCTCGGTTCTTTCTCGTAGGATCAAAAAAGTCGAATTTACGTCCCACGGTTCTTCCTCGTAGGATCAAGAAAGTTAAATTTACTTCCCTCGGGTCCCACCCGCATGTACAAAAAAGGCAAATTTTCTTCCCTTGGTTCTTCCTCGTAGGATCAAAAATGTTAAATTTACTTCCCTTGGATCCCATTCGCATGTTCAAAAAAGGCGAATTTACTTCCCTCGGCTCTTCCTCGTAGGATCAAAAAAGTCGAATTTACGGCCCACGGTTCTTCCTCGTAGGATCAAAAAAGTTCAATTTACTTCCCTCGGGTCCCACACGCATGTTTAAAAAATGGCCAATTTACTAACATCGGCTCTTCCTCGTAGGATCAAAAATGTTAAATTTACTTCCCTCGGGTCCCACTCGCATGTTCAAAAAAGGCGAATTTTCTTCCCTCGGTTCTTCCTCGTAGGATCAAAAAAGTTAAATTTACTTCCCTCGGGTCCCACACGCATGTTCAAAAAAGGCTAATTTACTTCCCTCGGCTCTTCCTCGTAGGTTCAAAAATGTTAAATTTACTTCCCTCGGGTCCCACTCGCATGTTCAAAAAAGGCGAATTTACTTACCTCGGCTCTTCCTCGTAGGATCAAAAATGTTAAATTTACTTCCCTCGGGTCCCACTCGCATGTTCAAAAAAGGCGAATTTTCTTCCCACGGTTCTTCCTCGTAGGATCAAAAAATTCGAATTTACGTCCCACGGTTCTTCCTCGTAGGATCAAAAAAGTCGAATTTACGTCCCACGGTTCTTCCTCGTAGGATCAAAAAATTCGAATTTACTTCCCTCGGGTCCCACACGCATGTTCAAAAAGGCGAATTTACTTCCCTCGGTCCTCGTAGGATCAAAAATGTCGAATTTACTTCCTTCGGTCCCTCCCCGTAGGATAAAAAAAATCGAATTTACTTCCCTCGGCTCTTCCTCGTAGGATCAAAAAAGTCGAATTTACGTCCCACGGTTCTTCCTCGTAGGATCAAAAATGTTAAATTTACTTCCCTCGGGTCCCACACGCATGTTCAAAAAAGGCTAATTTACTTCCCTCGGCTCTTCCTCGTAGGATCAAAAATGTTAAATTTACTTCCCTCGGGTCCCACTCGCATGTTCAAAAAAGGCGAATTTACTTCCCTCGGCTCTTCCTCGTAGGATCAAAAAAGTCGAATTTACGTCCCACGGTTCTTCCTCGTAGGATCAAAAAAGGCGAATTTACTTCCCTCGGTTCTTCCTCGTAGGATCAAAAATGTTAAATTTACTTCCCTCGGGTCCCACTCGCATGTTCAAAAAAGGCGAATTTACTTCCCTCGGTTCTTCCCTGTCGGATCAAAAAAGTTAAATTTACTTCCCTCGGGTCCCACTCGCATGTTCCAAAAAGGCGAATTTACTTCCCTCGGCTCTGCCTGGTAGGATCAAAAAAGTCGAATTTACGTCCCACGGTTCTTCCTCGTAGGATCAAAAAAGTCGAATTTACGTCCCACGGTTCTTCCTCGTAGGATCAAAAAAGTTAAATTTACTTCCCTCGGGTCCCACACGCATGTTCAAAAAAGGCTAATTTACTTCCCTCGGCTCTTCCTCGTAGGATCAAAAATGTTAAATTTACTTCCCTCGGGTCCCACTCGCATGTTCAAAAAAGGCGAATTTACTTCCCTCGGCTCTTCCTCGTAGGATCAAAAAAGTCGAATTTACGTCCCACGGTTCTTCCTCGTAGGATCAAAAATGTTAAATTTACTTCCCTCGGGTCCCACACGCATGTTCAAAAAAGGCGAATTTACTTCCCACGGTTCTTCCTCGTAGGATCAAAAATGTTAAATTTACTTCCCTCGGGTCCCACTCGCATGTTCAAAAAAGGCGAATTTACTTCCCTCGGCTCTTCCTCGTAGGATCAAAAAAGTCGAATTTACGTCCCACGGTTCTTCCTCGTAGGATCAAAAATGTTAAATTTACTTCCCTCGGGTCCCACTCGCATGTTCAAAAAAGGCGAATTTACTTCCCTCGGTTCTTCCTCGTAGGATCAAAAAAGTCGAATTTACGTCCCACGGTTCTTCCTCGTAGGATCAAAAAAGTCGAATTTACGTCCCACGGTTCTTCCTCGTAGGATCAAAAATGTTAAATTTACTTCCCTCGGGTCCCACACGCATGTTCAAAAAAGGCTAATTTACTTCCCTCGGCTCTTCCTCGTAGGATCAAAAATGTTAAATTTACTTCCCTCGGGTCCCACTCGCATGTTCCCAAAAGGCGAATTTTCTTCGCTTGGCTTTTCCTCGCAGGATCAAAAAAGTCGAATTTACGTCCCACGGTTCTTCCTCGTAGGATCAAAAATGTTAAATTTACTTCCCTCGGGTCCCACTCGCATGTTCAAAAAAGGCGAATTTTCTTCCCACGGTTCTTCCTCGTAGGATCAAAAAAGTCGAATTTACGTCCCACGGTTCTTCCTCGTAGGATCAAAAAAGTCGAATTTACGTCCCACGGTTCTTCCTCGTAGGATCAAAAATGTTAAATTTACTTCCCTCGGGTCCCACACGCATGTTCAAAAAAGGCTAATTTACTTCCCTCGGCTCTTCCTCGTAGGATCAAAAATGTTAAATTTACTTCCCTCGGGTCCCACTCGCATGTTCAAAAAAGGCGAATTTACTTCCCTCGGCTCTTCCTCGTAGGATCGAAAAAGTCGAATTTACGTCCCACGGTTCTTCCTTGTAGGATCAAAAATGTTAAATTTACTTCCCTTGGGTCCCACTCGCATGTTCAAAAAAGGCGAATTTACTTCCCTCGGCTCTTCCTCGTAGGATCAAAAATGTTAAATTTACTTCCCTCGGGTCCCACACGCATGTTCAAAAAAGTCGAATTTACGTCCCACGGTTCTTTCTCCTAGGATCAAAAAAGTTAAATTTACTTCCCTCGGGTCCCACACGCATGTTCAAAAAAGGCTAATTTACTTCCCTCGGCTCTTCCTCGTAGGATCAAAAAAGTTAAATTTACTTCCCTCGGGTCCCACACGCATGTTCAAAAAAGGCGAATTCACTTCCCTCGGTTCTTCCTCGTAGGTTCAAAAAAGTTAAATTTACTTCCCTCGGGTCCCACTCGCATGTTCAAAAAAGGCTAATTTACTTCCCTCGGCTGTTCCTCGTAGGATCAAAATAGTCGAATTTACGTCCCACGGTTCTTCCTCGTAGGATCAAAAAAGTCGTATTTACTAACCTCGGCTCTTCCTCGTTGGATCAAAAATGTTAAATTTACTTCCCTCGGGTCCCACACGCATGTTCAAAAAAGTTAAATTTACTTCCCTCGGGTCCCACACGCATGTTCAAAAAAGGCTAATTTACTTCCCTCAGCTCTTCCTCTTAGGATCAAACATGTTAAATTTACTTCCCTCGGGTCCTACACGCATGTTCAAAAAAGGCAAAATTACTTCCCTCGGTTCTTCCTCGTAGGATCAAAAAAGTTAAATTTACTTCCCTCGGGTCCCACTCGCATGTTCAAAAAAGGCGAATTTACTTCCCTCGGCTCTTCCTCGTAGGATCAAAAAAGTCGAATTTACGGCCCACGGTTCTTCCTCGTAGGATCAAAAAAGTTCAATTTACTTCCCTCGGGTCCCACACGCATGTTCAAAAAAGGCCAATTTACTTCCCTCTGCTCTTCCTCATAGGATCAAAAATGTTAAATTTACTTCCCTCGGGTCCCACTCGCATGTTCAAAAAAGGCGAATTTACTTCCCTCGGTTCTTCCCTGTAGGATCAAAAAAGTTAAATTTACTTCCCTCGGGTCCCACACGCATGTTTAAAAAAGGCTAATTTACTTCCCTCGGCTGTTCCTCGTAGGATCAAAATAGTCGAATTTACGTCCCACGGTTCTTCCTCGTAGGATCAAAAAAGTCGAATTTACGTCCCTCGGTTCTTCCTCGTAGGATCAAAAAAGTCGAATTTACGTCCCACGGTTCTTCCTCGCAGGATCAAAAAAGTCGAATTTACGTCCCACGGTTCTTCCCTGTCGGATCAAAAAAGTTAAATTTACTTCCCTCGGGTCCCACTCGCATGTTCAAAAAAGGCGAATTTACTTCCCTCGGCTCTTCCTCGTAGGATCGAAAAAGTCGAATTTACGTCCCACGGTTCTTCCTCGTAGGATCAAACCTCGTAGGATCAAATAAGTTGAATTTACTTCCCTCGGGTCCCACTCGCATGTTCAAAAAAGGCGAATTTACTTCCCACGGTTCTTCCTCGTAGGATCAAAAATGTTAAATTTACTTCCCTCGGGTCCCACTCGCATGTTCAAAAAAGGCGAATTTACTTCCCTCGGCTGTTCCTTGTAGGATCAAAATAGTCGAATTTACGTCCCACGGTTCGTCCTCGTAGGATCAAAAATGTTAAATTTACTTCCCTCGGGTCCCACACGCATGTTCAAAAAAGGCTAATTTACTTCCCTCTGCTCTTCCTCATAGGATCAAAAATGTTAAATTTACTTCCCTCGGGTCCCACTCGCATGTTCAAAAAAGGCGAAATTACTTCCCTCGGTTCTTCCCTGTAGGATCAAAAAAGTTAAATTTACTTCCCTCGGGTCCCACTCGCATGTTCAAAAAATTCGAATTTACTTCCCTCGGCTCTTCCTCGTAGGATGAAAAATGATAAATTTACTTCCCTTGGGTCCCACTCGCATGTTCAAAAAAGGCTAATTTACTTCCCTCGGCTCTTCCTCGTAGGATCAAAAATGTTAAATTTACTTCCCTCGGGTCCCACTCGCATGTTCAAAAAAGGCGAATTTACTTCCCTCGGCTCTTCCTCGTAGGATCAAAAAAGTCGAATTTACGTCCCACGGTTCTTCCTCGTAGGATCAAAAAAGTTCAATTTACTTCCCTCGGGTCCCACACGCATGTTTAAAAAATGGCGAATTTACTTCCCTCTGGTCACTCGCATGTTCCAAAAATTCGAATTTACTTCCCTCGGCTGTTCCTCGTAGGATCAAAAAAGTCGAATTTACGTCCCACGGTTCTTCCTCGTAGGATCAAAAAAGTCGAATTTACGTCCCACGGTTCTTCCTCGTAGGATCAAAAAAGTTAAATTTACTTCCCTCGGGTCCCACACGCATGTTCAAAAAAGGCTAATTTACTTCCCTCGGCTCTTCCTCGTAGGATCAAAAATGTTAAATTTACTTCCCTTGTGTCCCACACGCATGTTCAAAAAATTCGAATTTACTTCCCTCGGCTCTTCCTCGTAGGATCAAAATAGTCGAATTTACGTCCCACGGTTCTTCCTCGTAGGATCAAAAAAGTCGAATTTACGTCCCACGGTTCTTCCTCGTAGGATCAAAAAAGTTAAATTTACTTCCCTCGGGTCCCACTCGCATGTTCAAAAAAGGCGAATTTACTTCCCTCGGCTCTTCCTCGTAGGATCAAAAATGTTAAATTTACTTCCCTCGGGTCCCACACGCATGTTCAAAAAATTCGAATTTACTTCCCTCGGCTCTTCCTCGTAGGATCAAAATAGTCGAATTTACGTCCCACGGTTCTTCCTCGTAGGATCAAAAAAGTTAAATTTACTTCCCTCGGGTCCCACACGCATGTTCAAAAAAGGCTAATTTACTTCCCTCGGCTCTTCCTCGTAGGATCAAAAATGTTAAATTTACTTCCCTCGGGTCCCACACGCATGTTCAAAAAAGGCGAATTTACTTCCCTCGGTTCTTCCCTGTAGGATCAAAAAAGTTAAATTTACTTCCCTCGGGTCCCACTCGCATGTTCAAAAAATTCGAATTTACTTCCCTCGGCTCTTCCTCGTAGGATCAAAAAAGTCGAATTTACGTCCCACGGTTCTTCCTCGTAGGATCAAAAATGTTAAATTTACTTCCCTCGGGACCCACTCGCATGTTCAAAAAAGGCGAATTTTCTTCCCACGGTTCTTCCTCGTAGGATCAAAAAAGTCTAATTTACGTCCCACAGTTCTTCCTCGTAGAATCAAAAAAGTCGAATTTACGTCCCACGGTTCTTCCTCGTAGGATCAAAAATGTTAAATTTACTTCCCTCGGGTCCCACACGCATGTTCAAAAAAGGCGAATTTACTTCCCTCGGTTCTTCCTCGTAGGATCAAAAATGTTAAATTTACTTCCCTCGGGTCCCACTCGCATGTTCAAAAAAGGCGAATTTACTTCCCTCGGCTCTTCCTCGTAGGATCAAAAAAGTCGAATTTACGTCCCACGGTTCTTCCTCGTAGGATCAAAAAAGTTAAATTTACTTCCCTCGGGTCCCACACGCATGTTCAAAAAAGGCGAATTTACTTCCCTCGGCTCTTCCTCGTAGGATCAAAAATGTTAAATTTACTTCCCTCGGGTCCCACTCGCATGTTCAAAAAAGGCGAATTTACTTACCTCGGCTCTTCCTCGTAGGATCGAAAAAGTCGAATTTACGTCCCACGGTTCTTCCTTGTAGGATCAAAAAAGTTAAATTTACTTCCCTCGGGTCCCACTCGCATGTTCCAAAAAGGCGAATTTACTTCCCTCGGTTCTGCCTGGTAGGATCAAAAACGTCAAATTTACGTCCCTCGGTTCTTCCTCGTAGGATCAAAAAAGTCGAATTTACGTCCCACGGTTCTTCCTCGTAGGATCAAAAATGTTAAATTTACTTCCCTTGGGTCCCACTCGCATGTTCAAAAAAGGCGAATTTACTTCCCTCGGCTCTTCCTTGTAGGATCAAAAATGTTAAATCTACTTCCCTCGGGTCCGACTCGCATGTTCAAAAAAGGCGAATTTTCTTCCCTCGGTTCTTCCTTGTAGGATCAAAAAAGTCGAATTTGCGTCCCACGGTTCTTCCTCGTACGATCAAAAAAGTTAAATTTACTTCCCTCGGGTCCCACACGCATGTTCAAAAAAGGCGAATTTACTTCCCTCGGCTCTTCCTCGTAGGATCAAAAATGTTAAATTTACTTCCCTCGGGTCCCACTCGCATGTTCAAAAAAGGCGAATTTACTTCCCTCGGTTCTTCCCTGTAGGATCAAAAAAGTTAAATTTACTTCCCTCGGGTCCCACTCGCATGTTCCAAAAATTCGAATTTACTTCCCTCGGCTGTTCCTCGTAGGATCAAAATAGTCGAATTTACGTCCCACGGTTCTTCCTCGTAGGATCAAAAAAGTCGAATTTCCGTCCCACGGTTCTTCCTCGTAGGATCAAAAAAGTTAAATTTACTTCCCTCGGGTCCCACACGCATGTTCAAAAAAGGCTAATTTACTTCCCTCGGCTCTTCCTCGTAGGATCAAAAATGTTAAATTTACTTCCCTCGGGTCCCACTCGCATGTTCAAAAAATTCGAATTTACTTCCCTCGGCTCTTCCTCGTAGGATCGAAAAAGTCGAATTTACGTCCCACGGTTCTTCCTCGTAGGATCAAAAATGTTAAATTTACTTCCCTCGGGTCCCACTCGCATGTTCAAAAAAGGCGAATTTACTTCCCTCGGTTCTTCCTCGTAGGATCAAAAAAGTCGAATTTACGTCCCACGGTTCTTCCTCGTAGGATCAAAAAAGTCGAATTTACGTCCCACGGTTCTTCCTCGTAGGATCAAAAAAGTTAAATTTACTTCCCTCGGGTCCCACACGCATGTTCAAAAAAGGGTAATTTACTTCCCTCGGCTCTTCCTCGTAGGATCAAAAATGTTAAATTTACTTCCCTCGGGTCCCACACGCATGTTCAAAAAAGGCGAATTTACTTCCCTCGGTTCTTCCCTGTAGGATCAAAAAAGTTAAATTTACTTCCCTCGGGTCCCACTCGCATGTTCAAAAAATTCGAATTTACTTCCCTCGGCTCTTCCTCGTAGGATCGATAAAGTCGAATTTACTTCCCTCGGGTCCCACACGCATGTTCAAAAAAGGCGAATTTACTTCCCTCGGTTCTTCCCTGTAGGATCAAAAAAGTTAAATTTACTTCCCTCGGGTCCCACTCGCATGTTCCAAAAAGGCGAATTTACTTTCCTCGGCTCTTCCTCGTAGGATCAAAAAAGTCGAATTTACGTCCCACGGTTTTTGCTTGTAGGATCAAAAAAGTTGAATTTACTTCCCACGGTTCTTCCTCGTAGGATCAAAAAAGTTAAATTTACTTCCCTCGGGTCCCACACGCATGTTCAAAATGGCTAATTTACTTCCCTCGGGTCCTCCTCGCATGTTCAAAAAATTCGAATTTACTTCCCTTGGCTATTCCTCGTAGGATCTAAAAAGTCGAATTTACGTCCCACGGTTCTTCCTCGTAGGATCAAAAAAGTCGAATTTACGTCCCACGGTTCTTCCTCGTAGGATCAAAAAAGTTAAATTTACTTCCCTCGGGTCCCACACGCATGTTCAAAAAAGGCTAATTTACTTCCCTCGGCTCTTCCTCGTAGGATCAAAAAAGTTGAATTTACTTCCCTCGGGTCCCACTCGCATGTTCAAAAAATTCGAATTTACTTCCCTCGGCTCTTCCTCGTAGGATCGAAAAAGTCGAATTTACGTCCCACGGTTCTTCCTCGTAGGATCAAAAAAGTCGAATTTACGTCCCACGGTTCTTCCTCGTAGGATCAAAAAAGTTAAATTTACTTCCCTCGGGTCCCACACGCATGTTCAAAAAAGGCTAATTTACTTCCCTCGGCTCTTCCTCGTAGGATCAAAAAAGTTAAATTTACTTCCCTCGGGTCCCACTCGCATGTTCAAAAAAGTCGAATTTACTTCCCTCGGCTCTTCCTCGTAGGATCAAAAAAGTCGAATTTACGTCCCACGGTTCTTCCTCGTAGGATCAAAAAAGTCGAATTTACGTCCCACGGTTCTTCCTCGTAGGATCAAAAATGTTAAATTTACTTCACTCGGGTCCCACTCGCACGTTCAAAAAAGGCGAATTTACTTCCCTCGGTTCTTCCCTGTAGGATCAAAAATGGTAAATTTACTTCCCTCGGGTCCCACTCGCATGTTCAAAAAAAGCGAATTTACTGCCCTCGGCTCTTCCTCGTAGGATCAAAAAAGTCGAATTTACGTCCCTCGGTTCTTCCTCGTAGGATCAAACAAGTTAAATTTACTTCCCTCGGGTCCCACACGCATGTTCAAAAAATTCGAATTTACTTCTCTCGGCTCTTCCTCGTAGGATCAAAAATGTTAAATTTACTTCCCTCGGGTCCCACACGCATGTTCAAAAAAGGCGAATTTACTTCCCTCGGTTCTTCCCTGTAGGATCAAAAAAGTTAAATTTACTTCCCTCGGGTCCCACTCGCATGTTCAAAAAAGGCGAATTTACTTCCCTCGGCTCTTCCTCGTAGGATCAAAAAAGTCGAATTTACGTCCCACGGTTCTTCCTCGTAGGATCAAAAAAGTTAAATTTACTTCCCTCGGGTCCCACTCGCATGTTCCAAAAATTCGAATTTACTTCCCTCGGCTGTTCATCGTAGGATCAAAATAGTCGAATTTACGTCCCGCGGTTCTTCCCTGTAGGATCAAAAAAGTCGAATTTACGTCCCACGGTTCTTCCTCGTAGGATCAAAAAAGTTAAATTTACTTCCCTCGGGTCCCACACGCATGTTCAAAAAAGGCTAATTTACTTCCCTCGGCTCTTCCTCGTAGGATCAAAAAAGTTGAATTTACTTCCCTCGGGTCCCACTCGCATGTTCAAAAAATTCGAATTTACTTCCCTCGGCTCTTCCTCGTAGGATCGAAAAAGTCGAATTTATGTCCAACGGTTCTTCCTCGTAGGATCAAAAATGTTAAATTTACTTTCTCCGGTCCCACTCGCATGTGCAAAAAAGGCGAATTTTCTTCCCTCGGTTCTTCCTCGTAGGATCAAAAAAGTCGAATTTACGTCCCACGGTTCTTCCTCGTAGGATCAAAAAAGTCTAATTTACGTCCCACGGTTCTTCCTCGTAGGATCAAAAAAGTTAAATTTACTTCGATCGGGTCCCACTCACTCGCATGTTCAAAAAAGGCGAATTTACTTCCCTCGGTTCTTCCCTGTAGGATCAAAAAAGTTAAATTTACTTCCCTCGGGTCCCACTCGCATGTTCAAAAAATTCGAATTTACTTCCCTCGGCTCTTCCTCGTAGGATCGAAAAAGTCGAATTTACGTCCCACGGTTCTTCCTCGTAGGATCAAAAATGTTAAATTTACTTCCCTCGGGTCCCACACGCATGTTCAAAAAAGGCTAATTTACTTCCCTCGGCTCTTCCTCGTAGGATCAAAAATGTTAAATTTACTTCCCTCGGGTCCCACACGCATGTTCAAAAAAGGCAAAATTACTTCCCTCGGTTCTTCCTCGTAGGATCAAAAAAGTTAAATTTACTTCGCTCGGGTCCCTCTCGCATGTTCAATAAATTCGAATTTACTTCCCTCGGCTCTTCCTCGTAGGATCAAAAATGTTAAATTTACTTCCCTCGGGTCCCACTCGCATGTTCAAAAAAAGGCGAATTTACTAACCTCGGCTCTTCCTCGTAGGATCAAAAATGTTAAATTTACTTCCCTCAGGTCCCACACGCATGTTCAAAAAAGGCAAATTTACTTCCCTCGGCTCTTCCTCGTAGGATCAAAAAAGTCGAATTTACGTCCCACGGTTCTTCCTCGTAGGATCAAAAAAGTCGAATTTACGTCCCACGGTTCTTCCTCGTAGGATCAAAAAAGTTCAATTTACTTCCCTCGGGTCCCACACGCATGTTTAAAAAATGGCGAATTTACTTCCCTCGGGTCACTCGCATGTTCCAAAAATTCGAATTTACTTCCCTCGGCTCTTCCTCGTAGGATCAAAAAAGTTGAATTTACTTCCCTCGACTCTTCCTCGTAGGATCAAAAAAGTCGAATTTACGTCCCACGGTTCTTCCTCGTAGGATCAAAAAAGTTAAATTTACTTCCCTCGGGTCCCACACGCATGTTCAAAAAAGGCTAATTTACTTCCCTCGGCTCTTCCTCGTAGGATCAAAAATGTTAAATTTACTTCCCTCGGGTCCCACTCGCATGTTCAAAAAAGGCGAATTTTCTTCCCTCGGTTCTTCCTCGTAGGATCAAAAAAGTCGAATTTACGTCCCACGGTTCTTCCTCGTAGGATCAAAAAAGTCGAATTTACGTCCCACGGTTCTTCCTCGTAGGATCAAAAAAGTTAAATTTACTTCCCTCGGGTCCCGCACGCATGTTCAAAAAAGGCTAATTTACTTCCCTCAGCTGTTCCTCGTAGGATCAAAAATGTTAAATCTACTTCCCTCGGGTCCCACTCGCATGTTCAAAAAAGGCGAATTTTCTTCCCTCGGTTCTTCCTCGTAGGATCAAAAAAGTCGAAATTACGTCCCACGGTTCTTGATGGTAGGATGAAAAAAGTTAAATGTACTTCCCTCGGGTCCCACACGCATGTTCAAAAAAGGCCAAATTACTTCCCTCGGTTCTTCCCTGTAGGATCAAAAATGTTAAATTTACTTCCCTCGGGTCCCACTCGCATGTTCAAAAAAGGCGAATTTACTTCCCTCGGTTCTTCCCTGTAGGATCAAAAAAGTTAAATTTACTTCCCTCGGGTCCCACTCGCATGTTCCAAAAAGGCGAATTTACTTCCCTCGGCTCTTCCTCGTAGGATCAAAAAAGTCGAATTTACGTCCCACGGTTCTTCCTCGTAGGATCAAAAAAGTTAAATTTACTTCCCTCGGGTCCCACTCGCATGTTCAAAAAAGTCGAATTTACTTCCCTCGGCTCTTCCTCGTAGGATCAAAAAAGTCGAATTTACTTCCCTCGGTTCTTCCTCGTAGGATCAAAAAAGTTAAATTTACTTCCCTCGGGTCCCACTCGCATGTTCAAAAAAGGCGAATTTACTTCCCTCGGCTCTTCCTCGTAGGATCAAAAAAGTCGAATTTACTTCCCTCGGCTCTTCCTCGTAGGATCAAAAAAGTTCAATTTACTTCCCTCGGGTCCCACACGCATGTTTAAAAAAGGCGAATTTTCTTCCCACGGTTCTTCCTCGTAGGATCAAAAAAGTCGAATTAACGTCCTACGGTTCTTCCTCGTAGGAACAAAAATGTTAAATTTACTTCCCTCGGGTCCCACACGCATGTTCAAAAAAGGCTAATTTACTTCCCTCTGCTCTTCCTCGTAGGATCAAAAATGTTAAATTTACTTCCCTCGGGTCCCACTCGCATGTTCAAAAAAGGCGAAATTACTTCCCTCGGTTCTTTCCTGTAGGATCAAAAAAGTTAAATTTACTTCCCTCGGGTCCCACACGCATGTCTAAAAAAGGCTTATTTACTTCCCTCGGCTGTTCCTCGTAGGTCAAAATAGTTGAATTTACGTCCCACGGTTCTTCCTCGTAGGATCAAAAAAGTCGTATTTACGACCCACGGTTCTTCCTCGCAGGATCAAAAATGTTAAATTTACTTCCCTCGGGTCCCACTCGCATGTTCAAAAAAGGCTAATTTACTTCCCTCGGCTCTTCCTCGTAGGATCAAAAATGTTAAATTTACTTCCCTCGGGTCCCACACGCATGTTCAAAAAATTCGAATTTACTTCCCTCGGCTCTTCCTCGTAGGATCAAAATAGTCGAATTTACGTCCCACGGTTCTTCCTCGTAGGATCAAAAAAGTTAAATTTACTTCCCTCGGGTCCCACACGCATGTTCAAAAAAGGCTAATTTACTTCCCTCGGCTCTTCCTCGTAGGATCAAAAAAGTTAAATTTACTGCCCTCGGGTCCCACTCGCATGTTCAAAAAATTCAAATTTACTTCCATCGTCTCTTCTTCGTAGGATCAAAAAAGTCGAATTTACGTCGCACGGTTCTTCCTCATAGGATCAAAAACGTTAAATTTACTTCCCTCGGGTCTCACACGCATGTTCAAAAAAGGCGAATTTACGTCCCACGGTTCTTCCTCGTAGGATCAAAAAAGGCGAAATTACTAACCTCGGCTCTTCCTCGTAGGATCAAAAATATTAAATTTACTTCCCTCGGTTCTTCCTCGTAGGATCAAAAAAGTTAAATTTACTTCCCTCGGGTCCCACCCGCATGTACAAAAAAGGCAAATTTTCTTCCCTCGGTTCTTCCTCGTAGGATCAAAAAAGTTAAATTTACTTCCCTCGGGTCCCACTCGCATGTTCAATTCGAATTTACTTCCCTCGGCTCTTCCTCGTAGGATCAAAAAAGTCGAATTTACGTCCCTCGGTTCTTCCTCGTAGGATCAAAAAAGTCGAATTTACTTCCCTCGGTTCTTCCTCGTAGGATCAAAAAAGTTAATTTACTTCCCTCGGGTCCCACTCGTTCAAAAAGGCGAATTTACTTCCCTCGGTCCCACTCGCATGTTCAAAAATTCGAATTTACTTCCCTCGGCTCTTCCTCGTAGGATCAAAAAAGTCGAATTTACTTCCTCGGTCCCACTCGTAGGATCGAAAAAGTCGAATTTACGTCCCACGGTTCTTCCTCGTAGGATCAAAAATGTTAAATTTACTTCCCTCGGGTCCCACACGCATGTTCAAAAAAGTCGAATTTACTTCCCTCGGCTCTTCCTCGTAGGATCAAAAAAGTTAAATTTACTTCCATCGGGTCCCACTCGCATGTTCAAGAAATTCGAATTTACTTCCCTCGACTCTTCCTCGTAGGATCAAAAAAGTCGAATTTACGTCCCACGGTTCTTCCTCGTAGGATCAAAAAAGTTAAATTTACTTCCCTCGGGTCCCACACGCATGTTCAATAAATTCGAATTTACTTCCCTCGGTTCTTCCTCGTAGGATCAAAAAAGTTAAATTTACTTCCCTCGGGTCCCACTCGCATGTTCAAAAAATTCGAATTTACTTCCCTCGGCTCTTCCTCGTAGGATCAAAAAAGTCGAATTTACGTCCCACGGTTCTTCCTCGTAGGATCAAAAAAGTCGAATTTACGTCCCACGGTTCTTCCTCGTAGGATCAAAAAAGTTAAATTTACTTCCCTCGGGTCCCACACGCATGTTCAAAAAAGGCGAATTTACTTCCCTCGGCTCTTCCTCGTAGGATCAAAAAAGTTAAATTTACTTCCCTCGGGTCCCACTCGCATGTTCAAAAAAGGCGAATTTTCTTCCCTCGGTTCTTCCTCGTAGGATCAAAAAAGTCGAATTTACGTCCCACGGTTCTTCCTCGTAGGATCAAAAAAGTCGAATTTACGTCCCACGGTTCTTCCTCGTAGGATCAAAAAAGTTAAATTTACTTCCCTCGGGTCCCACTCGCATGTTCAAAAAAAGGCGAATTTACTAACCTCGGCTCTTCCTCGTAGGATCAAAAATGTTAAATTTACTTCCCTCGGGTCCCACACGCATGTTCAAAAAAGGCTAATTTACTTCCCTCGGCTCTTCCTCGTAGGATCAAAAAAGTCGAATTTACGTCCCACGGTTCTTCCTCGTAGGATCAAAAAAGTTAAATTTACTTCCCTCGGGTCCCACTCGCATGTTCAAAAAATTCGAATTTACTTCCCTCGGCTCTTCCTCGTAGGATCAAAAAAGTCGAATTTACGTCCCACGGTTCTTCCTCGTAGGATCAAAAAAGTTAAATTTACTTCCCTCGGGTCCCACTCGCATGTTCAAAAAAGGCGAATTTACTTCCCTCGGTTCTTCCTCGTAGGATCAAAAAAGTCGAATTTGCGTCCCACGGTTCTTCCTCGTAGGATCAAAAAAGTCGAAATTACGTCCCACGGTTCTTCCTCGTAGGATCAAAAAAGTTAAATTTACTTCCCTCGGGTCCCACACGCATGTTCAAAAAAGGCCAAATTACTTCCCTCCGTTCTTCCCTGTAGGATCAAAAATGTTAAATTTACTTCCCTCGGGTCCCACACGCATGTTCAAAAAAGGCTAATTTACTTCCCTCGGCTCTTCCTCGTAGGATCAAAAAAGTCGAATTTACGTCCCACGGTTCTTCCTCGTAGGATCAAAAAAGTTAAATTTACTTCCATCGGGTCCCACACGCATGTTCAAAAAAGGCTAATTTACTTCCCTCAGCTCTTCCTCTTAGGATCAAAAAAGTTGAATTTACTTCCCTCGGGGCCCACTCGCATGTTCAAAAAATTCGAATTTACTTCCCTCGGCTCTTCCTCGTAGGATCGAAAAAGTCGAATTTACGTCCCACGGTTCTTCCTCGTAGGATCAATAAAGTTAAATTTACTTCCCTCGGGTCCCACACGCATGTTCAAAAAAGGCGAATTTACTTCCCTCGGCTCTTCCTCGTAGGATCAAAAAAGTCGAATTTACGTCCCACGGTTCTTCCTTGTAGGATCAAAAAAGTCGAATTTACGGCCCACGGTTCTTCCATGTAGGATCAAAAAAGTTCAATTTACTTCGATCGGGTACCACACGCATGTTTAAAAAAGGCGAATTTACTTCCCTCGGTTCTTCCTCGTAGGATCAAAAATGTTAAATTTACTTCCCTCGGGTCCCACACGCATGTTCAAAAAATTCGAATTTACTTCCCTCGGCTCTTCCTCGTAGGATCAAAAAAGTCGAATTTACGTCCCACGGTTCTTCCTCGTAGGATCAAAAAAGTTAAATTTACTTCCCTCGGGTCCCACACGCATGTTCAAAAAAGGCTAATTTACTTCCCTCGGCTCTTCCTCGTAGGATCAAACATGTTAAATTTACTTCCCTCGGGTCCCACACGCATGTTCAAAAAAGGCAAAATTACTTCCCTCGGTTCTTCCCTGTAGGATCAAAAAAGTTAAATTTACTTCCCTCGGGTCCCACTCGCATGTTCCAAAAATTCGAATTTACTTCCCTCGGCTGTTCCTCGTAGGATCAAAATAGTCGAATTTACGTCCCGCGGTTCTTCCCCGTAGGATCAAAAAAGTCGAATTTACGTCCCACCATTCTTCCTCGTAGGATCAAAAAAGTTAAATTTACTTCCCTCGGGTCCCACACGCATGTTCAAAAAAGGCTAATTTACTTCCCTCGGCTCTTCCTCGTAGGATCAAAAATGTTAAATTTACTTCCCTCGGGTCCCACTCGCATGTTCAAAAAATTCGAATTTACTTCCCTCGGCTCTTCCTCGTAGGATCAAAAAAGTCGAATTTACGTCCCCCGGTTCTTCCTCGTAGGATCAAAAAAGTTAAATTTACTTCCCTCGGGTCCCACTCGCATGTTCAAAAAAGGCGAATTTTCTTCCCTCGGTTCTTCCTCGTAGGATCAAAAAAGTCGAATTTGCGTCCCACGGTTCTTCCTCGTAGGATCAAAAAAGTCGAAATTACGTCCCACGGTTCTTCCTCGTAGGATCAAAAAAGTTAAATTTACTTCCCTCGGGTCCCACACGCAGGATCAAAAAAGTCGAATTTACGTCCCACGGTTCTTCCTCGTAGGATCAAAAATGTTAAATTTACTTCCCTCGGGTCCCACACGCATGTTCAAAAAAGGCTAATTTACTTCCCTCGGCTCTTCCTCGTAGGATCAAAAAAGTCGAATTTACGTCCCACGGTTCTTCCTCGTAGGATCAAAAATGTTAAATTTACTTCCCTCGGGTCCCACTCGCATGTTCAAAAAAGGCGAATTTACTTACCTCGGCTCTTCCTCGTAGGATCAAAAATGTTAAATTTACTTCCCTCGGGTCCCACACGCATGTTCAAAAAAGGCTAATTTACTTCCCTCCGTTCTTCCCTGTAGGATCAAATAAGTTAAATTTACTTCCCTCGGGTCCCACTCGCATGTTCAAAAAATTCGAATTTACTTCCCTCGGCTCTTCCTCGTAGGATCAAAAAAGTCGAATTTACTTCCCTCGCGTCCCACACGCATGTTCAAAAAAGGCGAATTTACTTCCCTCGGTTCTTCCCTGTAGGATCAAAAAAGTTACATTTACTTCCCTCGGGTCCCACACGCATGTTTAAAAAAGGCTAATTTACTTCCCTCGGCTGTTCCTCGTAGGATCAAAACAGTCGAATTTACGTCCCACAGTTCTTCCTCGTAGGATCAAAAAAGTCGAATTTACTTCCCTCGGCTCTTCCTCGTAGGATCGAAAAAGTCGAATTTACGTCCCACGGTTCTTCCTCGTAGGATCAAAAATGTTAAATTTACTTCCCTCGGGTCCCACTCGCATGTTCAAAAAAGGCGAATTTACTTCCCTCGGTTCTTCCTCGTAGGATCAAAAAAGTCGAATTTACGTCCCACGGTTCTTCCTCGTAGGATCAAAAAAGTCGAATTTACGTCCCACGGTTCTTCCTCGTAGGATCAAAAAAGTTAAATTTACTTCCCTCGGGTCCCACACGCATGTTCAAAAAAGGCTAATTTACTTCCCTCGGCTCTTCCTCGTAGGATCAAAAATGTTAAATTTACTTCCCTCGGGTCCCACTCGCATGTTCAAAAAAGTCGAATTTACTTCCCTCGGCTCTTCCTCGTAGGATCGAAAAAGTCGAATTTACGTCCCACGGTTCTTCCTCGTAGGATCAAAAATGTTAAATTTACTTCCCTCGGGTCCCACACGCATGTTCAAAAAAGGCTAATTTACTTCCCTCGGCTCTTCCACGTAGGATCAAAAATGTTAAATTTACTTCCCTCGGGTCCCACTCGCATGTTCAAAAAAGGCGAATTTACTTACCTCGGTTCTTCCTCGTAGGATCAAATAAGTTAAATTTACTTCCCTCGGGTCCCACTCGCATGTTCAAAAAATTCGAATTTACTTCCCTCGGCTCTTCCTCGTAGGATCAAAAAAGTCGAATTTACTTCCCTCGCGTCCCACACGTATGTTCAAAAAAGGCGAATTTACTTCCCTCGGTTCTTCCCTGTAGGATCAAAAAAGTTAAATTTACTTCCCTCGGGTCCCACTCGCATGTTCCTAAAAGGCGAATTTTCTTCGCTTGGCTCTTCCTCGTAGGATCAAAAAAGTCGAATTTACTTCCCTCGGCTCTTCCTCGTAGGATCAAAAAAGTCGAATTTACTTCCCTCGGCTCTTCCTCGTAGGATCAAAAAAGTCGAATTTACTTCCCTCGGTTCTTCCTCGTAGGATCAAAAATGTTAAATTTACTTCCCTCGGGTCCCACTCGCAAGTTCAAAAAAAGGCGAATTTACTTACCTCGGCTCTTCCTCGTAGGATCAAAAAAGTCGAATTTACGTCCCACGGTTCTTCCTCGTAGGATCAAAAAAGTCGAATTTACGTCCCACGGTTCTTCCTCGTAGGATCAAAAAAGTTAAATTTACTTCCCTCGGGTCCCACACGCATGTTCAAAAAAGGCTAATTTACTTCCCTCGGCTCTTCCTCGTAGGATCAAAAATGTTAAATTTACTTCCCTCGGGTCCCACTCGCATGTTCAAAAAAGGCGAATTTACTTCCCTCGGCTCTTCCTCGTAGGATCAAAAAAGTCGAATTTACGTCCCACGGTTCTTCCTCGTAGGATCAAAAAAGTTAAATTTACTTCCCTCGGGTCCCACACGCATGTTCAAAAAAGGCGAATTTACTTCCCTCGGTTCTTCCCTGTAGGATCAAAAAAGTTAAATTTACTTCCCTCGGGTCCCACTCGCATGTTCAAAA
The DNA here is from genome assembly GCA_030407085.1 of Trichopria drosophilae. Lineage (NCBI taxonomy): Eukaryota > Metazoa > Arthropoda > Insecta > Hymenoptera > Diapriidae > Trichopria > Trichopria drosophilae. Next base: position 121,223,276 of record CM059582.1, on the reverse strand, counting down.
AAGGCGAATTTACTTCCCTCGGTTCTTCCTCGTAGGATCAAAAAAGTTAAATTTACTTCCCTCGGGTCCCACTCGCATGTTCAAAAAAGGCGAATTTACTTCCCTCGGTTCTTCCTCGTAGGATCAAAAAAGTCGAATTTACGTCCCTCGGTTCTTCCTCGTAGGATCAAAAAAGTCGAATTTACGTCCCACGGTTCTTCCTCGTAGGATCAAAAAAGTTAAATTTACTTCCCTCGGGTCCCACACGCATGTTCAAAAAAGGCGAATTTACGTCCCTCGGCTCTTCCTCGTAGGATCAAAAAAGTTAAATTTACTTCCCTCGGGTCCCACTCGCATGTTCAAAAAATTCGAATTTACTTCCCTCGGCTCTTCTTCGTAGGATCAAAAAAGTTAAATTTACTTCCCTAGGGTCCCACTCCCATGTTCAAAAAATTCGCATTAACTTCCCTCGGTTCTTCCTCGTAGGATCAAAAAAGTTAAATTTACTTCCCTCGGGTCCCACTCGCATGTTCAAAAAATTCGAATTTACTTCCCTCGGTTCTTCCTCGTAGGATCAAAAAAGTTAAATTTACTTCCCTCGGGTCCCCCTCCTATGTTCACAAAAGTTTAATTTACTTCCCTCGGGTCTCCCTCGTAGGATCAAAAAAGTCGAATTTACGTCCCACGGTTCTTCCTTGTAGGATCAAAAAAGTTAAATTTACTTCCCTCGGGTCCCACACGCATGTTCAAAAAAGGCGAATTTACTTCCCTCGGTTCTTCCTCGTAGGATCAAAAATGTTAAATTTACTTCCCTCGGGTCCCACTCGCATGTTCAAAAAAGGCGAATTTACTTCTCTCGGCTCTTCCTCGTAGGATCAAAAAAGTCGAATTTACGTCCCACGGTTCTTCCTCGTAGGATCAAAAAAGTTCAATTTACTTCCCTCGGGTCCCACACGCATGTTTAAAAAAGGCGAATTTACTTCCCTCGGTTCTTCCCCGTAGGATCAAAAAAGTTAAATTTACTTCCCTCGGGTCCCACTCGCATGTTCAAAAAAGGCTAATTTACTTCCCTCGGCTCTTCCTCGTAGGATCAAAAATGTTAAATTTACTTCCCTCGGGTCCCACTCGCATGTTCAAAAAAGGCGAATTTACTTACTTCGGCTCTTCCTCGTAGGATCGAAAAAGTCGAATTTACGTCCCACGATTCTTCCTCGTAGGATCAAAAAAGTTCAATTTACTTCCCTCGGGTCCCACACGCATGTTTTAAAAAGGCGAATTTACTTCCCTCGGTTCTTCCCTGTAGGATCAAAAAAGTTAAATTTACTTCCCTCGGGTCCCACACGCATGTTTAAAAAAGGCTAATTTACTTCCCTCGGCTGTTCCTCGTAGGATCAAAACAGTCGAATTTCTTCCCTCGTAGGATCAAAAAAGTCGAATTTACGTCCCACGGTTCTTCCTCATAGGATCAAAAATGTTAAATTTACTTCCCTCGCGTCCCACACGCATGTTCAAAAAAGGCGAATTTACTTCCCTCGGTTCTTCCCTGTAGGATCAAAAAAGTTAAATTTACTTCCCTCGGGTCCCACACGCATGTTTAAAAAAGGCTAATTTACTTCCCTCGGCTGTTCCTCGTAGGATCAAAATAGTCGAATTTACGTCCCACGGTTCTTCCTCGTAGGATCAAAAAAGTCGAATTTACGACCCACGGTTCTTCCTCGCAGGATCAAAAAAGTTAAATTTACTTCCCTCGGGTCCCACACGCATGTTCAAAAAAGGCTAATTTACTTCCCTCGGTTCTTCCTCGTAGGATCAAAAAAGTCGAATTTACTTCCCTCGGTTCTTCCTCGTAGGATCAAAAAAGTCGAATTTACTTCCCTCGGTTCTTCCTCGTAGGATCAAAAAAGTCGAATTTACGTCCCACGGTTCTTCCTCGTAGGATCAAAAAAGTTAAATTTACTTCCCTCGGGTCCCACATGCATGTTCAAAAAAGGCTAATTTACTTCCCTCAGCTCTTCCTCGTAGGATCAAAAAATTCGAATCTACATCCCACGGTTCTTCCTCGTAGGATCAAAAAAGTTGAATTTACTTCCCTCGGCTCTTCCTCGTAGGATCAAAAAAGTTAAATTTACTTCCATCGGGTCCCACTCGCATGTTCAAGAAATTCGAATTTACTTCCCTCGGCTCTTCCTCGTAGGATCAAAAAAGTCGAATTTACGTCCCACGGTTCTTCCTCGTAGGATCAAAAAAGTCGAATTTACGTCCCACGGTTCTTCCTCGTAGGATCAAAAAAGTTAAATTTACTTCCCTCGGGTCCCACACGCATGTTCAAAAAAGGCTAATTTACTTCCCTCAGCTCTTCCTCTTAGGATCAAACATGTTAAATTTACTTCCCTCGGGTCCCACACGCATGTTCAAAAAAGGCAAAATTACTTCCCTCGGTTCTTCCCTGTAGGATCAAAAAAGTTAAATTTACTTCGCTCGGGTCCCACTCGCATGTTCCAAAAATTCGAATTTACTTCCCTCGGCTGTTCATCGTAGGATCAAAATAGTCGAATTTACGTCCCGCGGTTCTTCCCTGTAGGATCAAAAAAGTCGAATTTACGTCCCACCATTCTTCCGCGTAGGATCAAAAAAGTTAAATTTACTTCCCTCGGGTCCCACACGCATGTTCAAAAAGGCTAATTTACTTCCCTCGGCTCTTCCTCGTAGGATCAAAAAAGTTGAATTTACTTCCCTCGGGGCCCACTCGCATGTTCAAAAAATTCGAATTTACTTCCCTCGGCTCTTCCTCGTAGGATCGAAAAAGTCGAATTTACGTCCCACGGTTCTTCCTCGTAGGATCAAAAATATTAAATCTACTTCCCTCGGGTCCCACTCGCATGTTCAAAAAAGGCGAATTTTCTTCCCTCGGTTCTTCCTCGTAGGATCAAAAAAGTCGAATTTGCGTCCCACGGTTCTTCCTCGTAGGATCAAAAAAGTCGAAATTACGTCCCACGGTTCTTCCTCGTAGGATCAAAAAAGTTAAATTTACTTCCCTCGGGTCCCACACGCATGTTCAAAAAAGGCCAAATTACTTCCCTCCGTTCTTCCCTGTAGGATCAAAAATGTTAAATTTACTTCCCTCGGGTCCCACACGCATGTTCAAAAAAGGCTAATTTACTTCCCTCGGCTCTTCCTCGTAGGATCAAAAAAGTCGAATTTACGTCCCACGGTTCTTCCTCGTAGGATCAAAAAAGTTAAATTTACTTCCCTCGGGTCCCACACGCATGTTCAAAAAAGGCTAATTTACTTCCCTCAGCTCTTCCTCTTAGGATCAAACATGTTAAATTTACTTCCCTCGGGTCCCACACGCATGTTCAAAAAAGGCAAAATTACTTCCCTCGGTTCTTCCCTGTAGGATCAAAAAAGTTAAATTTACTTCGCTCGGGTCCCACTCGCATGTTCAAAAAATTCGAATTTACTTCCCTTGGCTCTTCCTCGTAGGATCAAAAAAGTCGAATTTACGTCCCACGGTTCTTCCTCGTAGGATCAAAAAAGTCGAATTTACGTCCCACGGTTCTTCCTCGTAGGATCAAAAAAGTTCAATTTACTTCCCTCGGGTCCCACACGCATGTTTAAAAAATGGCGAATTTATTTCCCTCGGGTCGCGCGCATGTTCCAAAAATTCGAATTTACTTCCCTCGGCTGTTCCTCGTAGGATCAAAATAGTCGAATTTACGTCCCACGGTTCTTCCTCGTAGGATCAAAAAAGTCGAATTTACGTCCCACGGTTCTTCCTCGTAGGATCAAAAAAGTTAAATTTACTTCCCTCGGGTCCCACTCGCATGTTCAAAAAAGGCGAATTTACTTCCCTCGGCTCTTCCTCGTAGGATCAAAAAAGTCGAATTTACGTCCCACGGTTCTTCCTCGTAGGATCAAAAAAGTCGAATTTACGTCCCACGGTTCTTCCTCGTAGGATCAAAAAAGTTAAATTTACTTCCCTCGGGTCCCACACGCATGTTCAAAAAAGGCTAATTTACTTCCCTCGGCTCTTCCTCGTAGGATCAAAAATGTTAAATTTACTTCCCTCGGGTCCCACACGCATGTTCAAAAAAGGCGAATTTACTTCCCTCGGCTCTTCCTCGTAGGATCAAAAAAGTCGAATTTACGTCCCACGGTTCTTCCTCGTAGGATCAAAAAAGTTAAATTTACTTCCCTCGGGTCCCACACGCATGTTCAAAAAAGGCTAATTTACTTCCCTCAGCTCTTCCTCGTAGGATCAAAAATGTTAAATTTACTTCCCTCGGGTCCCACACGCATGTTCAAAAAAGGCAAAATTACTTCCCTCGGTTCTTCCCTGTAGGATCAAAAAAGTTAAATTTACTTCCCTCGGGTCCCACTCGCATGTTCAAAAAATTCGAATTTACTTCCCTCGGCTCTTCCTCGTAGGATCAAAAAAGTCGAATTTACGTCCCACGGTTCTTCCTCGTAGGATCAAAAAAGTTAAATTTACTTCCCTCGGGTCCCACACGCATGTTCAAAAAAGGCTAATTTACTTCCCTCGGCTCTTCCTCGTAGGATCAAAAAAGTCGAATTAACGTCCCACGGTTCTTCCTCGTAGGATCAAAAAAGTCGAATTTACGTCCCACGGTTCTTCCTCGTAGGATCAAAAAAGTTAAATTTACTTCCCTCGGGTCCCACACGCATGTTCAAAAAAGGCTAATTTACTTCCCTCGGCTCTTCCTCGTAGGATCAAAAATGTTAAATTTACTTCCCTTGTGTCCCACACGCATGTTCAAAAAATTCGAATTTACTTCCCTCGGCTCTTCCTCGTAGGATCAAAATAGTCGAATTTACGTCCCACGGTTCTTCCTCGTAGGATCAAAAAAGTTAAATTTACTTCCCTCGGGTCCCACACGCATGTTTAAAAAAGGCTAATTTACTTCCCTCGGCTCTTCCTCGTAGGATCAAAATAGTCGAATTTACGTCCCACGGTTCTTCCTCGTAGGATCAAAAAAGTCGAATTTACGTCCCACGGTTCTTCCTCGTAGGATCAAAAAAGTTAAATTTACTTCCCTCGGGTCCCACACGCATGTTCAAAAAAGGCGAATTCACTTCCCTCGGTTCTTCTTCATAGGATCAAAAAAGTTAAATTTACTTCCCTCGGGTCCCACTCGCATGTTCAAAAAATTCGAATTTACTTCCCTCGGCTCTTCCTCGTAGGATCAAAAAAGTCGAATTTACGTCCCACGGTTCTTCCTTGTAGGATCAAAAAAGTTAAATTTACTTCCCTCGGGTCCCACTCGCATGTTCAAAAAATTCGAATTTACTTCCCTCGGCTCTTCCTCGTAGGATCAAAAAAGTCGAATTTACTTCCCACGGTTCTTCCTCGTAGGATCAAAAAAGTCGAATTTACGGCCCACGGTTCTTCCATGTAGGATCAAAAAAGTTCAATTTACTTCGATCGGGTACCACACGCATGTTTAAAAAAGGCGAATTTACTTCCCTCGGTTCTTCCCTGTAGGATCAAAAAAGTTAAATTTACTTCCCTCGGGTCCCACACGCATGTTCAAAAAAGGCTAATTTACTTCCCTCTGCTCTTCCTCATAGGATCAAAAATGTTAAATTTACTTCCCTCGGGTCCCACTCGCATGTTCAAAAAATTCAAATTTACTGCCCTCGGCTCTTCCTCGTAGGATCAAAAAAGTCGAATTTACGTCCCACGGTTCTTCCTCATAGGATCAAAAAAGTTAAATTTACTTCCCTCGGGTCCCACACGCATGTTCAAAAAAGGCGAATTTACTTCCCTCGGCTCTTCCTCGTAGGATCAAAAAAGGCGAAATTACTTCCCTCGGCTCTTCCTCGTAGGATCAAAAAAGTCGAATTTACTTCCCTCGGTTCTTCCTCGTAGGATCAAAAAAGTTAAATTTACTTCCCTCGGGTCCCACTCGCATGTTCAAAAAAGGCGAATTTTCTTCCCTCGGTTCTTCCTCGTAGGATCAAAAAAGTCGAATTTGCGTCCCACGGTTCTTCCTCGTAGGATCAAAAAAGTCGAAATTACGTCCCACGGTTCTTCCTCGTAGGATCAAAAAAGTTAAATTTACTTCCCTCGGGTCCCACACGCATGTTCAAAAAAGGCTAATTTACTTCCCTCCGTTCTTCCTCGTAGGATCAAAAATGTTAAATTTACTTCCCTCGGGTCCCACACGCATGTTCAAAAAAGGCTAATTTACTTCCCTCGGCTCTTCCTCGTAGGATCAAAAAAGTCGAATTTACGTCCCACGGTTCTTCCTCGTAGGATCAAAAAAGTTAAATTTACTTCCCTCGGGTCCCACACGCATGTTCAAAAAAGGCTAATTTACTTCCCTCAGCTCTTCCTCTTAGGATCAAACATGTTAAATTTACTTCCCTCGGGTCCCACACGCATGTTCAAAAAAGGCAAAATTACTTCCCTCGGTTCTTCCCTGTAGGATCAAAAAAGTTAAATTTACTTCGCTCGGGTCCCACTCGCATGTTCAAAAAATTCGAATTTACTTCCCTTGGCTCTTCCTCGTAGGATCAAAAAAGTTATATTTACTTCCCTCGGGTCCCACTCGCATGTTCAAAAAAAGGCGAATTTACTAACCTCGGCTCTTCCTCGTAGGATCAAAAATGTTAAATTTACTTCCCTCTGGTCCCACACGCATGTTCAAAAAAGGCTAATTTACTTCCCTCGGCTCTTCCTCGTAGGATCAAAAAAGTCGAATTAACGTCCCACGGTTCTTCCTCGTAGGATCAAAAAAGTCGAATTTACGTCCCACGGTTCTTCCTCGTAGGATCAAAAAAGTTCAATTTACTTCCCTCGGGTCCCACACGCATGTTTAAAAAATGGCGAATTTACTTCCCTCTGGTCACTCGCATGTTCCAAAAATTCGAATTTACTTCCCTCGGCTGTTCCTCGTAGGATCAAAATAGTCGAATTTACGTCCCGCGGTTCTTCCCCGTAGGATCAAAAAAGTCGAATTTACGTCCCACCATTCTTCCTCGTAGGATCAAAAAAGTTAAATTTACTTCCCTCGGGTCCCACACGCATGTTCAAAAAAGGCTAATTTACTTCCCTCGGCTCTTCCTCGTAGGATCAAAAAAGTCGAATTTACGTCCCACGGTTCTTCCTCGTAGGATCAAAAAAGTCAAATTTACGTCCCATGGTTCTTCCTCGTAGGATCAAAAAAGTTATATTTACTTCCCTCGGGTCCCACTCGCATGTTCAAAAAAAGGCGAATTTACTAACCTCGGCTCTTCCTCGTAGGATCAAAAATGTTAAATTTACTTCCCTCAGGTCCCACACGCATGTTCAAAAAAGGCTAATTTACTTCCCTCGGCTCTTCCTCGTAGGATCAAAAAAGTCGAATTTACGTCCCACGGTTCTTCCTCGTAGGATCAAAAAAGTTAAATTTACTTCCCTCGGGTCCCACACGCATGTTCAAAAAAGGCTAATTTACTTCCCTCAGCTCTTCCTCTTAGGATTAAACATGTTAAATTTACTTCCCTCGGGTCCCACACGCATGTTCAAAAAAGGCAAAATTACTTCCCTCGGTTCTTCCCTGTAGGATCAAAAAAGTTAAATTTACTTCGCTCTGGTCCCACTCGCATGTTCAAAAAATTCGAATTTACTTCCCTTGGCTCTTCCTCGTAGGATCAAAAAAGTCGAATTTACGTCCCCCGGTTCTTCCTCGAAGGATCAAAAAAGTTAAATTTACTTCCCTCGGGTCCCACTCGCATGTTCCAAAAATTCGAATTTACTTCCCTCGGCTGTTCATCGTAGGATCAAAATAGTCGAATTTACGTCCCGCGGTTCTTCCCTGTAGGATCAAAAAAGTCGAATTTACGTCCCACCATTCTTCCGCGTAGGATCAAAAAAGTTAAATTTACTTCCCTCGGGTCCCACACGCATGTTCAAAAAGGCTAATTTACTTCCCTCGGCTCTTCCTCGTAGGATCAAAAAAGTTGAATTTACTTCCCTCGGGGCCCACTCGCATGTTCAAAAAATTCGAATTTACTTCCCTCGGCTCTTCCTCGTAGGATCAAAAAAGTCGAATTTACGTCCCACGGTTCTTCCTCGTAGGATCAAAAAAGTTAAATTTACTTCCCTCGGGTCCCACTCGCATGTTCAAAAAAGGCGAATTTTCTTCCCTCGGTTCTTCCTCGTAGGATCAAAAAAGTCGAATTTACGTCCCACGGTTCTTCCTCGTAGGATCAAAAAAGTCGAATTTACGTCCCACGGTTCTTCCTCGTAGGATCAAAAAAGTTAAATTTACTTCCCTCGGGTCCCACACGCATGTTCAAAAAAGGCCAAATTACTTCCCTCGGTTCTTCCCTGTAGGATCAAAAATGTTAAATTTACTTCCCTCGGGTCCCACACGCATGTTCAAAAAAGGCTAATTTACTTCCCTCGGCTCTTCCTCGTAGGATCAAAAAAGTCGAATTTACGTCCCACGGTTCTTCCTCGTAGGATCAAAAAAGTTAAATTTACTTCCCTCGGGTCCCACACGCATGTTCAAAAAAGGCTAATTTACTTCCCTCAGCTCTTCCTCGTAGGATCAAAAAAGTTAAATTTACTTCCCTCGGGTCCCACACGCATGTTCAAAAAAGGCAAATTTACTTCCCTCGGTTCTTCCCTGTAGGATCAAAAAAGTTAAATTTACTTCCCTCGGGTCCCACTCGCATGTTCAAAAAATTCGAATTTACTTCCCTCGGCTCTTCCTCGTAGGATCAAAAAAGTTAAATTTACTTCCCTCGGGTCCCACACGCATGTTCAAAAAAGGCTAATTTACTTCCCTCGGCTCTTCCTCGTAGGATCAAAAATGTTAAATTTACTTCCCTCGGGTCCCACACGCATGTTCAAAAAAGGCTAATTTACTTCCCTCGGCTCTTCCTCGTAGGATCAAAAAAGTCGAATTTACGTCCCACGGTTCTTCCTCGTAGGATCAAAAAAGTCGAATTTACGTCCCACGGTTCTTCCTCGTAGGATCAAAAAAGTTCAATTTACTTCCCTCGGGTCCCACACGCATGTTTAAAAAATGGCGAATTTACTTCCCTCTGGTCACTCGCATGTTCCAAAAATTCGAATTTACTTCCCTCGGCTGTTCCTCGTAGGATCAAAATAGTCGAATTTACGTCCCGCGGTTCTTCCCCGTAGGATCAAAAAAGTCGAATTTACGTCCCACCATTCTTCCTCGTAGGATCAAAAAAGTTAAATTTACTTCCCTCGGGTCCCACACGCATGTTCAAAAAAGGCTAATTTACTTCCCTCGGCTCTTCCTCGTAGGATCAAAAAAGTCGAATTTACGTCCCACGGTTCTTCCTCGTAGGATCAAAAAAGTTAAATTTACTTCCCTCAGCTTTTCCTAATAGGATCAAACATGTTAAATTTACTTCCCTCGGGTCCCACACGCATGTTCAAAAAAGGCTAATTTACTTCCCTCGGCTCTTCCTCGTAGGATCAAAAAAGTCGAATTTACGTCCCACGGTTCTTCCTCGTAGGATCAAAAAAGTTAAATTTACTTCGCTCGGGTCCCACTCGCATGTTCAAAAAATTCGAATTTACTTCCCTTGGCTCTTCCTCGTAGGATCAAAAAAGTTATATTTACTTCCCTCGGGTCCCACTCGCATGTTCAAAAAAAGGCGAATTTACTAACCTCGGCTCTTCCTCGTAGGATCAAAAATGTTAAATTTACTTCCCTCGGGTCCCACTCGCATGTTCCAAAAAGGCGAATTTACTTCCCTCGGCTCTTCCTCGTAGGATCAAAAAAGTCGAATTTACGGCCACGGTTCTTCCTCGTAGGATCAAAAAAGTTCAATTTACTTCCCTCGGGTCCCACACGCATGTTTAAAAAAGGCGAATTTACTTCCCTCGGCTCTTCCTCGTAGGATCAAAAAAGTCGAATTTACGTCCCACGGTTCTTCCTCGTAGGATCAAAAAAGTCGAATTTACGTCCCACGGTTCTTCCTCGTAGGATCAAAAAAGTTAAATTTACTTCCCTCGGGTCCCACACGCATGTTCAAAAAAGGCAAAATTACTTCCCTCGGTTCTTCCCTGTAGGATCAAAAAAGTTAAATTTACTTCCCTCGGGTCCCACTCGCATGTTCAAAAAAGGCTAATTTACTTCCCTCGGCTGTTCCTCGTAGGATCAAAATAGTCGAATTTACGTCCCACGGTTCTTCCTCGTAGGATCAAAAAAGTCGAATTTACGTCCCTCGGTTCTTCCTCGTAGGATCAAAAAAGTCGAATTTACGTCCCACGGTTCTTCCTCGCAGGATCAAAAAAGTCGAATTTACGTCCCACGGTTCTTCCTCGTAGGATCAAAAAAGTCGAATTTACGTCCCACGGTTCTTCCTCGTAGGATTAAAAATGTTAAATTTACTTCCCTCGCGTCCCACACGCATGTTCAAAAAAGGCGAATTTACTTCCCTCGGTTCTTCCCTGTAGGATCAAAAAAGTTAAATTTACTTCCCTCGGGTCCCACACGCATGTCTAAAAAAGGCTTATTTACTTCCCTCGGCTGTTCCTCGTAGGTCAAAAAAGTCGAATTTACGTCCCACGGTTCTTCCTCGTAGGATCAGAAAAGTTCAATTGACTTCCCTCGGGTCCCACACGCATGTTTAAAAAAGGCGTATTTACTTCCCTCGGCTCTACCTCGTAGGATCAAAAAAGTTAAATTTACTTCCCTCCGGTCCCACTCGCATGTTCAAAAAAGGCGAATTTACTTCTCTCGGCTCTTCCTCGTAGGATCAAAAATGTTAAATTTACTTCCCTCGGGTCCCACACGCATGTTCAAAAAAGGCGAATTTACTTCCCTCGGTTCTTCCTCGTAGGATCAAAAAAGTTAAATTTACTTCCCTCGGGTCCCACTCGCATGTTCAAAAAAGGCTAATTTACTTCCCTCGGCTCTTCCTCGTAGGATCAAAAAAGTCGAATTTACGTCCCACGGTTCTTCCTCGTAGGATCAAAAAAGTCGAATTTACGTCCCACGGTTCTTCCTCGTAGGATCAAAAAAGTTAAATTTACTTCCCTCGGGTCCCACACGCATGTTCAAAAAAGGCTAATTTACTTCCCTCGGCTCTTCCTCGTAGGATCAAAAAAGTCGAATTTACGTCCCACGGTTCTTCCTCGTAGGATCAAAAAAGTCGAATTTACGTCCCTCGGTTCTTCCTCGTAGGATCAAAAAAGTCGAATTTACGTCCCACGGTTCTTCCTCGTAGGATCAAAAAAGTTAAATTTACTTCCCTCGGGTCCCACACGCATGTTTAAAAAAGGCTAATTTACTTCCCTCGGCTGTTCCTCGTAGGATCAAAATAGTCGAATTTACGTCCCACGGTTCTTCCTCGTAGGATCAAAAAAGGCGAATTTACTTCCCTCGGCTGTTCCTTGTAGGATCAAAAAAGTTAAATTTACTTCCCTCGGGTCCCACACGCATGTTCAAAAAAGGCTAATTTACTTCCCTCGGCTCTTCCTCGTAGGATCAAAAAAGTCGAATTTACGTCCCACGGTTCTTCCTCGTAGGATCAAAAAAGTCAAATTTACGTCCCACGGTTCTTCCTCGTAGGATCAAAAAAGTTAAATTTACTTCCCTCGGGTCCCACACGCATGTTCAAAAAAGGCTAATTTACTTCCCTCGGCTCTTCCTCGTAGGATCAAAAAAGTTAAATTTACTTCCCTCGGGTCCCACACGCATGTTCAAAAAAGGCAAAATTACTTCCCTCGGTTCTTCCCTGTAGGATCAAAAAAGTTAAATTTACTTCGCTCTGGTCCCACTCGCATGTTCAAAAAATTCGAATTTACTTCCCTTGGCTCTTCCTCGTAGGATCAAAATAGTCGAATTTACGTCCCGCGGTTCTTCCCTGTAGGATCAAAAAAGTCGAATTTACGTCCCACCATTCTTCCGCGTAGGATCAAAAAAGTTAAATTTACTTCCCTCGGGTCCCACACGCATGTTCAAAAAGGCTAATTTACTTCCCTCGGCTCTTCCTCGTAGGATCAAAAAAGTTGAATTTACTTCCCTCGGGGCCCACTCGCATGTTCAAAAAATTCGAAATTACTTCCCTCGGCTCTTCCTCGTAGGATCGAAAAAGTCGAATTTACGTCCCCCGGTTCTTCCTCGAAGGATCAAAAAAGTTAAATTTACTTCCCTCGGGTCCCACTCGCATGTTCCAAAAATTCGAATTTACTTCCCTCGGCTGTTCATCGTAGGATCAAAAAAGTCGAATTTGCGTCGCACGGTTCTTCCTCGTAGGATCAAAAAAGTCGAAATTACGTCCCACGGTTCTTCCTCGTAGGATCAAAAAAGTTAAATTTACTTCCCTCGGGTCCCACACGCATGTTCAAAAAAAGGCAAATTTACTTCCCTCGGCTCTTCCTCGTAGGATCAAAAATGTTAAATTTACTTCCCTCGGGTCCCACTCGCATGTTCAAAAAAGGCGAATTTACTTCCCTCGGCTCTTCCTCGTAGGATCAAAAAAGTCGAATTTACGTCCCACGGTTCTTCCTCGTAGGATCAAAAAAGTTAAATTTACTTCCCTCGGGTCCCACACGCATGTTCAAAAAAGGCGAATTTACTTCCCTCGGTTCTTCCCTGTAGGATCAAAAAAGTTAAATTTACTTCCCTCGGGTCCCACTCGCATGTTCAAAAAAGGCGAATTTACTTCCCTCGGTTCTTCCCTGTAGGATCAAAAAATGTTAAATTTACTTCCCTCGGGTCCCACACGCATGTTCAAAAAAAGCGAATTTTCTTCCATCGGTTCTTCCTCCAAGGATCAAAAAAGGCTAATTTACTTCCCTCGGCTCTTCCTCGTAGGATCAAAAAAGTCGAATTTACGTCCCACGGTTCTTCCTCGTAGGATCAAAAAAGTTAAATTTACTTCCCTCGGGTCCCACATGCATGTTCAAAAAAGGCTAATTTACTTCCCTCAGCTCTTCCTCGTAGGATCAAAAAATTCGAATCTACTTCCCTCGGCTCTTCCTCGTAGGATCGAAAAAGTCGAATTTACATCCCACGGTTCTTCCTCGTAGGATCAAAAAAGTTGAATTTACTTCCCTCGGCTCTTCCTCGTAGGATCAAAAAAGTTAAATTTACTTCCATCGGGTCCCACTCGCATGTTCAAGAAATTCGAATTTACTTCCCTCGACTCTTCCTCGTAGGATCAAAAAAGTCGAATTTACGTCCCACGGTTCTTCCTCGTAGGATCAAAAAAGTCGAATTTACGTCCCACGGTTCTTCCTCGTAGGATCAAAAAAGTTAAATTTACTTCCCTCGGGTCCCACTCGCATGTTCAAAAAAAGGCGAATTTACTAACCTCGGCTCTTCCTCGTAGGATCAAAAATGTTAAATTTACTTCCCTCGGGTCCCACTCGCATGTTCAAAAAATTCGAATTTACTTCCCTCGGCTCTTCCTCGTAGGATCAAAAAAGTCGAATTTACGTCCCACGGTTCTTCCTCGTAGGATCAAAAAAGTTAAATTTACTTCCCTCGGGTCCCACACGCATGTTCAAAAAAGGCTAATTTACTTCCCTCGGCTCTTCCTCGTAGGATCAAAAATGTTAAATTTACTTCCCTCGGGTCCCACACGCATGTTCAAAAAAGGCGAATTTACTTCCCTCGGTTCTTCCTCGTAGGATCAAAAAAGTTAAATTTACTTCCCTCGGGTCCCACTCGCATGTTCAAAAAAGGCGAATTTACTTCCCTCGGCTCTTCCTCGTAGGATCAAAAAAGTCGAATTTACGTCCCACGGTTCTTCCTCGTAGGATCAAAAAAGTTAAATTTACTTCCCTCGGGTCCCACTCGCATGTTCAAAAAAGGCGAATTTACTTCCCTCGGCTCTTCCTCGTAGGATCAAAAAAGTCGAATTTACGTCCCACGGTTCTTCCTCGTAGGATCAAAAAAGTCGAATTTACGTCCCACGGTTCTTCCTCGTAGGATCAAAAAAGTTAAATTTACTTCCCTCGGGTCCCACACGCATGTTCAAAAAAGGCTAATTTACTTCCCTCGGCTCTTCCTCGTAGGATCAAAAAAGTTAAATTTACTTCCCTCGGGTCCCACTCGCATGTTCAAAAAATTCGAATTTACTTCCCTTGGCTCTTCCTCGTAGGATCAAAAAAGTCGAATTTACGTCCCCCGGTTCTTCCTCGTAGGATCAAAAAAGTTAAATTTACTTCCCTCGGGTCCCACTCGCATGTTCAAAAAAGGCGAATTTACTTCCCTCGGTTCTTCCTCGTAGGATCAAAAAAGTCGAATTTACGTCCCACGGTTCTTCCTCGTAGGATCAAAAAAGTCGAATTTACGTCCCACGGTTCTTCCTCGTAGGATCAAAAAAGTTAAATTTACTTCCCTCGGGTCCCACACGCATGTTCAAAAAAGGCGAATTTACTTCCCTCGGCTCTTCCTCGTAGGATCAAAAATGTTAAATTTACTTCCCTCGGGTCCCACTCGCATGTTCAAAAAAGTCGAATTTACTTCCCTCGGCTCTTCCTCGTAGGATCAAAAAAGTCGAATTTACGTCCCACGGTTCTTCCTCGTAGGATCAAAAAAGTTAAATTTACTTCCATCGGGTCCCACTCGCATGTTCAAAAAAAGGCGAATTTACTTCCCGCGGCTCTTCCTCGTAGGATCAAAAAAGTTAAATTTACTTCCCTCGGTTCTTTCTCGTAGGATCAAAAAAGTCGAATTTACGTCCCACGGTTCTTCCTCGTAGGATCAAGAAAGTTAAATTTACTTCCCTCGGGTCCCACCCGCATGTACAAAAAAGGCAAATTTTCTTCCCTTGGTTCTTCCTCGTAGGATCAAAAATGTTAAATTTACTTCCCTTGGATCCCATTCGCATGTTCAAAAAAGGCGAATTTACTTCCCGCGGTTCTTCCCTGTAGGATCAAAAAAGTTAAATTTACTTCCCTCGGGTCCCACTCGCATGTTCCAAAAAGGCGAATTTACTTCCCTCGGCTCTTCCTCGTAGGATCAAAAAAGTCGAATTTACGGCCCACGGTTCTTCCTCGTAGGATCAAAAAAGTTAAATTTACTTCCCTCGGGTCCCACACGCATGTTCAAAAAAGGCTAATTTACTTCCCTCGGCTCTTCCTCGTAGGATCAAAAAAGTCGAATTTACATCCCTCGGCTCTTTCTCGTAGGATCAAAAAAGTCGAATTTACGTCCCTCGGTTCTTCCTCGTAGGATCAAAAATGTTAAATTTACATCCCTCGGGTCCCACTCGCATGTTCAAAAAAGGCGAATTTACTTCCCTCGGCTCTTCCTCGTAGGATCAAAAAAGTCGAATTTACGTCCCACGGTTCTTCCTCGTAGGATCAAAAAAGTCGAATTTACGTCCCACGGTTCTTCCTCGTAGGATCAAAAATGTTAAATTTACTTCCCTCGGGTCCCACACGCATGTTCAAAAAAGGCGAATTTACTTCCCTCGGTTCTTCCCTGTCGGATCAAAAAAGTTAAATTTACTTCCCTCGGGTCCCACTCGCATGTTCCAAAAAGGCGAATTTACTTCCCTCGGCTCTACCTCGTAGGATCAAAAAAGTCGAATTTACGGCCCACGGTTCTTCCATGTAGGATCAAAAAAGTTAAATTTACTTCCCTCGGGTCCCACACGCATGTTCCAAAAATTCGAATTTACTTCCCTCGGCTGTTCCTTGTAGGATCAAAAATGTTAAATATACGTCCTTCGGGTCCCACTCGCATGTTCAAAAAAGGCTAATTTACTTCCCTCGGTTCTTCCCTGTAGGATCAAAAAAGTTAAATTTACTTCCCTCGGGTCCCACTCGCATGTTCCAAAAATTCGAATTTACTTCCCTCGGCTGTTCCTTGTAGGATCAAAAATGTTAAATTTACTTCCCTCGGGTCCCACTCGCATGTTCAAAAAAGGCTAATTTACTTCCCTCGGCTCTTCCTCGTAGGATC
This sequence comes from Trichopria drosophilae, assembly GCA_030407085.1. Classification (NCBI taxonomy): domain Eukaryota; kingdom Metazoa; phylum Arthropoda; class Insecta; order Hymenoptera; family Diapriidae; genus Trichopria; species Trichopria drosophilae. Next base: position 121,207,383 of record CM059582.1, on the reverse strand, counting down.
AAAAATGTTAAATTTACTTCCCTCGGGTCCCACTCGCATGTTCCCAAAAGGCGAATTTTCTTCGCTTGGCTCTTCCTCGTAGGATCAAAAAAGTCGAATTTACGTCCCACGGTTCTTCCTCGTAGGATCAAAAAAGTCGAATTTACGTCCCACGGTTCTTCCTCGTAGGATCAAAAAAGTTCAATTTACTTCCCTCGGGTCCCACACGCATGTTCAAAAAAGGCGAATTTACTTCCCTTGGCTCTTCCTCGTAGGATCAAAAAAGTCGAATTTACGTCCCACGGTTCTTCCTCGTAGGATCAAAAAAGTCGAATTTACGTCCCACGGTTCTTCCTCGTAGGATCAAAAAAGTCGAATTTACGTCCCACGGTTCTTCCTCGTAGGATCAAAAATGTTAAATTTACTTCCCTCGGGTCCCACTCGCATGTTCAAAAAAGGCGAATTTACTTCCCTCGGCTCTTCCTCGTAGGATCAAAAAAGTCGAATTTACGTCCCACGGTTCTTCCTCGTAGGATCAAAAAAGGCGAAATTACTAACCTCGGCTCTTCCTCGTAGGATCAAAAAAGTTAAATTTACTTCCCTCGGGTCCCACTCGCATGTTCAAAAAAGACGAATTTACTTCCCTCGGCTCTTCCTCGTAGGATCAAAAATGTTAAATTTACTTCCCTCGGGTCCCACTCGCATGTTCAAAAAAGGCGAATTTACTTCCCTCGGCTCTTCCTCGTAGGATCAAAATAGTCGAATTTACGTCCCACGGTTCTTCCTCGTAGGATCAAAAAAGTTAAATTTACTTCCCTCGGGTCCCACACGCATGTTCAAAAAAGGCTAATTTACTTCCCTCGGCTCTTCCTCGTAGGATCAAAAATGTTAAATTTACTTCCCTCGGGTCCCACTCGCATGTTCAAAAAAGGCGAATTTACTTCCCTCGGCTCTTCCTCGTAGGATCAAAAATGTTAAATTTACTTCCCTCGGGTCCCACTCGCATGTTCAAAAAATTCGAATTTACTTCCCTCGGCTCTTCCTCGTAGGATCGAAAAAGTCGAATTTACGTCCCACGGTTCTTCCTCGTAGGATCAAAAATGTTAAATTTACTTCCCTCGGGTCCCACACGCATGTTCAAAAAAGGCTAATTTACTTCCCTCGGCTCTTCCTCGTAGGATCAAAAAAGTCGAATTTACGTCCCACGGTTCTTCCTCGTAGGATCAAAAAAGTCGAATTTACGTCCCACGGTTCTTCCTCGTAGGATCAAAAATGTTAAATTTACTTCCCTCGGGTCCCACTCGCATGTTCAAAAAAGGCTAATTTACTTCCCTCGGCTCTTCCTCGTAGGATCAAAAATGTTAAATTTACTTCCCTCGGGTCCCACTCGCATGTTCCCAAAAGGCGAATTTTCTTCGCTTGGCTTTTCCTCGCATGATCAAAAAAGTCGAATTTGCGTCCCACGGTTCTTCCTCGTAGGATCAAAAATGTTAAACTTACTTCCCTCGGGTCCCACTCGCATGTTCAAAAAAGGCGAATTTTCTTCCCACGGTTCTTCCTCGTAGGATCAAAAAAGTCGAATTTACGTCCCACGGTTCTTCCTCGTAGGATCAAAAAAGTCGAATTTACGTCCCACGGTTCTTCCTCGTAGGATCAAAAATGTTAAATTTACTTCCCTCGGGTCCCACTCGCATGTTCAAAAAAGGCGAATTTACTTCCCTCGGCTCTTCCTCGTAGGATCAAAAATGTTAAATTTACTTCCCTCGGGTCCCACTCGCATGTTCAAAAAAGGCTAATTTACTTCCCTCGGCTCTTCCTCGTAGGATCAAAAAAGTCGAATTTACGTCCCACGGTTCTTCCTTGTAGGATCAAAAAAGTTAAATTTACTTCCCTCGGGTCCCACTCGCATGTTCAAAAAAGGCGAATTTACTTCCCTCGGTTCTTCCTTGTAGGATCAAAAATGTTAAATTTACTTCCCTCGGGTCCCACTCGCATGTTCAAAAAAGGCTAATTTACTTCCCTCGGCTCTTCCTCGTAGGATCAAAAATGTTAAATTTACTTCCCTCGGGTCCCACTCGCATGTTCAAAAAAGGCGAATTTACTTCCCTCGGCTCTTCCTAGTAGGATCAAAAATGTTATATTTACTTCCCTCGGGTCCCACTCGCATGTTCCCAAAAGGCGAATTTACTTCCCTCGGCTCTTCCTCGTAGGATCAAAAAAGTTAAATTTACTTCCCTCGGGTCCCACACGCATGTTTAAAAAAGGCTAATTTACTTCCCTCGGCTGTTCCTCGTAGGATCAAAATAGTCGAATTTACGTCCCACGGTTCTTCCTCGCAGGATCAAAAAAGTCGAATTTACGTCCCACGGTTCTTCCTTGTAGGATCAAAAATGTTAAATTTACTTCCCTCGGGTCCCACTCGCATGTTCAAAAAAGGCGAATTTACTTCCCTCGGCTCTTCCTCGTAGGATCAAAAAAGTTAAATTTTTCTTCCCTCGGGTCCCACTCGCATGTTCCAAAAAGGCGAATTTACTTCCCTCGGCTCTTCCTCGCAGGATCAAAAAAGTCGAATTTAGGTCCCACGGTTCTTCCTCGTAGGATCAAAAATGTTAAATTTACTTCCCTCGGGTCCCACTCGCATGTTCAAAAAAGGCGAATTTTCTTCCCTCGGTTCTTCCTCGTAGGATCAAAAAAGTCGAATTTACGTCCCACGGTTCTTCCTCGTAGGATCAAAAAAGTCGAATTTACGTCCCACGGTTCTTCCTCGTAGGATCAAAAAAGTTAAATTTACTTCCCTCGGGTCCCACTCGCATGTTCAAAAAAGGCGAATTTACTTCCCTCGGTTCTTCCTCGTAGGATCAAAAATGTTAAATTTACTTCCCTCGGGTCCCACTCGCATGTTCAAAAAAGGCTAATTTACTTCCCTCGGCTGTTCCTCGTAGGATCAAAATAGTCGAATTTACATCCCACGGTTCTTCCTCGTAGGATCAAAAAAGTTAAATTTACTTCGATCGGGTCCCACTCACTCGCATGTTCAAAAAAAGGCGAATTTACTAACCTCGGCTCTTCCTTGTAGGATCAAAAATGTTAAATCTACTTCCCTCGGGTCCGACTCGCATGTTCAAAAAAGGCGAATTTTCTTCCCTCGGTTCTTCCTTGTAGGATCAAAAAAGTCGAATTTGCGTCCCACGGTTCTTCCTCGTACGATCAAAAAAGTTAAATTTACTTCCCTCGGGTCCCCCTCGCATGTTCAAAAAAGATAAATTTACTTCCCTCGGGTCCCACTCGCATGTTCAAAAAAGGCTAATTTACTTCCCTCGGCTCTTCCTCGTAGGATCAAAAATGATAAATTTGCTTCCCTCGGGTCCCACTCGCTTGTTAAAAAAAAGCGAATTTACTTCCCTCGGCTCTTCCTCGCATGTTCAAAAAAGGCGAATTTACTTCCCTCTGTTCTTCCCTGTAGGATCAAAAAAGTTAAATTTACTTCCCTCGGTTCCCCCTCGCATGTTCAAAAAAGATAAATTTACTTCCCTCGGGTCCCCCTCGCATGTTCAAAAAAGGCTAATTTACGTCCCTCGATTCTGCCTCGTAGGATCAAAAAAGTTAAATTTACTTCCCTCGGGTCCCACTCGCATGTTCAAAAAAGGCGAATTTACTTCCCACGGGTCTTCCTCGTAGGATCAAAAAAGTCGAATTTACTTCCCTCGGCTCTTCCTCGTAGGATCAAAAATGTTAAATTTACTTCCCTCGGGTCCCACACGCATGTTCAAAAAAGGCGAATTTACTTCCCACGGCTCTTCCTCGTAGGATCAAAAAAGTCGAATTTACGTCCCACGGTTCTTCCTCGTAGGATCAAAAAAGTCGAATTTACTTCCCACGGTTCTTACACGTAGGTTCAAAAAAGTTGAATTTACTTCCCTCGGGTCCCACACGCATGTTCAAAAAAGGCTAATTTACTTCCCTCGGCTCTTCCTCGTAGGATCAAAAATGTTAAATTTACTTCCCTCGGGTCCCACTCGCATGTTCAAAAAAGGCGAATTTACTTCCCTCGGCTGTTCCTCGTAGGATCAAAATAGTCGAATTTCCGTCCCACGGTTCTTCCTCGTAGGATCAAAAAAGTTAAATTTACTTCCCTCCGGTCCCACTCGCATGTTCAAAAAAGGCGAATTTACTTCTCTCGGCTCTTCCTCGTAGGATCAAAAATGTTAAATTTACTTCCCTCGGGTCCCACACGCATGTTCAAAAAAGGCGAATTTACTTCCCTCGGTTCTTCCTCGTAGGATCAAAAAAGTTAAATTTACTTCCCTCGGTTCCCCCTCGCATGTTCAAAAAAGGCGAATTTACTTCCCTCGGTTCTTCCTCGTAGGATCAAAAAAGTTAAATTTACTTCCCTCGGGTCCCACACGCATGTTCAAAAAAGGCTAATTTACTTCCCTCGGCTCTTCCTCGTAGGATCAAAAATGTTAAATTTACTTCCCTCGGGTCCCACTCGCATGTTCAAAAAAGGCGAATTTACTTACTTCGGCTCTTCCTCGTAGGATCGAAAAAGTCGAATTTACGTCCTACGGTTCTTCCTTGTAGGATCAAAAATGTTAAATTTACTTCCCTTGGGTCCCACTCGCATGTTCAAAAAAGGCGAATTTACTTCCCTCGGTTCTTTCTCGTAGGATCAAAAAAGTCGAATTTACGTCCCACGGTTCTTCCTCGTAGGATCAAAAAAGTCGAATTTACGTCCCTCGGTTCTTCCTCGTAGGATCAAAAAAGTCGAATTTACGTCCCTCGGTTCTTCCTCGTAGGATCAAAAAAGTTAAATTTACTTCCCTCGGGTCCCACTCGCATGTTCAAAAAAGGCGAATTTTCTTCCCACGGTTCTTCCTCGTAGGATCAAAAAAGTCGAATTTACGTCCCACGGTTCTTCCTCGTAGGATCAAAAAAGTCGAATTTACGTCCCACGGTTCTTCCTCGTAGGATCAAAAATGTTAAATTTACTTCCCTCGGGTCCCACTCGCATGTTCAAAAAAGGCGAATTTACTTACCTCGGCTCTTCCTCGTAGGATCAAAAATGTTAAATTTACTTCCCTCGGGTCCCACTCGCATGTTCAAAAAAGGCGAATTTACTTACCTCGGCTCTTCCTCGTAGGATCGAAAAAGTCGAATTTACGTCCCACGGTTCTTCCTTGTAGGATCAAAAAAGTTAAATTTACTTCCCTCGGGTCCCACTCGCATGTTCCAAAAAGGCGAATTTACTTCCCTCGGTTCTGCCTGGTAGGATAAAAAAAGTCGAATTTACGGCCCACGGTTCTTCCATGTAGGATCAAAAAAGTTCAATTTACTTCGATCGGGTACCACACGCATGTTTAAAAAAGGCGAATTTACTTCCCTCGGTTCTTCCTCGTAGGATCAAAAAAGTTGAATTTACGTACCACGGTTCTTCCTCGTAGGATCAAAAAAGTCGAATTTACGTCCCACGGTTCTTCCTCGTAGGATCAAAAAAGTTAAATTTACTTCCCTCGGGTCCCACTCGCATGTTCAAAAAAGGCGAATTTACTTCCCTCGGTTCTTCCCTGTAGGATTAAAAAATGTTAAATTTACTTCCCTCGGGTCCCACACGCATGTTCAAAAAAGGCTAATTTACTTCCCTCGGCTCTTCCTCGTAGGATCAAAAATGTTAAATTTACTTCCCTCGGGTCCCACTCGCATGTTCAAAAAAGGCTAATTTACTTCCCTCGGCTCTTCCTCGTAGGATCAAAAATGTTAAATTTACTTCCCTCGGGTCCCACTCGCATGTTCAAAAAAGGCGAATTTACTTACTTCGGCTCTTCCTCGTAGGATCGAAAAAGTCGAATTTACGTCCCACGGTTCTTCCTTGTAGGATCAAAAATGTTAAATTTACTTCCCTTGGGTCCCACTCGCATGTTCAAAAAAGGCGAATTTACTTCCCTCGGTTCTTCCCTGTCGGATCAAAAAAGTTAAATTTACTTCCCTCGGGTCCCACTCGCATGTTCCAAAAAGGCGAATTTACTTCCCTCGGCTCTTCCTCGTAGGATCAAAAAAGTCGAATTTACGTCCCACGGTTCTTCCTCGTAGGATCAAAAAAGTTAAATTTACTTCCCTCGGGTCCCACTCGCATGTTCAAAAAAGGCGAATTTACTTCCCTCGGTTCTTCCCTGTAGGATCAAAAAAGTTAAATTTACTTCGCTCGGGTCCCACTCGCATGTTCAAAAAATTCGAATTTACTTCCCTTGGCTCTTCCTCGTAGGATCAAAAAAGTCGAATTTACGTACCACGGTTCTTACTCGTAGGATCAAGAAAGTCGAATTTACGTCCCACGGTTCTTCCTCGTAGGATCAAAAAAGTCGAATTTACGTCCCACGGTTCTTCCTCGTAGGATCAAAAAAGTTAAATTTACTTCCCTCGGGTCCCACTCGCATGTTCAAAAAAGGCTAATTTACTTCCCTCGGTTCTTCCCTGTAGGATCAAAAAATGTTAAATTTACTTCCCTCGGGTCCCACACGCATGTTCAAAAAAAGCGAATTTTCTTCCATCGGTTCTTCCTCCAAGGATCAAAAAAGTCGAATTTACGTCACACGGTTCTTCCTCGTAGGATCAAAAAAGTCGAATTTACGTCCCACGGTTCTTCCTCGTAGGATCAAAAAAGTTAAATTTACTTCCCTCGGGTCCCACTCGCATGTTCAAAAAAAGGCGAATTTACTTCCCTCGGCTCTTCCTCGTAGGATCAAAAATGTTAAATTTACTTCCCTTGTGTCCCACTCGCATGTTCAAAAAAGGTGAATTTACTTCCCTCGGCTCTTCCTCGTAGGATCAAAAAAGTTAAATTTACTTCCGTCGGGTCCCATTCGCATGTTCAAAAAAAGGCGAATTTACTTCCCTCGGCTCTTCCTCGTAGGATCAAAAAAGTTAAATTTACTTCCCTCGGGTCCCACTCGCATGTTCAAAAAATTCGAATTTACTTCCCTCGGCTCTTCCTCGTAGGATCAAAAAAGTCGAATTTACGTCCCACGGTTCTTCCTCGTAGGATCAAAAAAGTTAAATTTACTTCCCTCGGGTCCCACATGCATGTTCAAAAAAGGCTAATTTACTTCCCTCAGCTCTTCCTCGTAGGATCAAAAAATTCGAATCTACATCCCACGGTTCTTCCTCGTAGGATCAAAAAAGTTGAATTTACTTCCCTCGGCTCTTCCTCGTAGGATCAAAAAAGTTAAATTTACTTCCATCGGGTCCCACTCGCATGTTCAAGAAATTCGAATTTACTTCCCTCGGCTCTTCCTCGTAGGATCAAAAAAGTCGAATTTACTTCCCTCGGGTCCCACTCGCATGTTCAAAAAATTCGAATTTACTTCCCTCGGCTCTTCCTCGTAGGATCAAAAAAGTCGAATTTACGTCCCTCGGTTCTTCCTCGTAGGATCAAAAAAGTTAAATTTACTTCCCTCGGGTCCCACTCGCATGTTCAAAAAAGGCGAATTTACTTCCCTCGGCTCTTCCTCGTAGGATCAAAAATGTTAAATTTACTTCCCTCGGGTCCCACACGCATGTTCAAAAAAGGCTAATTTACTTCCCTCGGCTCTTCCTCGTAGGATCAAAAATGTTAAATTTACTTCCCTCGGGTCCCACTCGCATGTTCAAAAAAGGCGAATTTACTTCCCTCGGTTCTTCCCTGTAGGATCAAAAAAGTTAAATTTACTTCCCTCGGGTCCCACTCGCATGTTCAAAAAAGGCGAATTTACTTCCCTCGGCTCTTCCTCGTAGGATCAAAAAAGTCGAATTTACGTCCCACGGTTCTTCCTCGTAGGATCAAAAATGTTAAATTTACTTCCCTCGGGTCCCACTCGCATGTTCAAAAAAGGCGAATTTACTTCCCTCGGCTCTTCCTCGTAGGATCAAAAAAGTCGAATTTACGTCCCACGGTTCTTCCTCGTAGGATCAAAAAAGTTAAATTTACTTCCCTCGGGTCCCACTCGCATGTTCAAAAAAGGCGAATTTACTTCCCTCGGTTCTTCCTCGTAGGATCAAAAAAGTTAAATTTACTTCCCTTGGGTCCCACTCGCATGTTCAAAAAAGGCGAATTTACTTACCTCGGCTCTTCCTCGTAGGATCAAAAATGTTAAATTTACTTCCCTCGGGTCCCACACGCATGTTCAAAAAAGGCGAATTTACTTCCCTCGGTTCTTCCCTGTATGATCAAAAAAGTTAAATTTACTTCCCTCGGGTCCCACTCGCATGTTCCAAAAAGGCGAATTTACTTCCCTCGGCTCTTCCTCGCAGGATCAAAAAAGTCGAATTTACGTCCCACGGTTCTTCCTCGTAGGATCAAAAATGTTAAATTTACTTCCCTCGGGTCCCACTCGCATGTTCAAAAAAGGCGAATTTTCTTCCCACGGTTCTTCCTCGTAGGATCAAAAAAGTCGAATTTACGTCCCACGGTTCTTCCTCGTAGGATCAAAAAAGGGTAATTTACTTCCCTCGGCTCTTCCTCGTAGGATCAAAAATGTTAAATTTACTTCCCTCGGGTCCCACTCGCATGTTCAAAAAAGGCGAATTTACTTCCCTCGGTTCTTCCCTGTAGGATCAAAAAATTTTAATTTACTTCCCTCGGGTCCCACTCACATGTTCAAAAAAGGCGAATTTACTTCCCTCGGCTCTTCCTCGTAGGATCAAAAAAGTCGAATTTACGTCCCACGGTTCTTCCTCGTAGGATCAAAAAAGTCGAATTTACGTCCCACGGTTCTTCCTCGTAGGATCAAAAAAGTTAAATTTACTTCCCTCGGGTCCCACACGCATGTTCAAAAAAGGCTAATTTACTTCCCTCGGCTCTTCCTCGTAGGATCAAAAAAGTCGAATTTACGTCCCACGGTTCTTCCTCGTAGGATCAAAAAAGTTAAATTTACTTCCCTCGGGTCCCACACGCATGTTCAAAAAAGGCTAATTTACTTCCCTCAGCTGTTCCTCGTAGGATCAAAAATGTTAAATCTACTTCCCTCGGGTCCCACTCGCATGTTCAAAAAAGGCGAATTTTCTTCCCTCGGTTCTTCCTCGTAGGATCAAAAAAGTTAAATTTACTTCCCTCGGGTCCCACTCGCATGTTCAAAAAATTCGAATTTACTTCCCTCGGCTCTTCCTCGTAGGATCGAAAAAGTCGAATTTACTTCCCTCGGGTCCCACTCGCATGTTCAAAAAATTCGAATTTACTTCCCTCGGCTCTTCCTCGTAGGATCGAAAAAGTCGAATTTACGTCCCACGGTTCTTCCTCGTAGGATCAAAAATGTTAAATTTTTCTTTCTTCGGGTCCCACTCGCATGTAAAAAAAGGCGAATTTTCTTCCCTCGGTTCTTCCTCGTAGGATCAAAAAAGTCGAATTTACTTCCCTCGGCTCTTCCTCGTAGGATCAAAAAAGTTAAATTTACTTCCATCGGGTCCCACTCGCATGTTCAAGAAATTCGAATTTACTTCCCTCGACTCTTCCTCGTAGGATCAAAAATGTTAAATTTACTTCCCTCGGGTCCCACTCGCATGTTCAAAAAAGGCTAATTTACTTCCCTCGGCTCTTCCTCGTAGGATCAAAAATGTTAAATTTACTTCCCTCGGGTCCCACTCGCATGTTCAAAAAAGGCGAATTTACTTCCCTCGGCTCTTCCTCGTAGGATCAAAAAAGTCGAATTTACGTCCCACGGTTCTTCCTCGTAGGATCAAAAAAGTTAAATTTACTTCCCTCGGGTCCCACTCGCATGTTCAAAAAAAGGCGAATTTACTAACCTCGGCTCTTCCTCGTAGGATCAAAAATGTTAAATTTACTTCCCTCGGGTCCCACACGCATGTTCAAAAAATTCGAATTTACTTCCCTCGGCTCTTCCTCGTAGGATCAAAATAGTCGAATTTACGTCCCACGGTTCTTCCTCGTAGGATCAAAAAAGTTAAATTTACTTCCCTCGGGTCCCACACGCATGTTCAAAAAAGGCGAAATTTCTTCCCTCGGTTCTTCCTCGTAGGATCAAAAAAGTCGAATTTACGTCCCACGGTTCTTCCTCGTAGGATCAAAAATTCGAATTTACGTCCCACGGTTCTTCCTCGTAGGATCAAAAAAGTTAAATTTACTTCCCTCGGGTCCCACTCGCATGTTCAAAAAAGGCGAATTTACTTCCCTCGGTTCTTCCTCGTAGGATCAAAAATGTTAAATTTACTTCCCTCGGGTCCCACACGCATGTTCAAAAAAGGCGAATTTACTTCCCTCGGCTCTTCCTCGTAGGATCAAAAAAGTTAAATTTACTTCCCTCGGGTCCCACTCGCATGTTCCAAAAAGGCGAATTTACTTCCCTCGGCTCTTCCTCGTAGGATCAAAAAAGTCGAATTTACGTCCCACGGTTCTTCCTCGTAGGATCAAAAATGTTAAATTTACTTCCCTCGGGTCCCACTCGCATGTTCAAAAAAGGCGAATTTACTTCCCTCGGCTCTTCCTCGTAGGATCAAAAAAGTTAAATTTACTTCCCTCGGGTCCCACTCGCATGTTCAAAAAAGGCGAATTTACTTCCCTCGGTTCTTCCCTGTAGGATCAAAAAATGTTAAATTTACTTCCCTCGGGTCCCACACGCATGTTCAAAAAAGGCTAATTTTCTTCCCTCCGTTCTTCCTCGTAGGATCAAAAAAGTCGAATTTGCGTCGCACGGTTCTTCCTCGTAGGATCAAAAAAGTCGAATTTACGTCCCACGGTTCTTCCTCGTGGGATCAAAAAAGTTAAATTTACTTCCCTCGGGTCCCACACGCATGTTCAAAAAGGCTAATTTACTTCCCTCGGGTCTTCCTCGTAGGATCAAAAATGTTAAATTTACTTCCCTTGGATCCCACTCGTATGTTCAAAAAAAGGCGAATTTACTTCCCTCGGTTCTTCCCTGTAGGATCTAAAAATTTAAATTTAATTCCCTCGGGTCCCACTCGCATGTTCAAAAAAGGCGAATTTACTTCCCTCGGCTCTTCCTCGTAGGATCAAAAAAGTCGAATTTACTTCCCTCGGCTCTTCCTCGTAGGATCAAAAAAGTTAAATTTACTTCCCTCGGGTCCCACTCGCATGTTCAAAAAATTCGAATTTACTTCCCTCGGCTCTTCCTCGTAGGATCGAAAAAGTCGAATTTACGTCCCACGGTTCTTCCTCGTAGGATCAAAAATGTTAAATTTTTCTTTCTTCGGGTCCCACTCGCATGTACAAAAAAGGCGAATTTTCTTCCCTCGGTTCTTCCTCGTAGGATCAAAAAAGTCGAATCTACATCCCACGGTTCTTCCTCGTAGGATCAAAAAAGTTGAATTTACTTCCCTCGGCTCTTCCTCGTAGGATCAAAAAAGTTAAATTTACTTCCATCGGGTCCCACTCGCATGTTCAAAAAAAGGCGAATTTACTAACCTCGGCTCTTCCTCGTAGGATCAAAAATGTTAAATTTACTTCCCTCGGGTCCCACACGCATGTTCAAAAAAGGCTAATTTACTTCCCTCGGCTCTTCCTCGTAGGATCAAAAATGTTAAATTTACTTCCCTTGGATCCCACTCGCATGTTCAAAAAAGGCGAATTTACTTCCCTCGGTTCTTCCCTGTAGGATCAAAAAAGTTAAATTTACTTCCCTCGGGTCCCACTCGCATGTTCAAAAAATTCGAATTTACTTCCCTCGGTTCTTCCTCGTAGGATCGAAAAAGTCGAATTTACGTCCCACGGTTCTTCCTCGTAGGATCAAAAATGTTAAATTTACTTTCTTCGGGTCCCACTCGCATGTACAAAAAAGGCGAATTTTCTTCCCTCGGTTCTTCCTCGTAGGATCAAAAAAGTCGAATTTACGTCCCACGGTTCTTCCTCGTAGGATCAAAAAAGTCGAATTTACGTCCCACGGTTCTTCCTCGTAGGATCAAAAAAGTTAAATTTACTTCCCTCGGGTCCCACTCGCATGTTCAAAAAAGGCGAATTTACTTCCCTCGGTTCTTCCCTGTAGGATTAAAAAATGTTAAATTTACTTCCCTCGGGTCCCACACGCATGTTCAAAAAAGGCTAATTTACTTCCCTCGGCTCTTCCTCGTAGGATCAAAAATGTTAAATTTACTTCCCTCGGGTCCCACTCGCATGTTCAAAAAAGGCGAAATTACTTCCCTCGGTTCTTCCCTGTAGGATCAAAAAAGTTAAATTTACTTCCCTCGGGTCCCACTCGCATGTTCAAAAAATTCGAATTTACTTCCCTCGGCTCTTCCTCGTAGGATCGAAAAAGTCGAATTTACGTCCCACGGTTCTTCCTCGTAGGATCAAAAATGTTAAATTTACTTCCCTCGGGTCCCACTCGCATGTTCAAAAAAGGCGAATTTTCTTCCCTCGGTTCTTCCTCGTAGGTTCAAAAAAGTCGAATTTACGTCCCACCGTTCTTCCTCGTAGGATCAAAAAAGTCGAATTTACTTCCCTCGGCTCTTCCTCGTAGGATCAAAAAAGTTAAATTTACTTCCCTCGGGTCCCACACGCATGTTCAAAAAAGGCTAATTTACTTCCCTCGGCTCTTCCTCGTAGGATCAAAAATGTTAAATTTACTTCCCTTGGATCCCACTCGTATGTTCAAAAAAGGCGAATTTACTTCCCTCGGTTCTTCCCTGTAGGATCAAAAAATTTTAATTTACTTCCCTCGGGTCCCACTCGCATGTTCAAAAAAGGCGAATTTTCTTCCCTCGGTTCTTCCTCGTAGGATCAAAAAAGTCGAATTTGCGTCGCACGGTTCTTCCTCGTTGGATCAAAAAAGTCGAAATTACGTCCCACGGTTCTTGATGGTAGGATGAAAAAAGTTAAATTTACTTCCCTCGGGTCCCACACGCATGTTCAAAAAAAGGCTAATTTACTTACCTCGGCTCTTCCTCGTAGGATCAAAAAAGTCGAATTTACTAACCTCGGCTCTTCCTCGTAGGATCAAAAAAGTTAAATTTACTTCCCTCGGGTCCCACACGCATGTTCAAAAAAGGCTAATTTACTTCCCTCAGCTCTTCCTCTTAGGATCAAACATGTTAAATTTACTTCCCTCGGGTCCCACACGCATGTTCAAAAAAGGCAAAATTACTTCCCTCGGTTCTTCCTCGTAGGATCAAAAAAGTTAAATTTACTTCGCTCGGGTCCAACTCGCATGTTCAATAAATTCGAATTTACTTCCCTCGGCTCTTCCTCGTAGGATCAAAAAAGTCGAATTTACTTCCCTCGGGTCCCACTCGCATGTTCAAAAAATTCGAATTTACTTCCCTCGGCTCTTCCTCGTAGGATCGAAAAAGTCGAATTTACGTCCCACGGTTCTTCCTCGTAGGATCAAAAATGTTAAATTTTTCTTTCTTCGGGTCCCACTCGCATGTACAAAAAAGGCGAATTTTCTTCCCTCGGTTCTTCCTCGTAGGATCAAAAAAGTCGAATTTACATCCCACGGTTCTTCCTCGTAGGATCAAAAAAGTTAAATTTACTTCGATCGGGTCCCACTCGCATGTTCAAAAAAAGGCGAATTTACTAACCTCGGCTCTTCCTCGTAGGATCAAAAATGTTAAATTTACTTCCCTCGGGTCCCACACGCATGTTCAAAAAAGGCTAATTTACTTCCCTCGGCTCTTCCTCGTAGGATCAAAAAAGTTAAATTTACTTCCCTCGGGTCCCACTCGCATGTTCAAAAAAGGCGAATTTACTTCCCTCGGCTCTTCCTCGTAGGATCAAAAAAGTCGAATTTACTTCCCTCGGCTCTTCCTCGTAGGATCAAAAAAGTTAAATTTACTTCCCTCGGGTCCCATTCGCATGTTCAAAAAAAGGCGAATTTACTAACCTCGGCTCTTCCTCGTAGGATCAAAAATGTTAAATTTAGTTCCCTCGGGTCCCACTCGCATGTTCAAAAAATTCGAATTTACTTCCCTCGGCTCTTCCTCGTAGGATCGAAAAAGTCGAATTTACGTCCCACGGTTCTTCCTCGTAGGATCAAAAATGTTAAATTTACTTTCTTCGGGTCCCACTCGCATGTACAAAAAAGGCGAATTTTCTTCCCTCGGTTCTTCCTCGTAGGATCAAAAAAGTCGAATTTACGTCCCACGGTTCTTCCTCGTAGGATCAAAAAAGTCGAATTTACGTCCCACGGTTCTTCCTCGTAGGATCAAAAAAGTTAAATTTACTTCCCTCGGGTCCCACTCGCATGTTCAAAAAAGGCGAATTTACTTCCCTCGGTTCTTCCCTGTAGGATCAAAAAATGTTAAATTTACTTCCCTCGGGTCCCACACGCATGTTCAAAAAAGGCTAATTTACTTCCCTCGGCTCTTCCTCGTAGGATCAAAAAAGTTAAATTTACTTCCCTCGGGTCCCACTCGCATGTTCAAAAAATTGGAATTTACTTCCCTCGGCTCTTCCTCGTAGGATCGAAAAAGTCGAATTTACGTCCCACGGTTCTTCCTCGTAGGATCAAAAATGTTAAATTTACTTCCCTCGGGTCCCACTCGCATGTTCAAAAAAATGATTGTGGCCTTTATTGAAGAAAGTCATCGTGAATGGGACGAGCACATTGATGAATTTACTTTCGCTTGTAATACGGCTGTTCAGGAGTCAACCGGAATTAGTCCAGCTCTACTAAATTTCGGTAGACAGCCAAAACCTCCGGAGCTATACCGTCGAGTACAGGAGCGTGAAGCTGAAGGTCGACGTCAAGAAAGAGCCGTCGCAAATTGGAATGCCAGGATGAACGACTTACAAGAGCTACGCCAAGAAGCAGGTGAAAAGGCTCAGGAGGCCCAAAATCGACAAGCGGCTTATTATGATGCCAGACATCGCAATGTAAGTTATCAAATTGGTGACAAAGTCTAGAAGAAAAACCGAATTCTTTCCTCAGCAGCACAAGGCGTGGCGGCCAAATTGGCTCCCAAGTATGCTCGACCGTACACAATTCCAAAGAGATTAGGCTCGAATGTTTAAGACTTGGTCGACCAAAATGGCCTTCCTACACATGTGGTACACCTTAAACCATTTTATGAAGAAGCTGACTTCAACCAAGAGGAAGAAGGAGGTAAAGAAGTGGAGATGAGTGACCCTCGTGAAGAACTTGAGTCGCGTACCATAGATGCTAGGGAATTACCAATTATTATACATGCTCCTTGACCGCGAGGACGTCCACGTAAAACGCAGCGAAACGTCGTCAGGGCTGTAGAAAATCGCAATAGAATAAGGTTTGCGCCACGCTAATCGGTGGTCGGCGAATCTCGTTTAGTACAGGAAAATCGCGATAATTCTGATGCTCAAACACGACGACCGTGCGGTCGACCTAAAAAGTCTACTTCTACTCCTACCTCGGTGCAAATCCCAGTACCACTTCTGTCGTGGTCTCCGCGCCGAACTCGGTTGCAGAGAGCTCGACGAATTTGAATGATGCATGGATATACTAATAGCACGTTGTTTCGTTTTTTTTGTTGTTTTTGTCGTGGCTTTTTCAGAATTGTAGTAGTGGCTGTGTAGTGGCTGAGGCATCTTCTGCTCACGATGAAGAATGGCGAGAGTTACGGGGCTTGGTCGTACGTGAAACGGCCGCAAAGGATATAGCCCGCTAGATGGAGGAATTGGGCCTATATGAAGAGTGGGAACCATGGGTCCCCATTGAACCCAAGATAGCCCCGCAGGGGACTTGTGGAAGAGAGCGGAGCGGGTAACTCCGTCCGCAAGGAAGAGGGAGGGGTCGAAATGCCCGAACTCGAAGAGGAGCAATGCTTTTGAAAGATCCGCTTCTCTTAGCAAGTTTTGAGAATTGACGACCTCACGGACCCGATAGTTCGGCTGGTCTGTGCCGACGAATGCCTGATCGTGAAACGACTCGAGATACCCACCGTACTGGGGAGCTAGGGTGCGGTGTCAAGCCCCTGCCGGCGAATTCCACACGGGGGAGCGTTACGACGTGCCGTGTCCGTCCTGTAGTAACCGCAATGAGGGTTGGCCTCTAGCGGGCCGTGGCAACGTTAGAAAGGTTCTCTGAACCAACAGAAGCTTCAAGGCAGGCAGCTTGTTGCTAATAATTTTGGGAGCTGAATTGTTGTATGCTTGTTTAAGTGTGCACAACCAGCGGTGCTGGCGCTTCACTCAAATTTGGCCCCATTCCCCAGGGGGGGGGGGGGTGCCTTGAACCCGCAAAGGAGGTAAGACACCTTAAATACCATTACAGAAATCTGAACCCAAGATAGCCCTAGCGGACGCTGAGGAGTTGCGTCGAGAGGTGTTAATAGCCCGGAACTTGAATGCCGAAACAGTGGGTACCGCAGAGGAAGGGAAAGCCCTAATGTCCGTGTTAATGGGTTGCCGCTAGCAACGGAAGGATTTAAGCCAGGAGGAGGAGAAAGTCTTCCAATAGCTGGAGCAGTACTTGAGTACCAAAGGACCGGAGATCGAGGCGCAATTAAAGGGGCTGCTACCGTTAATCCAGGACTATCGCCTGGAGAAGAAGATAGCCCACGAGCAGCGTCTGAAACAGGTGGGAGAACGACGCGAAGCTCAAGATCGTCAACGACGTATCCTCCAGTGGGCCAGTGTCGACCTCGCCACCAAGAAAGTGGAAGCGGAGGACCTCAATCGGGCCATTACTGAGTTGGTGAAGAAGGAAGGCCTTACTAACTCTGAGAAGGAGCTCCTACGGAGCCTTCGGATAAAGCAGTCCCGGGCGTGGGTCAATGTAGAGTTCGCCAAGGACGAGCAGCGACATAAAGTCCAGAAGGCTGCCCTATCTACCGAAGCCTACGGGGATGAAGGCTTTAAGCCAAAACGGAGGTCACCGAAATGTCATGAATGTGGCTGGCCCGGAATTTGGCATCCTGGAGTTTGTCCAAATAAGGCCAATCACCCGCCACGAGATAAGTCCTATTTTGAGCCACGCCAGCCGAAGAATTAGGGCGTCTTCCCCTTATTAATGAAGGGTCAAGGTCAATTTAAACGACTAGAGACTCTAAGAATCTAATGGTACAGCATTTAATATAGGAATAAAATACCTACAAATTTAATAAGAACGAGTATATTTATCTAGCATGAGTAGGCATTTGGCATGAGCATGAGGAATATGTTTTGTTGGAACTAATTGATTCCCTCTTACCTTTCCTTATTAAGTACCTGTTAGGGAGTCCGAATATCGAGCTGGTACTCTAGCGAAGTACTCAGCGGCTGGAAGGGGGGTGTAGCGCGAATCGCTGAAGTTCATATTATTTAAATATTTGAATTCGCGCTAGACTCCCTATCTTTGTGGGCATGGGGAATTGCGGGGCGAGAGGAGGGCGGTACGTGTCGCGGAACGACAGAAACGGTGGAAATTTGGTCAGATTCGCTTTTACCACCGTGCGCGCTTCTTCCTCGTTTCTTTAATGTTATTTTATATTTTTATATTTATTATAAACGATTTTTGGTGCCATTGCGACAGGATATTGGGCATAATCCCTGGACGGTGCTATATTTTGGTCTACCTTCGACATCTATCGCGGGAACTGTAAGTACCGGCATAATCGGACTATTGTCTTTACTGTTCCGCCATGATTAGCCAATATTCCGAGGCGATGTAATTAATAAAATGTTAATCGGTTTTATATTATTTTTGGCTACTTTTGTCGGGACAATTTTCTCCTTTCCCTCATTAATTACAGGTCGACCGATCGCTAGTATTTTGGCGGAGCGCCCCGGTTTTCTATTGCACACCGGCTTTCGCTCCATTGTTTTCCGCGAGTGTTTCGACTCTCTTTCTCTCTCTTAAGTTATTGGGAATATTAACCCATGCCGCCTCCGCAGGTCAGACCTTCTGTCCGACATAGCTGAGTTGCTGATTTGGCGTATTCCTAATTAATTATTAATTTTTATTATCACGTCATCTGCCCTTTCCCAAGGTCGGATGACGGCAGATAACGACGTAGTTCCCCATTCTTATATTTAAACAATAGTCGTTACAATATATATGATTGATTATATGACCATAGAGGAATTTATGATATATATACATTGTTATTGTTAATCTTACTCGAAAAGTTTCCTGCCGGTCTCCCATATAGTACCAGAATTATCACAATCTTGCGGTGCTTCTGTTATATTTTCTGTCATATTCATTTCCCGTAACGCTGACACAAGTATATATCTATGAAATATAATTGTTATAGTAACTTCATACGAATATATATGTAATATTTTCTAAACATTCATAATTAATGAGTGTTAAAATAAAAATGAAACATCCAGTATATTTCAGATGTCTGGAATATAAGGAATATCATTACGCAGAATTACGATATAGCTTTACTAAAAATTAATAGATTTTCATACATTTGTTAAAATATAAATACGAATTGTTATTTGGTGTATAGTTTCGCAAACATGAAATTGCCGTTGAAGTAGTCATATATATAAATAACAAGGGAGATTTAGGCCCAAGAAGAAAATATTCACCGAAGGCATTCCTTAAACATTCAAAAACTAAAAATATTAATATATGTTATCGTTGGGATGACTTTAATAAAAAATTAAATGACAAACGAGATGTTCGGCATAGACAATTTATTACTTTACCTAGTTGACACCGATGCATAAATGATCTATATATGAAGTAATTTTATTTTATTTTTTTTAGTTTAAGTCTGTTTTTGGATGCGAAGCCGAACGACGAAGTTCAACGTAAATCCGTGTTTGCCAGACTCACCGCGAAAATTGTTTATTTGTTATCGAGCTTTCGTGGGAATACTGTTGTAGAATGATGCAATCATATAAGCGAAAGCTGTAGATCGTCTTTAGATGGCGACATACATTTGTCGAAAATGAAGGAAACTACAGAAACCTACATTAAGTATGACAACGTTCATGAGTCAATTCCCATCTAATGGATAATATTTCGAAATATCAAGCCAAGATGGCTCATCTTGCCTATTGCGAGCTGCTGCTAAGAATAATATATCGAAAATTGCTACCCAGCTGGGTATAGTGTATTTAGTTGCTGTAGACCCAGATAAGCTAGCTGACATTTGTATGAGGACTCTGATTAATTCAAGGCGCATAAGATATGATGGCTCCGCTTAATACATCACACAATTTTAATTATAAAGAACCAGACATTTTAGCAATAGAAAAAAAATGAACAAAAAAGAAGCAGTTACAAAATTACTTGACAACGAAGAAGAGGAGCCAGCAGCCTCGTTTTTGAACAGGACGAACGGAGCGAAACGCCGTCGTTCCGCGAAAATCCTTTTTGCAAAAAATGATCCTTGCCGCTTACATGGATTTTGGATAAATCGATTGCTGGCTGATAAATTTACGTGGGCCCACTTTGAGTCGTCGGAGCAGCCACGACCTCCGGAAAAACGTCGAGGTAGGCGGTGAGTCGTCCAGGCGGATAATGTGTGCCTCGTCCAATATTTGGTTGTTATGTGTCCATAAAGAAGAAAGATACAAACCGGTGCCCGCTCTTATATTATATCGGTTTGTATCCCCGTGTCCAATAATGTCGCCGAGTTCCTTTTTTATGATGAACGGGAACTGTCAAACATTCAAATGTCATTTGATTGACTTGAATCTGACAGCCCGCCCCTCATTTAAAATTTGGAGCGCATGCGCGCCATCGCGGCGCCAACATGCAACTCAAGAAGACTGTATACAGGAGGTCTAACTTAGTAGGTGGGGTGTGTTAAAAAGTAGGTACAAAGGTGGGCGGAGTTTAGCATTTTCGCATTTGCGCGGTATACGAATTGAATCACTTTGCGCACACTAACACCAACACACGTATATACGTCGGAACGGTCGGAAGCGTCAGCTGTAGCTGCACTATGCATATGTACATCACTATATACATATTGCACTACACATGTGACTATAAAGTTTATTGTTTACACGTCCAGTTTTGATAAATAAAATTGTGAGATGGTGAAAGTTTGCTGTATACAAAATTGCACAATCTACAAGGAAAACAAGAATCATTTTTTTAGTTTTCCAAAAGATGAGGTAAGTTGGCAAATATCGAAATACCTCTTGATTAAAGTAAATATTAGAAAAAGTTTTGCAATTTGCAAGATTTTTTTGTTAAATTAATACTTTTAATTGTGTAATTTTAATTACAGGTATCGAAAAGCAGTTGGTTACGTTATTACATTTTTTCTAAGAATTTCTTGTCATGGTTTATTTTTCTTTCTAGAATTACAGACATATAAAATTATAGAAACACGCTTATGTAAAACAGTTACAAAAATCAAAACTCGTACTATACATTTACATAAAAAGTTTATTCTTCTCTTATTCTTTCCTAAGTGAAAAATATCTTCTGCACATTTACAATCATTGAAAGCCCGTATGGAAAAAATCAACGGTAATCTAGCGCAATTCACCGTACGATTTTGACACATTTCAGTACGTCTGTATAGAATTATGTACGGTGAGGTACGTTTACGTACGTTCGCGTACGATTTGATTGCGATTCGAACATTTTGTACACCATTGTACAGAAACGTACGCAAACGTATGCGAACGTACACAAACGTACGCAAACGTACACAAAATTGCTAGAACATACTGAAGCATGCGGAGATGTACAGCATTGTACACTGTAGATGTCAAACAACCATTCGTAATAAAATATTTTCGTACAAAAACGTCCGGAATCATATGAATATGTACTGAAACGTACGCAGACGTACGCAATTGTACGGATATATGCAGCCATGTATAGAAACGTACGAGATTTTGGAACTATTTACAGGAACGTGCCCGACTGCACGAATATTGAATATCCCAGATAGGTGCCCGTTTTTCTTCCGTTATTATTTTTCGATTTTTTTCAAAATTTTTCACGTAATTTTAGAGGAAAATGACCCAAACCAATTCTTCTACATTGGACAAATATTCCAAAAATTTTTCGCGTTTTGTAGGGATATTTATACATTATTTCATATTTTTCGGGCATTTCTGACACATTAACGTAAATACTTAAATGTAACTTTTCTGAATTCAAAAGTTTACCAATCTTTCCAAGTCCTAATAAATTACAATTATCAACTTTTTCAAAATTCTTTAGTCGATTATCATTACATAAATTCATATACATATTTCTCGTATCATCTGAAATATAATTTCGTTGTAGTATGGGTATTTGCTGATACAGTATCAATCTATAAACAATTTGTTGCGCGATCCGATTATTACATTTTTTTTTCAATAATAATCTATTTCGAAACAAGGTTTTAGACCTAAACTCATTTGTCAATGGCGAAACTCTTATCGAAAGAAGGTTTTAGATCTAAAATCTTTTGTCACTTACCAAACTCTAGCCGAAAGCTGGTTTTAGGCCTAAAATCTTTTGTCAATGGGAAAACTTATTGAAAGGTTTTAGATCTTATATGCAAAAGCATAGCTTTTACCAAAAAATTGTAAGATTTTCAATTTTTGAAATAATCAACATATAGGTAACTGACGATTTTGCGCGTAACGTTGAATCCAATGCCTGGAGCCCGTAGTTTATTATATGGCAGTATGTACCTGAGCCGTCCAGCGACTTGTGGGCAGCGACACGTCAACACAACGGACGTACTGTTAGCGAAATCTACCCCTTGCACCAGTGTTGCACTTTTGCATCAAAAGCGTGTAAATAAACACCGTCCGGGTGCAAGTCTCTTGGCTAGAGACGGAGGTTAGGTTTCGTTTGTTTAGTTATTTTCATTTAAAAACCGATATTTTTGAAGATATCATTTTTATATTAGAGCATTTTATATATCTAGCGAAATTGTCAAGGTCACAGGTGTCTCGTATAGATAGGCAGACAAAATTTAACGGGGATTTTAATGTAGAGACTATATGCGTTTTGAAGCCAGCGCTATTTGGGTGGAACACGTGCATCGTTACACCGGTGCAGTTGTGTAGATACGGTGCAGGGGGTAGGTTTCGCTATGTATTGTTGATGGTTAAACGAACTTACCTATAAGTGAAGTTCGACCATAATTATATGAGTAGCTTGTTCGAAGATATTAACTATGCAGTACGGTGCGCACGATGACGCCCCATTTTAGAGTCCAATTGGAATTAATAATTAATAATATTAATATCTTCGAACAAGCTTAACGAAATATAATAAATGGATTTGATAATGTTTTAAAACTAATTGGATTCTATGAATTATTTTCGGAGCTTACATGTGCTCCTCTAGCATAATTCACGACGATGCACATTTGCCATACGTTCGCGTACGTTTACGTACGTTTAGGAATATTCTTTGATGCATTTTTTCTCGTAAGTGACGTTTCTGCGGGATTCTACAGCATACGGTACCTTTGCACACTTTCGCGTACGTTCGCGTACGTTCGCGTACGTTCGCGTACGTTTACATCTGTTTAAAAATATTCTGTTATGGATTTTTTCTACGATACGATACGATATTGCATCTTTGCATACTTTTGCGTACGTTAACGTACCTTCGCGTACGTTCGCGTACGTTTCTGTATAATGCTGTAAAAATGTTCGAATCTTAACCAAAACGTACCTAAACGTACCAAATCGTACGAAATCGTACGGAATCGTGCTTAAATGTAACGAAAATATACCATTTTTATTTCCATAGGGGAGTATAAAAATCAGAATAAATGTAAATTAATCATCCGGTATACTATATGTAATAATACAAATCATAACGATAAGCTAATTACAATTGAGAAATTCGTTTGTACCCGTAAAAGATAAAATGTTTGCATCGTTTGAAGCACTTTAATCCTATAACCAGTCGCAGCCAACTTTTGCAAACGGTCCGGTGAAAAAAGTACTAGCGATGGAATCATTACACATGGGTGTTCGTTACAATTAATCATACGTTACAAGCATTAATATGCTTTTCAGTTTACGACAAACAGAAATTGCAAACAATTGATCTAAAAAATATAATTTCACTTTTTCCTATAAAACTATCTTTTAGTTCAATTAATTATGAAATGTTTTCAGTCTTGTGTGTACATCGATTCAGTATAAATGATTTTATTAACCATTTCCAGAATGTTTTCAATATCTTTTTGCTCTTACGGTTTGACAAAATTTATCCACTTCACTTTTTCACCACGGTAATAAACATTCATATTCAGTTCTGAATTCACAGAAACTGACAGATATGAACGATAACCTTTATCAATTCGTAAAAACATTATTTGAACTCCAGGATCTACAATTGTTGTCAACTTTTGATTTGGTAATTTTAAACTGTGCACATTTTTCTCTAAATGTTTGTAATTGACTTCCATTTTATTCTGCTTCTTCGTTGATTGTATTCAGCTCCGAATGTTTACTCCGATAACTTTAGGAATTTAAAGGAAAAAAATGGAAGAAGAAATTTTTTGACGCAGATAGGTTCCAAATATGTACTAGAATATAGAATCATGTTTTTAGACCAAAATTTAATATGGCGTCATTCCCAAAATGTGCAATCTACGATGTCTTAAAAAGATTGGTTTTTCGTCCTTTAGTGTAATTTTTAATGCGATATTAGACTCTTTCGTTTTGCTTGGTACATACGACTCTACTAAATTTTTAACTTCTTTTTTCGTGTTCGCGTCAGATATGAATCGGTCCATGCAAAAAGGGCACTAAGTCCATGTAAATAGTTGTTGAGAAAACGCAAAAAGTTGATTTACTTTTCTTACAGAATGAAAAATAAAAATATTATTTAATAGAAATGTTGCTTTTATGCACTTACAATAGTACAAATATCGTTCTATGCTTAAAGTTAAAGAGGATTTTTAATAATTATAAAAAATATCAGTGGACTTAGGTCCCTTTTTGCATGAATCACGAGTAACATGAAAAAAAGTAATAATTTTATAGCACAGCTAACTAATTTATTTGCAAAAATATAATACAATGTAAAATTACATCTTGCAGTTTATTAAGAACTAAATTCATTATCTTTTTCATCAGTAACAGTAGGCCATTCGATCAGGGAATTGTAGAAACCTAGATATTTATCTGGTATATATTGTTGTAATTTTAACCGACGGCTGTTAATTAACAGACGTTAAATTATAACAGTTCCGAAAGATTATTGTTATTTGTAAATACAGTGAGTATGTGTGTAATAATCAGTAAACAAATCTCTCTTAATACGAACACGTTTAAATTATTCATATTTAATATTTTGTAACACAAAGTAGACAGTCCGTCTACTTGCGTTCCCAACTAAAATACTTACCTCAAGAAAGAAGACTGAAGATTGGTGCATCGTCCCGTCAGAATCCACTTAACCATCCCCAGGAACCGTTCCCCAATGTTGGTGCTCGTCCTGTCAATTCGTTGGTGTCTTACCTGTAAACATAGAAATTATTAATCATAATTGTTTAAATAAGGAATCTGTCATTGTCGTAACTAAGTATTGTCATCGTCCAAGGAAGAGGAAAAATATATTAAAGAAATGTAAACACTATACTTACATGTGCACTCAGCTGTTCCGATGGTCTGCTTCCTCGTGCCGGAATCGCTGCTGGCTGACGTCCTGTTCCGTCGCACTCATGCATGGAATAGACTATTGCTGTCGCGCTCATCGAGTCGACGTTCGTCGCACTCATGGCCCAATGTACAATTACTAATTCGTCATCAATATTGTCTGCGCTTGTCGCACTCGTTACATATATCATTACCCCTTCCAGTGCCGAGTAAATGTCCGTCGCACTCGTGCAGAAACCTCATTCAGTCGCCCACCCCTTTTTGAAAACTTAGACTTGCCCTACTATTCCCAGCATTGCCAAAATTATGTTCCCCGTCTTTGTCCTTACGTTGTCTTAAATTCGGCCTTATTCGTAATTGTTTTTCCTTTTTGTTTGTCCCCTGAAAGTTAGTATCCAGGACTGACGCTGTGGCGTGATGGTAACGGGTCAGACCATCTTCACTTTCACTTTGTTGTAAACCGTTAAGGCGAGCAAATCATTGTATTTTATATTGCGAAAATTAATTATATTGTAGTGCGTATAAAGATTATATTGTGCGAATCTCGAGATACCGAAACAAAAGTAAGTACTGTGCACAGTGCGCGGCGAATTATTATCATTATATTTCATATTATAATTAATAAAGTCCTCCCCCACAATTTTGTAATTTCCCCTTTTAAATATATATCGATACAACACATTCCCTTTGATAATTGTTATTTTTTTTATTCCCCCCCTTTTTTTTAGAGTAAAAACCAGAGTCCCCGTGTCGTCGGGACTTAGTACGGTTGTAAATGGCGCAGCCAACGTGTGGCCCGGAAAATTAAAGTGTAAAATAGTTAAAATTAGAACAAAAGAAAATTTTAAGCGAAACGGTTGTTGGCTCGCGTGACCAACAGAAAAATTTTTTGAACAATAGTATTCTCTGAATTCCCTGAACCCCATTTCCCAATACATAATTAGTAATAAATGTTATATAATAGAATATATGTAATATAAATTATATATATGGTGCAATTATTATATGAAAAATTTTATGTGAATGAAATAATAAATATTTCCTTTCAGGTTTTCTTGTTAACATTAGAAATAAGTTTCCCTTCTATTAATTATTTGGGAAGTGAAATTATCAATTACGTTAAAGATTTTCAAATTTTATTGTGTTCGAAAATTTCCCCCTCCCCTCTCAGTGTTAATTTGAATTGAATGTGTTATAACAGTGAATTAAATTTTTTTTGTATTAAATATTTTTTTGTGGTTGTTATTATTAAATTTAATTTTTTTTATTATTTGATTTAAAAATAAATTTTTTTTTTATTTTTTTTATTTGAATTAATTTAGAATATTTTAGTAACTTTTATATTTTTATATTTTTTTTTTGTTTGATAAATTCATTATTTTTTTTTTTTTTATTTTTGTGTGTTTAAAAAAAAAAAAAAAAAAAAAACAATGGCGGAACAATATAGACTATTCTGGGATAATCATGTTGCCCACAATACCACCCCCACACCGGAAGTACCAACAACTACCACTAGTGCGACAGTCCCAACAATAACCCCTCCAATAATAACTACAGTACCCGTGACTGCAACTTTTGTGACCACTACCTCTACTGCTTGAGAATCCCGAAAGGCCACTAAAGAGCAATATGAAGCCATATTAGAGAGCATTGAAAATATGAATTTCCTAGATTTTATTAAAGAATGCGATAGGGCTGAAATTGCTTTTAGCGGTGACTTTAGAATAATGCAAGATCGGTTAACACGATATAAGGTGTTAACTACTTACCCCGATTCCGATGTTGATTGGAATGAAGCAGTGGATGGTAGAGGTGAAGCATTACCAGTTACCCTTGGTGAAGCCTTAAGTGACCCAGTAATAGGAAATATAATCCGGAACCCCTTACAAAATACTGTACCCCCTCGCACCATTACTAGTAGCGCCGCCCAGGAGCTTGGCGCTCGCATACGGGATCCTTCCCTTATTTTTCCTTCCGATCGATCTCGCGCATTTTATAAAGACCCAGAATCTTTTATGGAAGATCAGTCCAGTCATCCTGAACCACCTACCCATTCAAATATCCTTTTAAGATCCTCAACTATCCCTATAATTTCCTTAGCCCCTGCCACTCCTCCCATTATTAACCCAAATATAACCTGTGCTCCTCCCTCTCGTCATACTGTCCATTTTCCCCCTGACCAAACCTATAATTTATCCCTCCACGATCCTCATGGCCACAGTACAAAGGTTGGCCCCACTCTCAGATTCTTGAAAAATATTCAGACTCCTACCAAATCATACTTCGGTTGCTCTGCATGTCCGTCGCAGACAACCGGAGTATGGAATAAAAGCGCTGTTGAGCAATGGAGAACCCAAGGTCCAAAATTTTCCGGAGAGGACGACGAAGACGCCGAAATTTTCCTGCTAAAATTAAAGGAATACGGCGTTAGTCGAGAACTCTCCGAGGAAGAATTATTGCGTGCCCTCCCCGAGGCATTCACTGGATCTGCTTTAAATTGGTATCGAGTAGAGCAGGGATGCTGGTCCACTTTTGATCAATTTGTCTCCAGTTTTAAATCGGTTTTTTGTCAGATGCATTCCGAAATAAGTATTCGACGAGATATTTCCCTACGTACCCAAGGTTTAGAAGAATCCGCCCGAGACTTTATAGTAGCTTTACGTGGTCTTTTTAATTTATTACCCACCCCTCCACCCCTTGAAGAACAATTAGCTATATGCTGCCACAATTTGCGTCCAGCCCTATTGGAAAGAATTTCTCGAGAAAAGGTAAATAATTTCTCAGAATTGTACCAATTATGTAGACATTATGAAAACATAATGCAGAGGGAAAAACAATATAGGCCCCCACCTTCTGCCTCCCTATCCTTTTGTCCTACCTATGCCTATAACCCTAATAAAAATAGACCAAAAATTAGAATTGCTGCTACCGATCCAGTTCCTGAAAATCCCCCTTCCTTTCGTACTCCAAGCCCTACCACATCATCGTCGGTCCCACAAACCCCGATTAATCCTTTAAGGCAATATCGTCCAAAAATTCCTCCACCTCCTTCAAACCGGAAAGCAATGCAAAAACCAAAATCCCAACCAGAAGTTTCTTCCATTCCACCCCTAATGAGTAAAGTAGTAAAAGCCCCCTCTCAACCCCTAGCAGGTAATAGTGTAAGATGTTTTAATTGTAAGAAAATAGGCCATATTTTTAGAGAATGTCCCGATTCCCTTGGTTACTTTTGTTTTATTTGCGGATATCCGGGAAAATCGTCAGTAAATTGCCCATCGTGTGCTCGTAGGCGTACGGGAAACGCTTAGCCGGGGGGACCAAATCGTTCCTGTCTCCGCGTAAAAATTTGTTTCAGAAACCCCATAAAATCCGATTGAATAATTTAGGTTGTATACATTCCCCTTCATCAGATCCTCGTTACTACGTTTGGTTAGAATTGAACGGAACCCCCTTAAAAGCCCTTGTAGATTCTGGAGCATTACAAACATACTTAGGTGTTGGTTGTGAGAACATACTGGCTCCATTTTTAAGACCAATTGAAGAAGAAGTAAGAGTAGCAGACGGAAGCGTTGTCCCTTTGCGAGGAGTCGTGTCCCTAGAAATAAAATTAGATAATGATGTCCAATTGCTGGATGTGAGAGTAGCCCCCCTTAGTTATACATGCGTTTTAGGAATAGATTTATTAGAATTATTTGGAATTAAGATTGATTATGAGAGAGGAATATGGAAAACTAAAAACGGCCCTTTTCGTAAATTCGGTAGAAATATTGGTATGATTCCCGTCCAACCTATTTATGATTGTGCCGGTTTAATAAAACCATCATTTTATGCAGAGAAAAGACTTAATGAACTATTAACCCGATTAATTCCCGTATCCCATTCCCCAGTCCTAACCCATACCCATCTAGCCCAGCATACTATCAATGTACAAAATCATCCCCCTATTCGACAAAAACCCCGTGTGTTATCCCCTTATATGTTGAGAATTGCCCAAACGGAAGTTGATAAAATGTTAAGTGAGGATGTAATTGAAAAATCTATGAGCCCGTGGATGAGTAACCCTGTAATTGTCCCAAAAGCCGACGGTAAGCACAGATTTTGTATAGATTATAGAGATGTTAATAAAGTAACTTTGAAAGACGCGTATCCCATCCATAATATGGAACGTATTTTATCAGCAATGCGTCGTGCCCGTTGTGTTTCCAAATTAGATTTAAGCCAAGCATACTTCCAGGTCCCCGTAGAACCCAGTAGTCGCCCAATCACCGCCTTCGCCGTCCCAGGAAGAGGCATGTTTCAATTTAAAAGAATGCCTTTTGGATTAACAAATGCCCCTGCCACCTTCCAAAGGCTAATGGATAGACTCATTGATCCTGCTTGGGAACCCCATGTCTTTGCCTACCTAGATGACGTAATAATAGCCACGGAATCGGAAAACGAACATTTTAAGTATTTAGAGATTGTTTTGAAAACATTAGTTGAAGCTGGTTTAGATATAAATCAACAAAAAAGTGAGTTCTTCTGTTCCGAGGTTAAATATCTGGGTTACGTCATAGGCAAGGACGGGTTAAAAGCGCATCAAGATAAAATAACCCCTATTTTAGAATACCCCCCTCCTACTACCCTGAAACAATTACGCCGATTCCTGGGAATGGTTGGTTGGTATGCCCGTTTCCTCCCTAACCTATCCAGAGATCGAGTCCCGTTGACACAGCTCCTAATGAAGAACGCATCCTGGCACTGGGGAGCTGAACAACAACAAGCCTTCGATACCCTCCGTTATTCCCTTACCTGTACTCCTGTTTTAGCCCGCCCTAATTTCGAATTACCCTTTTCAGTCCAGACAGACGCTAGCGACGTTGCTGTATGTGCCGTTCTGACCCAGGAAATAGACGGATTTGAACATCCCATTGTTTTTGCGAGTCTAGTATTAACTGCGGCGGAACGGAAATATACAGTAACGGAGCGAGAGTGTCTAGCTGTGTTATGGGCAGTAAAAAAGTTCAGGCCCTACATTGAGGGAACCACCTTTGACGTGATCACAGACCACAGTAGTTTACAGTGGTTAAGAAATTTACGTGATCCGACGGGACGATTGGCTCGTTGGGCACTGGCCTTACAGGCGTATGATATGAAGATAATTCATAGGAAAGGATCCCTCCATGTAGTGCCGGACGCCCTTTCCCGAATGTATGATTCTTTTGATGCCGCCCTTTTTGCGATAGGAGATTCCGAAGATAATTGGTATAAAGATCAAATGAATAATATTAGAGAATTCTCATTTAAGTACCCTAATTGGACGATAGTAGAAGATAAGATATATTACCATCGCCCTCACCCTGTTATAGAGCCCGCTGTGGAAGACCTTGATGCTTGGAAGTTAGTATTGCCCTCAGAATCCCGTCTTCGTGCCATAAGTGATGCCCATGATAACCCACAGTCTGGTCATTTAGGAGTCGACAAAACGTATCAACGTTTGATACAAGACTTCTTTTGGCCTGGCATCTTTCATGATGTGGCCAAATATGTCGCTCTATGTCCTGAATGCCAACGCCAGAAAGTATCCCAACGCCCTCCTGTAGGTTTGATGCGAGAAAGAACTACGGAATATCCCTGGAGTACCGTAGCTGCCGATTTAATGGGTCCCTTTCCCCCCAGTAAACATCAGAATCAGTACATAGTTGTTTTTCAGGACCTATTTACCAAGTATGTGGAGGCAAAAGCCCTTCGATCGGCCACAGGATCGGCAATATCGAATGCTTTGGACTCTTTAGTGGTCAATCGTTGGGGTTGCCCAAAATATTTTGTCCCCGATAATGGAAAAGAATTTGATAATAAGTACTTGGATCATCATTTACAGCAGCTAGGTATCTCCAAAGTTCCAACACCCCCCTACCATCCCCAAGCGAATCCTGTGGAACGTGCTAATAGAACCCTAAAAACGATGATTTCCTCTTTTGTTGGTATGGATCATCGTGATTGGGATTTGCACTTAAATGAATTCTGCTTTGCCACGAATACGTCAGTACAAGCCTCCACCCAAATGACCCCTGCCTTCTTAAATTTTGGTCGCAATCCCCGTCCGGCTCGAAGTATCCGTAATAATGACCCAGTCACCCTTAATAGTAATGACCCCACGGCATGGAGAGATAGAATAAAACGATTACCGTTGATTCATGATTAGGTTCGAAAGAATTTAGAGCAAGCTGCAAAAAGACAAGCCCAATATTATAATAGAAATCGTGTAGACTCCCGTTTTAATATAAATGATTTAGTAATGAGAAGAACTGGAGTTCTGTCGTCCGGAATTCAAAATTTTGCAGCTAAATTAGCACCCAAATTTACCGGCCCCTTTCGAATTATTAAAGTATTGTCCCCGGTTGTGTATGAGATTGAAGATAATAATACTCGGAGAAATCCAAAAGTACATATCAAGGATTTGAAATTGTATGTGACCCCTGATACACCCGTTAATAATAATTTTTTCGGCCCAAATAATGAAAATCCGATTATGAGTAGAAATGAAGAAACCCCTAATACCGTACAAATTACCCAAGAAATACCCCCTCTAGTCAATCTTCCTCCAAAAAGAAGAGTGGGTAGACCAAAAAAATCACCCATTACCTATCCGACGTATAACCCCATAGATCAACCCGTAAATGAACCCCGTAAATATAACCTTCGTTCAAGAACCAATCAATAGGATAAAAATAATATAGAGTAGAAGTTGGACGGAAATAGAGAACTATGAATAGATAATTTATGAATAAATTATATTGTTTTAGGAAGAATGCCATTGAGACGAGCTCGTTTCGGGCCAAGGAGCCGAAATACGGAACGGCCAGAATACGTGGCCCCGAAATGGAGTCCGGTTCCGCAGGCTCCGTAGCTGGAACGGATTGCCAGCCGCTCCTATTTCATTCCAAAGAACTACCCTGCTCCAACTCCTGACCCCACTTCCCCATTTGATTTTCCCCCAACATACCCTTCATCCAAATCCCTCCCAGCCTCCTTTAACCCTGTTCCTCTTCCCCCTAGACCTTTCTCCTTCTTTGCCGGCCCTCCTAAACCCTCACCCCTTTCTAGACCCTCATCGCCTATAACTCCCTCACCCATCTCTAGATCTCCAACTCCTCCTAAACCTTCACCCCTTCATACTCCTACTAGACCGTTATCTCCTCTTATTTCCTCACCCCTACAACAATCTTCACCTCCTCCTAAACACCCTTCCCTGCCATATACCCCCATTCAATCATATTTCGGCAATACCCTTTATTATTTTGCCTGTTCCTTTCGGCAATACCCTTTATTATTAATTGCCTGTTCCTTTTGGCAGTACCTTTTTAGTATTTTATTTTTTTTATGTTTTGTTAATAATATGCTTCTTAACTTTGGTAAACATTGTAATTATTTGTGTATTATTTTGTTTGTTCAGTATAAACTTTGAAAATATGCCCCCTTATTGGTTGTTTGTGATATTATTAATGGAATATTTAGAGATCCAGTGTTAACAAGAAAAATAATTATTGGAAATATTTTGTTATTGTTTGTTGTACATATATTTGCATCATATCACATTTATCTGATAATAAGAATAATTTTTGTTGGCAATCTGCGATTATTATGTTCCTTCTTTCCACTCGACCTTATCCTTTCCTTATATGATAGCCCTCTACCTTAGCCCGGACAGCCGTATCGTGAAATCGTAAAGCGGAAATTGATGTAAGTTTAGATTTTAAGTTTGTTTATATTGTATGACGATTCGAGAATTTTATGTAGTATTCAAAATCTACTTTCGTCAGGCCCGGGGGAATTTGTAACACAAAGTAGACAGTCCGTCTACTTGCGTTCCCAACTAAAATACTTACCTCAAGAACGAAGACTGAAGATTGGTGCATCGTCCCGTCAGAATCCACTTAACCATCCCCAGGAACCGTTCCCCAATGTTGGTGCTCGTCCTGTCAATTCGTTGGTGTCTTCGTCCCATCTCGTAGAGCTGTCCATAGAAGTGTCCATAGAAGATGTACCTGTAAACATAGAAATTATTAATCATAATTGTTTAAATAAGGAATCTGTCATTGTCGTAACTAAGTATTGTCATCGTCCAAGGAAGAGGAAAAATATATTAAAGAAATGTAAACACTATACTTACATGTGCACTCAGCTGTTCCGATGGTCTGCTTCCTCGTGCCGGAATCGCTGCTGGCTGACGTCCTGTTCCTGAAACATAAATTTACCCATCCTTACACAAAGAAATAGTCCTTAATAATTAAAGTTTAAACTTACCGTAACTGCTGCTCCTTTTCGCCTTCCTCCAAAACTCCAAACTCCTTTTCCCGTTGCCGTCGAGAGGATGACTCCGATTGCATTCTCCTGTACCCGATCCTTTGGCACTCGATCCCGGAGTGAACCACACACGAAAACCCGCACAAACTTTAAATTATTCACTTCAAAACACTCGAAAATCTCGAAAACCGAGACGACCTGTCACTTCAGTCGTCGTTCACCGTGGACTGGCTATCGCGCAGTTTTACGCGCAACTCGTCGGCCATCTTGATCAAACTCAGTCCCTATTGGTCAAATTCATTTGTACAGCGTCTCTGTCTACCTTCCATATTCGCGTAGTCGACGTTCGTCGCACTCATGCATGGAATAGACTATTGCTGTCGCGCTCATCGAGTCGACGTTCGTTGCACTCATGGCCCAATGTACAATTACTAATTCGTCATCAATATTGTCTGCGCTTGTCGCACTCGTTACATATATCATTACCCCTTCCAGTGCCGAGTAAATGTCCGTCGCACTCGTGCAGAAACCTCATTCAGTCGCCCACCCCTTTTTGAAAACTTAGACTTGCCCTACTATTCCCAGCACTGCCAAAATTATGTTCCCCGTCTTTGTCCTTACGTTGTCTTAAATTCGTCCTTATTCGTAATTGTTTTTCCTTTTTGTTTGTCCCCTGAAAGTTAGTATCCAGGACTGACGCTGTGGCGTGATGGTAACGGGTCAGACCATCTTCACTTTCACTTTGTTGTAAACCGTTAAGTCGAGCAAATCATTGTATTTTATATTGCGAAAATTAATTATATTGTAGTGCGTATAAAGATTATATTGTGCGAATCTCGAGATACCGAAACAAAAGTAAGTACTGTGCACAGTGCGCGGCGAATTATTATCATTATATTTCATATTATAATTAATAAAGTCCTCCCCCACAATTTTGTAATTTCCCCTTTTAAATATATATCGATACAACACATTCCCTTTGATAATTGTTATTTTTTTTATTCCCCCCCCCCCTTTTTTTAGAGTAAAAACCAGAGTCCCCGTGTCGTCGGGACTCAGTACGGTTGTAATTTCAATACTAAACATTGTGGTAACATGATTTTCGTATATGGTAACATAACTATATTTACCAATATGGATAGCATACAAAACTGGTACAGTATTTGTTGTTCACCAGTGAAGTTGTAACTATTACAACTACAACGCGTATCCTACAATATATCTTACATGACAATTTATAGTGGTAAAATATATACGACATGTATTTATTGGCACATGTTTTACCGCAAAAAGTAGTATTAAATACTACTATATTTTACTACATTTTTCTCAGTGTAAATAATACTCGATATAAAAAAATGTCACTTCCAATTTATGCAAAAAGGGACCTAAGTCCTGGACTTAGGGCCCTTTTTGCATAAATCGGACATCAGGAAATGAAGATTAATAATTTTAATAAGTGCCAAATGAATGACCGGAGCCTCAAAAGTTAGAATTTATTATTATCTCAGTTTACTGAAAAATGGACTTAGTGCCCTTTTTGCATGGACCGTTTCATATGCCTGTTCCAAAATATTTCTACCGATCAACAAATCAAAATGAATCGCATCTATTGGCACTACATATAACTTTAAAATAAAATCGTCATCATTGTAGCAACTCGAAAGTCATATTTTTATACAAAAGGTTTTCTAAAAAAAATCCCACTTCAAAATATAGGATATAAGTACCTCGATTAATTTGTACTGTGTAGGAACAGCATATAGTAACTTAGAAATGCCCACAAGTACATATTTCTTTTCTTTCATATGTAAAAAAATGGTTTGTGATTTAATTATTACAAATTACAAAAAGTTATTTTAACTCATAGGAAAAACTGCAACGAGCCGAGACAGACAAAGACAAAATTCATTGGGCACCAAAGTCTCCGCGTCGGTTTGAAAATTGAGGTATAGTTTATGATTTTCATCCGGCAGTGTGTATATATTTATTACTCAAGATATACGTATTATAAAAATTGAATTCGCTTCTATGCGGCACGATACGCCTCCCCCCTTTTAAGATAAAATTTTGAAGAAATTTCAGTTTAAGATACACACTGCTTATTACGGACAGAATCGACGTTTTATCGACTGCGTAGGTTTTTTCCCACAAAGTTGGTTTTCTCTTCACCTTTACACACCCGAATGGGGGTACCTACCAAAATGAAGGTGTTGTTGGCGCTTGAAAAAACTCTCTCGCCATCTGTCAAATGTAAATCGATTATGATGCGAGAAAAGAGTACTCCACGCGCCATCTATGATCCACTGAGAGAGTTTACTTTATTCGGACGTATTGATAAACTGCAATATCGACTTCCATTCGCAATGTTTACAAATTTATTTGTATTTTGTAATTCGCGCGAAATATTATAATTAAAGCCCTTTATTTTTGTAATCCGCGAGAAGCGCTCGCGTCCGGCGCGCTCTATGCGGTCTCTTTATCAAACATACTTTCGCAATTTAGTTAGTCGTCAGTACGCTCTTAAGCAATTCAGACCGCATTTTTCGAGTTTTTGAGTTTTCGTCCGGTACGAAAACGTGCTTTCGATTCTCTGCGATCAGCATCCAGAGATTATTGCAATCATCCCACTCACGAGCGCACTTATGTTGTTTGGGCAAGTCACGCCCACGCGACCATTAATATATTATTTAATTAAATTTTGTTTAAAAATTGTATTGCAGCGCAAGCACGCGACCGCGTGGAAACTCAACCTAATACTCGAAATAAATTAATGATTTTTTTGGAAATTGGACAGTGTTTTTTTAGTGTTATTTTCTGTTAATCGTTTTCTCTCTCGTTTGGTCCGGCGACTTTTCAACCGCAGCGTGGCTGCATATGTCGGTAAATATTCTCGGTATAGCACGGCGCAAACAGGCGTCCTGATAGGAAAATTATGTAAAGGCCGTTCGAAATGGTGACAATCTCGATGAAATTATTTGTAATTCGAATATTATAATATCGATATAAAATATGACACCGTGGTCTATTTAAATGTTCGAGAAATTGAAAAGTCGAACTAAGATACGAAAAGTAGACAATCGGGTTTTTTGAGTACGTTTCGGGACGTCGTCGACTGCGGAGGTCCGCGTCGCGATCGGGTCGTCACCGCTTGATCAGAATAAATCATTAGTTTCGTGTGGCCGATCAAATTGTGTTTTTTATTTCTAAGCCCTTGCACCGGTCGTTTACAAAAACGCTGGCTTGGAAACCAATCAGTAACCCTTGGAGAAAGTTGGCGATCCGCGATGGTGGCCTTCTCTTTACAATGCACTCGCCATACAGAGTGTAATGAAAGTATGTAAATTTGTTGAATAACCTAACCTCACTTTGAAAATTATGAATTTGGAACCCTCTTAATTCTCGATGAAATTCGACTTTCGCCTTGCAAACTAACGGTCGTTTGACTATTCGTAAGAAGAATTAGCAACTTAATCGCCAGAAGTTCTGCAAGCTCTCTTCCGTTCTGTATAGAATTTGGCTTAGAAATAATTTGAGAAATGTATTGAATTAGAATTAGATTCCTATAGTCTTCGTTGATTCAAATTTGGAAATAAGAGCCTTTGAGTCATATTAATATTCGTTGAAGGGACGAGCCTTCCTTTGTTTTATGGAACTTTTTGAAAACACCTTGAGGTGGTGAATCGAAAAAGACGACAGTCACGAACTGATCGACTACTTTGCGAGATGGTTGTATTCTACAAACAGCGTAAGCGGCTCATTCGTTTGTGACAATTTTTAACGGAATTCATTTTGGACACATATGGAACTCAGTCGCGAGTTGGACGCGATCTAAAATAATTAAATTTTAATGATAATGATACCATACCTGAGTGGTATGATATTTGTATGGCGAAGTAATGTAACAGAGCTTGCGGATCAGCGTCATAATATATTTTTTGAAAATATG
The DNA here is from genome assembly GCA_030407085.1 of Trichopria drosophilae. Taxonomy (NCBI): domain Eukaryota; kingdom Metazoa; phylum Arthropoda; class Insecta; order Hymenoptera; family Diapriidae; genus Trichopria; species Trichopria drosophilae. The sequence goes on along the minus strand of CM059582.1, from coordinate 121,170,730 downwards.
TAATTCGTAAATGTAAACAATTATTCATATAGTTTGAAAATGGCTTTGATATTGGTAAATATTAAATAGATCGTACGAAGTATGCGATGCAGCAAGGAAACGCTGATATTTATAAAAAAATGGCAAACATTAAATATTCGCCTTAAATGAAGACGGGAATCGCTTGAAATGTCGAAACGTTGGGCAATGAGGTGACAATTCCTTCATGGTTTTGCTTGGCGAAAACGCCTCATAGTCGCTCGGAACCTACTCCGATATTTCGCTCGGCGAAAATTGTGAAAAGTTGCTCGGCAGCAAACTACAAAGTTCGCTCGGCGAACACTTCATGCGGTCGCTCGGAGACAACTGCATAATCTCGTTCGGCGAATATTGCTCGTTTCGGCTCGGTAAAATTCGTCGATTCCTTGAGCCAATAATCTGATCGTGGTTCGAGAGACGAATGCTGGGATTCGATCTCTAGTGGCTACCGATAAAACAGCCATCTGTGATACAGCAGACAGTTTCGGATACTCGGCTCCGATTTCTGAAATAGAGATAGAGAGAGAACGGACCAAAGAAGCATCCAAGTAAAATGAACGACTTGTAGAAAATTCTCGATATTTCTTAAATGAACCGGTAAGATCAGCATTTCCATGGCTGCAAGCGTTTGCCGCGTAATGTATGATTATTTAAGCCTTTATTACGCCAGAATGTCACGGTATTGACTGCGATTTTCTGTTGTTGCAGTATGCAGTTTTTTTCGGTTATGTCCCCTAAGCGGGAGGAGTAGTAATACCGTGTGCAACTCGAGGCTCGGTGAGATTACGTATCTTCGTTGATGTACGGGTCCTTGAACTGTGACGACGATGTCGCGCGATTATAATAGATAAATTCGGAGAACGTGTAATTATCGAGGCAAAAAGGAGGTGTCAATTATTACCGATCTTAAATATTATAGCTTTAAACTAGAAAAGCATCGAAAAGAAAGTGTAAAGTTAACGGGGTAAATTTCTTCATCTGCATGATTCGCCTCCGGATCGAGATTAACCATTTGGTTTCGAACACTGGGGATCGGATACATCGACCTCGTGGTCGCATGGTGACTCCGATTTCGTACCAGTGCTGGCCTTTTAGAGAACAAGAAGTTCGGAGGTTTGGAACGCAGAAAAACGCGATTCATGATTCGCCTTCCGGATGGCTCGAAGCCGTTTGGTTTCGAGCACGGGGAATCTGATACATCAACCTCGTGGTTGTATGGTGACTCCTATTTCGTGCCAGTGCTGGCCTCTCGGTGTACATTTCGGAAATTTGGAATTTAGGTGGTACTGGGTACCAATAGTGATTGGGAAAACCTTCCACTGATTTTCGAAAAAACTGCCGCGACTTTTCGGAAAATAGAATCGACGCTTAACGTCTAATAACGACGACGACGCCTCCTTCTTACCACGAGAGCGGGCAAAGCGCGATCAGCGATCGAACAGTTCAGGTGATTTTTATCGTGAAGCGAATATCGTCACCACCGTAGGGACCTAATAAAAAATCCGCACATTTATCGACTTCTTGAATTACGATAGTTAGTGTTAATCCGTATTTTGTTCGCAACATACATGAACATTGGATGGAAGCTGTATGAACGAATGTAAGGCCCATAGCGAATTTGAACCGAATGAGCGAAATATTGTACTCGGCGTCTGGGATATGAAGATGGTAACGTATGCTAGTGCCGTGCGTGTTACGAAAGTGGTTAACGTAAAGTGCATGACCTGTGAACACTTCGATGATGATTTGAATGGGTTACGACCTTGTATACGGGGGAGAATGTTACGGACAGAATCGGCGACCCTTAACACCTGGTGCACGTATTTCAGCTAATATGATAAAAAACTACGAAGCGATATACCTGAACTTCATAATTGGCGACCCCGAACACGTGGTGCACGTATTTCAACTAATATGATCAAAAACCACGAAGCGCGATGCCTGGACGCCATAATCGGCGACCCCGAACACGTGGTGCACGTATTTCAACTAATATGATCAAAAACCACGAAGCGCGATGCCTGGACTCCATAATCGGCGACTCCGAAGACCTGGTGCACGTATTTCAACTAATATGATCAAAAACCACGAAGCGCGATACCTGGACTCCATAATCGGCGACCCCGAACACGTGGTGCACGTATTTCAACTAATATGATCAAAAACAACGAAGCGCGATACCTGGACTTCATAATCGGCGATCCCGAACACGTGGTGCACGTATTTCAACTAATATGATAAAAAACTACGAAGCGATATACCTGGATTTCATAATCGGCGACCCCGAACACTATATACGGATGTATGTATTCTTCCATTTTCAATCGCAATACTGTGTTCGATGTTCTGCGACCGTGAAAAGTCTTCTCGGTGCATGATAAGGCTCCCGTATTAGTTTTGAGACAGCAGACGTCTCATGGGTAATATATGTATTAGGATTTGGAATGGCAGACCGCTTATAGACAGGGCGGCAGCTGTCTTAAACCTCTGGCGCCACTGTTGTACTATAGGTAATACATATGTTATATTAAACTTCTCTCAGTGTACGCGCGCTTCGCCGACGAGCAGCCAAAATCAGTTTTTCTTTTGTATAATTACGCCAGCAAGCCGATTGAATAGTCACGGAATTTAATTCTTTCAGTTTCTCTTCGTGCTCTTTTTCACCTCTTTCAACACTCGCCAACAACAACTTTTTCATGCCCTTTTCCTTCACAGTTGAAACTTCATCAATATCATATGATATTCCACATATAAAACAATCTGCCATGGTCGAAATTTCGTTCTCAAGCAACTGCGACGAATGCTAGAGAAGGACTGAATTTAGAAGAAATCCGTTAATGTGCGCAGATATTTTCAAGGCTGACCGACAAATTCCTTCTATTGTCCCGACCCTCAGGTATATTGTACAGTGCCGCGTTAAGCAACTTTCTCCCTCGGCCTGTCTTTAACGTGCTCTCGACCGTTTTTCATTCGTCGTACGAAAAAATGTTTTATAGGAAACTTGTGCGGAATTTTGTCCTCTCCAACTTTGCTATGTAAATATATAACTTATTTTCTATAAAAATGGTCGAAAATTTGAAAAAACTGGTTCAATGTCCACATCTTTTATCTTCTGTGCTTATTATTAGTAATAAATAATTATTTTACACAAAAGTTGTTTACACAAAACAGATAGAGAATTTAATTCTGCGTAAATTTGTTTCTTACCATTTTTAGCGAAAAATTAAAAATATGGCTGCAAATTCAGAAAATGTGAAAAAATCAAAGATTCTACATTTTGGGAATAACGCCATATTAAATTTTGGTCTAAAAACGTGATTCTATATTCTAGTACATATTTGGAACCTACCTTCGTCAAATTATTTCTTCTTCCATTTTTTTCCTTTTTCGGCTTAAATTTTGTCTAAAATTACAGGGCTAAGCGAGCGGATGACTGAAATCGAATATTATAAGTACAATGATGCATCTTTATGTATTATAAATATTTTATAATATATTTTTAAGGCTGCAGATTACATTCCAATATAAAATAAAGATTTATCGGACGACAGTTATCAAAATCACCAAAACGTAGGGACAAAATGCATTTATTTTTGAAATCTTAAAAAAATTATTTCGGAAATGAACATTGAATTTTAATTTTTAAAATCCGAATAAAATGATGTCAGTATGCTAAAATACATTTAATTAATAGGCCGTGAAAAGTTTTCAGTGCCGCTCATTTCGAATAAAGTAACACAAGGTAAATCTCTAAAGTGGACTTGATAGGGCGGAAATAAATGATATGTTAAAAAATTTAAAGCATTATTATATCCATAAAGACTCTTGAACATTACTCGATCTGTGTCGAAACCAGGTTCAACGGCGAGGACGTGCCGAATAACTGACCGCCTTTTTTCGTATTTTGTTTTTATTTTTGTTGTATTTCGTTTTTTATGTGTTTTGTTTGGTATTTTGTTTTTTACGTTGTGATTGATTTATGGATTATTTATAATATGGATTCATTTATGGATTGAATGTGACATATCACACATACCCACACAACCAGGTAGGTGCATATTGCCGCATATAAGGGGAAAGTCTAGCGGCGAATATGTTGTCAGAATTCCGGATTAGGCATCATCATCCAGACAGCAAATTTGCTGGAAATTCTCGCTTGTCGACTCGTCTGCGGCGATTCTATCGCATTTCTGCCGAATAGATTAAGCGGGTCGGCGAATGGATTAAAGACGCATATGAACACGGATTTAATCTCGTCGGCAGAAATGCGGCAGAATCGCCGCAGACGAGTCGGCAGGGAGAATTTCCAGCAAATTTTCTGTCTGTGGGATGACGGTTAATCCGGAATTCTGAAGATATGTTCGCCGCTAGACTTTCCCCTTATATGCGGTAATATGCAGCAGATCTGGCTGTCTGGGAATTAAAATACTATAGTTTAATTAATTATAAACAAAAATATACCAAAAATTACTTTTTTTAAACCGTTTGTGACAAATAATTCCGTACAAATATACGGGAAACTTATTATTTATACATTTTTAGGGTCGCTGAATATAAATCTGATGTCGGGTTTCAAAAATTCAAAATGGCGGGTCCAATATAGCGTACAAAAATGGAAAATCGACTGAATACCCTTGAAAAAAAGCTACTCGGGGGTTTACGAGGTCACTGAATTCGAAAAACCTCGAGTAACATTTTTCAAGCGAATACAGTGGACTTTCAACTTTTTGTCCGCCATATTGGATCTGTCATTTTTAATCTTTCAAAACTGAAATCAGATTCGTATTCAGCGACCCTGAAAACCCCCAAGTAAGTAGTTTCAATCAAATTCAGTGAAAAGAGAAATGCGCGACTGAAAGGGTTAACATTTTGTCGATTAATTTTGTACAATTCTCGGATCTTTCATTGCCAAGAAACTTCGTCGCTACCAAACGAAATGAAATCCATGCCCTTTGTTCATTACATGTCAAAATATTTTCGAAAGGTTTAAAAAGATCCCGTGTTTGCGGGCCAATAAAAACTCCTTTCAATTTTGCTTCGCCTTGGGAATTTTGTTTGTAAATACTGAAATGCCGGTCCGTTTTTGACCATTGCCTTAACAAATTTTTTCATTCAACTTAATTTAATGTGTAATGAAGGTAACAAAATTTCCTTTGGGTCTACGAGAAGTTCATTCTTTACATTTTTTCTCCTGGTTTCAAACAGGGTTGGATAGGTCAATCTTTAGTTACATAATGTAAGTTTCTTGCCCTACTGTGCCATTCGCACAAAAAGTAGGAAAATTTTGTATAACCTTGTTGCAAACCAAATAAAAAAGCGACCAATTTCAAATCGCCACAGAGATGGTTATCGTAATTTATAGAGCTTAAAACTAATTTTATGTTTTCATAAGTCTCTTTCATATGCATGAGCTATTGGAATGGATGGTATCTCATTCCCATTGTGCAGTGAAACTGCTTTGAGGCTTAATTTTCACGAATCTATAAATGAACGCCACTGCTCGCCGACATGAGGCTCTGTACATTACAACAAACAATCAAGCAATCGATTTTCTTGAAAAATTGAACAAAATCAGTATGGCGATTACGAAATGTTACTGTTACACCATTTTCAAGTAGATTGCACCCTTAAAATCTGGAAGCCAGTATTTCAAATGTACTTTTTGAATGTCCCAAATCCCTAACCAAATCATTTAGCCTGTTTTAAGATATAAATTGTGAAGAATTTGAATTCATTTCACACTCAAAATCGACGTTATTCGTTTCTGATGGTAGGTACGCATTATCTACCTTTTCACTTTCTGCATTTTTGTTGTTTGTATCATTTAACTCCGAAGATGGGGAAATCTGCCTATTCATTAAATGTATTTTAACATACTGACACCCTGCAAGTTAATTGCATTTTAATGATTAAAATTCAATGTTCATTACCGAAAGTCATAATTTTTTAAGATTTCAAAAATAAATGCATTTTGTGATTTTGATAGCTGTCCTCCGATAAATCTTAATTTTAACATCGGAATCGTAATCTGCAACCATAAAAACATATTATGAAACATTTATAACATAAAAATGCATCTTTTTACTTGTAACATTCGATATCAGACAGTAACCCGCTCGCTAGAATTTTGGTCAGTAGCGTGGCGAAAATGTGCAAGAGCAACGGGTATTATAGGTGAGAAAACATTTTGCGCATAAAAACAAATGCCCATCTAAGAAACTATTTTTTACGAGGTTCGTATAACAACAATTCTCTTTTCGTGACATAGAAGTTATAAGCTTCATTTTAAACTATCATTGAAGCTTTTATCGTGTTTCTATTAAAAGATATACTTACTTCCTCGAACAATGGAGAAAATTACGTTTTTTGCAACTTTATCCCCACATTACATGGAAACAAGAGCTAATAAACATATTCACTAACGGATTCGGATTCAGCAACCCAAAATTAACAAAGATTAGCTACTTTTATCTCTATAACATTTTTGCATTGACCAGTGTTATTAGAAAACAGTGCTTTAGCTTCCCAAAGATTCAGAGTAAGTGATAGAGCAACGGCCAAAACAGCGAAAGTATTCACTCTATATACCGGCTGGATTTTGACGGCCTCAAAGACTTGTAGCGGAACCTGGTTCTCATTACTTTGGTCACGTCACCTCTCCTTCAAGGTCAGCTAAGGATGAGATGCAAGATATATGGCAACATTTACAAGAATTCAGTAGATGTGGAACATCTAGCCACGCGAACATGTAGCACCAACACAAACACAGGTTGCAAAGAAAAGAAAGTGGAATCATTCGGAATCTATAAGAAAAAGTGTGTACGATTAACTTTGCCATTGCCGAAATGAAAAAGCGTATACCCCTCTACTGTTTTATAGCTCATGGCGCTAGAAGTTTCGAAGACGTTCATATATTAAACTAAAGAGGGATACAGGATCGCGGTTTTCTTTCATCAATGTTGATTTTACTACGCTCTTCAGAAACAAAGTTCGCCCCACTCACACATGCATGCATTCTTGCGTGCGTGCATGCGTGCGTGCGTGCGTGCGTGCGTGCGTGCGTGTGTGTGTGCGTGCGTGTGTGTGTGCGTGCTTGCGTGCGTGCGTGTGTGTGTGTGTGTGTGTGTGTGTGTGTGTGTGTGTGTGTGTGTGTGTGTGTGTGTGTGTGTGCATGTTGGCACTGGCTTGATGGCAATTGCTGGTGCAGCCGAGCCGCCAGATGTTACCGAAGCCGAAGTAATGATGGCTGCTAAGAAGATCTCCACCCGTAAGGCCCCAGGGATGGATGGGGTACTTGGAATGGCAGTGAAGATCGCAGCACTAAATGTACCAACCATCTTCACATTGACATTCAGTGCTTGCCTGAAGGAAGGATGCTTCCCGGCGCAGTGGAAGGACCAGAGGTTGGTGCTGCTGTCTAAGGGAAACAAACCTCCGGACGACCCATCCTCATTCCGACCGCTCTGCACGCTTGACATCTCCGGGGAGCTATATGAGAGGGTTATCTGTGCCAGACTGGAAGCATCAATGCAATCGGCCGAGTGAAAGCAATAGCCACTGATGCCATCATGCAGGAACTCGAAGATCTGAAGGTGCCTCTCTACCTAAGAGAAGCCATCTCAAGCTACCTAACAGAACGAACACTGTATTATGACACCGATGACGGCAGGCACTCCTACAACATCGCGGGAGGCGTGCCACAGGGTTCGGTTCTGGGACCCTTGCTCTGGAACGTCTTATATGACGGACTGCTCAGGCAATCCCTTCCAGACGGGGTGTCCATGGCAGCTTTCGCAGACGACCTTGCACTAATCGTAGTCGCGAAGACCATCGACGAGGTGCAATGTAGCGGAAATGAAGCAATCGAGGTAGTAGCTAGGTGGTTGAGCAACCATGGGTTAGATCTGGCGGCTGAGAAGACGGAGGCGGTGCTCATCTATCGAACGAAGAAAAGGGTATACGACACCTTCACGGTGGAAGATACGCAGATCAGGACGGTGGACACTATTAGATATCTTGGAGTCACTCTAGATGCGCGGCTGTCGTTCAAATAACACCTGATGAACGCAGGCGCAAAGGCTTCCAAAGTGGCTCGAACGCTCTCCAGCATCATGCCCAATATGGGGGGGGGGGGGGGGGTGGCGAAACAGCCGCGACGGTCCCTTCTTTCATCGGTAGTAAGCTCCGTTATTCTTTACGGGGCACCGATCTGGGCTGATGCCATGAACATCCATAAGAGCTACGGAGCCACCTACGGGCGGGCTTATAGAACAGCCGCCCTAAGAGTGGCCCGTGCCTACCGTTCTGTATCGGACATCGCTCTCTCGGTGGTCGCGGGACTCCCTCCCATAGACCTTCTTGCTATGGAGAGGGCAGCAGTACACCGCGAAGGCAGGTGTATAAGGCAGGACATCGCCGACCAGGAGCCGAACCACGACAAATGGTCCATGAGGACCATAGAAGAGTGGCAAAAAAGATGGGATTCAGCGGATTCGGGGCGGTGGACCCACTGCGTCATTCCAGATGTAGCAAAGTGGACGGGCAGACAACACGGATACACCACCTTTCATTTCACCCAGGTGCTCATCGGGCACGGCTGCTTTCGCAGCTACTTACATCGTTTCCGCTTTTATCAAAGTGCGGAGTGCCCGGCATGCCCTGGTGTCGACGAAGACGTGGCCCATGTCCTCTTCCACTGCCCGCGATTTGCAGCGGAACGGAAACAGTTCCGAATCTCGGGAGGAGGACCACTAACACCTGAGGGCATTGGGGAATGTCTGCTCGCCTCACAGGAAGGATGGGACACGGTGGTCATCATCGCCACCTCCATCATCGATAGGCTGAATGCCATCAGAAGAGAAGAAGACGGAAGAGGCAACAACATCTCCCAGACTTGAAGAGCCAAAACATCGGCGGAGGGCCTACTGAGGCAAAGACTGCCCCCTGGAAGTAATGCCTTGCGGCGGTTTCCGAGGGGGAATCACAGTCTGAGCGGAGGTGGTTTTAGCGGGTGGGAGCCCCGCACTCCTGCTGGCACCGGCCGGCAGGGATGGCTGGTAGAGCTTTCCATCGTCGCTTCGGAAAACACACACACACACACACACACACACACACACACACACACACACACACACACACACACACACACACACACACACACGCACGCACGCACGCACGCACGCACACGCGCGCGCGCACGCACGCACACACACACGCACGCACGCACGCACACACACACACACACACACACACACACAAGTGTGCAACCTCCACGGTACATCTTGGGTAATGCTGAAGCCCGCGGAGGCATTCAAAAAAGTGTAAAAATGTTACACGGTGTTTATAAACATATCGGATGTGGAAACGAAAAACGAAAGGTTTTATATTTTCCACCCGGAACAATTATATTGCATTGCACTGTGTAAACTCATTTAACCGATTAGAAGTTTACTGATACTTCCATTAATGATTTATATGAACATTTATGCGTAATTTGATTTTTAAATTTAAAAATGCCCGCGACGCACTCTGCAATCAATTTAAATGAACAGATGAGGCCAGACGAGGCTGATTCCTTCCGATAAATCTCGCTGGAGAGTTCAGTTGCGGAGGGGATTGAACGAAACGCCACGCATATATCTTTTTAATTTTTATTAATTCTATATTTTGCATGTCGATATTTTTTTTTGTCTATATATATAATTTTTTGCATGTCTACAATTTCTTTGGTTTTTTTACTGTGATTCTTTCTGTGATTTTTTTTATGGTGTCTGGTATCAGGAAGATTCTAGATTCGGTGTTGTTCTCAGCAAGGATATATGCAGTATCACAATGTCGGTGGAATAGAGAAGCCGGAAAGGCGGCTGGTCAATTTGGAGTCTTTGGTAAGTGACTGAAATTAAATTTAGCTCGTAACTGCAGTTTATAATTAGTTAAATTGAAAACGCGGACTGGTTATGAGTGGTTCCCCATAACTCAAAATTTTGGCATTTAGTTTAACGCTAAGTAAATGCACAAAATTTAAATATGCCAGCCAGGAATGAATTTACAAAAATTCATATCGATGCATGTTAATTTCTTGTACTAGAGAGGAATTTGTTTACTTTGGGATTGATTCTGGATTGCGGCAGTGTGTTGATTCAAATGTACATTGTTCAAACTTAATAGAGTTGTTATTTCACATTGATCGTGTTCAGATATTTAAGGCTAGTTCTGTAATTTTGGTTCATCTTATGTAACGTTCATTTTGAAACGTCAATTTACCATCCATTCCATATTTACTCGGGAAGGTCAAAACAAAAATCAGTGGCTGATTATTTAAATAAATTTGTTAACTTTGCTGCACTTATTATTGATTGAAGATAGACATTACGATGTAAGCTTAAAAGATATTATCGCTCATACTCCAACTAGAGCTTATATAAAATATACACAAGGTTATGCAGGCTTTCATTCTTGTGAAAGATGCCTCGTTATAGGCAAAAGAATCAATGCGAATATAGGATAACTATATTTCCAGAATTTAATCATGTAAAACGAACCAATGAATCATTTCGTACTTTTGCACACCCAGAACATCATGTCTCTGTTACACCACTGAAGTTTGCTGAACCACCAATTGACATGATTAAGTGTTTTGCACTCGACTTCATGAATTTATGTTGTCTGGGTGTAATGAAGATATTGATAGAATATTGGACAATGAAAAAAGGAATTAAACTAAGTCACTGGTCAAAAGATGAACTGTCTCGTAGATTGCTTCATATAAAATCATTCATACCATCTGATTTCCAAAGGCATTCACGAAGCTTACACTTCTCAGCAAAGCGGAAAGCAACCGAGTTCATTTTTGTTCTTTTATATGTTGGTCCACTTGTTTTCAAACATCTTTTACCAATTGAATAGTACAATAATTTTCTACTCTCCTTCATACTGCGTGTCGGTTACTTTGTAAAGCTAATAATTTACATACTTACAAAGAGCACTCAAAAAAATATTTAGAGAAATTTGTAGCTTCATCAACTGATTCAGGCATGTATGGTAAGGGTTATGCAACCATCTATGTCCATTACTTGACTTAAGTGCATTTTATTTCTAGAGTTATTTAGGGCAATTATGAAGTCGTTACATGGAAAATATTGACTTAGGTCAATGTTGTAGAGGAATTCACGAAAAGAACTTCTCAAAGACGAACGAGGCTCCACTGACACCATTAGTTCAATGTACCAACAGAAATTAGTTAATTCTGATGTAAAATATGACTAGTTGTTTCAGCATTACGAAATCATATGTTCATGCCTCAAAATCAACGAACCATGCAAATTACTGAAATTGTTGTATGCAATGATAATTTGAACATTAAAGGGAATGAAATGAAAATTATCGGTGATGTTTACACATAAAATCAAAATAATTGTTGCAACTAGCAACGAAAAGGTTTCTTCTCGACCGTCGTAATTTAAAATTAAGTATAATTAATAGTATTTCTCGGTATTAAGGGTCAATTAACTAATAATGTAAAAATAAAATAATTTTTTGGTTTTCGATGGAAAACACGAAAATGGTAAAAAGATGAACATCGCCGGATTTTGTATGATAATCGCGACAAAACCTTAACTTTGGAATATTCATATCTGTATTTAAATTGATTTACATATAAATGGGTTTTGTGTCCCTCTAGCGACTATAGTAGAAACAAGTGCCTATTGTAAATAATATACATTTCGTCCCAGGATCCCGTGTACACTCTTCAGTAGGGCAATCACGGGAATCCCTGCCCTAGATGTATATATGGTTTCTTCATTTAGTGTGCAATTTTTAAATAAAACTATCAGAGGAGGAAGTGATAGAATTATTGTATAGATATATATACGACTATTATTCGGTAACGGAATATCGTTATCCAGTACGTATATATATTTGGTATCCAATGATAAAATCAAAATAATTGTTGCAACTAGCAACGAAAAGGTTCTATCACTTCCTCCTCTGATAGTTTTATTTAAAAATTGCACACTAAATGAAGAAACCATATATACATCTAGGGCAGGGATTCCCGTGATTGCCCTACTAAAGAGTCTACACGGGATCCTGGGACGAAATGTATATTATTTACAATAGGCACTTGTTTCTACGATAGTCGCTAGAGGGACACAAAACCCATTTATATGTAAATCAATTTAAATACAGATATGAATATTCCAAAGTTAAGGTTTTGTCGCTATTATCATACAAAATCCGGCGATGTTCATCTTTTTACAATTTTCGTGTTTTCCATCGAAAACGGAAAAAATTATTTTATTTTTATATTATTAGTTAATTGACCCTTAATACCGAGAAATACTATTAATTATACTTAATTTTAAATTACGACGGTCGAGAAGAAACCTTTTCGTTGCTAGTTGCAACAATTATTTTGATTTTATCATTGGATACCAAATATATATACGTACTGGATAACGATATTCCGTTACCGAATAATAGTCGTATATATATCTATACAATAATTCTATCACTTCCTCCTCTGATAGTTTTATTTAAAAATTGCACACTAAATGAAGAAACCATATATACATCTAGGGCAGGGATTCCCGTGATTGCCCTACTGAAGAGTCTACACGGGATCCTGGGACGAAATGTATATTATTTACAATAGGCACTTGTTTCTACGATAGTCGCTAGAGGGACACAAAACCCATTTATATGTAAATTAATTTAAATACAGATATGAATATTCCAAAGTTAAGGTTTTGTCGCGATTATCATACAAAATCCGGCGATGTTCATCTTTTTACCATTTTCGTGTTTTCCATCGAAAACCAATAAATTATTTTACTTTTATATTATTAGTTAATTGACCCTTAATACCGAGAAATACTATTAATTATACTTAATTTTAAATTACGACGGTCGAGAAGAAACCTTTTCGTTGCTAGTTGCAACAATTATTTTGATTTTATCATTGGATACCAAATATATATACGTACTGGATAACGATATTCCGTTACCCAATAATAGTCGTATATATATCTATACAATAATTCTATCACTTCCTCCTCTGATAGTTTTATTTAAAAATTGCACACTAAATGAAGAAACCATATATACATCTAGGGCAGGGATTCCCGTGATTGCCCTACTGAAGAGTCTACACGGGATCCTGGGACGAAATGTATATTATTTACAATAGGCACTTGTTTCTACGATAGTCGCTAGAGGGACACAAAACCCATTTATATGTAAATCAATTTAAATACAGATATGAATATTCCAAAGTTAAGGTTTTGTCGCGATTATCATACAAAATCCGGCGATGTTCATCTTTTTACAATTTTCGTGTTTTCCATCGAAAACCAAAAAATTATTTTATTTTTATATTATTAGTTAATTGACCCTTAATACCGAGAAATACTATTAATTATACTTAATTTTAAATTACGACGGTCGAGATGAAACCTTTTCGTTGCTAGTTGCAACAATTATTTTGATTTTATCATTGGATACCAAATATATATACGTACTGGATAACGATATTCCGTTACCGAATAATAGTCGTATATATATATCTACACGATAATTCTATCACTTCCTCCTCTGATAGTTTTATTTAAAAATTGCACACTAAATGAAGAAACCATATATACATCTAGGGCAGGGATTCCCGTGATTGCCCTACTGAAGAGTCTACACGGGATCCTGGGACGAAATGTATATTATTTACAATAGGCACTTGTTTCTACGATAGTCGCTAGAGGGACACAAAACCCATTTATATGTAAATCAATTTAAATACAGATATGAATATTCCAAAGTTAAGGTTTTGTCGCGATTATCATACAAAATCCGGCGATGTTCATCTTTTTACCATTTTCGTGTTTTCCATCGAAAACCAAAAAATTATTTTATTTTTATATTATTAGTTAATTGACCCTTAATACCGAGAAATACTATTAATTATACTTAATTTTAAATTACGACGGTCGAGAAGAAACCTTTTCGTTGCTAGTTGCAACAATTATTTGGATTTTATCATTGGATACCAAATATATATACGTACTGGATAACGATATTCCGTTACCCAATAATAGTCGTATATATATATATATACAATAATTCTATCACTTCCTCCTCTGATAGTTTTATTTAAAAATTGCACACTAAATGAAGAAACCATATATACATCTAGGGCAGGGATTCCCGTGATTGCCCTACTGAAGAGTCTACACGGGATCCTGGGACGAAATGTATATTATTTACAATAGGCACTTGTTTCTACGATAGTCGCTAGAGGGACACAAAACCCATTTATATGTAAATCAATTTAAATACAGATATGAATATTCCAAAGTTAAGGTTTTGTCGCGATTATCATACAAAATCCGGCGATGTTCATCTTTTTACCATTTTCGTGTTTTCCATCGAAAACCAATAAATTATTTTATTTTTATATTATTAGTTAATTGACCCTTAATACCGAGAAATGTTTACACATACCCTACTAATTCATCGATAACTGGCATTTGAGAAATTCAAACCCAACCACAAAACCAAATCGCATGCACAACTTACTGTACCAATACCAAGCATTTTTTGTAAAATGGTGAATTTAAAATTATTTTTTATCATCAGACGAACGAAGCAGAATTCCTTCATTGAAAAATATCCCGATCTGCACCTACTAGAATCATTGGTGGGGCATGAGCCGTATTTAATTTGTTAAACACCGACCCACGTTACATTGTAATATTACCTTTATCCCTTTTTTATTTGATCGTAAAAATAAAACGTTAAACCTTGATTATTCATAAATTTTCTGGCGAACCAAATTGTCTGATTATTAGTTTTAATTATCTCCGAATCAAAATATTCTAAAAATTTTCTGTTAAAAATACAAAAATTATCACAAACTCTAGATTCCAACCATCGACAAGCTTTACCCATCATTTGTGAAGAAATCAAAATCATTTTCAACCTATCATCAATATGCTTTACCGCGCAATAATTCTCAAATATTTCGATAAACTCAACCGGATTTTCGTTCAAGTGTGCATAAAATTTAGGTAACGGAACATCAACATTAATCGACCACATATTTTGTAAAAATAAATTCATTGTTTCCGACTGATCATTTTCAGATACCCGAACTTGAGAAATTATCTCTGGATTTATTTTATAACCCCGTCTCAAAAGGGGGGATCGAAATGAATTTACACAAGGATTTTTCTAAGATCGATGTATTATACGCAAACTCTAAGTTACAATATTCTACCAATTACATATGGCGCGGGCCCTAATCTCGCGAATGGGATTGTTACGCACAAAAATGACCGGAGGAAATGTATCGCGGAGGCGCGAGGGTAACTTAAGTTCGACTTGAAACACGAGAATAGGGGGGGGGGGATCACAATTCTGGTAACGCTGGCTACTCACGGGAGCTGGTGGACCGTCTGGATACTGAACCGGAAGTCGGGGTCCAGAAGTGGCCGCTCCGGATGAGGCTTGACGGGGCCTAGAGTCGGCGTCCTCTCCTCGGCGAGTCCTAGGTGGCACCACACACGGGTATCCAAAGTCCTGTTAATTCCTGACTCACTTGTCGCGGGATTAGGCACTTCACCCTGTCGTTGGACACCGACAGAAGAAGAAGGAAATGAAAAAAACGTACTGTTTTTCGAATTTTTGCGGTTCGCGCACGATCTCTCCTGGATCGCACAAAAGGCTGTACTCGGCTGAACAAGAGGCGGTACTCAACTGAACTGCAGCGCGCGCCTTCGTCTCCTCGATGATTCTCGAGTGGCGTCACCTCGGGGCCCGATGTCGGGGTGATCCGTGGAAGGAGGGAGAAGCGTGGCGGTCGCGCGGCCCGCTTGTACCGGCTTCTCCTTCGGAGAAAGAGAGAGAGAGAGAGAGAGAGAGAGAGAGAGAGAGAGAGAGAGAGAGATACGGGATCGTGTAAATCGGCTCGGCTTCTGCCTTCGGAGAGAAGGAGAGAGAAGTCCCGGCGTCACTCGTCTCCGTCTGTGGGGAAGGAACTCCCGACGGCGACTGACTAGAGGAGCGACGGCGGGGAGGCATGAGCCTCCATAACGCGTATCCCCGGTACGGCGGGCGAGAGCAGCGGCGAATAGGGGGAAGGATTCCGAGTTACCGGGTTCGAACTGTGACTACGTCACAATTTGATTTACACTAGAACATGAAAGAGAATTAAGAGTTTGATTTTTATTATTCAAATTACTAGAATTTCTATCTCTATTTATTTGCTCAATTTCTTGTCTAAAATGATCATTTTCCGCTCGAAAACTTTTAATATTATTAGTATTATTAAATTCGCGTTGATTTCGTATAAAATTATTCATCATTGTTTTTTGAGAATCATTTTCCTTTTGCAATGTTCGTACTTCACATAACAATTCCTGCAAAATAGACCTTCCATTGTTTACATTACTAGAAGTATCGTTACTCGTTGCAGGGCCATTAATATTTAATAACAAATCTTGTTGTATGATGTATTCTGATGAGGTCGATATATGCTCACGATGGGGTTGGGTGGCTATTTTCGCCGTGGGGCCAACTGAATGCAACGGGACAGCGGCGAGGAAATGTCAACTCGCTTGATTTCCTACAATACTAAGTTCGGCCATGTACCACCCAACGACCTCCACTACAGTACCGAATTTGCACGATGCACTACTTTACAGCACTAGTGGCTATCTTTTACGAGCATAAAGCAATGAGAATAGCCTTAGGAGGTCTACCTGAAATTGGAACATTAGCCACTTCTGGACGTATGTCCGGGCAAACTCTATACTCGTAGATTCGTAGGCCATGATGTCACGTCGGGCTATCGAGGTTCCGATTCACTTTAGGCGGCCATACGATAGGCTTGGGGGGGGGGGCATATCGTGTTACACGAGACAGATTACGCAACTGCGAAGCGCACCTGCAATAGAATAGTATGCAACGGCACGATATTTTCGGCGCCAACAAAACGCGAAGGGACAGCAAATACCTCTACTGTGTTTTGATCGCGACTGATACCAAATTAACTCGACAAGATCGCGGTTTATCGCGGCGTAGAAATTTAATTACTCGAAAACGTGGCTTAGCACAGTATCACTAGCACATTTTGCATGCGCGAATCAAGCTTGAAATTATCAACTGCGTGCGTCGTCCGAGACGTACCCATGGGGCTGATAAAGTCGCGTTATTTAGCGTAAAAACCAACGTAGTTTATCTAAATGCGCGATTTAGTGCAATATGAAGATAACGCATGGGTGGCGTGACTAGACGTAATACAAAGTTAAGCAAACCGAGTGCAGAACTCAAACTACGCGAATTCCAAGCCGGTTTTCGACGCAATGCACTACTACCACCTATCTCAGCACTATCGGACATTGAATAAATCTAATGAAAGTCCGTTCGTTAGAGCTGCTGATGGACCAACGAAAACGCCATAGGGCGACGACTTTTAAAGACGTATCGCAAAGACACCAATATTAAATGAGAATTTGCACGATTAGGCGTGAGTCAAACTCCAAATTCGCTCCCTACGCGAGTTAGTGTAGGTCCCGAATAAACTAACTACTAGTCATGACTTAGCGACATTCGAGTTATTAAACAGAATCGCGGGTTCACGCAAATCAAAGTTACTCGAATACTTGGTGTGAGTAAGTGCTAATCCACAAAAAAAAAATTTGAAGAGCCGGTTGCGATTCCACGAAATCAAACTCAACCATATGATTTAGCGCAACTGAACTAACTCTTCTTACATCCTTTGCGGCCACTGGGGTATGCAACAGGAACTCACTCGGTATTGTCGGGAACTGAGCCACGACACAAAAAAAATTATAGAATTTGTGTATCAAATCGTAACGTACCATAGTCGGGGATTTTTATTAGATCGGCTAATTACGCGTAAAAGTTGCAAATCGAAACACAGCAATATCGCTTTCAGAAACAATCGGAACGTGATTGACGACGACATGTCGTAACAAAAAAAAAGATCTATTATTAATATTTGAACGCGATGGACTGACATAAATCGCAAATGAAAACTGAAAAACGAGGTTACGTTCCTTACGACCGAATTAAGCGACTTACATGTGAGAAATGCTCAACTCTAGGAGCTTAAGGTCGATTCTACATTTATGCATCCGTGCACACGCGTAGATGGATTTCTGTACCGAAGGGACAACTCAAGCGCAAGGGGCAACCAAACACAATCGTGTTGAAGAAGTGGGTGGTAATCATCGCGTCATCATCGCTTCGCGGAGCGAGAGACGGCGTAGGAGGTAAACGCGATATAAAGCAAGTCATTGAAAATAATTCAAACAAAAACGTAAATACGAACAATCGCAATGTATATCTCAATGTATATCGCAATGTTTATCGCAAAGGGCCAACATAAACGCCAGGGATAACTTCCTATGCGCTGTGGGGGGAAGGAGACGACCTTCGCGAGCACCAACCGGGTGCACCTTACATAGTGTGGGTGCGCAGTGGTTTTCGCCTTGCCGTGGTCTCCTTCCCACCGGCAGTCGCTAGTTGCAACGATGCGCCGGGTGGACTCGTAGGCCACAGTTCCAGCACCGGCGTTCCGCAGCGGAGACGCGTATTGGCCCTGGGGCGGCCGATGCTGGGACCGACGGTGCTACGGCCACGCCGGTCAGCGTGATCGCGGGCTCAGGCGCCGCGCGGATCAAAATCGCCCAGTTCGGCGCTATTTCGACCACCAACGGGGATGGTGGACGTTGCGGGGTCGTTGGGTCGGGAGTGGGCGCGGCTAACCGGCGAGCGCCCTCACGACCCCGGCGAGTTCGTCCGGCACGCCGCGGTCCTCTCCGACGACGACGGATGGCCGTTCGCGACCGGGGTGCAACGTGCATCTGGTGGTTTCAATCAACCGGGCGGGCCTCCACCACGTTGGTGGGCCTCGCTGGACGGGGAACGGTACCCGAGCGCTTGCTACCGCGCGGGGTAACGGCCGGGGTCCGGGATACATACGAAGGGAAATTGGCCGGCAGTCGGATGGACATCAGGGCCGGAGGGGCGGCTCTCACGAATCGAAGTGGTGACAGGGGGCGCGGTCGCGAGGGGTGCCACGGAATCGTCGTCACCGGCGGGAGCGGAGCCCATGGACGAGGATTCGGCACCTCCGCGGATCCCATCAGGAACCGTCCCCACCGACCCTCCCGTTCCTCCTGCCAGACCCACTCGCAAAATTCCCCTACGGCCGCGGATCAGGGGAGGAAGAGGGAAGCACCGGGGCGAATTTTCTCGCCTCCCGGTGGGGTGCTTCTTCGAGGACGTCGGACATCCGGCACTCGGGGCCGGCCACCGCAGTTGCGGCTACGCAGTCCGGAATGTACGGTTGGGGTGGTGGAGTCATCCCCGAAGGGCCCGGTGGCACAGGCGGCGGGTGCGGGCGTCGCAGACGCGGCGGCTCCAGTTGTACAGCCGTCTCCAAATGCAACGGCAGCAAACAGCTGAGGCACGGCGGTACCGGGTTCGACGCGGTCGGGACCGCATACCTCACTGCAACCGGCAGTTGCGGGTCTGGCAGGACCGGGAGTGGAGGGAACTCGGTGCCAGTGTGGGGCGGAAACGATTGCGGGGTCGCTGCTGGTGCTTGGGGTAGTGGCGAACGGACCAGGCTTCCTCCTCGTCTCGCGAGGGTTACCTCGAAGGGCAGGCTCGCCCAGCGTGTCTTCACCCGCTTTCTCGGCATCCTTGAGCTGCAACCTGGAACAGAACCGGGGCGCCTGCGAGTGAAAGTCGGTTCGACTGTCTCCGGCGGCCTTGCCGTTAGGTGGGCCTCACTGCGGCGTGGCGCACGTGGTATTTCGCTCGGACAGGGGGCATTTCTCTGGCTGGTTTCGGAGGTCGACCTCGGCGACGCGGCACCGGGTCGGCTCTCACCGGATTCTGAATAGTTGGTTTCGACCGAGGGCTAGAAGGGTTTTCGTGCGTATTAGTCGACACGGTCCGGTCGTTTGTAGAATTACTTCCCTCGTCGGGGGCGTGATACGGTTTCAAATATTTAATATAGGCCCTAGGATTCCGTCGACTCTCGGGGTCGTCGAGCTCAAAGAGAACGGGAGAGATTACCCGCAGGATGCGGTGGGGGCCGCTGAATTTGGGCGCGAGTTTGGCCACGAAATTTTGGATCCCCGAAGAAAGGAAACGGATGCGACGTAGTACTAGGTCACCCGCCTGGTATGTTACTTCTCGGTGGAAACGGTTATGATACTCGGCTTGGCGCGTCGCGGCTCGCTCAAGATTACGATGTACCCAATCGTGGATTAACGGTAGCCTCCTCATCCGGTCACGCCAGAACTCCAGATCCTTAGGGAGCGGAGGAGGGGAGTGGTCAGTACGCAAATTCCTAATCGCTACCGGGTTGCGACCGTAATTAAGAAGCCCGGGGGTCATCTTGGTCCATGACTGGACCGCGGTAGTCAGGGCGAATGTCAATTCCTCAAGATGCGCGTCCCAGTCGCAATGATCATGCGACACGAACGTGCACATCATCGTCTTGAGGGTTCTAATAACCCTCTCGACTGGGTTGGCCTGTGCGTGGTAGGGGGGAGTCCGTGCGGAAACAATACCCAATTGATTCAAATGTATTTTTACGTGCGAGTTATCGTATTGTTTCGCGTTATCCGATAGGAAATACTTTGGGCAACCCCATCTATTTATCACGAGACTGTCGAAAGCGGCCATTATAGCCGATCCAGTGGCGGCACGGAAGGGTTTCACTTCTATATATTTCGTGAACATATCCTGGAAAACTACCACGAATTGATTTTGACGCTTACTGGGGGGAAATGGTCCCATGACATCGGAACTGACTGTCATCCATGGACCTTCGGTAATTCTCTTGCACATGAGTCCCGTAGGGGCCTGCTGGGAGACTTTTTGTCAGTCACGAAGGGACTCAAAAGCAGACTGCTGCTCCGGACCCCAGACCCAGGGAGTGTTTTTCATCAGGAGTTTAGTTAGGGGGATACGATCTCGCGAGAAGTCTGGGAGGAACCGAGAGTACCACCTCACCATGACTAGAAAGCGTCGTAGCTGTTTAAGATTAGTTAGTGGGGGGCGGAAATTCAAGCTCGGCGGCGACCTTGTCCGGATCAGTCTCTAATCCGTTGCGGTTCAGTACAAAACCGAGGTACTTCACCTCCTTACGGAAGAATTCGCTCTTTTCCAAATTTAATTCTTGACCGGCGTTCCGCAGACTGGTTAGGACAAGTTCTAAGTAGCGGAAGTGGTCCTCCTCATCGTCCGTGGCGATGATGATATCATCGAGGTACGCGAACACGTGGGGCTCCCACGCGGGATCGATGAGGCGGTCCACCAATCACTGAAACGTCGCAGGTGCGTTGGTGAGTCCGAAAGGCATGCGCCTAAATTGGAACAATCCGCGACCGGGGACGGCGAAAGCGGTGACGGGCCGACTGCCAGGCTCTACCGGTACTTGGAAGTAGGCCTGGCTGAGATCGAGCGTGGTCATGCACTGGACACGACTCAACCCTGACAGAATCCTGTCCATCGAGGGAAGAGGGTATGCATCTTTCTTCGTTACCTTATTAACGTCCCGGAAGTCGACACAAAAGCGAAACGTCCCATTCGACGTCCGGACTATAACGGGATTGCTCATCCAGGGGCTCGTAGAACACTGGATGATGCCGTCTCTCAGCATCTCATCGACTGCGTCCTGGGCCACCTTCGACATATAGGGGGAAAGTAGACGAGCCTTCTGGCGAATAGGGGGATGGCCCTGTACGTCAATGGTGTGCTGCGTGAGGCGCGTTACACCGATAGTAGGGGTCCTATTCGCGCGATAATAGCGGTTAAGCAGCCTCCTTAGCCGCGGAGCGGCTTCTTTGGAGGGGGAACCAATCCAGCGCGCTCATCTACTGCTTGGGCCATTAACGGAATACTGGTGTCCGTTAGCGAGTGGGGGGTGCCGACTCGACTACTCCACGAATTGCTATCGGTATCTAACTTAATTCCGAATAGCCGCATGAAATCCATACCCAATACACATGCATAGTGGATAGGGCAACCCGCATGTCAAAATTCTTGGTTTGTCCATCGAGAGTCGTCGCGAGGGTATCGATACCATTTGGGGGGACTACCGCCCCATTCGCGACCTTAACCTGCTCTTCGCTGGGTCTCAAGAATTGGGAGACGATCTCGTGACATGCAACCCCTAAATATGATCGCGAAGCTCCCGTATCTACAAGAGCCCTTATAACATTTCCGTTTAAGGCAAGACGTAAGTGGGGACGTTGCTCTGCGTCTACAATCCCAAGACTATTTTCACATGTCCTAATTGACCCAAATCTTTTACGCGATACGAGGGGAGTACGACGATTGGAAAACCGCTGTACGGCAGCTGAATAACCCATAAGCGCGGTCTTTTTATCTGCCGCTTTGCTAGCCACATCACGCGACTGAGTGGGGCATGAGGACCGATGTGCTAGGGGGGGTCTCGGGGACTCCGTCCCCCCTTTAGAAGTTTCCCGACCTTTTACGCGCACACGCCGGACAATTATTTGCATCTCGGCCTGGGTAGCCGCAGATGCGACAGAAGTGTCCCAATGGGTGAGGGCACAGTGGAGATTCCCTCGGCGCCACGTCCATTAGACGAGGTGGCCTTCGGAACGGAGGCGTACGAGAGGTTCTCGAAGGTTTACCCGGCGAGGGGGGTTGTACCGAAGGGGGTTGTTTTGGAACTCTATTGCTCGCGGCCCGCATTACCGACGCAGCTTCCTCTCCCATGGGGGAGGGCGGCTGCAAGGGCGCGGGGGCTGCGGCTTGCTTCGGGGCCGGCTTCACGGTAGGAGTAGCAAGGGCCAGCTTTTCCTTCCTCCGCTTCGTCTTCGGCGTATACGCAAAAGCGGGGAAGGCCGATTGATTAGCCGCGGGAGGGGGCCGATATACCCTCTTCTGATGTGCAGCCCCTTCCACTTGTCGACCAATTCTCAATAGGTCGGAAAAATCGTACACGATGTCACGCTCGATTTTTCGTGCGAGGCCGGGGCGCAGATTCTGTACCGCAATGTCCAACTGTTTCTCTAGAGCCGGGGGGAACGTAAGTAAATTAAAGAGACTGCGTAGGGAGACTAAATATTCCCATATGGGCTCCTCGGGCCCTTGGGTGCGCAGGGTAATCTCCCTTTTGATGCTGGCTTCCAGGTGGCGTTGGCCAAAGGCATTGCGTAAGTATCGCACGAACACGGAGTAGGTGCTCCAACTGGCTTTTTCCACCCGGTACCAGTTAAGGGTCGATCCTCTAAACGCTTCGGGTAGGGCGCGCAGGAGGTCTTCCTCTGTCAAATCCTAACTGGTGACATATTGACCTAGTTTGACGAGGAATTCCACGGCATCTTCCCCCTCCTCACCTGAATAGCGTGGCCCATGCGTCCTCCAGTGTTCGATCGCGGTATTGTACCAACGAACGCTGGACATTGACAAGCTGGGGTTGAATGACCCTCCTGCCTGTGACGCATTGCCATCGACGCGATGAGAGGAGTGGGGTGGCCGACCCGAGTGCTATTATAACGAGCAGCCGTTCCAGTGTATCCTTAGGAGAATTGGTGAACTCGCCATTTCCCCCTTTTATAAATCGTAGACTACCGTCCTTCTCTTTGGAGAGTATCTTCGCAAGCTTAGCCGTGGAGGAAATGTTTTCTGTCTCTGTGCAGAAATCCCTCCACGCCTCGATTTGAGACTCTCTAATCAGCTTTCTGTAAGCTTTAGACTTACTTTTAAAGGCAGTCCATGCTTCCACAGAGCCCGCCTTCTTCGCCCGGTTAAAGAGTCTTCTTGTTTCCATCTTCCAACGCCACACTCCATTTGAGTTTCCCCACTTTGGGGTTTACCCTCTTGAGTGGGCAGTTGGCCTCGAAAGCTCTCAACACGGCACCTCTAATGATGGTCTCCGTGTACTCTAGATCTTCCGGAGTTCTATACTTTCCTTTAAAACTCCCCAGCCTGGCTTCCAACTTCCTCTGTATCCGGGCCAGTCCGTGCTTCTTGGATTTCGGAACCATTTCGCTGGGGGGTTAATCATCTCCAATTTACCCCGAATCAGCCTGTGGTCCGACAGTGAAGGTTCATCTGACACTCTCCACCCTTGAACCGCCCCACGTATGCTGCGACTACACAGACTAATATCCAAGACCTCTCGTCTGTTTGCCGTTACAAAGGTGGGCTCGTTGCCCTCGTTTACGATCTCGAGGTTTGTTGACAACAGATATTCCAAAAGGTCCTCTCCTCCCTCATTTATGTCGGTGCTTCCCCATAGCGTACTGTGGGCATTTGCATCACAACCAATAAGGAGATCGAGGCATTCATTTTCGCAATACCTGACTAACCTGGTTAGCTCCTCAGGAGGAGTTTCCCTGTCATGTGGAAAGTAGGCCGATGCTATCACCAACCCCTTCTCCCTATCTCCCCGCGAGACTTTGACCGCTGCCAAGTCTCTCGTGGAGAATTTTTGTAATAGAGCAGCATCTATGTTTTTTAAAACGATACATGCTCTCTGTGTTTCATGCAGCCCACTAGCGTAGACTGTGCCAATTCTACCCAGACCTCGTATCTGGCCCTTATAGCACCAAGGCTCTTGTATAATTGCCATGGCTTTGTTTGTGCGCATCACATTTAGACCCCTCATAAGTAAAGCTGAGGCATCTTTGCTGTGATGCAAATTAATTTGAAAAATTTCAGCACGATACCTAGCCATTGGGCTAGTTCGTGTTTGAGTTTTTCTTCGCCGAGCTTGTCGGGTTCCTGGAAGCTGGCCTAAACACAACCTCACCTGTCCCCAGATAAGCTCGGTAACCACGAGACTCAAGGCGTTTCGCCGAGTCCTCGTCCACACCGAGAACTAAGAGGGTGCCGTTCTGCAACTCCTCTCTTTTGTGGACTACCCACGTCCCGACCTTCAGGTCAGCATTTTGCTTGTTAATTATTTTAAGCAAAACGCTGGTCTCTCTCCTGGGTGGTGGTGAGAGCACGGTCATCTTCACCCTCTTGACGAGTTCCTCGGGGAGGACTATCCTCACCTTACGGCCCTCCTTAATAGCGATCTGCGGTACAACTCCGCGCAGCCAACCAGCACTCGCCTCATCCACACAGAGAAAGGTAGCACCCTCCTCAGGGTGGCCTCCACGAACCTGGATATGAATTCCCCGTCCGGGATATCCACCACCCTGTCCATGATGACCCCCCTGAGTTGGTCGAAAACTCCCTTCTCGACACGCAGCTCCGCGTCCTCACCGAAGGCGATCATAAACTTCGGGAGCCCGGAAGCCGCCTGCGAGTAGGTCCTTCTGGGGGCGGAGACTTGCTCCTGCCTACCCTTTGCTTTCTTTCCCGGGGGTTTAGCCGAGGGATCAGAAACGCTCCTCTCAGCCTTCCTTTTATCACCAGGGGGAGCATTAGCGGATGTCACGGTCGAAGTAGTCGGCTCCTCCAGACGGGTTCCAGCCCCAGCCACGGATGGCGCCTTCTTCTTCCGCAAACCGCTTTTCCTAGAAGCAGGAGGAGTGGGGAGGGGGAGCCCTTCTGCTGCCGCCCTTGCCTTCTCCTCTTCGTATTTAAGCCACAGCTCTCTCCTCCGCTGTGCGCCACTGAGTTTTTGGCGTGGATTTGCGTCCTCACCCGTACCCGTTTCCATCGGAGTGTCATGCGCCAGGCACCTGAGGCGTTGGATTTTTGTTTTTTATAGTTTGTGTCTGCATTGTGTTCCCACGAGCAACTAGGGAAATAGTCTTCCTTCCGGCAGAGCCCCGCATACCGAGATGAAGCGACTTAATACGAGGGGTGGCGCCTGGTGCCCCAAGGGACCGTTTGGCGGTACCTTCTTAACCCCCGGTACCAAGACATCCAGGATGTTACCCGAATGACAAGTCGATCCCCGGCAGTTTGCCAGTTTCCAGCACGGTGCCTACCACACCTTCCGACTTTGGGGCTGTCTCTTCTTAGTTGGATCCCCCTTTCAACCCACAGATGTGGCAGGTTGCCCCCTCTTACCAACCCAGCTGGGACACACCCACCCAGGCAGCAGAGCTGCTCCGGATGAGTATACTGGGTTACCAACCCGAGATCGGCCACCAAATTGGTGACATAGTCCTCGGGTTGCCTAATAGTCACACAAGTTCGGACACCTACAGTGTGACAGTCCTTGGGTAGACCAGAGAAATACCTCCAATCCTGCGCCTGGGATCGGACTCAAAACATGGGTCATAGTCCCCAGGAGTCAACAGACCCCCGAGATTGTTTACAAAGCTCACACGTAATTTACTGGAGATTAACTCTATTTATTTTCGAAGTTGTTTTCAATTTCTGAAAAGTGATTATCTTTATGATATACAATTTCGAAATAATATATTAAATAAGTAATTAATTATTTTCAAACGGTGCAAATTCAAACTCAAAAATTATTTATGTAAAAATTTTTTGAACATGATAAACGATTTGAATTCAAAACACCAAAAACATTCAATACTATATTAACATTATTCAATAATTAATATTCAATAATACTCGGAATTGGGAGTCTGGTTCGCGACAAGAATGCGGACGTATGGGATCGCAATATTTATTGATTGAGGAAGAGGAGTAGCGAAGGAAATTCAAAGGACGGAAAAGGAGACACATTAAATACAAATATCCTCCTTTCTCTATATCTATATTCTTAATAATTATTATTACGCCAAGGGAAAAAGAGGGGGCATGAACGATACGGTCGGAGCTGGAAAACGCGAAACTCAAACGACAAACTTTCTCCCGTGAACTTTCCTGACACAAATTTCCACTTACACAAAAAAGTGTTCATAAATTTTGGGAAATCTTATTAGATTTTCCCACCAGGGATGCCATTTTATAATCCCGTCTCAAAAGGGGGGATCGAAATGAATTTACACAAGGATTTTTCTAAGATCAATGTATTATACGTAAACTCTAAGTTACAATATTCTACCAATTACATATGGCGCGGGCCCTAATCTCGCCGAATGGGATCGTTACGCACAAAAATGACCGGAGGAAATGTATCGCGGAGGCGCGAGGGTAACTTAAGTTCGACTTGAAACACCAGAATACGGAGTGGCGGGGGGGGGGGCAATCACAATGGTGGGAACGCTGGCTACTCACGGGAGTTGGTGGACCGTCTGGATACTGAACCGGAAGTCGGGGTCCAGAAGTGGCCGCTCCGGATGAGGCTTGACGGGGCCTGGAGTCGGCGTCCTCTCCTCGGCGAGTCCTAGGTGGCACCACACACGGGTATCCAAAGTCCTGTTAATTCCTGACTCACTTGTCGCGGGATTAGGCACTTCACTCTGTCGTTGGACACCGACCGAAGAAGAAGGAAAGGAAAAAAACATACTGTTTTTCGAATTTTTGCGGTTCGCGCACGAGCTCTCCTGGATCGCACAAAAGGCTGTACTCGGCTGATCAAGAGGCGGTACTCAACTGAACTGCAGCGCGCGGCTTCGTCTCCTCGATGATTCTCTAGTGGCGCCACCTCGGGGCACGATGTCGGGGTGATCTTTGGAAGGAGGGAGAAGCGTGGCGGTCGCGCGGCCCGCTCGTACCGGCTTCTCCTTCGGAGAGAGAGAGAGAGAGATACGGGATCGCGTAAATCAGCTCGGCTTCTGCCTTCGGAGAGAAGAAGAGAGAAGTCCCGGCATCACTCGTCTCCGTCTGTGGGGAAGGAACTCCCGACGGCGACTGACTAGAGGAGCGACGGCGGGAGGCATGATCCTCCATAACGCGTATCCCCGGTACGGCGGGCGAGAGCAGCGGCGAATAGGGGGAAGGATTCCGAGTTACCGGGTTCGATCTGTGACTACGTCACAATTTGATTTACATTAGAACGTGAAAGAGAATTAAGTCTTTTTATTATTCAAATTACTAGAATTTCTATCTCTATTTATTTGCTCAATTTCTTGTCTAAAATGATCATTTTCCGCTCGAAAACTTTGAATATTATTAGTATTATTAAATTCGCGTTGATTTCGTATAAAATTATTCATCATTGTTTTTTGAGAATCATTTTCCTTTCGCAATGTTCGTACTTCACATAAAAATTCCTGTAAAATAGACCTTCCATTGTTTACAATACTAGAAGTATCGTTACTCGTTGCAGGGCCATTAATATTTAATAACAAATCTTGTTCTAATACATTATTTTCATTTGAATTATTTTCATTTGAACCTTCTATTATTGAAGTATCACGTTCATCGATATCATTATTCGATTCCGTTGTTATTGTTACTTTCTTTGGTTTGCTTCTGTTAGGCGGTATGCTTTACAGAACTCATTGTCCCAATGTAAACAAACAATGTCAACGATGTCGACTCCTTTGTTTTCGATTCAACGAATTTAAATTTCTTGTTATGATGCCTGTTTAAGTTAAATTTTCGATATTCAATTCAAATAAATATTTTATTAAATTTTAAATTTGTTATATAATAAATAATTAAATTTTATTTTAACGAACTAGTGTTCTCATATTCTCCTAACTTATATTCCAATGTGATTTTATGTCACTACTAATGTAATTAATTTTTTTTTTATATACATAGATAATTAATATAAAATCTCCATTTTATCATTTATATAAAAAAAATATTTTATTACAAAATTTTGTTCTTGAAACAAGCATCATAAAAGTAAATTTTAATTTTTAGCTAATACACCTTCAATTATGATACAACACCAGGTCGACCTCTTTTCGTCTGTTTCCCCACCAGGGATGCCATTTGTAATATTACCTTTTTTCCTTTTTATTGGTAATACCGATAAATTAAAATAAATATGAGAAACAGAGGCGAATTCAGGTCGACTGAGGCGTATATTTTCTCTTCAATCATGGAAATTCAAACCTATCGCGTCGGCTCACAATTAACACGTGCCAACCGATCCAATTTTCTGCGAAAAATTCTAAAAAAGACTTCGAAAGTGCGTGTCGCGACGGATTCAGATTATTATCGGCCGACGAAACCCGGATCTATCTACATATGATGAGAAAAAAGCTTATCGGGAAAGCGAAGATTTTCTGCGAAAAAATTCCGACATACGCGACAGTAGAAGCCTTTCTGGCCGATCTAAAATCTGCCTACGGTATTTCTAGTGATCCGCTCAAGTTGCTAGCGGGATTAAAAAATACTTACCCCGGACCTCGCGAAAGTTTAGAAGATTTTGGTTACCGTTTATTACGCGATTATCGAGCTCTCCATAAAGCCATAAACTCGTCGAAAGGACCATTTCATTTACTGCGCGAAAGGACCTATGGAAGTACGCCGCACGCAGTTGAATCCAGATACGCTCGAGGCTGCCGTAAAACACGCTAGAAAACTAACTGAAAAATACAGCGTGAAAGACGCAGGATCCGATCCTATGCTGGGAGGTGGCGGAGAAAGATATTATCAAGCGTCTGCTCATTTAGTTTCGGAAGGTCCGCAATATCAGCGTGATTATTTGGACCGGCCAGGACGTTATGAAATCGATCCTGAATGGCGAAATTATAACGACATTCAGTGTAGTTATTGTAAAAGAATAGGGCACTCTCGGAAACAATGCCGAACTCTAAAAAATAGGAATTTCGATACCCCGGACATACAGAGAAATTGCACTTGGTGTGATCGCATAGGTCACACCAGAGATAATTGTCCCGCGCAAAGATTCAATCAACAAAAATGCGAGTTTTACCAGCGAATGGGTCACGTCAGCGAAACATGTCTTTTTAGAAACGGCGTGAAAAAAAGACTTCAGAGGCAAATTTTCAGGATAGGTCAAAAAATAGGTTTGTAGAAAATAACCAAACCTCTTTTAATAATGATCGCCGGGGCGAATCGAAATTCCGGAATACGGAAAACCTCCAAAGTTTTTCTGGAAATCGTTCATTCTCGGGAAATTATCATTCATCTCATCAGAGACGATATCATCAAAATGATATCTAATGATAGATGACAAAGAAATAAATACGGGTGTTGCGGTATGCACGTACGAGCGAAACGTGCCGTCAATGACCGAAAGCGACATCGTTGCTCCATCTCTGGAGCTCGCGCTGAAACTCGTCGCGCCGGTACTTTCACCGACTGTATTACCGTATACACCTTATTACCTTTAAATCCCGCGCCGCGTAACCCTTTAATTGTAATTCGAATTTAATCCAATAAGCGGACTTACTTCCGCCTTCACCGTCTTCTCGGAAATTGGAGTTCCGGGAAGACAGATTTGATACGGTCTCCGCCATGAACACACCTGTTCATGTACAATCGACTGCAATCAATTTGCACCGCAGCAAATCACCGGATTACTAGCTCGATTCGCAGCATCCGCGTTAATAAATCTCATCAGATTTACGCGCAACTATTGTATCTCACGTTAGTAAGTTATTTAGTTAAATTTACTATTATTATAAGTTTTGAATTTTCGACAAACGTGGATAGAACATCTCCACTTCGCGACTCGAAGAATTGCCGGCCGTGATTTAGAGTGTCATTAATAAATAGTGAATGAACCTCATCTAGGTGCCTTTTTAATGTTGAAATATCCCTCTATCCCTTTTCGATTCTGAGACCACGCAGTCTTAATGCCGCCACTCAATATTGCTGCGAGTACGTCATGAGACGCAACAACGGGAATAATCAAGACACCGATAAACCAGAAAACATTTCATCCTACAGCCAAAATCACAATCATTTAAACTCCAGGGGCGCTCGATAGCAACCAACAACGTCGAACGACGCCCGAGACCAAAACTCCACTCGGAAAATGCGCGCCGTAAAACCGGAACGGCCAGAGTCCATTTCGGGTATGTTAGTTTTTCAGAATGTCCACGAATAGACATTTCTAGCCCCGATCTGCATTACGGAAACGGAATATTCTTGGTCGATTCCGGAGCAGAAATAAATCTTATAAAACTGAGTAAATTACGTCGAGATCTGTATCCCGATCAGGATATCAATTTCGATTTAAGCGGAATCGGCAAAGGAATAATCGGTACGCTAGGTTGTGCAGAAGTACAATTTAATGAAGAGATTATAGAGTTACAAATAGTGAGAGATGACTTCCCTATCGATGAAGATGCAATCATGGGAAATCCTTTTTTCCGAACTCTCGGAGCAAAAATCGATTACGAACAAGATTGTGTACATATAAGAAATGATATAATTCCATTTATTAATGAAGAATTCGTACAGATTTCGCCAAGAAGTCGCAGAGTAGTTCGCGTAGAAGTTCTAAACAACTTAGACTTCGGATTTGTACAAAAAGTCAACATCTGCAGTGGTTTATTTTTTGGTAATGGCCTAGTAAAAAATCGCGATGGACACGCATATCTGTATGTCATAAATACGAATGACTATAAAATAAAATTTACCGTCCCACAAATTGAACTGGAAGAATGCGAAGTAGCAGAAAATATACAAAGAGAAAATAATGTTATAAAAACCATGCAGGATCTTAAGAATTACGAAGATAATAGGAAAAGGCAAAATCACGCAAAAATACAAGTGGCTATGGGACATGATAAACACAGAAATAACGATGTTTTGAACCGGATAAATGTGGACGGCTTGTCGGGCGAGGAAAGAAAACATGTGGAGAATCTCGTTCACGTCTACGCTCACATGTTTCACCTACCAGGGGAACCATTAGGCGCGACTTCCGTACTCAAACACCGCATTCATACCACAAATGATGTGCCGATACGCGCTAAACGTTTCCGGCACCCACCCGCTATAAAAACCGAAATGCAGCGACAAGTGGACGAGCAGCTCAAGGCAGGATTGATTAAACCGTCCTGCTCTCCATATGACTCTCCAGCTTGGGATGTCCCTAAGAAACCAGGTCCTAACGTCGAAAAGCGATGGCGTTTAGTTATCGATTTTCGCGATCTCAATGAGAAAACAATTGGTGATGCATACCCTATTCCGAATATTACTGACGTTTTGAACCAATTAGGTCAGTCCGTATATTTTACAACTCTCGACCTTAAATCTGGGTTCCATCAGATAATGATGGATGAGCGAGATGCACATAAAACTGCGTTTTCGACTCCAAACGTTCACTATCAATATGTAGGAATGCCGATGGGAATAAAAAACGGCCCCAACGATTTTCAGCGACTTATGGATCTAGTATTAAGTGGCTTACAAGGGATAGAGCTGCTAGTATACCTCGATGACATAATAATTTACGCCAAAAATTTGTCTTTTTTCAAGACGCAAATCTTACGTTGGAACCCGATATATGTCAGTTCCTACGCAAGGAAGCAGCGTACTTGGGGCACACTATTGGTAATAATACAGTTCAGCCGGATGCGAAAAAGATTGAGGCGGTAAGGAAATATCCGGTCTCCAAAAATCGAAAAAACGTTAAACAATTTTTTGGACTAGCGGGATATTATAGACGATTTGTTGAGGGATTCTCAAAAAATCGCCCACCCGTTAATTATCTTATTACGTCAGGATGTCAAGTTTACATGGGGTGCCGAGCAGATAGAAGCGTTTGAGAAACTAATGGATCTGTTATGTAATACACCAATCTTACAGTTACCAAATTTCGACGAGCCGTTCGTTGTCACTACGGACGCCTCCGGAGTAGCACTTGGCGCTATTTTATTGCAAGGCAAGATTGGTGAGGATCTACCAGTTCCCTACGCATCGCGAAGTTTGAAAGGAGCAGAAACCCGATACACTACATCGGAAAAAGAAATGTTAGCTGCGGTGTTCGCCGTAGAACAGTTGCGTCCATATTTGTATGGTCGAAAATTCACTCTCGTAACAGATCATCAACCGCTAAGATTCCTTAAAACGATGAAGGATATGAATTTGAGATTACACCGTTTTCGCGTAAAATTAGAAGATTACGAATACGATGCGGTATATAAAGAGGGGAAACGTAATGTAAACGTGGGCGCATTATCGCGTAACCCAATCGATAGATCTGACCTCGAAAATGAAAATAAATATGACGATGAAACAGATATGGTCGATAATAAAATAAATAAAGAGAATAAAACGATTAAAAAATTAAAAAACGCAGGAAAAACCGAAAAATCGTGTATGCCAATTAAAGGCGGTAAAACTGATAAAGAAAACAAAAAACGATCAACAAACGCTAAGAGACTGCGAGTCTCAGATACTGACGGGTCAGGAAATCCTGCTCCGAAAAAACGTGGTAAGGATTTCGATGAAGAAACCGATACGTATGGAGATGTTGAAGGTAACGTGACTGACTGCGACAAAGAGAGCCAGAGTTCCAATGTGGAAATGCTGGGAGTTGAAAAGACAGCTCGAAAGAAATACATAACCAAGGTCGAAAAACTCGAATTGCCAGCCTACATGAAATTAGGAAACCATAAAGGAAAAACTCGGTCGAGACAGCAAGACGGATCAACTTCAATGAAAAAACCTCCTACACCGGTGAAGAAAAAACAAAGAAAACAATATATAACGGAAGTAGAAAAACTACAAGTGTCGGATTATTTGAAAATTGACCCTACAATAAAGCGAACTCAGATAAAAGAGAAACCAAAAAGAATAAAAAATGAAGTGCTATCCGAAGCAGGAACGAAATTAAACTATAAGAAACGGTTAGCTGATGTTCGAGAACGTTGGAGGGAAATAGAAGAATTTCCTACTGAGGACGACTTACATCACAACCAGATACAGAAACCACATATTCCGAAATGGAAGAACTATGCGTCAGAGAAAACTCGAAGAAAACGACGAAAATGAAAAATCGAAAAAGTCATACGGCGGACAACGAGGACCTAGAAGATTCATGGTCGTCGGATTTTTCCCTCGACCGGCCCGAAGAAACTATACGTTTACTTCCACATTCGACGCCCAAGGAGAAGGGCCCATCTAAAAATAGTTCTTACTCGCAAGCGCAGAGAGCTAGAGAAGCTACTATCGACGGAGAGGGACACGCTCACCCGAGCACCGACGAACGGCCCAGAGATCGGGACGAAACGAACATCCTCGACGAGTCGATGGAATTCGACGAAATCCCCGTTGAGCCTAACGAAATCGGAGAAAACGAACTGCAGGTCGACGAAACGACCATGCGTGTGTCTGAAAACGATGAATTGCCTCGTCTTTTAAATTATTCACTCTCAAACTCATATATGGAACCCTACAAAACTCTAAAGGAGTATACTGATATAGCGAAAGACGGAAATTGCCATTTTACCTCCTTAATCAAATTGCAGCAATTAAACATGAGCCCTCAAGAATTAAGAGACACTCTGAAGGATAGCGATTTTCTATTATCCTGTGCTGAATACGTACGTGCATTTTCCATACTGGAATCTACATCGGAATGCGGCGACGATAACATTTTAATGATATTTGCACGACATTTCAATACAAATATTTGCGTACATGAGCATAGTCCGACAGATAAAACACAATTTTTGTTGGGAGCAGGTGTGAAAAATAAAAGATCGCACAAGCGGAATTATGACCAACAAAAGAGAATGAATTTATTAATAACAGTGAGGACGCTTGCCGGCGTGGTCGAGAGTTCGAACCAATCTAGACAAGAAGGGCTGGCGGCGCAACGTTTTCATTGGAGCAAGTCAGTAGGCCGTAATTAATCGTTCCTTTTATGTATCGCAGGATGCGTTTTACAGCGCGACAATGAGTTTCGTCGTAATTGTCCAAGTATCTACTAGCAACGCTAACCGAATAAGAAATATCTGGGCGCGAAACCATCGCAAGGAATAAGAGCGATCCTACTACTTCGCGATTCGGAAAGTTTAAGTCTTTGCGTTGCGACGGGATTGTTAATCTCGCTTAAGGATCGGACGGCGTTTTGATCACATTCGCATCGAGCATTGCAAACTTACGCAAAATTCTCTCGGCATAAACTTTTTGGCTTATAAAGATCGAGTTTTCGTCACGCGAAATTTCAATTCCAACAAAAAAGTTCAGGTCGCCCATCGTAATGTTAAATTCCGCATTAAAGAGATCTATAAGCTTATACAAAATGTTTTGATCTTTTCCTAAAAGTAAGCCATCGTCGACGTATAATGCCAGATAAACTTTACACCCGTTGAATGTACCTGTATAAACGCATCTATCAGCATTGCTTTGCACGAACCCCAACCCTTTTATGGAGTCATCGAATCTTTCGTTCCAACAACGCCCGGATTGCTTTAATCCATAAATGGATTTATTCAATTTTAAACTTATTGTTTATGACAAGGCCGTCGGGGACACGCATGTACGTCGTTTCTTTCAGATTGCTATTTAGATAAGCGGTGTTTACGTCAAATTGCAAGGCATTTCAATTTTCGTGGACGGCTATCGCGAGGAGCGTACGGACCGATTCAAAACGTACAACGGGCGAGAAAACTTCATCGTAATCCAAACCTGCCCGCTGCGAACAACCCTGAGCGCATAATCTTGCCTTATATCGGTTCGCGACCTCAGCGTTTGTGTCTTTGATTTTGAAGACCCATTTAAATCCTATCGGGGTTCGCGATTCTGGTAGTTCTACGACACTCCAAGTTTCGTTTTTCGCGTGAGCATCTAATTCATCATCGATAGCACGCTTCCAAGATGCCGAATCGTCACGACTCAAAACATCCCTGAAGGTTTTTGGAGGATCGCAATACACCAAACACGCTTGGTATCGATCGATGTTCCGCAAATTATTCCAGGCACGTAATCCATATCGCGAAGAACTTTCTTCGATGTTCGCATTTTGACCTACCGTGTTAGTCACAGTCTTTTTTGCAGATTCGACATTTTTGGCGTCACTTACGGGAGAATCGATCAACTGAAGTTGTACGTCATCTCGCGGCGATGCAGCTAAAGGTGTGTCAACTCGCGGTACGTTAGGAGCAATTGCATCTACAGGATCGGTAATGAAGATTCCTGTATCGTTCGTTTCTGTATTACCGACCGAATCCTTGTCGAAAATCACGTTCCTTGATACGGTAATACGACCGGTTTGCGGATTGATTAATCTGTAGTTTTGAGTATTTTTCTCATAACCTACGAACACGAGTTTTTGCGATTTGGCATCGAGTTTAGTACGGTGAACGTCGGGGATTTTCGCATAGTCGATGCATCCGAACGTGCGCAAATGGGATACGTCGGGTTTCGTTCCCGACCACAGTTCGAACGGGCTGGCTGTGTTAGATCGCGAACCCAAAGTTCTGTTCAGTACGTATACCGCCGTACTGACTGCTTCCGCCCAGAAACGCTTTGATAAATTTTTCGCCAGAAGCATAGTTCGTGCACTTTCTATTATCATTCGCATTTCTCGTTCCGCGCGACCATTTTGTTCTGGTATGTACGGGGCCGCCGTTGACAGTTCAATACCACGCGTTTCCAAGAAGTCTTGGACTTTTTGGTTTTTATATTCTGCCCCGTTGTCACTTCTAACAACTTTTATGCTGTCCCCAATTGATTTAATACCGTCGACGTATTTTTTTAAAGCCTCAAAAACGTCGCTTTTGTGTTTGAGGAAAAATACAGTACGAAAACCATATGCTTCGTCCTTAAAAAGCACAAAGAATTTCGCGCCACCGAAAGATTCGACACTACTCGGGCCCCAAAAATCTGTAAAAATAACTTCACCCAGTTTGGTACTTCTCCCTTTGCTATTTTTCAAAAAAGGGATTTTGGCTTGTTTGCCAAGAGGGCACGTTTCGCAAAAGAAATCCCGTTTGACGGCTAACGAGATGCCTTCAACCGCGTTGTTTTTAATCATTTTTTCTATTGAATTTAGATTTACATGGCCGAGGCGATCGTGCCATTTGCTTAACGGAGCGGTGGAAGTAAGATTTATCTCGTGCTTTATTTCGGTTTTTATCAGCAATCGAATCAAGTTGTCTCTTTGTTTTATACTCTGTGCAACCAACGTTTTATTATTCGAGAAAATACTCGCGCAATGTTGGCCGAAAATAATCGAACTTCCGTTCGACGTACATACGCCCGTAGAAAGCAAATTTTTCTTAAGGGAGGGAACGTACAAAGCATTGTTTACATGACCTTCGATCCATTTTCCATTAATTAGGCGAGTGATGCAAATATTACCGCGACCTAACATTTTTGCTTTTGTCCCGTCACCTAGGTAAACAAACTCTTCGTTTGTACACGGCGTGAATTCTGCGAACCATTCCCGACGATACGAAATATGACAAGAAGCGCCACTGTCGAGAAGCCACGCGACGTTTTCGTCCGCTTTCACGAATTTGTTAACGGTCAAAGCAAAGTCGTTATCGGATTCTACGGTTTTTCGAGAAACAACAAAAGCATGCGAAATCGAGGAATCCTCATTATTATCGCGCGAATGTTTATCGGTTGATTTCCGAACATTTTTATCCCGTTTCCGTGAATTTTTCTTCGAAAAACAATATTTCTGAAGATGACCGTTTTTTTTTTACAAAAAGTACATACGACATTTTTCTTTCTCTGTTGCTGATTCGATGTGCTGTTCCGGTCTCGATTCCCGTGTATCATCATTGTGGCGAGGGCGCTGGCAACGTCTTCTCCGTTCGTCATCCGGGCTTCCTCTCGAAGAAGGCGTTCTCGCAGGTTGGCCAATATTTGATCGTTGGATGGAACGCTGTCCCATGCAGAAACAAAGGCGTTGTATTTTGCAGGCGAAAGAGCTAATTATTTTCGCCATTACCATGACGTTCGAAACATTTTCGTCGATGTCCTTGAGTTGATTGGCGATGTTTTCAATTTTAGCTATATGCTGCGCGATAGAGTCGTTAAACGCCATCCGATATTCGTGGAATTTCGTTGTTAGCGCCAGTTTGTTTGAAGCACTTTTTTGCTCATGGATATCGGAAAGTTTTTGCCACATTTCTCGTACAGTGGAACACGTGACTAAATATTCCAGCTGCGAATACTCCATAGAGGATGAGATTAGGAACATCGCTTTCGCATTCCGCTTTGTCCAGTTTTTTCTTTCCGTTGCATTTGCGTCCGTGGCGCGTTCTGGTTTAGCTTCTTTTCCCTCAGCCATGTCCAATAATTCGT
This sequence comes from Trichopria drosophilae, assembly GCA_030407085.1. NCBI lineage: Eukaryota > Metazoa > Arthropoda > Insecta > Hymenoptera > Diapriidae > Trichopria > Trichopria drosophilae. The sequence continues at coordinate 121,132,684 of CM059582.1, read as the reverse complement.
TGGCAACGAGAACGGTTTTCACTTGGAATTTCCAAATTTGGAAATTTTGTCCATTGAACTTGGAAATGTTTCGAAGGTCCATCGTTTCAGCCATTTTTGGTTTTGACTTAAAAGAAACCCGTTAGATACGAGGGAAGCACAAATTTCGCACAAAGAACCAACACACGCGTTAAGAGGCTCAATTCAATTCTCGCGAACGTCACGTTGTCGGCGACCTGGAACCATAACCTGTTGGGAGCAGGTGTGGAAAATAAAAGATCGCACAAGCGGAATTATGACGAACAAAAGAGAATGAATTTATTAATAACAGTGAGGACGCTTGCCGGCGTGGTCGAGAGTTCGAACCAATCTAGACAAGAAGGGTTGGCGGCGTCACATTCATCGCGTTATGGAATGAGCGAGTCGATCTCTCGCGGCGACAGTTCGCACTACAGAAAAAGGCGCCAAGTATGAATACGCTTAGAAACGAAGATATACTTCAACAATTTTATCACATAAAACCGGAAAATGCACACCAAACGCACCATCTACATCTCGATAGGTTACACCACACCCCACTCTTGCCCGAGTACATAGGCATATTGGGACTAACAGACACGGCGCTAGGGATTACGTCATCGTACGTCGGGAATTTCCCGAACGCAACGAAGCCGTTTGAGGCAGGTCACGATCCCATCAACTCGACGACAATCACCCCCACACAGCAACGTAGAGGGAATGGCCCGAAACGTAAACAGAAGTCCTACGGTCCCATAGACGCTGGGAGAAATAAAGATTTTTACGAGCCTGTCGATTCTAAACTAAGAATAAATACTCTCAATGATCATGTATTCTGTAAAAAGGGACATATTGTCTACTTTACCACGGCCAATGGACACTTAGATAGCGAAATCGGTCTAGGCTTCGTGGAATTTCATTTAATTAATCCCGACGAATTGTCGTTCAAACGATTAAAAATCGGTGAAGTGATTGTACATAAAAAAGGTAAGACCCGACTCTTCGGACTAGTCGTTAAACAAAACCTTGATGATCGAGCCTTAAAATCAAGCATTGTCAAATCCATCAATCTATTGGATGCCCTTTTAACAAAATTTGAGATTTCATCCATAATAATAGGGCAGGATCGCGACATGTTCCAACATATCCAATGGGGAGATATCCAAGATACAATACAATCACTACTTGGCCGACGAGAACTAACGATCACCTTTTGTAAGGACAACAGTTCCATACCTCCAGTAAGCGAGCGATCCGCCATAATAAAAGAACACCATGATTCAGTTATAGGAGGTCACAAAGGAGTGACCAAAACGTATCTTCGCTTATGCGAAAATTTTGTTTGGCGAAACATGAAAAGTGACTTCACGGAATACGTAAAAAGATGTGCCGGATGTCAAAGGAAAAAACTCGTGCGCATAAAAACACGGTTACCAATGGTCATTACAGACATACCACGAAACGCGTTTGACAAAGTGGCCCTTGATATATGGGGACCAACAGATATCACTGAGAGTGGGAATCGGTATGTATTAACCATACAAGACCTACTCACGAAATACTCCCTTGGAATTGTTTTGGAGCCCCTGTATCCATTCTTACCGACCAAGGTCGTTGCTTTATTGCAAAGATCATGAAAGAATTTGCGAAAATTTTTAAAATTAAAACGTTCGTGACATCTGCTTACCACCCGCAAAGCAACGGAAGCCTAGAAAGGAGTCACCAGGTGATGGTCGACTACCTAAAGAATTTTTTCGAGAAACGTAGCGATTGGGACATTTGGCTTCCATTCGCCATGTTCTCATACAACACGAGTGTTCACGAAGGGACAAACTACTTGCCACACGAGCTTGTATATGGGACAAACGCACGATTGCCAAGTACACACGCCACCCGCGAGAAGCTCATTACATGCGACGATTATTTGGCAGAATTGACCGAGAGAATCATGGAAGCACGGACGTTAGCCGCGATGAATCTCTTACAAATGAAACATTGGTCGAAAAAATATTATGATCGAAAATTGAATATTTGCCATTTTCGCGAAGGTGAAATGGTACTGTCATTAAAAGAACCCCGGAAGGGCAAGGTAGACGACGAATACACTGGGCCCTACGAAATTATTGAAATATGTGGCTCACGAAATATAAAATTACGCATCAATGCTCGAAAGAATAAAATAGTACACATTGATAAAGTAAAAAAGAACCATGACCCGTTGATGGATATTTGTCTGTAAAATAAGATGTGGAAAAAATATATACGATAATGATACAAAAAAACATAAATAAAATGTTAATGGATATTTGTTCATAGAAAATTAATATAAGACATAGCAAAATATATATCAAAACGATAGACATATTTTAGCCTTAAAATAATAAGAATACATTAGCGAACAAGTATTAATAAGGAACACAGCACGCACAAAGAGAACAGTAAAAGGGAGAAAGAGAGTACGACTTACAAGTATACTCATTGCATCTACCCTTCCCTACTCTGAATCTCACTCGAGAGAGCACTCCCGACGGCTAGTCGTCAGTTGTCGCCATCTTGGAATCAGTCCCCCCGAATGAGAAGTACCCAATGACCGAGAAGTGGGGTCGATTCACACATCGTCGATCTCGTCGAAGAGAAAATCGAACGAACAGGAAAACACTTGCGCTATACGCGCCCGAATATATATTAACATAGAAATTGTTAATAAACAAAAAAAAATCGACAACTGGTTAACCCACACGTAAAGGAGACATACGCGCAACATAGGAAAAATGAAAGCCTGATAAAAGGGTGCACTACATTTTTGCGCATATTTAGAACTTACCATCATTCCACCGTTATGTAATCACAGAATCCGTAGACCAGATATCAGCTGGCGATTTCAGAACAGCATAATACAAGCACTGAAACAACACCACGACGCCGGGAGGGCACCAACTCCTCCCCCGGAACGCACCACCTTCACACACGGTAGATACCCGGTGAAAGGGTAACAAAAAAAACCAGCAAGTTAAGATAAAGACAAGGAAACACACACGGGAAGAATCATAAACGACGAAGAACAAATAGAAAACACTTGTTAAATATCACTGAACATTTGTTATTTTTTTTAATTAAACAGAACACTTCCTCTCACTCCGTTCTCCACGACACACTCGGAAGGAACCCACACGCAGGCAAACGCCGATGATTAGGTAGGCACTCAGAACCACTCGCGAACCTTCCACATTCGCCATCCTCGTCACCGCTAGTTGCCGGCGGAACAACCGTCCGCGTCGCTTCTAAACATGGACGGGGAGACGAAGGCGGCACATCAGGGCAGCGAGGCAAGGGTGTCGCCGACACTCCCTCCCGCGGAGAACTCCGAGAGGATGATATCCCGCTCGAATTCACGACGGTTCGATATGCCTTCACTCGCCGCGCTTCCTCGGGCACTCCCAGGTGCCTAAGAGGAACGATGCCCACCTGAAATATTCAAAATTAACAATTAAAACAGCAATAATAAATAAAAAACAAAACCCTAAGGAAAAAGGGGAGAGAGACAAAAGAACTCACCATAGTCGAAGGAAAGGAGCCTATGTCCTCCCAAGTAACGGAGACGTCGTCCAAATCAGGGACAAACACGAGCTGGGTAGACACGGTCTCGGGATCCCGTCGTAAGCGACGCTCCTTCTCGGCCCGCGATCTCCACAATGCAGGAAGAACAAAAATCGTTATAAGCTGAAAATTTTTCTTGATTAAAGAAGAAAATCCTGCGAAAAGACAACAACGAGAATTTACGTACCCATCCATCAGTCACGGGTATCCGGACAGCGAACCATGGGGAATCACGCGTAACATGTCCCTCGTACACGACGGTCCATTCGCTCCTCATGTTCGACGAGATCTCTACTGTATGAAGATCTATGTGAAACTATGGCCCGCAATGGACCAACCGACACGAAGAAAACCTCCTCAAGAAGGAAATCGCACCTTCTTTTCTTTTCTTTCTTCTGAAGCACTTACGATAGTAAAAACCAATTCCGAGTAATGTATACAAATCGAGAACAGATAAAGATTAAGTGGCAACAAGACACTTCCTGTGGTCCGACACATGACTATAAACAAACTTATAGCTCTCAAGTACCCAAGCGTCATAGGGTACGAAATGAAAAAACATTGAAAAACGAAATTATACTTCTTGAATAGTTTTCTTTCTTCTCGAGTAAAAATCAAATATGGAACATTTTTTTTATAAGGTAATCTTCTGGGAAAATCCTTTTAAACAAAAAAAAAAGAGTGAAAGAAACGTACAACTACGAGATATTAGACCTAGAAATAACGACGCACGAGAATAAGCGTTACAAATATATTTTCCAAAAATATATATATAAACCAACTACAATTTTGGAAGACACGCATATTGCGCCCCCTTGCGAACTATTTTTAATGGGGTAAGAGACTTGCGGGGACGACCCCGTCGCCGCCCCGTAGCTCCAGCCGACGTTATCACAGCACTTCGTTCCGCAATACAAGGACGACCGTGATGAAAGGCCTTGTACAAGGGTCCGGCTGACGAGCATTCGGGTAAACATCCACCATCTGAGGCCTAGAAAATTTGCATACAAGGGAAGAAATAGAAATAGAAATAGAAAAAAAAGAGGAAAAGAAAAACTTACATCTCAGAAAGTAGATCCCCAGGGGGATGCACCAGGGGATTATCAGCGCTAGACGCTGGCAACGGAACTTGACGTACTGGAATTAACTGAGGTAAGGGCACCTCAGATGACGGTTCCCGCGAACCCTGCGGGACCTGAGGCAGTGAGGATGGTGCTTGCTGCACCTGAGGAACAGCCGCCTCATTGGAATCAAGTTGTAAACAAGATAGATAAAGCGGCTCAGAAACATAATACGCCTCATATTAAAAAATATATATATAGTAATAATTTGACTTTTTTTATAACGTGACAAAAAGACTCACTTAAAAAGCACCATCTACCCAACGATCCGAGCAAAATCCACCTGAGAGGACTGCAAGCAAGACGGTTTCCGCAACTTTCTGGGCTCGCAAAAGTGCAACCGCATTTTGAATGGCAGGTACATCCCCCTCAGCAAAATAAACCAAATTTATCTAATACAATAACAAAAAGAACACTTGAGAATAAAAACAATCACATAGGCAAATCACATAAATATTACACACCGGACGGTTCTGTCGCCAACTCAGTCCACTATGAACCCACCAGGAGTAAGAGGCCCTGTCACAGTAATGGTTAGCCGACGCATCATCTTAGAAAGAACAATAAGAACTGAATCAAAGATTTGGACAAGATCGAATTGTAAAAAGCCGAAAATGCAACTATCGACACCGAATCAATTCACACTTGATTAGCTCAAGTGGAAACATAAAACTTTTTGAAACAAACCATTTCTAGAACAGAATCCCTATTGTCTAGAACGAACGGATCATGTAGAAAAGCGAAAGAATCATATAACCACTTAATGCTCTTAAGTTACATTACCAGTAAAACATTATCGAAAAATGCGATACGCGGGAAAAACGAAACCCGTAGAGTGGGTCTCACGAATAAACACACGTAAGAAGAAGAGAATAAGCCAGAGAGGTCCAAGTACAGCATAGCAATAACGCGCGCACGCGTTTTCTTATAATCTTCACCCTTCCACTTCACGAAACACAATCGATGTACTGAATATGAATTTTGGAAATTTACTTTTAATAATTATACCAACAATACCCAGATCTGAGTACAACAGAATTTTTTTTTTGTTTGTCTGTGAAACGCACCAACAACATGGAATTGCAAAGCCAGGGAATTATATACTGGATTCTCCTACTTGCATCAACGACCGAAGGTTCAGATTTGATAGGGTACGATTGCGGAAGCCCTAAATTAAACATTACAACCCTTTCATTATTAGACGTTGGAGAATGCGACAAAGTGCGAATCAAACGACACATCACATATTGCGGAATGCATTCGCACACTTCTGAGGTTTCAAATGGAATAATGGAGTATATCTTGGAACTCACCCATGATCAGTGCAAAAAGATACACGACACAAATACGCTAATACTGAGTAACAATGCTATAATATCCGGGCTAAAAATGGGAGAAATGAACATCAGAAGTATAATGCTAGCAGGTTCACTTACAAGCGATGGAACTTGCAACGGTGCACAATATTCCGATCCATATGGTTCTTGGAATAATGTCATAGTACAGGCAGTAGTAGAAATAATATTAAATACGGACCAACTAACGATAAATACAAAAACAGGACGTGCACACTTAAAGACTGGCACCACATGCCCCGCAAATGAAAGAATTTGTTTTGATTTAGAACGAGGTTATTCCTATTGGGATTTATTAGAAAAAGACACATGCAATTTTAACAAATACGACGTACTATATGTATATAAAATTTAATTATTTTATTTTTAAAAATTTTATGAATAAATTTAGTTGAAAAATTAAAATTTTTAATTTATATAAAAATAAGGCTTTATTTTTAGGAATTTTTAAATAAAAATTCTTTTAGTGCGCATAATAAATATAAAAAAAAATTGTTTATATGAAGGAATAGTGTCACGAATGGAGGAAGCTAATAACAAAAACGCACCAATAATCATAACAGTAGAAACGCAGGATATCACCTTCGTGTTGACCATCAAGAACGAACGAAAACTATGTGGATATGCAATACTCCAGACAGAACACCTAAAATTATTCATAGCATCATTTTCAGAAAGGCGACCCATTATAACAACGGTAGAGAAAATAAAAGTGGAAAATGTCGATATTTTTGCATATGTAAATAGCAAATTTGTCTACGTCGAAAAATATATACGCAATGAGTTCAAATCCTTATATTACGACTTATTGGTCCAACGTTGCAATCTAGAACAACAAGTACTGAAAAACGGATTATCTATCGCCGCTGAAAATCCAGACGAATTCGCCTACAGCGTAATGAAAAGTCCGGGCTACATGGCTTTGGCAGTCGGTGAAGCTATTCATATTATTAAATGCATACCCGTAGAAGTAAAAATTCGACAGACTACGGAATGCTACATTGACATTCCCGTTATCAGAGGAAACAAAAGTCTGGTACAAAGTAACACCACACTCCGTCGAAACCTTTACACCGACAATGTTGAAACCCAACACACAAGTCTTTTGGGTATACGCAAATTGAGAGAACTTCGGAGATACCGGAATATATTCCGAAAAAACATAAGGAGAATTAAGAAATCATATTATGTTCCCTACGGAAAGAGCAGCAATTTTAAATTCGGTCGCTCGAGGCATAACTGGGCAAGGAATGATAGGGACAGGAATTTCGTTAAGTCATTTATTGGATGCAAATTCAATTCAAACAATCTCTGAAAAAACATGGAGTATATATTGGGACAATTTCGTCAAATTTGGTAAGATCAGTGCAGGATTGTTAATGCTTTTATTAGTATTTCGGTTCTTCGAATTGGCCATTGACACAGTCGTACATGGTTACGCCTTACATACGTATTACGGACTAATTGGAGCGGAATCGTTCAAGCGAAACTACGCGTTATTGTGTAAATAATCTGAGTTTATTGTGAACTTTAATGTAGCGGAGAGGCGTCGATGTTATTCGGTCGGATTATTGTCGAGTACTAAACTAATCTACTCGAGGTTGATGATGACGACTGTCTTTTTGTTTTACCAACAAAAACGAATTGTTTATATAAAGACTATCGTTCTATAGAAACGCATTCATATTTTTCTAGTTCGAATTTCGCGCATATTTACGTTCGGTTACCTACATTACCGACCGATTCAACTTAAGTTATTCGAATAATCGTAGTATAGACATTCGACATAAAACTATTATTTTCAACACCCCTTCCATGGTATTCTAAATAGGAAAGGTGCAAAATACAACAGTTCCTGTACGAAACGTCCCCAGACGACTAAGAAACTTCGAGGATCGATGGATTCAAATTTCATTCGAAGTTGCCAACGATACCTCTTAGTTTGAGATTATTTATTTCGCTTTATTTCGATTTCGATTCGGAGTCCACATGATCTTTCATGCATCCGATATTATTCTCGCATTCCGAACCTTTAAACTTCTTATTCGCCTACATTCCACACTGAGTCGTAGATCGGAGTTTCCGCCATATGATTTCCGATAAATCGATGGATTCGATCCCTCGTGTTTGGAACGAACAGGTTACTGTTAGTTTAAAGGGGAATTGCGCGGGCGTGATCGTGATCGTGTTCGTGTTCGTGTTCGTGTTCGTGTTCGTGCTCGTGTTCGTGCTCGTGCTCGTGCTCGCATCGTCATTACTATATATTCAAATAACAGAAACGAGGAATCGGCTCGGATTCGGTAAAATGTTAACATTAACAACCAGTAAAATGATCAACATCGTCGCCAATTCTAGGACCTTTACAATATAAACCTACCAGGTCCCCGCTTACGGCTTCAGCCCATCTTTAGAGAGGTACCCCCATTCGGGTGTGCAATGGCGTGGGGAAAACCACAATGTGGGAAAAACCGGCGCCAGGTACCGCAGAGGTTGAAACATCGATTCTAAACGCAACAATACGGTACATGGTTGGTCTCTGCTTCTCGTCGCAGCTGTTTGGCATTCATTTACGAACTTGCTGCTTCACATCGCCAAAGGGAAAACCGACAGAGAGAAGGAATTAGGGAAAGACGAAACGAAGATTCCGCCACCTACTAACCCAGGATATAGAGATTTGCTGCGGAACGCAGAAAATCCAATTCCGCCTCAAAGTGAACGTCCGTATATGCCATTTGTTGAAAAAAAAATAAAAAAATAATTTTTTATTCTTATATCAAACGGTCATTAGGACATGATTATATTAAGAATACGCAAACAAGATGATACAGAAGTTCTGCGTATAAAAGATTTTTTGTTTTTTAAAGAATTTAACCTTTAGAGATAATATTCAAACCAATTTTTTTTTTTGAAATTTTATTCATACATACGAGTATTTCAACAAGTTTTTCAATTATAATATACATAGGTATTTAAATAACCATTTCAATTATAATACACATAAGTGTTTGAATAAGTAATTCAATGAGTATTCTCAATTATAGTACATATAAGTATTTCAATAAGTATTTCAATAACCATTTAAATTATAATACACATAAATGTTTGAATAAGTAATTCAATAAGTATTCTCAATTATAATACATATAAGTATTTCAATAAGTGTTTCAATAACCATTTAAATTATAATACACATAAATGTTTGAATAAGTAATTCAATAAGTATTCTCAATTATAATACATATAAGTATTTCAATTATAATTCACATAAATCTGTTCAATTATGATACATAGAAGTATTCACAACAATCGTCATGTTTGGTTGTTCCATGGAAATGTCAATATTGAAATCTCCATGAAGTAGCAAAACTCCGAAATGCATTTTTACAACGCCGTAGACAACATAATGCGCAATAGCATGATAGGCAGTGTTAGTGATGTGTAGTGTCAAGTATGTATAAGATACAAATAGACTTCCGAACACAGACCACGTTACGGCCAGCCCGGTGTCCAAACGAGACAAGATGGCGCCATAGGGCTGCAGCGGGTTTTTTTATGTATGCACACCACGGGATGCGTCATAACATGTAATTTTATAAGTAATTCAATACGAACGCCTAAGCGCATATATATATTTATATATAAGAAAAATGTATCACTAGCTATAGATTAAGATACTTTGAAATGTATAAGATGACCCAATAAGACAATAATGTAACATTTTTTCTACTAACAATAGCCAACTAAAAGTCACGCGAATAATATAAGTTGCGTATTGATTTTTTTTGTACGAGCGTTGATTGACGGTGGATCGTCAATCTTTTTTCAACCCCGGGCGTGTTACGGACGCTAGGCTACACGTGTAGCAGCGTACGGAGTCAGGAATATTCGCCTGTTAATGCATAATAAAGCGGACACCTGAGATGTCCACAGCGACGTTATCCATCCGATCGGGCCACACGTGCAGAAAACCGTTGGAAGTCAGAGATTCGGCTGTCCTATTGTTAGCCGTATTGTTATAGTAAATCGAGACATGCAAAGGCATACCGCGGCGGCAATCACCTTTCGAGTGACATTTGAAGACATCCGCTGTAGATTAGGAGGTCGAATTAACGAACAATTGACTCATCGGGATCTGCACGTGCAGATATTCGAGCCCGTTCCGGGAAACACCGAATCACTAAAGCATCGATATCTGACACGAAAGCGGCAATTCGCGGAAGACGAGTCTTATCGGACACCATGGTTGATGGTGTCTCGTAAACATCCCCGCTACCGAATTATGCGCAAAACCGACCTGACTGGTAACGGACAATTGCATTGGCCAGTCGGAGTCGCAACGTGTACGATCCAGAGAGGATCTCTGAGGCAGAGTCGCCTCGCAAATGATGCCGTGAAGATCTCGGTGCAGAGTCGGGCCGTGTACAATCCAGAAAAGATCTCGGTGCAGAGTCGCACCGTGAACGAAACCGAAAAGATCTCCGTCACAGTCGCGCGCACGGGACTTATAAACTTTACGACACGTTAATCCGCGACTCTCCGCGAATCAATACAGGACTTGGTTCCTATATACCTGGACGATCTGTACGACCTGTAGTTGGGATTTCCCTAAGATAAAATAAAGTTATTATTACTAAATTCGCCAGTATTTCGTCACTTGGGGTGTCCATCCCTTTTATGCGGAAGATTCCAGAAACGATTCTCAGCTACCGAGAATCATCCCTTACATCTCCTGACCCTGATAAAAATTGCATTACGAGAAACATAAAAATCGTAACAAAATGATCGTTTAAACAATGATTCCGCCGCGAATTGTTTCAAAACGATATTTTCGATATTTCAATCAGTGTTTTTAAAGTGTTTGGAAAATGGAAAATTTATAAAGAAATTTATGCACAAGTTATACGCATTTTACAGCAATCGTTATAAACAATAATTATTTAAAAACTGATTCTATCTCGAATTGTTTCAAAACGATATTTTCGATATTTCAAGCAGTGTTTTTGAAGTGTCTGAAAAATTGAAACTTTATAAGGAATATTCTGCACAAGTTATCAGTTACCGTTATAAATAATTATTATTTAAACAATGGTTCCGCTTCGAATTGCTTCAAAACTATATTTTCCTTTTTTCAAACAGTATTTTTGAAGTGTATGCAAAATTTTAACTTTAAAAAGAATATCCTACCCAGATTAGAAAAAATCGTTATAAAGATCGTTACAAAATGTTTACTTTATAAATAATTCCCTGCCGAAATTATACGCATTTTACAGAAATCGTTATAAACAATGATTATTTAAATAATGATTCCGCCGCGAATTGTTTCAAAACGATATTTTCCTTAATTCAAACAGTATTTTTAAAGAGCATGCAAAATTTTATCTTCACAAAGAAATTTCTGCACAAGTTATACCCATTTTACAGCAATCGTTATAAACAATAATTATTTAAACAATGATTCTGTCTCGAATTGTTTCAAAATGATATTTTCGATATTTCAAGTAGTGTTTTTGAAGTGTTTGGAGAATTAGAACTTTATAAGGAATATTCTGCACAAGTTATCAGTAATCGTTATAAACAATTATTATTTAAACAATGATTCCAACGCGAATTGTTTCAAGATTTTATTTATTTCAAACAGTATTTTTAAAGAGCATGCAAAATTTTAACTTTATAAAGAATTTCCTGCACAAGTTAGAAGAAATCGTTAGACAGAATGATTATTGAAACATTGATTCCATCGCGAATTGTTTCAAAACTATATTTTCCTTATTTCAAACAGTATTTTTGAAGGGTATGCAAAATTTTAACTTTATGAAGAATATCCTACCCAGGTTAGAAGAAATCGTTATACAGAATGATTATTTAAACAATTATTCCGCCGCGAATTATTTCAAAAAAATATTTTCCTTATTTCAAACAGTATTTTGAAAGAGCATGCATACGCGGCATGTTGACGTATTCCGAAAAGTGAACAGTGCGTACAGATATAGAGGCTCATGATTGGTCAGTATATTGTACGTGACACTTCCTATAAAGTACAAGTGTCTGTACTTTATTGGAAGCCATTCAAGTTTTTTGCGGTATGGTGTAACGTGGCAATCTCCTTTTAGATTAAAGATAAACCGCACGCACTGATTCAGTAGCCGCTGCCATTTGTCTCTGCGTGTTGCTGAGATGTCACTGCAGGCTACACAGCAGTAGTCCAGATGGGGAAAGATTAGGGAAACTACTAGGTGTTTACGTGAGCTAGTAGACAAAGCGTTGTTATTGCATTTAAGACGGTGAAGAGTAAAGTTTACGCATTTTGAAATATGATTCATATGGCCATTCCAAGTCAATGACGAGTCGATACGGAGCCCCAAGTTCATGACCATATTTTTAATATTAACTGGGAGTCCACCCACTTCAATGTTGGGAAGCGAAGATATATCAATATTTCGGATGTTGGTATTGGATCCTAAATAAATTACTTGGGTTTTGGAGAAGTTCAAGGAGAGACCAGTATTTTCCGCATATTTCAGGACTGCCGATATATCCGAATTAATACGATGGATGGTTACGTGCAAGTCAGCTGGTTTGACTTGCGTCAGGATCTGTAGGTCATCCGCGAAAAGCATGTGAGTCGTATGTTTGAGAATCGATGAGATGTCGTTAATAAATATGGAGAATAAAAGTGGACCGAGGATTGAACCCTGAGGGACCCCTGCTAGAACTTCAGCCCAATCAGACATCTCTCCATCTGCTCCAACTACTGCCTGTTCTCGCCCGGTCAAGTATGATGCAAACCATTTTAATGCTAATGATGACACTCTATGATCCTTGAGTTTTGAAGGAGTATGGCAATGTTGACGGTGTCAAAAGCCTTTGAAAAATCGAAAAGGATGAGCACAGTCACCTAGCCCTTCTCAATACCTTGACGGACGTAATCCGATATTTTAATTAAAACAGTTTGTGTACTGCATCCTCTGCGAAAACCCGACTGTCGAGGGTCCAGAAGTACAGAATGTTTAAGATGGGCCAATAGTGCATCGCTTACTAGACGCTCCAGTATCTTCCCAAGAAAGCTGAGAATAGATATTGGTCTGTAGTTGGATGGAAGTAGCGGAGTGATAATTTTGCTGATAGGTCTGATTATAGTTTTCTTCCATGCTTTTGGGAAATTTCCAGAACGTAGACTGCAGTTTAGTAAGTCGACTATGAAGTTAGATACGGCAGGCCACGCAGTTTCCAAACAATGAAATCCCAAACCATCATGCCCCGCTGATTTGGACTTGATAGAGTTAAAGGCCTGCTTCAGCGTACGCAAAGAAATTACAGGTAGAAAAAACATGTCGGGCATATCAGCGTAATCAAAGATTTGGGGCGGAATATTAATGGGACCTCGGGTAACATTTGTAATTGCATTAGAGGAGTAATAACTATCAAGCTCATTCAACGTGCAAGTTAGCAAGGGAGGGGGAGGTTTTGGTTTAACCAAGCGCAGCTTCCTAAGTTCCTGCCAGTTAGCTTTGGAGTCAGTTAGGAGAGCTAGACGACTCGCACAATAATTCGAATGTGCTTTTGTAATCCGCCAGCGTACCCTATTTCTCATTCGTTTGTAGCCTACATACTCCAAAACATTCTTATTGCGTTTATATGTTGAATATAGCTGGTTTCTGCGCTTGATGAGTGCGAGAATCTCTGTAGTTATCCAAAGATTGCGAGGTTTACGGGGTGTGAAGCTTGTGAGTGGAGCATGAATGTTGTAGAGTCCCATCAGAGTGCGTGTGAGTAAAATGGATTTGTCGTCTGCAGTATCCAGTGATGGGTATGAAGACCAGTCTATCGTCTCAAGATCCGCAATAAATTTATCAGTGAAAAAATTTTTTAATTTTCGATAAGTAAATGGGCTTATGAGGGGAGGGATCACTTGTAGGTTGTATGAGATCTCAATGAGGTCATGATTGGATGTCGATGGTCCATTGGATTGGGTAAATGAAAGAAGTTTATCCTTGTCGTCTACCAGACAATGATCGATCCAAGATGAAGATGTAGCAGTGAAATGTATGGGAGAATACGGAACAATATGAAGGTTGAATGTGGATGCGAAATTGCGAAAATAGTTTGAGGCATAATCCTCTTTACAGAGGTTAATGTTAAAATCCCCCATAATGACAATGTTGGAGTACAAATGTGTTAGTTTCGAGAGCTCAGTTTCTAATTCTTTAAACATAGATGCATTAGGTGGGCGATAGACAGATATAAGCAATAAAGGTGACAAAGTTTGAAATGAAAGCTCTATAGCAAGGTACTCCGCTTTTGTCTGATAGGCTGGAGATGGAACTTCTGATGAGGATGAGATGCAGCGCGATGAGATGGAATTGTGACCATAGACAGCTCCTCCTTTCTTATGGTGTCTATCCGCTCTATTCACGATGTAATTATTTAGTTCCACCATATCATTCGGGGTAGCTTCGTTTAGCCAAGATTCAGAGACACAGATGACGTGATACAATGTTGATGAAAAAAAGATATTGAGATTTACCATGCGGCCCTGAGTCAATAAGGATTGAGCATTTAGGTGGCATAAACGGAGATATTCCGAAGGTGATGTAGAAATCGCATAAGGTAAAAATTCAACTTTATTCTTTTCAACATTAACATTTACACGCGCAGTTTTGATACCGGACATATCAAAGGTATTGCTTATTTCTAATCGCGATCGTCTTGAAGAAGAGATAGTGATGGCAGCTGAAGATGCAGTGGTGATATAGGGAGTCATGTGTCCTGGTTGATTGGAAATTTCCAGAAGTTGCCGTTGTTGACTCTTAGATAGTCAGGACGCGGTTAAACACAAGAGAACATCAATTTTTGAGATACGGGTAGCTCTTGAGGTCAGACTGTCATCCAGTTTAGCAAGAATGTTTCCATTTTTTTGCCAGACATATTTGATTCCCATCTCCTTTGCTTTTATACGAACGTCTTTTAGTAAAATATAAGTTTCCGGTGGGAGCCATTCGTTAAGATGGAGAATATGTTCTTCTCGGTCTGCGAATATAGTTGAAGACATAACCCTTCCCTTTTGCTTAAAATTTTTTATGAAAGCATTCCATTGTGGTAGTTGCTCAAACACAATTCTAACGGTCCTGGGCTTATGAGATAAATTTTGTCCCGTAGGGCGCATACGAAAGACCTCCACAATATCTGTCGATGAGATGTTAACATTTACAAAAGATGCAATTTTTTGTACATCCTCCCGCAGTGATGTTTCCTCAGATACTTTATAAAGAATTCCCTGCCGAAATTATACGCATTTTACAGAAATCGTTATAAACAATAATTATTTAAACAATGATTTCGCCGCGAATGGTTTCAAAACGATATTTTCCTTATTTCGAACAGTATTTTGAAAGAGCGTGCAAAATATTAATTTTATAAAGAAATTACTGCACAAGTTATACCCATTTTACAGCAATCGTCATAAACAATAATTATTTAAACAATGATTCCGTCTCAAATTGATTCAAAACGATATTTTCGATACTTCAAGCAGTGTTTTTGAAGTGTTTGGAAAATTGGAACTTTATAAAGAATATTCCTCACAAGTTGTCAGAAATCGTTATAAACAATGATTATTTAAACAATGATACCGCCGCGAATTTTTTCAAAACGATATTTACCTTATTTCAAACAGTATTTTTGCAGTGTTTCAAAGATTTGAATTTTATAAAGAATTTCCTGCATAAGTTATCAGAAATCGTTATAAATAATGATTATTTACACAATGATTCCGCCGTGAATTGCTACAAAACTATATTTCGCATATTTCAAACAGTATTTTTGAAGCGTATGCAAAGTTTTAACTTTAAGAAGAATATCCTACCCAGGCTAGAAGAAATCGTTATAAAGAATGATTGTTAAGAAATGACTCCATCGCGAATTGTTTCCAAACGATATTTTCCTTATTTCAAACAATATTTTTAAGTAGCATGCAACATTTTAGGTTTGTAAAGAATTTTCTGCACTAGTTATCAGGAATCGTTATAAACAATGATTATTTAAGCAATGATACCGCAGCGAATTTATTCAAAACGATATTTTCCTTATTTCAAACAGTATTTTTCAGTGTTTCAAAAATTTGAATTTTATAAATAATTTCCTGCATAAGTTATCAGAAATCGTTATAAATAATTATTATTTACACAATGATTCCGCCGTGAATTGCTACAAAACTATATTTCGCTTATTTCAAAAAGTATTTTTGAAGGGTTTGCAAAATTTTAACTTTAAGAAGAATATCCTACCCTGGTTAGAAGAAATCGTTATACAGAATGATTATTTAAACAATATTTCTGCCGCGAATTGTTAAAAACGATATTTTCCTTATTTCAAACAGTATTTTTGCAGTGTTTCGAAAATTTGAATTTTATAAAGAATTTCCTGCACAAGTTATCAGGAATTGTTATAAACAATGATTATTTAAGCAATAATTCCATCGCAAATTCTATCAAAACTATTTTATTTTAGTTAGTTTTAATTATTTGTAATTTATTGGAAGATATTTTTAATGATCATGCAAAATTTTAACTTTATAAAGTAATTTCTGCACAAGTTGAAACGATCGCTTCTTCGCCTATCATGTAAATTACAATAGGCGATATAATTTTTGAAATATCGCGTGCTATACGAATAGCGCCACCTATATCTTCAAGCGGCCCTCTATACGCATCGATCCGGAACGGCGCGCGCAGCGCTTGTTCGAGTGGGGACTACGCCAAGTGGGGCTTGGACAATGTATAAAAGCCAGGCGCAACGGAGTGGCAGCAAGCAGTCGTCCGCCTCCTGTAGACGACAAGCCCGGAGCTCCATTTGGGTATCGACCTCGTAGAAGCTCGACTCTCCAGCCCGCATTCTAGGACAACCTGACTATCGCTCTCGTTGACCATCCATCGTCGCTCACCTTGAGTATCGCTCTCGATGAGATCCTGCACCGGGACAACCTGAGTATCGCTCTCGTTGACCATCCGTCCACCGCTCGTCTTGGAGTATCGCTCTTGTCGTGGCCGCCTGTTCCTGTCGTCTTGGGTATCGCGCTTCACGGATTCATCATTCTTCTCAACTAGAAACATCTCTAAACCAGCAGTTCACTATTTGTTACTTTTACCGTTATCATTTGCGTCCGGACCGTTCCTATCGTGCATACGGCTATAGAAGTAGGGACTCAATATGTAAGCGTAGGGCTTCTTGAATAATAACGGTCATTTTGTAATCTTTATTCTCTGTGTCACTTTACTTGTCTTCCTACCCGGGTAGTTGAAACTACAGCCCCGACGTACCCTGGTCTACCGACGCGAGCTGGGTACGGGGCGGCGGGGAAACTCCGTTACATGGCGCCCGAACAGGGACTTCGGTCACGTGTTTAAAAAAATAAATTATCACGAAATCAATATCCCCCGGTCCTCAATTGCCAGGTCATGGAAACAACTGAAGGCACACAATGGGTTTTGCGCCTCGCAAAAGAATAATTGCAGCAACTATTAAGCAGATTAGACGTAGACTCAACCGGTCAAATTAATGACCTTCGCGGCCAACTTCGTGCCATTATACGCGCTAATCCTGACCTTGTGAAAACAATGTTAAAAAATTCCCCAGATTTCAATATCCCCGCGAAGTTTGATGACAATATCAGCTCCCCCAGCACGACGTCCGGAGCGGCATCCGTCGCCGATGTACCAAAAACTATTTCGACAGCTATAATTACGGCTCTAACCACAGCGGTTACAACAATTTTTACTTCCATGAGTAATCTCATGTCTCTTGCTCATTCGTGGAGTGTCCTTACACCATCCACCTTTCAATTCCTGCCGGCTCCTCATATTGACGTCGGAAACCTAACAGGGTCCATCCCTGCTTCCAGTACTTCCGGAATACATCCTCCGCTTGCCTATACAGCGCCAGCTGTTCACAGTACGTACAGAATCTTGCACCTCGACCTCGACCCATCGACCAAATCCGCCGACGGGGATGCCACTTTTCTGGTAAAGATCCGGTATCGTTTTTAGAACGAGTGGAGGAACTCCGACAAGCCTACGGCCTGGCGGAAAACCAATTATTGACCGGATTATCGGAAATGCTACGGGGAGAACCGCTTCTCTGGTACAGAAACCGCCGTGACCACTGGAGGCAATGGACTGATTTCGCCTCAGAACTCATACAGTGGTATGAAGATCCTCGCCTACGGGGGCAATCCGAAAGGCTCATCCGTCTCCAAAGGGCTGATGAACCATTTGCCGTATATTGCAATGAATTGCAAACATTGATGAGGCGGGCCCAGACCTTTTCGCCTGCTGAACAGGCCAAAAGGATTTATGACAATATGCAGTCCGGATATAAGCTGTATATGCGCAATCCTGACATACCTACCGTTGCTGAACTCTGCTGATTAGCAACGGAATACGAAAATATTAAAAAGGCCGAAAGATTGGAGGTCACGCAAAGCCGACCCCGTCCTTGAGCACTAGAGAAGGTTGACTCCAAACCGAAGTCATCAACACGAACTCCTCTAGAACATACCGTCGGTGCAAGACCGGATGGACGTCACGCCACCCAATCCTGCAATTTCGCCACCTTGGGACCGAGATAGTATGTGTTGGCGGTGCCGACAAGCCGGCCACACACGACATCAACGTCGTAACGCCGCTATCATTTTCTGCTCGCGTTGTGGGCAAGAAGGGAAGATGTCCCAAGAATGTTCTTGTAAACCGGGAAACGACGGGCGGGCCGGGAGAAGACCCAATCTTCCGGCCCACACTTTAATGGGGAAACACGACCCCAAGTGGTGGTAAACGTCTTTGACATCACCTACAGAGCCCTCCTAGATACTGGGGCTGTTGCATCCTACGTTAGCCCTAAAATAGCGGATCTATGCTAAAACAATGAAGTCTGCCTCGAAGCCAACCCTAGCAATGCTCGATTAGCTGACGGCTCTTATATCGAGGTACCCGGAAATCTCTTAGTCCCGATGCGTCTCGGGCAACGAAACATAACACACCGCTGTTCCATATTACCAGGCCTGAGGAGTGACTTATTATTTGGAATGGATATATTAAATCGATTAGATATTAATTTGAACATCCCAACAGCGATCAGTGAGTTAGCTCTGATTCCGGTGAAGCCGCCCGACTCGGCTGCCACGGTCACTCCAAGCGAATTAGACAAATTCCAGACATTTTAAAATCAGGAAACGAAGAAATTCTCAACAATCACAGGCATAACTTCAATAACGGAACATGTGATTCGGCTACAGGAAGGGACACTACCGATCAAGCAACGGTACCGCCCCAGAAACCCGGCCATGCAATGGGTTATCGACAAGGAAGTTAAAAAAATGGAAGGGGATGGTGTTATTGAAAAATCCAATAGCCCCTGGAGCTCGCCTGTCGTTACTGTGAAAAAGAAAACCGGGCAACCGCGCTTCTGTATTGACTTCCGACGATTGAAAGCTGTAACTAAGAAAGACGCGTACCCGTTGCCGTATATACAGGCAACGCTTGACAAACTCCGTGAGGCACAATACTTCTCCACCATTGACTTAAAAAATGGGTACTGGCAAGTTCCCCTGTCAGTAGGAAGCAGGTCACTCACTGCATTTATTGTACCGGGGCGAGGGCTCATGCAGTTCCGAGTAATGCCCTTTGGATTACACTCAGCCCCGTCAACGTTTCAACGACTTCTAGATGAGATTCTAGGGCCAGAATTAGAAGGATGGGCGATGTGTTACCTAGACGACATCATTGTCTTTAGCACGACTCTGGAGAAACACATGTGCCACCTGCGGGAAGTCTTTCGTCGTTTACGCTCCTGCAACTTAGGTATCAACGTTGAAAAATGTAAGTTCGGCCAGAGGACGCTATCTTACCTAGGGCATGTGTTAGTCGGTGGCGGAATTACCGTTGACCCTGAAAAAGTTAGGGCCGTAACCGACATGCCAGCGCCAACCACATTACGTTACGTAAGACAGTTTTTAGGCATGGTCTCGTGGTATAGGCGTTTTATCCCCAAGTTCGCCATGATCGCCCGGCCGATAACGTCGCTCTTGCGGAAAGATACTAAGTGGCAGTGGGATAAGGCAGCGGCAGAAGCATTCCAGACCCTGAAGAAAAAACTCACGGAGGCACCAGTCTTGACCAGCCCCGACTTCACACGGGAATTTATCCTCCAAACCGATGCTTCGCATGTTGGTCTAGGTTGTGTACTCACGCAAACCGATCATGAAGGTGAGAAAGTTATAGCGTATGCCTCCCGAATACTGCAAAGGGCCGAAATTAACTACTCTGCAACAGAAAAGGAATGCCTAGCAGTAGTATGGGGGATCAGGAAAATGAGACCGTATCTCGAAGGGTATCATTTTACAGTGCGCACCGATCATCAAGCCTTACAGTGGCTACCACAAAATCGATAACCCTTCCGGACGCCTAGCACGTTGGGCACTAGAGCTCCAACAATACGATTTTCACCCTCAATACTGCAAAGGTGCTTCTAACTACGCGGCAGATGCTCTTTCACGCAATCCAGTAAACGCGGTGGATGAAATCGTACCGCAACCAGATTGGTACAGCCAGAAGTATCAAAAAGTGTGTGAGTCTCCACAAGACCATCCCGATTACTACATTGAAAAGAAACAAATGTATCGAAACATGCCACACTCTTTCGCGCACGATCCCACACAGGCATGGAAATTATGCGTACCTAAGCAGCATAGGGCACAAATACTACATGAATGCCATGATGCACCCACTGCCGGTCACCTTTGGTACACAAAAACCTTATTAAGGCTGTACCATAAATACTACTGGCCCGGGATCACCCGCGATACCGCGAAGTATATACGGTCATGTGGAACTTGTGCCCGATATATGCCGTCACAGCAACTTCCGCCAGGAAAATTATATGCCACACCGGTTAATCACGCCCGGCTACACGTAACTACCGATCTCATAGGACCCCTACCACGTACTACCTACGGATACCAGTGGATCCTTACTTACCAAGATCGATTCACCAAATGGCTAGAAGTTCGGCCATTACGAGAAGCTACCTCGGCCGCTGTAACTCGCGCTATTTTTGAATACATGCTCCGAAATGGTGCTCCCGAGGTACTGACTAGCGATAACGGGAAGCAGTATATCTCAAAGGAGTGTACCAAAATGTTAAAACAGTGGGGAACGCATCATCGTCGAACGCCCCCTTACACCCCACAATGTAACCCAGTAGAAAGGACAAATCGGGTAATTAAAGTAATGATTTCCCAATATGTCGAAAAATCCCAACGGAAATGGGCAGATCAACAGCATGAGTTCCAGGCAGCGTATAATTCCGCCGTTCATGAAGCTACCGGGTTTTCACCATATTTTTTAAACCACGGCCAAGAAATCCGAATGCCGGGGCAACATTTTCGCGGGGCTCAAGGCCACCCTTCAGGTAACCGAATCGAAGGGCTTAAAGACTGTCTTAACCTAGTCCAGGTAAGCATGGCGCGGGCATTTCATCGTCAGAAAGAGCATTACAATCGAAGACACCGAACTTGGGTGCCCCAAATCGGGGAGCAGGTCTGGAAGAAAGAAAGAATTCTGGCAAAGAAAAGCGAATATAAGAGTGGCGCACTCTGCCCAAAATACAGCGGTCCCTATACAGTTACGAAAATCTGCTCACCCGTAATCATGAACCTAATAAATAACCAGAATAGAGTAATTAAAAATATACACGTTTCCGACCTTAAACCCTACTATAATGAATTTCCGACGAACCAGCAACCTCCTGCTAGAGAACATTCAGACTCCGAATGTGCTGCCTTCCCACTCCGAGGGAACGGACTCAAACGAGCAACACCGAACCCTCTCCAGGACTTACCCATACCAGGTCCCTACAACTTTCGTCCTCGACCACAGACCGTGGTAACGCAGAAACCAATTGCGCAACTCCCACGCGTTTCTCCTATTGACGCGCCCCGGAGGCGTGGTCGTCCAGCACGCATTGTCTCATTCGTTTTCGCAACGACGAAGGATGAGCAGCCAAGACGAGAAAATTTCGACACTCGTGTGTTCACGCGTTCCGACGCGTCCTCGCAGGATCCCCACGCAGCCGCGTTCGAACGACACAAAGATCCGATGGATTTCGACGACAACCGCGATGATGACAACTGCCGCTCCACCCAAGGTACGTCCAGAGACGATAAGTGTAAGAAGCACCCCGGTGGTAACCCGTCGAACCGAGCCCAAGACACTGCGCCCAAAAATTCGCAGCGTCGTCACGATTCCCCGCGAATCAGCTTGGCCGCCTGCCCAACCGAAGAAGCATGTCGTACCGGCACCCGTCACTCCTGCACCCGCGTACTCGGTCCATCAGCCGGAGTTAACAAAAGGGTAACGAATTCCGCGCAAAAACGATCCCGACATGAGGCAGAAGGACGGGAAACCCCTGAGACGACCTCGCCGAAACCGCCGAATCAACAGCGACAAATCCAGCAGCAGCAACCCTGGCAGCAGCCCCAGCCTCAGCAGAAGCCCTTCAAGGAACCGACCTGCCACCCCGCAGCTACACATGCCAGACCTAGAGTCTCCGGCGCTACCACCTACACCCTCGCCGAGCGTCTGCGCCATCTTGCCGGATATGGAGATGGAAAGGCCGAAGACCCCAGAACCAAGGATACAGGTCCGAATGGGGCCCGATTTGGTGGATGTGCCGCTTAGGATCCTGAAATGCAGACGACGCTGGAGACACCGAGGTCCAACCGGGATGTACACCGCCAGATAGGACAAAGACGGAAAACTGAAAAACGTGCTCTTCCAGCCCGGCTAAACTATTTCGTGGTTTTTTGTTTTTATTTGCTGTTATTTTCATTTGGGCAACGTAACGGAAAACGTTAACCCCCGGATACAGCAAAATCTGTGATTTGCGATTGTTTTTTGAATTAAACGACACTGAAGTCGTCGAAAAAAAAATACATTACATTTAGTCTAATGTTATGCTTTGTTATATTTATTATTACTCGTTACTCATTTTTGTTTACCTCGCCGAAATAAGAGGAAGGTGAAACGATCGTTTCTACGCCTATCATGTAGATTACAATAGGCGATATAATTTTTGAAATATCGCGCGCTATACGAATAGCGCCACCTATATCTTCAAACGGCCCTCTATACGCATCGATCCGGAACGGCGCGCGCAACGCTTGTTCGAGTGGGAACTACGCCAAGTGGGGCTTGGACAATGTATAAAAGCCAGGCGCAACGGAGTGGCAGCAAGCAGTCGACCGCCTCCTGTAGACGACAAGCCCGGAGCTCCATTTGGGTATCGCCCTCCAGCCCGCATCCTAGGACAACCTGAGTATCGCTCTCGCTGACCATCCATCGTCGCTCACCTTGAGTATCGCTCTCGCTGACCATCCATCGTCGCTCACCTTGAGTATCGCTCTCGATGAGATCCTGCATCGGGAAAACCTGAGTATCGCTCTCGTTGACCACACATCACCGCTCATCCTGAGTATCGCTCTCGATGAAATCCTGCACCGCCGGGACAACCTGAGTATCGCTCTCGTTGACCATCCGTCCACCGCTCGACTTGGAGTATCGCTCTTGTCGTGGCCGGCTGTTCCTGTCGTCTTGGGTATCGCTCTTGACGGATTCATCATTCTTCTCAACTAGAAACATCTCTAACCAGCAGTTCACTATTTGTTACTTTTACCGTTATCATTTGCGTCCGGACCGTTCCTATCGTGCATACGGCTATAGAAGTAGGGACTCAATATGAAAGCGTAGGGCTTCTTGAATAATAACGGTCATTTTGTAATCTTAATTCTCTGTGTCACTTTACTTGTCATCCTACCCTGGCAGTTGAAACTACAGCCCCGACGTACCCTGGTCTACCGACGCGAGCTGGGCACGGGGCGGCGGGGAAACTCCGTTACAAAGTTATATGCATTTTACAGCAATCCTTATAAACAATAATTATTTAAACAATGATTCTGTCTCGAATTGATTCAAAATGGTATTTTCGATATTTCAAGCAGTGTTTTTAAAGTGTTTGGAATATTGGAACTTTATAAGAAATATTCTGCACAAATTATCAGTAATCGTTATAAAGAATGATTATTTAAACGATGATTCCATCGCGAATTGTTTCAAAACAACATTATACTTATTACAAAACAGTATTTTGGAAGTGTATGCAAAATTTTGAATTTAGGAAGAATATCCTACCCCGGTTAGAAGAAATCGTTATACAGAATGATTATTTAAACAATTATTCCGCCTCGAATTGTTTCAAAAAAATATGTTCCTTTATTCAAGCAGTATTTTATAAAGAATATTCTGCTCAAGTTTTCAGAAATCGTTATAAACAATGATCATTTAAACAATGATTCCGCTTCGAATTGTTTCAAAACGATATTTTCCTTATTTCAAACCGTATTTTTGCAGTGTTTCGAAAATTTGAACTTTATAAAAAATTTCCTGCACAACTTATCAGAAATCGTTCTAACGAATGATTATTTAAACAATGATTCCGCCGCGAATTGCTTCAAAACAATATTTTCCTTATTTCAAACAGTAATTTTGAAGTGTATGCAAAATTTTAACTTTATAAAGGATATTCTTCTCAAGTTATCAGTAATCGTTATAAACAATGATTATTAAAACAATGATTCCGCTTCGAATTGCTTCAAAACTGCATTTCCCTTATTTCAAACAGTATATTTGAAGTGTATGCAAAATTGTTACTGTAAGAAGAATATCCTACCCAGGTTAAAAGAAATCGTTATAAAGAACGATAATGAAACAATGATTCCATCGCCAATTATTTCAAAACGACATTTTCCTTATTTCAAACAGTATTTAGAGCATGCAAAATTTTAACTTTATAATGAATTTCCTACACAAGTTATCACAAATCGTTTTAAACAATGATTATTTAAACAATGATTCCGCCGCGAATTGTTTCAAAACGATATTTTCGATATTTCAAGCAGTGTTTTTGAAGTGTTTGGAAAATTGGAACTTTATAAGGAATATTCTGCATAAGTTATCCGTAATCGTGATAAACAATGATTATTTAAACAATGATTCCATCGCGAATTGTTTCAAAACAACGTTATACTTATTTCAAATAGTATTTTTAAAGAGCATGCAAAATTTTAACTTTATCAAGAATTTCCTGCACAATTTAGAAGGAATCGGTATACAGAATGATTATTTAAACATGGATTCCATCGCGAATTGTTTCAAAACTATATTTTCCTTATTTCAAACAGTATTTTTGAAGTGTATGCAAAATTTTAACTTTAAGAAGAATATCCTAACACGGTTAGAAAAAATCGTTATACAGAATGATTATTTAAACAATTATTCCGCCTTGAGTTGTTTAAAAAAAATATTTTCCTTATTTCAAACAATATTTTTGAGTACCATGCAACATTTTAACCTTGTAAAGAATTTTCTGCACTAGTTATCAGGAATCGGTATAAACAATGATTATTTAAGCAATGATTCCATCGCAAACACTTTGAAAACTATTTTATTTTAGTTAGTTTTAATTATTTGTAATTTATTAATAGATATTTTTAATGATCATGCAAAATTTTAACTTTATACAGTAATTTCAGCACAAGTTATACACATTTTACAGCAATCGTTATAAACAATAATTATTTAAACAAATATTCTCTGTCGAATTGTATCAAAACGATATTTTCGATATTTCAAGCAGTGTTTTTGAAGTGTGTGCAAAGTTTTAACTTTAAGAAGAATATCCTACCCAGGTTAGAAGAAATCGTTATAAAGAATGATTATCAAGCCATGATTCCATCGCGAATTGTTTCAAAACGATATTTCCCTTATTTCAAATAGTATTTGGAAAGAGCATGCAAAATTTAAACGTTATAAAGATATTCCGCACAAGTTATACGCATTTTACAGCAATCGTTATAAACAATAATTATTTAAACAATGATTCTGTGTCGAATGGATTCAAAATGGTATTTTCGATATTTCACGCAGTGTTTTTGAAGTGTTTGAAAAATTGGAACTTTATAAGGAATATTCTGCACAAGTTATCAGTAATCGTTATAAACAATGATTATTTAAACAATGATTCCATCGCGAATTGTTTCAAAACAACATTATACTTATTTCAAACAGTATTTTTGAAGTGTATGCAAAATTTTAACTTTAAGAAGAATATCCTACCCCGGTTAGAAGAAGTCGTTATACAGAATGATTATTTAAACAATTATTCCACCTCGAATTGTTTCAAAAAAATATTTTCCTTTATTCAAACAATATTTTTAAAGAGCATGCAAAATTTGAACTTTATAAAGAATATTCTTCTCAAGTTATCAGTAATCGTTATAAACAATGATTATTAAAACAATGATTCCGCTTCGAAATGCTTCAAAACTGCATTTCCCTTATTTCAAACAGTATATTTGAAGTGTATGCAAAATTGTTACTTTAAGAAGAATATCGTACCCAGGTTAGTAGAAATTGTTATAAAGAATGATTATTAAACAATGATTCGTCCGCAAATTGTTTCCAAACGTTATTTTCCTTATTTCAAACAGTACTTTCGCAGTGTTTCGAAAATTTGAACTTTATAAAGAATTTCCTGCACAAGTTATCAGAAATCGTTCTAGCGAATGATTATTCAAACAATGATTCCGCCGCGAATTGCTTCAAAACAATATTTTCCTTATTTCAAACAGTATTTTTGAAGCGTATGCAAAATGTTAACTTTATGAAGAATATCCTACCTAGGTTAAGAGAAATCGTTATACAAAAAGATTATTTAAGCAATTATTTCGCCGCGAATTGTTTATAAAAAATATTTTCGTTAATTCAAACAGTATTTTTAAAGAGCATGCAAAATTTTAACTTTATAAAGAAATTTATGCACAAGTTATACGCATTTTACAGCAATCGTTATAAACAATAATCATTTAAACAATGATTCTGTGTCGAATTGTATCAGAACGATATTTTCGATATTTCATGCAGTGTTTTGACAGTGTTTGGAAAATTGGAACTTTATAAGGAATATTCTGCACAAGTTATCAGTAATTGTTATAAACAATGATAATTTAAACAATGATTCCATGGCGAATTGTTTCAAAACAACGCTATACTTATTTCCAAAAGTATTTTTAAAGAGCATGCAAAATTTTAACTTAGTAAAGTAATTTCTCCACAAGTTATATGCATTTTACAGCAATAGTTATAAACAATAAATATTTAAACAATGATTCTGTGTCGAATTGTTTCAAATTGATATTTTCGATATTTCCAGCAGTGTTTTTGAAGTGTTTGGAAAATTGGAACTTTATAAGGAATATTCTGCACAAGTTATCAGTAATCGTTATAAACAATGATTATTTAAACAATGATTCCATGGCGAATTGATTCAAAACAACGTTATACTTTTTTCCAAAAGTATTTTTAAAGAGCATGCAAAATTTTTACTTTATAAAGAATTTCCTGCACAATTTAGAAGATATCGTTATACAGAATGATTATTTAAACATGGATTATATCGCGAATTGTTTCAAAACTATATTTTCCTTATATCAAACAGAATTTTTGAAGTGTATGCATAATTTTAACCTTATAAAGAATTTCCTGCACACCCGCATGAAAAAGCAGTATATTGGAAAAATATATGGTAAAATGTATGGTAATTATAAGAAAATATATAACAATATATGAATCCCGTATATAGAATTTTGCCGAAATTCATATATTCTGACAATATAATTTACGTATATTACACCATGTCTTTTAAAAATATAAGGTAATATAAAATAGAATTGTCGAAATTTATATACTTTTTTAGTATATTGTTCCATATATTTAGGCGTATAATTAGAGTATATATTCTAATATAAAGTGCAATTATATGAAATTTCATTCAGTGGATAACCATGGAATATATGGTAACTTATACTGTGATATATGAACAATATATGGCCATAAAATTTAATAAAAGGCTAACTTGATATAAAAATATATAATTATTAACACACGCTAAAATTATATTTATATATAATAACAAATTACAGGAAGACTATAATGTAGAATATATGGTATAATATATGGTAGAATATATGAAGTAAAGATTCAACATGAAATATTATATGTAACATGTTACATTGAAGTTTATGTTTATTTTATGTCAAATAGTATTTTAAAAGGAAAAGTGAATGGAGTAGCATTTTTTTTATCTGATAGGGGGGTCATAAAAAGGTTAACTTAAAATTTGCACCACCTTAGAGGTCGAGCGAAAAAGATGGCGGCCAAAAAGGTGGGTTTTCAGTAAAAATTCGATAACTCTGTTGATTTTGATCGTAGAAAGATTTACTGTGATCATTTTAAAGTTTTTTTCTGCTCTACAAGTTTGGTTATTAGACATTTTGATGTAGAATCGATAGTTTTCGAGATATCGAACGAAAAAATAAAAAAATGAAACAAAAAATTTAGTTTTTTGCTTCTCAATAATTTAAGTGGTAAAATATCGAAAAACACTTCAAACAAAAGTTGTTGGCGAACTGGACTATATAGCATTATTTCTGCTAATTATAGGTTTTAAATAGAGAAGTATAAATAAAATTGTTTAAAAAATAGACGTATAATTTTCACATATATTTTATTCAACATTTATATATACATTGTTCAATATCATTTTAATGACATATATTTTTAAATTTAAAAAATTATTAATATTTTATATAAATATATTTGCACTGAAATATTCTTCTTTTTTTTTGTAGTAAGACCTTTGATTCACTTTATATGTGACGCGAATTGCATTGCATGCGAATTGTATTTATTTTAATCGGATTTTATTTTTATTTTAAGATGATTTTTGTAGAGAATTGAAAAAAGGGAAGATCCAAGAAGATCTTAAAGTAATAATAACATTTTCTTGAAATAAGAAGAATCTTCTTAAAGGAAGTGTATATTATTATGACGAAGACCCACTGAAGGATCGAGAGGTTGTGTTTCAAAAATACAATAAATATAATAGACCGTAAAACGAATAAAACATTCTAAGTTTATTTCATTAAAAATTGAAATATTAATTTAAAATAATAAGTAGTCTCTACACTGCAAAATCGGGTATATTCACAGAAGACACTAACACGTTTACAGATGCCTTATTTTCAAAAAGTGCCTAGATTATAATATAAGACACCAAAAAACGTCTTAAAAATAGATGTCTTATAATCTTTCGTCAAAACATTCATTGTTGTAGACCAGTACGGTAGATTGTAAAAAAAATGATGAAAAATTATAAAAACTGACGAAATGAATACAAATTGACAAAAAATTGTAAAAATTGACGAAAGTTGATTAACATGGACATAAATGAACAAAAATAGACAAAAATGAATCAACAAATTCACAACGAAATGATAACGAAATGACAACAAATTGACAACAAATTAACAACAAATTGATAAAAAATGGACAACAAATCGAAAACAAATATACATCAAATTTACAACAAACTGACAACAAGTCGACAACTAACCGACAACAAATGGACAAGTAATTGACAACAAATGGACAGCAAAATGACGGCAAATCGACAACAAACGGTCAACAAAAGGACAAAAAGTTTACAACAAATTGACAATAAATTGACAACAAACTGACAACAAATAGACAAAAAATGAACAAAAAATTGATGACGATTGGACAACAAATAGACAAAAAATGAACAAAAAATTGATGACGATTGGACAACAAAATGACTACAAGACGTTTTACTTTCAAAAAGTGTCTTGAATGTAATATAATAAGACACCTACAAAATAAGACACCGAAAAATGTCTTGAAAATGAACGTCTAAATGTCTTCCATGAAGACACTCATTTTTGTAGCGTATGCTATATTTTTTGACTGTTAATAAAATTCTTTGAACTTACTTCTCTGCCCTCCATTGAGTTCTAGTCCTTGCAGGAATATCTTTCGTGCTTCCTGCTTTAATGTACTGTTTATACGGTCCGCGCTTTCTTCTTGTACTCTTATGTGCACCTTTCCGCTTGTTGATAGATTCCTTCATATTTCTTTGCCACTTATATAACTTATCAAACAATGTTTGCTTTCTAAATTTGAATAGTATAAGAAAAAGTTAGAAAATAATTTTAATAAAATTATATCAAGTTAAAAGATTAACGTATTTATAAATCAAAAGTACTTACAAAGTCCAGTATTGGTAAAAATGAATTTCAGAATATTAACTAAAATGTCTTTCAATATTGAGGTTATCTCGAAGTTCGGAAGGTGATAATTGAATTTTGAAGGTTATATTTCAACTATATGTTCTTTTTCGTATTGATTAAAAAAATTTACCAAAATTAATAAATTTCAGATAAAAAGTTTATTTTATTTTAAAAAGCTTTTTTCCTAGGATAAATAAATCACGAAATAAAAATTATCTTAAAATAAGCCGTTAATATATTCATTATAATAAAGAATTTTTTAAATTAATCAAATTATACAATTTTGAATTTTTGACTTATCGCTTTTACTTGAAAACATTTAAACAGTGCTTGTATTGTCATTTGTCATAACCAAACTGTCAGAATCAGTTTTACAATTTTCGAAAATTGGAGAGTGCACTCCATTTCTGGTAAAAATGTTTGCGTTAGTGGAGTGGATTGGTGGCGATTATAACGGGACATTTACTCCAGGAATTCCCGTGGAGTGGATTCAGGATTTTAATTGGAAAGATTTTGACAAAGAGAACGAAGATCCAGATTTTTCGTACGTGGTCGAATGTAGGGTGAAATCTAAAAAGAACGGATCCGAAATGCAGAATTGGAAATGCTATGATGCCAAAGTTCATGCGGTATCACGTAAGTTTCTTGATGTTTCTTGAATTTTCATGTGAATACACTTGATTTGTAATTATCACTATTATTTATTAACTTGAGTTTTAAAGTTTTAAAATATCATACAGTTCATTTAACGGTTACTATAATTAAAATAAAAGGAATCATTGTTAAAATTATCAATACGGATTTTTTTATAAGGCACGAAGAAAGCATCGGATAAAATTTTAAAAGAAATGGGAGGAGTGAGATCCCCTCTGAAACGAAAATTTAAAGCGATAAAAAAAAAATCAATTTTGATGTAATCATGTCTGGAAATTCGCAACTGAATAACCCTTCGGTAAGTAATATAGAATTGTATTTTATTTAAAGTGGCTAGAACAAAGATAATTTGAATACGTACCGAGTAAAAAAAACCAGGTAACTTCGCACCATTTTTTCAAATTGTAATTTTGTTCATTCTTATCATTAATGCATTACTATCGAATGAGTTAATATGTTTAAAATTTATAACCTGAAATCAACAGAAGTAAATGATTAAACATTTTGTGACATATGATAGGTTATGTATCCTATGAATTATGTAGTTACGAATAATATACATTAGTCACAAAGAAGTTAATTATTTAATTAAGTTCTTTCTATGTACTAAATGTTTAAAATATTCCACTAACGAATAGTCTGTAATACAGAGAATTTAATTATAAAAATGAGTTAAGTAAAAACCTGCTCAATTTTTTTACATATTAACGCGCGCGCATCCATGCATTCAGAAATAGAATATTGAATTTATACAACACTTTGATTTTTGCAGACAAGTGGATTTCATCCAAAAATACAGAAAACCGTAGAAACAAAAAGATCCATAATTAACTACTCAGATGAATCTGACAACGATGAACGACCTGATACCGAAACTAATAATCCATCTACAGATGGAAGAGAAGGTATATAACATGCACTTAAAAATAATTATATTATATGTTAAAAAATAACTTGATTTATTTAATGTTCTGTAAAATAATTTGTAACTGTAGAAAACAAAGAATTAAAAGACCTGTTGTACGCCATGATGGACACTCTAAAAGATTTAAAAAAAAATCAAGAAGAAAAGAGTCAAAGGAACGTACATATGAATGAAGTAGATATGGACACTGAGGTACGATATACACGTAGTCGTGAACTTCTGTGGTATTTTATTATTTATTTATTTACTTTTTGTGTAATTATAAAATAGCAAATAAGCTTGAAAAACATTATGATTGAGAGTAATCGAACATAGTCCTGTTGTCCTTTAGTCTTGTTATGAAGTGAAAAATGTCGATGAATTGAAAGACATGAAAGTTAAATGAATACTCTCCTGCTTCCGATACATAATCATCAAATTTCATTCTAAAGTTTTCAACTAGACAATCCATCATTGTTGATAATTTTTCTAACAAGTTTTTATTTTTTTTTTAAATACTTAAATAATTTTGAAAGTTCTAGACAATTTTATCATAATTGTAAACGTGCCTGAAATTTTTTAAATATTTTTTTTATATTAAAAGTTCGTTTGTTTCTTTAATTATATAATGACGTATCTATTTACAGATTGAAATTGGGCATAAAGGTAGCGGCGTATTTGTGCCAAATTCAGCTTGGAAATCGGCGCAAGCCCAATTATCATTCAATAAAATGGGCATCACGTTGGTGAGGTCATTATTTCCACACGAGGTATTGCTTCAATGCAATTTACGTGGAACGAAGAGCAAGATAAATAAAGATGCCCCAATACGGAAAGGGCTTGATAAAACAAAAATGACTGCGATCGAAGGTGTATTTTAGGATTTTAGTTCAAAAAATTATAAAATATTCTGAGGAAAAATGATATAAATTAAATTTCGATAAATTCAGAAAATAAAATATATATCTACAATATAATATAAATTAATATATAATATAGTCCGCATTTCCTGTTGCAGAAGCTGTCAAAGCAAAATTTCCATATTTCCAGAAAAGTGCTTTTGGAGCTGCAATTAACAATATGCTCAATGATGAACGTCGAAGAAATACACGACCTCTTAACAATGATCAGACCGACGAAGAAGTAATTTTCGATTTTATTTGTTTTTACACCCACATATATATACTGTTACATTTTCTTATTTTAATACATTTATATTTTAACTCATATTTCAATCATTACATTTCATGTTTGCACATTTCCTCCGATTCTCTCTCTCTCTCTCTCTCTCTCTCTCTCACTCTCTGGGGATCGGTGAATAATATCAAATTTTTAATGTACTTTTCGTTTAGCTTAGGGGTCACTAACCCATAGCTATAATAAACCTAAATCAGTCAATCAATAAGACCTCTGTGCGCAGTGATCATGTTGGACGTACGGAACGCCTTCAACAGCGCATCCTGGCAGATTATTCTGGAAACGTTGCGAAATAAAGGGATCGACGAGAATATCATCAGTCTGATCGCCTCTTACCTGTCTGAAAGATCGATCCTACTGGAAGCAGAGGGTGAGACCAAGGCCAGAAGCGTGACAAGTGGTGTCCCACAGGGTTCGGTATTGGGTCCGACGCTGTGGAACATACAGTATGACGACCTGCTGAGGATGGAGCTCCCGAGAGGAGCTGACATCGTGGGCTTTGCCGACGATATCGCTATCATCATCACGGCCGAGGGCGAAAACCAGTTGAGGGACACAGCCGACATAGCCACTCTTAGAGTAAGCAGATGGCTGAAGAGCCGGAAACTGGAACTAGCGCCGGAAAAGACAGAGGCGGTTATTCTGACCAATAAGAGAAAGGACGGACCCATACAGTTTACCGTCGAGGAGGTAGAGATAAAACCGTCGAGAACGGCAAAATACCTGGTGGTGTGGTTGGACCAGAAGATGACCTTCTCCCATC
The DNA here is from genome assembly GCA_030407085.1 of Trichopria drosophilae. NCBI lineage: Eukaryota > Metazoa > Arthropoda > Insecta > Hymenoptera > Diapriidae > Trichopria > Trichopria drosophilae. The sequence continues at coordinate 121,098,846 of CM059582.1, read as the reverse complement.
ATATACAAGAGACCCTCCAGAAAGCGGAGAAGACCATGGCCGCACTGGCCAGCCTCATGCCGAACATCAGAGGCCCGAGGCAAATGAAGAGGCGAATACTGGTAGAGGTGGTCCACTCGCAACTCCTCTATGCTGCACCCATTTGGGTACAAGCTCTGAAGAGGGAAGACCTGCGCAAAAAAATGACAGCCGTTCAGAAGAAAATGGGCATTAGGGTGAGCAGTACTTACCACACGATATCAGCGGAAGGAGTGGGGGTTATTGCCGGTATCCCCCCGATCGAGCTCCTGGCCAGGGAGAGACAGATGGTGTACGAGGGCGTACTAAGACACGAGGCAAGGGAAGACCTGTGGAGAAACTGGCAAAGCGAGTGGACGACGGGAAAATACGGACGGTGGACATATAGCCTCATACCCGAAGTGAAGATCTGGATAGAAAGATCTCACGGGGAAGTGGACTATTTCCTGACACAGGCCTTGTCAGGGCACGGATACTTCCGAAAATACCTCTTCGAAAAAAAGAAGAGAGCCAGCGATAAAGGCTTCTTCTGTGCCCAGGTGGATGATGCCGAACACACGTTGTTCGATTGCGAGAGATGGCGACCAGAACGGGATTCATTCGCAGAGAAGACAGGACTACCCTTTAACCAGGTGAACATGATGACGGGTCTCCTCAGCTCGACGGAGGGATGGGCGACGACGTACCACGTGATCCGAAGTATCGTGGAAAACAAGGAGCGGGAAATAAGACTGTTGATAAAACGGGAGCAACGCGAGACGCTGGGAACGCAAGAGGAGTAGCGAGCCAGGAAAAATATATGTTTTATGTTTTGTGTCTTAACTTGTCCCCTTTCTAATGTATTATTTATCTAATTTATTAGAGAAGCAAGACTGAAAGACGGTAAGACGATAGACGAGTAGGGCTTTAACCGCCAGACAGTCCCCGTGTGGAAGGAATGCTAGCGCGGATTCCCACACGGACGACCGATTCTTCGGAAAGGTTTTTTAGTCAGTAAGAATCTGACACTACCCTCATCTTCATCCTGAGGGTGTCTTATGTAAGATTTTTCCTTCCCAACCCAAAATAAAAAAAAAAAAATCTATCTATCTATCTATCTATCTATCTATCTATCTATCTATCTATCTCATTTTTATTTCATCAATTACTGTTTTAAGCAACTCATATTCATTCCTATCCTCATCGAGTATATGTTTATTCTTCCTTTTCTTTTTTTCTACTATCTAAACAACTCAGAATGAAAACCGAGCAACTCTATGATTTATAGATCTAATGTGACTCTTTAGGATTGAATCTTAACTCTTATTGAAGAGAAATATCCACTCTCGTTGAAGAGTTGCTCGGCTTTTACTCTGAACGACTGAACTTTAACACCAAAAAATTCTGTCAGTATTTTCTTACATTCTTTCATCCAATGTCCCTAAAATTAATTCTCTTTTTAATCTACACGTCCTTTCCTCTTCTGAAATATATAATTTTCATGCCTTTATTTCCCCATCTTGCCATTGATAGGATTTTCCTAAAATCATCTTTTTTATTTTTCATATTTTTATTTAAAAAATCTTTTCTAAATTATATTTGTGAGGATAAAATAAATTCTTTTTAATTTTTTATTATTTTCCTCTATTATTTTCATGACAAACGCATTGCCGATTATTTCAACATTATTAATATTTATTACAGAGCGATGACCAAGAAAACGTTCATGACCAAGAAAACACGACAAGTCTTCATAAAAGTCGAACTGCGGAAGAAGTGAGTCATATCGATAATAATTACGATTATTTTTTCCATTCAAATTTCGACCAATAGGAGCGCAGTATTTAACGTCACAGCATAGGAACGCCGGGAATTATATCGGTAATTTTTCGATAATTTCCCTGAAATCACTAAGGGAAATAACAAAAAATATTCAGTTGATTATAACCTGCAAGTGTCAAATACTCTCCTAAATTTAGACTAATAGCACGATCCTATTAGTCAAAATTCAAATGAAAAAAATAATCCGCCGAATACCCCTCGTGATTGAAAATTAATCGAGTATTTCCCTCAACTTTCCCTGCTCAAAAATATACAGAAGTTTGGCAGAATCAAAATCCCGAGCGCTTGCGCACATGTTTCTGAGCAACGAAACTATCGGGAAATACTCGATAAATTTCAAGCACTCGGGGTATTATAACTGATAATAATAATAATTTTACGAAAATATTATTCAGTCTGCTTTTCTGATTATTTTTACTTATACAGTCACTAGTAGTAGCACCAGCATTAGTAATAGAACTGGTCTGCCCTGTTGACATCGGTGTAATTCTCTTAGACCTTCTTTTTTTATATAAACTTTTTTCCATACCGATTACTTTAAAATTATTATACACTTATTACAGGATGAAGAGAGCGAAGTCGGCTCATAAGTCTTGCCAACAATCGCCTAATGAAGGATAACCCAGATATCGTTGTGTGGGAGAGAGGGCTCATTCTACTGAATGTAATTTGTTCTTACCTTACGCCATTTAAGACCTGAGTTTATGTTGATATTTGTTAAAATAATTTGTAATCTATTAATAAATAGCTTAATTAAAACAAAATGTTAAATAAAAAAATAAAATATCAATATCAAATATTGAATGAAATAAATACATACATATGTAAATTATACGTCTTTCTTTTACACAATCTTATTTATAGTTTTGTGTGTCAAAAACATAATCTGTAGGTACAATACGATTTTTAATGTTTCTTTTACTTGCTTAATATTTTTGATGTCTAATAATTTTCTATATTTTATATAATTTTACATTTTTTTATTATTGTTTAGTGCAATACAAACATGTTATGATATTATATTCTCTCATATATTATTTTATGTAATTTACAATATATAACTCCATCTAATTTACCATATATTATTCCATATATTTTTTCATTATATTTAAATATATATTTCATCGAATATAAATAATTATATACTTTTATATCGAGTGAGCCTTTAATTTAATTTAATTTAATAAAATGGATATATCATAGTATAGGTTACCATATACTCCATGTTTATCCAATGAATAAATTTTACATATAATTGCACTTTATACTAGAATATATACTCTAATTATGCGGCTAAATATATGGAACAATATACCAAAAAAGTATATAAATTTCGACAATTTTATTTTATATTACCTTATATTTTTAAAATACATGGTATAATATACGTAAGTTATATTGACAGAATATACAAATTTCGGCAAAATTCTATATACGGGATTTATATATTGATTGTATATTTTCTTATAATTTTCATACATTGTACCATATATTTTTCCAATATACTGCTTTTTCATGCGGGCAAGTTGTCAGAAATCGTTTTAAACAATGATTATTTAAACAATGATTCCGCCGCGAATTGTTTCAAAAGTATACTATCCTTATTTCAAGCCGTATTTTTGAAGGGAATGCAAAATTTAACTTTATAAAGAATTTCCTGCACAATTTAGAAGGAATCGGTATACAGAATGATTATTTAAACATGGTTTCCATCGCGAACTGTTTCAAAACGATATTTCCCTTATTTCAAATATTATTTGGAAAAAGCATGCAAAATTAAAACTTTATAAAGAAATTCCGCACAAGTTATACGCATTTTACAGCAATCCTTATAAACAATAATTATTTAAACAATGATTCTGTGTCGAATGGATTCAAAATGGTATTTTCGATATTTCAAGCAGTGTTTTTGAAGTGGTTGGAAAATTGGAACTTTATAAGGAATATTCTGCACAAGTTATCAGTTATCGTTATAAACAATGATTATTTAAACAATGATTCCATCGCGCATTATTTCAAAACAACATTATACTTATTTCAAACAGTATTTTTAAAGTGTATGCAAAATTTTAACTTTAAGAAGAATATCCTACCCCGGTTAGAGGAAGTCGTTATACAGAATGATTATTTAAACAATTATTCCGCCGCGAATTGCTTCAAAACAATATTTTCCTTATTTCAAACATTAATTTTGAAGCGTATGCAAAATGTTAACTTTATGAAGAATATCCTACCAAGGTTAAAAGAAATCGTTATACAGAAAGATAATCAAACAATGATTCCGCCGCAAATTTTTTCAAAACGATATTTTCCTTATTTCAAAAAGTATTTTGAAAGAGCATGCAAAATTTAAACTTTATAAAGAAATTCTGCACAAGTTATACGCATTTTACAGCAATCGTTATAAACAATAATTATTTAAACAATGATTCTGTGTCGAATGGTTTCAAAACGATATTTTCGATATTTCAAGCAGTGTTTTTGAAGGGTATGCCATATTTTAAATTTAAGAAGAATATCCTACCCAGGTTAGAAGAAATCGTTATACAGAATGATTATTTAAACAATTATTTCGCCGCGAATTGCTTCGAAACAATATTTTCCTTATTTCAAACGGTATTTTTGAAGTGTATGCAAAGTTTTAACTTTAAGAAGAATATCCTACCCAGGTTAGAAGAAATCGTTATAAACAATGATTATTTAAGCAATGATTCCATTGCAAATTCTTTCAAAACAACATTATACTTATTTCAAACAGTATTTTTGAAGTGTATGCAAAATTTTAACTTTAAGAAGAATATCCTACCCCGGTTAGAAGAAATCGTTATACAGAATGATTATTTAAACCATTGTTCCGCCTCGAATTGTTTCAAAAAAATATTTTCCTTTATTCAAGCAGTATTTTTAAAGAACTTGCGAAATTTGAACTTTATAAAGAATATTCTGCTCAAGTTATCAGTAATCGTTATAAACAATGATTATTTAAACAATGATTCCGCTTCGAATTGCTTGAAAACTATATTTTCATTATTTCAAACAGTATTTTGAAAGAGCATGCAATATTTGAACTTTATAACGAATTTCCTGCACAAGTTGTCAGAAATCCTTTTAAACAATGATTCGTTAAACAATGATTCCGCCGCGAATTGTTTCAAAACTATATTATCCTTATTTGAAACCGTATTTTTGCAGTGTTTCGAAAATTTGAACTTTAAAAAGTATTTCCTGCAAAAGTTATCAGAAATCGTTATAAGGAATGATTATTTACACAATGATTCCGCCGCGAATTGCTTCAAAACAATATTTTCCTTATTTCAAACATTAATTTTAAAGCGTATGCAAAATTTTAGCTTTACGAAGATTATCCTACCCAGGTTAAAAGCAATCGTTATACAGAAAGATTATTAAACAATGATTCCGTCGCGAATTATTTCACAACGATATTTCCCTTATTTCAAAAAGTATTTTGAAAGAGCATGCAAATTTTTAAGTTTATAAAAAAATTTCTGCACAAGTTATACGCATTTTAGAGCAATCGTTATAAACAATAATTATTTAAACAATGATTCTGTGTCGAATTGTTTCAAAACGATATTTTCGATATTTCAAGCAGTGTTTTTGAAGGGTATGCAATATTTTAACTTTAAGAAGAATATCCTACCCAGGTTAGAAGAAATCGTTATACAGAATGATTATTTAAACAATTATTCCGCCGCGAATTGCTTCGAAACAATATTTTCCTAATTTCAAACAGTAATTTTGAAGAACTTGCGAAATTTGAACTTTATAAAGAATATTCTGCTCAAGTTATCAGTAATCGTTATAAACAATGATTATTTAAACAATGATTCCGCTTCGAATTGCTTGAAAACTATATTTTCATTATTTCAAACAGTATTTTGAAAGAGCATGCAAATTTTTAAGTTTATAAAGAAATTTCTGCACAAGTTATACGCATTTTACAGCAATCGTTATAAACAATAATTATTTAAACAATGATTCTGTGTCGAATTGTTTCAAAACGATATTTTCGATATTTCAAGCAGTGTTTTTGAAGTGAATGCAAAGTTTTAACTTTAAGAAGAATATCCTACCCATGTCAGAAGAAATTTTTGTAAAGAATGATTATTAACCCATGATTCCATCGCGAATTATTTCAAACTTATTTCAAACAATAATGTTAAATAGCATGCAAAATTTTAACTTTGTAAGGAATTTTCTGCACAAGTTATCAGGAATCGTTATAAACAATGATTATTTACCAATGACTCCATTGCAAATTCTTTCAAAACTATTTTATTTTAGTTAGTTTTAGTTATTTGTAATTTATTAATAGATATTTTTAATGATCATGCAAAATTTTAACTTTATAAAGTAATTTCTGCACAAGTTATACGCATTTTACGGCAATCGTTATGAAGAATAATTATTTAAACAATCATACTGTCTCGAATTGTTTCAAAATGACATTTTCGAAATTTCAAGCAGTGTTTTTGAAGTGTTTGGAAAATTGGAACTTTATAAGGAATATTCTGCACAAGTTACGACTGGGTGAAGTGCCTAATCCCGCTACAAGTGAGTCAGGAATTAACAGGACTTTGGATACCCGTCTGTGGTGCCACCTAGGACTCGCCGAGGAGAGGACGCCGACTTCAGTCCCCGTCAAGCCTCATCCGGAGCGGCCACTTCTGGACCCCGACTTCCGGTTCAGTATCCAGACGGTCCACCAGCTCCCGTGAGTAGCCAGCTTTACCAGAATTGTGATTCCCCCCCCCCCCCACCCCCGTATTCTGGTGTTTCAAGCCGAACTTAAGTTACCCTCGCGCCTCCGCGATACATTTCCTCCGGTCATTTTTGTGCGTAACGATCCCATTCGGCGAGATTAGGGCCCGCGCCATATGTAATTGGTAGAATATTGTAACTTAGAGTTTACGTATAATACATTGATCTTAGAAAAATCCTTGTGTAAATTTATTTCGATCCCCCCTTTTGAGACGGGGTTATAAAATGGCATCCCTGGTGGGAAAATCTAATAAGATTTCCCAAAATTTATGAACACTTTTTTTTGTAAGTGGAAATTTTATGTCGGGAAAGTTCACGGGAGAAAGTTTGTCGTTTGAGTTTCGCGTTTTTCCAGCTCCGACCGTATCGTTCGCGCCCTCTCTTTTTCCCTTGGCGTAATAATAATTATTAAGAATATAGATATAGAGAAAGGAGGATATTTGTATTTAATGTGTCTCCTTTTCCGTCCTTTGAATTTCCTTCGCTACTCCTCTTCCTCAATCAATAAATATTGCGATCCCATACGTCCGCATTGTTGTCGCGAACCAGACTCGCAATTCCGAGTATTATTGAATATTAATTATGGAATAATATTAATATAGTATTGAATTTCGAAAGATTATAAAATATATTTTCTTTGTGGTGTTTTGAATTCAAATCGTTTATCATGTTCAAAAAATTTTTGCATAAATAATTTTTGAGTTTGAATTTGCACCGTTTGAAAATAATTAATTACTTATTTAATATATTATTTCGAAATTGTATATCATAAAGATCATCACTTTTCAGAAATTGAAAACAACTTCGAAAATAAATAGAGTTAATCTCCAGTAAATTACGTGTGAGCTTTGTAAACAATCTCGGGGGTCTGTTGACTCCTGGGGACTATGACCCATGTTTTGAGTCCGATCCCAGGCGCAGGATTGGAGGTATTTCTCTGGTCTACCCAAGGACTGTGAAACTGTAGGTGTCCGAACTTGTGTGACTATTAGGCAACCCGAGGACTATGTCACCAAATTGGTGGCCGATCTCGGGTTGGTAACCCAGTATACTCATCCGGAGCAGCTCTGCTGCCTGGGTGGGTGTGTCCCAGCTGGGTTGGTAAGGGGGGGCAACCTGCCGCATCTGTGGGTTGAAAGGCGGATCCAACTAAGAAGAGACAGCCCCAAAGTCGGAAGGTGAGGTAGGCACCGTGCTGGAAACTGGCAAACTGCCGGGGATCGACTTGTCATTCGGGTAACATCCTGGATGTCTTGGTACCGGGGGTTAAGAAGGTACCGCCAAACGTTCCATTGGAGCACCAGGCGCCACCCCTCGTATTAAGTCGCCTCATCTCTGTATGCGGGGCTCTGCCGGGAGGAAGACTATTTCCCTAGCTGCTCGTGGGAACACAATGCAGAGAAAAATTAAAAGAAACAATAATCCAACGCCTCAGCTGCCTGGCACCGAGAAAACAGCATCGGAAGTGGCGCATGACACTCCGATGGAAACGGGTACGGCTGAGGACGCAAATCCACGCCAAAAACTCAGTGGCGCATAGCGGAAGAGAGAGCTGTGGCTGAAATACGAAGAGGAGAAGGTAACGGCGGCAGAAGAAGGGCTCCCCCTCCCCACTCCTCCTGTTTCTACGAAAAGCGGTTCGCGGAAGAAGAAGAAAGCGCCATCCGTGGCGGGGGCTGGAACCCGTCGGAGGAGCCGACTACTTCGACCGTGACATCCGCTAATGCTCCCCCTAGGGATTAAAGGAAGGCTGAGAGGAGCGTTTCTGATCCCTCGGCTAAACCCCAGGGAAAGAAAGCAAAGGGTAGGCAGGAGCACGTCTCCGCCCCCAGAAGGACCTACTCGCAGGCGGCTTCCGGGCTCCCAAAGGTTATGATCGTCTTCGGTGAGGACGCGGAGCTGCGTATCGAGAACGGAGTTTTCGACCAACTCAGGGGGGTCATCATGGACAGGGTGGTGGATATCCCGGACGGGGAATTCATATCCAGGTTCGTGGAGGCCACCCTGAGGAGGGGGGGGGGGGGATTGCTACCTTTTTCTGTGTGGATGAGGCGAGTGCTGGTTGGCTGCGCGGAGTTGTACCGCAGATCGCTATTGAGGAGGGCCGTAAGGTGAGGATAGTCCTCCCTGAGGAACTCGTCAAGAGGGTGAAGATGACCGTGCTCTCACCACCATCACATCATTAGTGGTGCCGTGTTGAGAGCTTTCGAGGCCAATTGCCCACTCAAGAGGGTAAACCCCAAAGTGGGGAAACTCAAATGGAGTGTGGCGTTGGAAATGGCCGTTTGGAAACAAGAAGACTCTTTAACCGGGCGAAGAAGGCGGGCACTGTGGAAGCCAGGACTGCCTTTAAAAGTAAGTCTAGAGCTTACAGAAAGCTGATTCGAGAGTCTCAAATTAAGGCGTGGAGGGATTTCTGCACATAGACAGAAAACATTTCCTCCACGGCTAAGCTTGCGAAGATACTCTCCAAAGAGAAGGAGGGTAGTCTACGATTTATAAAAGGGGAAAATGGCGAGTTCACCAATTCTCCAAAGGATACACTGGAACGGCTGCTAACTAGCAACTTTCCAAGCATAGATCTTGGGCAGCGAGAGACTACAAGGGAACACTCTCAGAGAGAGAGTAGAAACTGGGAAATCGCTGCCCAGGTTGTCAATCCAAAGAAGGTGTCAAGAGCACTAATGGCCTTCGAGGCGTTCAAGTCGCCTGGACCAGATGGCATTTACCCGGCCCTCTTTCAGGAAGGCCTGGGGGTCATTCTGGGACTATTGACTGGACTCCTTAGGGGGTGCGTGGCTCTCGGTTACACACCAAAAGAATGGAAAAAAGCACGAGTTTCATTCATACCGAAAGGAGGAAGTAGAGGCTTCGTGGAAGCAAAGGATTACAGACCAATCAGCTTAACATCTTTCCTATTGAAACTCTTGGAAAAATTGGTTAAAAGGTATCTGGTAGAAGGACCTTTAAAAACCTCACCTTTACATGGTGAACAATACGCATACCAAGCTGGCAAATCTGTTGAGACAGCATTAATGTCCGCTGTGGGGTTTGTGGAGAAGCAACTTAATATACGGGGAGTGTGCATAGGCGCCTTTCTAGATATTGAGGGTGCTTTCAACCGCAACTCGATGGAAGCGATTCGGAAAGGAGCGGAAGAGCATGGGGTACCGAGAGAAATTATTAGATGGATCTTGAGTACCATAAAAAAACAGGTATATTTATACTGAATGGCAGGGAACAATAGTGGGGGGAGCGGTCTTCGAGGGTTGCCCTCAAAGAGGTGTGTTGCCCCCGCTCTTATGGAACTTGGTGGCAGATAGTCTGATAAGGAAACTAAACGATAGTGGAATCTATGCTATAGGATATGCGGACGATATCGCTATCATGGCTAGAGGAAACTTTGAGGAGGTCTTGCAGGAGCTAATTCAAGAAGCCCTAAGGGTTGTGGAAAGATGGTGCATGGAGAAAGCACTCTCGATACAACCGGAGAAGATAGCCGTTATCACCTTCTCGAGAAGGTACAAGATAAAAAACTCAGAGAAATGGTGATAGGGGGGAAACAGATTCCATATACCGGAGAAACAAAGTATCTTGGAGTAATCCTGGAGAGGAAGTTGAACTGGAATGGACATCTGGAACAGAAATGTCAAAAAGCAATCGCAACTTTTTGGCAATGTAGAAGAGCACTAGGCTGCAGTTGGGGTCTAGGACCAAAGCAAGTGCTCTTGATTTACAAGCACATAGTGACACCCAGAATCACCTATGCGGCAGCGATATGGTGGCGTAGTGTGGAAAAGGCCAATGTACAACAAAAACTAAATAGAGTACAGGGTATGTTCCTAAGGGGATGCTCGGTAAGGAAAAGTACATCCACAATTGCGATGAGAACTCTGTTGGGGTTACCCACCTAGACTCTTGCTATTAAGGGCGAAGCGAGGAGAACCGTATACAGACTCAAATGCATGGGAAGTTTAACAGGCAGACTGGAAGGGCTAGATGAACTCTTTTGTGGAAGCCTGAGAACCATGTGGAATCAACCACAGGATAAAATCCGGATCCTCGATTCGGAGGAAAATAACTTTAAGATACTTTTCCCGGATAGAGAGGACTGGGAAAGAAATCCGGTAACACCTAAGCATGGAACCATCTGGTATACTGATGGTTCCAAAACAAGTCAAGGTGTAGGCGCAGGGTTCTGCGGACCGAAGCTTAAGGAGAACTTTTCCCTTAAGCTCAATACATTCAACACTGTCTTCCAGGGAGAGGTGGCGGCCATTCTTCAATGTGCCGAGACTCTTCTGAGGAAGGAGGTGACAGGTAATACGATATGGATATGCTCCGATAGCCAGGCGGTATTGAGAGCCATAGGATATCCTATCGTTAAATCGGCGCTAGTCAGAGATGCAAAGGCAAGTTTGCGACGTCTGGCCATACGCATTAAGCTCAACCTAATATAGATCCCTGGACACATGGGTTGGAAAGGAAACGAAAGGGCGGACTCCTTGGCCAAGTCGGGCATAATAAATGGCCTGGACATGACCGGGAGGGTTGCTATGCCCTTTCAGGAAGGACTTAACAGGGATCAACCACAAAAAATGCAGCACAACCAAAAGCCTTGCAGGTGAACTGAAGACTGATAGATGGGCTGAACAGCTGACCAAACTGGACAGAACAAGGATAAGAGTTTCCATTGAAATCCTCACTGGACATGGGAACCTGAATAAGCATGGCTATACGGTGGGAAAGAAATGTTCCCCGCTGTGTACTAAATGCGACGAAAACATGGAGGAGACCACAGCACACTTCCTTTGTGAATGCCTTGCCCTAATGGCGACACGAAAGAAATTCCTAGACTCTCCATTTCTGGCGAAGGAGGAAATCAGGGCGCGAAGTCTTCAACAGATTCTGAACTTCTGCAATAAGGCTGGTCATCCAGCTGAACCCTGAAATGGCATCAGGAAGAGCGTACAAAGGCAAATTATCAAGTGCGCTGATTTCGGGGGTCTTAACCCCGGACCTGATGAAAGCCTTACCAATACCAATACCAATTATTCAAACAATATTTTTTTTAGATTTTAGATTTTATTTTTTAGATTTTAAGAGCATGCAAAATTTGAACCTTATAAAGAATATTCTACTGAAGTTATCAGTAATCGTTATAAACAATGATTATTTAAACAATGAATCCGCTTCGAATTGCTTCAAAACTATATTTTCCTTATTTCAAATAGTATTTTTGAAGTGTATGCAAAGATTTAACTTTAAGAAGAATATCCTACCCAGGTTAGAAGAAATCGTTAGAAAGAATGATTATTAAGCAATGATTCCATCGCGAATTGTTTCCAAACAACATTATACTTATTTCAAACAGTATTTTTAAAGAGCATGCAAAATTTTAACTTTATAAAGAATTTCCTGCACAATTTAGAAGAAATCGTTATACAGAATGATTATTTAAACATGGATTCCATCGCGAATTGTTTCAAAACTATATTTTCCTTATTTCAAACAGTATTTTTTAAGTGTATGCAAAATTTTAACTTTAAGAAGAATATCCTACCCCGGTTAGAAGAAATCGTTATACAGAATGATTATTTAAACAATTATTCCGCCTCGAATTGTTTCAAAAAAATATTTTCCTTTATTCAAATAATATTTTTAAAGAGCATGCAAAATATGAACTTTATAAAGAATATTCTGCTCAAGATATCTTTTTATCTAATTATACAGAATGAATATTTAAACAATTTTTCCGCCGCGAATTGTTTCAAAATAATATTTTCGCAAATCCTTGCAGCCATTATCGGTGTGCGATAGGAACTTACGGTCGTTAGAGCCGATACTAATGCCATTCGAACGTATCTTTCAAATTTAGCATCTGCCGTACAGTAGAACATCGCTGCATGCAATGTTCTCAAATCGGATGTTTAATATACAGGGTCATCGAAAAGTATCGGACCCCCCTAATATCTTCAGTTAGAATACACTTAGGAGAAAATGTCCAATAGCAAAGTTGTATGGTTTCAAGCGGGGAGTAAGATGATGACCTTGACTTTGACCTTGACCATGTCCTTCAAGGTCATTTCAAGGTCAATCTTATTTTTTTAAATAGAACCCCCTACATTTTATTGCATATTCTTATAGCTTATCTCGAGAGCTTTCCAAAACACTATAATAAAATATTTTTTTATTAAGTACTTTTTGAGTTATAAAGGTTTGAAGTTAACAATTTGTTAAGTGGTGTGCGAGTCCGAGCAGTTAAGGCAAGAGTGGTGTGTGAGTCCGGCCAGTTAAGGCAAATTTAATTCCAATTGGTTAGCTTGGGCAAAATATTTAATTGTACCAAACAATTCACAACAAATGTTCAAATTGTTGCCCTTCAACAGCCTGGCAATGTGCCAATCTGTTATAAACAGCCGAAACCGCATTCCGGTACGTTTCTGGCGGTATTAGTTCTATCTCTCGAGTTATTCTCCCTCTTAAATCATCTAAATCTTGAGGCTTGGTGGCATAAACTTTACTTTTCAAGTAACCCCACAAAAAAAAGTCAAGTGGGGTCAAGTCCGGAGACCGAGGTGGCCACTCAATATGACCCCTTCGCCCTATCCACCTGTCCTGAAAGACCTCATTCAAATATTGACGGACAATGACACCATAATGAGGTGGAGCTCCATCCTGTTGGAAATAAATTTCATCCATATTTCCACCAGCTATGTCTCGAATAGCTGGAACAATTTGTTCGCGAAGCATGACTAGGTATACTTGTGCTGTCAAATTGCCTTCAATGAAGAAAGGGCCAACTGGTCTACCATTAAGAATACCAGCCCATACGTTAACTTTTTGTGGATATTGAGTATGATTGTCTCTTTTCCAGTGAGGATTAACGTCACTCCAGTATCTACAATTGTGTCTATTTACATTTCCAGTCAGTTCAAATGTTGCCTCATCAGAGAAAACAATATTATCAAGTAATAGAGGATCGTCGACAATCATCTCCGTCATAAGATCACAAAATTCGATGCGTCTATCAAAATCGTCTTCGGACAACTCTTGGACCAAATGGAGTTTGTAGGGATGCCATTTATTCAATTTCAGAATTTTACTGACAGATGCATGACCGATTTCGTGTTCTTGTGCAACGCGATTGATGGAAATATGGGGATCTTCAACGAAAGTCTGTAAAACATCTAATGCCTTATCATTATTTGTTGCTGTTTTAGGTCTACCAGATTTTGGGCGGCTTTTAACGCTACCAATGGCCTCGAAACGTTGAATAGTACGGATTACAGTACTTTTGGAGATCCTATTATTTTCATTCCGAAAATTTTCATTTAATAATCGCGTTACTGTTTTATACCCTCTTTGTTGATCTCCCCATCCTCGCATCATTAACAGTGTTATTCGGTCTTTTTCAGAAAGCTCCGCCATTCTTAATTAGAGCGAAGAAGAATGAATCAGGTAAGTGATAGGAAATTGATCTAGATAATTAAGTAGAGAAAAATACTAATTATTAAGTGTTGGTCCAACTATCGATTTGTTTATTTTAACCAGCACTAGTAAAAAGCTCGTTGAGCAACTGAAAATCTAATAGATCAATTAATAATATTTACGAAAAATTTCTGGGCTATTGGTAACAAAATGAAGATGTTTGGGATAATCAATTGAAGCGCAATGGTTTCTTTTGTTACAGAAAACATTTTTGAGGCTGTTCGTTTTCGTCCACGAGGTGACTGCTGCTCGCTAAGAAGAAGACAGCACTGCATCAAAGTTTCAAATCAGTGATCCGTATTGTTTGCTCAAGAGCTCGTACATTGGTGCCTGCGGGAGTCAGAGAATAAAGATTGGCCAACGCTTTCGGTCAGATTCCCGCTAACGCCTTCGGAAATCACGCATTCGAGCAGCTTCTCGCGATTACGTTCGGGCAGTTTTTCGCCAGAGCCTATTAGCATAATTGCTTGAAGCCGTACAATACTTTGCTATTGGACATTTTTCCAAAATGCATTCTTACTGAAAATATTAGGGGGATCCGATTAATATATTTTCTTTAAACCAATTAATTGGTCTCATTATTCCGCGCACAAAAGTATTAAGGTTATGATTACTGAAAACTAAATAATATTTTACAAGATATTCTACATTTTGTGTCAAAAAATTGTTAACTTCAAACCTTTATAACTCAAAAAGTACTTAATAAAAAAATATTTTATTATAGTGTTATGGAAAGCTCTCGAGATAATCTATAAGAATATGCAATAAAATGTAGGGGGTTCTATTTAAAAAAATAAGATTGACCTTGAAATGACCTTGAAGGACATGGTCAAGGTCAAAGTCAAGGTCATCATCTTACTCCCTGCTTGAAACCATACAACTTTGCTATTGGACATTTTCTCCTAAGTGCATTCTAACTGAAGATATTAGGGGGGGTCCGATACTTTTCGATGACCCTGTATGAAAAAGAGCAATGTCCTTGCACGACCAACTACATACCTCATAGTAAATGGTATTCCAAATCGGTGCTCTCTGTCATGTAATAACGTTATGCTCCGGGTGCTTACCCACTTAAAATTGCCTGGCTTATTGAGCGATATCTTAAAAATTGAAAAAATTGAATATATTCGACCATAGACCTCTTATTCTACTACCGCCAGTTAGACAACTCCTACAAAGTATTTCTCTTTGAAAATACGCCATAAATCTATCGAAATGTTATTGCCGAAACAAAGCGTAAGTTGGGGAAAATGACCGTCCAGGAATTATTCCCGGAATTATCCAAAGATGCTGATGCTGACAACACTGTGTATGTCAACGAGTTTTTGCCCTCATCGACCTACAATTTACTTAAAAAAGCCAAACTTGCGGTTAATAGCGCAGGTTATACGCGTGTTTGGGCGAGAGATGGCAATGTTTTTGTAAGAAAAGATGGCGGCACCCCCGAGCTGTTAATTGCCACAGAACAAGATCTCAATAAGATTGTCTGACAACCACAACAGAATCTTGTTAATCAATGTGTTTCGAGTAACGTGTCTTCGCCCGATTCTTTGCCATCTTTAAAAATCTCGTATATAAATATAAATTCACTTCGTGCCCATCTGCAAAATGTGGAAAATGAGTTAGTAGATTGCACAACACACATCCTGGCAATCACCGAAACATGGATGACACCGCAAATTGATTCATTGTGTGTTTCTGTTAAAAACTATAGTTTCGTCCGTAATGATCGGGCACTGCGCTGCGATGAGCAAACACGCTTTATTTTAGGTAGAGGTGTCACATGTTACCTTAATCAATCCTTATCTTACACTATTCTCCAGTGTTGAGTAAATGAAAGCATTGACACCCCAGAATATCTTTTTTAGGATGTCAAATCGTCTTCAAGAAATTTGTTATTTATAGTTATATACCGATGCCCTCATGGGCAACTTGTCGCAGAAATTATAGTTATGTTTAATACATATATTTCTAAATAGAAGAACATAATTGTAACAGGCGACTTAAACAGTACTTTGTTAGAGAATAGATTTAATTCTGCATATCTCCAAAATTGTATTTAAGACTACTCGCTTTTTTCTGTACCCTTTGAAACCACCTATTATTGTGGTTTTTCTTCTTTTCAGCTGATGTTATGCTAGTCGATTCTTCAGATAAGATTAAAAGTTTTTCAACATCTTCTACTCCTTTTGCGGCTGGTCATTGTCTTATTACGATTCAATATGAATTCACTAACCTCAATTCCATTCCACAAATTATCACTTATCGTAACGTCGCCAAATGCGACTATTCTACTTTAAATAAAGATCTTTCAGCATTACTTCAACTTAAGTTTCCCCATCTCTTGGCTTCCGACCACATACCACTTTAAACAAATTCGCAACAACACGGTCTAATAAACTGCGTAAATACTTTTTACGAATGTATTACTGAACTTTTAGATTTTCATGCGCCATTTATTGCAAAACGTATTTTGCACCGCGGTATTCCGTGGATCACACCTAGTATACGAAGTAGGATTAAGGAACGCGACAAATTGTACCTGCGTGCGAAACGAACTCGAAACCTGCGTCTTTTCCAGGAATATAAGAATATACGTCGCTAGATTAAAAATATCTTAAAAGCGGCCAAAAATCGTTACTTAGCCGAACTAGTGCTCCAACAAACAAGCACGAACAAACTATGGTCTTGCCTACGAAAATTAGGACTTGCTAATCAGCCATCATAGACCGCACTTACTCATTTTTCACCCATTGCATTAAATCGTCATTACCCATAAATATCGTCATCTCATCCTTCTTGTGATTTAGCGACACTCAACAACATTTTCATGCGTCCATTACCTAATTTCCATACAACATTCAGCTTTACTGCTATTAATTATCATGATGTCCTACTTAGTCTTAATCTAGTTGAACAAAAATCACGTGGGCTTAGTCCCGATCATCTTCCTTTAGAGTACCTAAAATCCATTTTTAGAATCATTGCACCATATTTAACATCCATTTTCAATCTTTCACTCATCTTTGGCTATTTCCCGCTCATTTGGAAATAATCTTGCATCATACCACTTAAGAAAATCCCTAACCCCTTAAGTCCTTCTGCCACCCGTCCAATCACAAATCCTCCCCACCTCTCTAATGTCATTGATTCCCCTGTCACCCAGCAGATCACAAAATATTTAGAGATAAATCGTATACTGCATCCCAAACAATGTGGATTCCGTAAATTTCACAGCACCCAAACTGCTCTACTACACCTTATGGATGATGTATGCTTGAGTGTAGATCGTGGGGCAGTTACTATTTTGGTACTGTTCGATTTCTCAAAAGCCTTTGACTCCTTAGTTAGTTAGTTTAGAAGATGGTAAACGTATCCGTCACCTAGACGCCTTCTGGCGTACATTGTGTCCTGCTTTCCACCTATCACTCCTTCTCCTCATCCTCGTGGTACTCTATTCCCCTCTGTAAACCAGCCAGACCCCGCAGGGGACTTGTGGAAGAGAGCGGAGCGGGTTATCTCCGTCCACAATTTAATTGTGGAAGAGTGAGGGGTCGAAGTGCCCGAGCTCGAAGAGGAGCAATGCTTTTGAAAGATCCGCTTCTCTTAGCAAGTTTTGAGAATTGACGACCTCACGGACCCGATCGTTCGGCTGGTCTGTGCCGACGAATGCCTGATCGTGAAACGACTCGAGAGACCCACCGTACTGGGGAGCTAGGGTGCGGTGTCAAGCCCCTGCCGGCGGGTTCCACACGGGGGAGCGCTACGGCGTGCCGTGTCCGTGCAGGCAGTAACCGCAGAAAGGGTTGGCCTCTAGCGGGCCGTGGCAACGTTAGAAAGGTTCTCTGAACCAACAGAAGCATCAACTTTTTCATAGCTGACAGAGTATAATCCGCCGCTTCCCCTAGATCCTCTCAAGTTTCGCAGCCGAAGTTCTTCCTCCGTGCTACAGACAAGGTCGGACATTCGCATATAAGATGTTGGATTGTCTCCTCCACCGGCTCACCGCAGCTTCGACATAAGTCGTTTTTTTTGCGCCCATTCTCCGTGCGTGCCTGCCTATCAGGCAATGTCCGGTTATTGGACCCACAAGTATTCTTACGTGTGCCTTTTTCCAATTCAAAAGAATTTTGCTTTTGCCCTCGTCATAGGATGACCACAAAATTCTCGCATGAAAACAGTCTCGCCGTTCCTGCTAGCGCCTTCCTGCTTTGTTCAGGGTAGACCGATCTACCTTCCTCTTTATAACTTCCAGGGGGATCCCCACTTCCATCATCCTGTTTGGATTTTGCGTGGTGGCGCTCTCCTCTGCTAGTTTATCAGCCGCTCCAAAGGACAAAAAGGACAAAGGACAGGTTATTTTACCCCGCGTTAATGACGATTTGTCTATTTGCGGGTCGGCTCTCGGGTGGAGAGGTACAGGACAGAGACAGACAGTACAATGACAGAACTAGGCATATACAACACAACACCCACCCAGAGCCAGTCCCCCCTACCCCAATATCGGTACCACCAGCAGATTCGGCGGTCTGTGCCTTAGCGAGTACGACGCGGGGCTTATCCCCTCTTTATCCGAGATAAGACCCACGACGTACCGACCGCGGATAAGACGCTGACGGTACCGATAACTGCCGACGGGGGTCGGCAGCGGTCCCAAATTCGTACCTTCGCCCAGCAAAGTTCCCCGGTTATTCCACACTGGACATAAGCAGAGAAAATTGCAGGACGGGGATTCGAACTCGGGCCCTTCGCGACGTTCAGTTCGGGCGGACTAAGACTGACGCCTTAGCCCGCACGACCATCACGCCGTATATCAGCTCCGTATATCGCTCCATTTCCGCTGATACCACTATATGTTGGAACCCAGCACAGGTTCATTTTAAGCTTTTCACCTACTTTGTTTAGCACATCAGTTCCTCTCTTCACTAAACTCGATCTTATCATATCAGCCATCAGTCTTTTGAGGGCTGTCTTGCTGTCTGTATAGATCGTTATTTCTTTATTCTGCCCTGCCTCTAACTGTATCAGTTTGCATGCTCTGACAATAACTGACAACTCTGCTTATAGTGCATTCGCTGTCGGGATCTTTAATGACTCCCTTATTTCGATATCCTTAGCATAAACGCCTATGCATGCACCCTCTTTTCCTACTGAGCCGTCCGTATATACTTCAACGGTTTCGTTAAGGGGGGTATTTCTGTCTCTCCTGTCTTCTGCCGTTGTCACTTCCACGGAGTATCTCCTTAGGAAGTTCAACTCTGGGACTATATAATTCGTATTACGCAACGGTTCGCAGTCCCCAAATTCGGTCAGGATCGTGCTGTTTCCTCCCTTGAAAGGTTTCCAGCATTTCGATCCACTCAGTCGAAGGGCAATCTTAACCGCTGCTCCTTTTATAAATAAGTCTAGAGGTTCCAGATGGAGGATTGTCTCCATCGCGGAGGTAGGCATTGAACGCAATGCCCCTGTAATCCCCAAACAGGCCAGTTTCTGTACTTTTATCAGTTTCTTTAGGGATGTGGATTTTTCCACCACTCTCCAGCACACAATCGATCCATACGTAAGGATCGGTCTTATTACTGCTTTATACATCCAGTGAATTAGTCTGGGTCCCAGACCCCACTTCCTGCCTAATGCCCTTGGGTCTAATCGAAGTCTCACCTCTTTGGTGAATTTCTCCCATTCAGTCCTTTGCGGATTACGAAAAAGCTTTGGGAGTTGGATTCCTATGTTAACCTGGAAGGTTATCAGGCTGTGATCGGAAAAAGCGGTTCTGTCTTACACCTTCCATTCCTTAACTCTAAGTTTTTCTGAATCTGTGACTAACGTCGCAACCAGTACTTCCTCCCTAAGCTTATTTCTAAAAGTTGGGGAATTACCTCTATTACAAATTAATAGCTTAGAAAAAAGAATACACTCAAATAGCGACACACCTCTTTCATTTATATCCGTGCTTCCCTATTGAGTATGATGAGCGTTGGCAGCTGCTCCTATTAGCAACGATATGTGTTTATTTTCGGACATCTGTATCAGCTTGTCCCACTCCTCCATTGGACGCTTACTCCTTGTCGTAAGCGCAATAGACAGATACCAGTAGAAAGGAGTTATCCCCATCCTCCAGCCTTACCGTTGTCAAATCGATAGTGCTGCAATCAAATAGAAGCGTTAGGTTAATATTGCTCTTTGCCATTATGCAGGAGCGTATCTTACCTTGATTTTTATCCTATACCCCTTCCCATTCAGGCCCATGATTCGATCGTTCCGAATCCATGGTTCCTGAATGAGAAGGATGTCATATTACTCCACTCCGAGAATGTGGAGAGTGTGGCGCTTGCCACCTCACTATGATGGAGGTTGATCTAGCCTCTCTCCATCGCCAGTTTCTGTGCCCTCTTTCGCTGCCTCCTTTCTCTCTATGATGGCGACCTTCACCGTGCCTATATTGAAGACAATGCGAACCCCTTGGCTTTGATCTTTGCCAAGGCTTCCTCGCCAATATCCACCACGAAAGACTGCCCCTTCGTCCTGACTTCTCCGCCTTCACCACCCTGATTTCCGTCCTTGGAACATCGGGGTTCTGGAAGCGGAGCGCCATCTGGACAGACTCCATTGGTGGTACCTGCTTCGGAATAAAGATCCTTGCCCTCTTAATTTCTGGGAGCTCCTTGCGTCGTATCACCCCCAGCTTAGCTCCTTCCCACAGTTCCTCCATCCCCCCGCAGGGGACTTGTGGAAGAGAGCGGAGCGGGTAACTCCGTCCGCAATGGAAGAGGGAGGGGTCGAAGTGCCCGAACTCGAAGAGGAGCAATGCTTTTGAAAGATCCGCTTCTCTTAACAAGTTTTGAGAATTGACGACCTCACGGACCCGATCGTTCGGCTGGTCTGTGCCGTCGAATGCCTGATCGTAAAACGACTCGAGATACCCACCGTACTGGGGAGCTGGGGTGCGGTGTCAAGCCCCTACCAGGTGGGTTCCACACGGGGGAGCGCTTCTGCGTGCCGTGTCCACCTGGTAGTCATCCGCAAATAGGGTTGGATTCTGGCGGGCCGTGGCAATGCTTGAAAGGTTCTCTGAACCAACAGAAGCATCAAGGCAGGCAGCTTGTTGCTAATAATTTTGGGAGCTGTATTGTTGTATATCTTTTTAAAGTGTGCACAACCAGCGGTGCTGGCGCATCACTCAAATTTGGCCCCATCCCCCGTGGGGGGTGTTTTGAACCCGCAAGGGAGGTAAGACACCTAAAATAACCTTTACTCAGTTCCTCAGTACATGTTTACATTCAGTACGGTACGGACGTATTTACAACACGTTCCGAAAATAATCACAATATGTGACTAAGGTAATCCGTGATTCTTTGTCGTGTAAGCATACGTGATAGCATTAATGGTGCGAGAACAATTAATGCAATAGTATTCTAAACAAAAATAGTGCAAGCGCAGCACAAGCTGCTTTTAGTGAACAAAAAGCATCAGGCCGTAATGGCCGTCCAAACGAAGAAAAGTGTCGATCAAAGCTCTATGGAAATAAACGAAGAAATACAAGCCTTCAGTAGCAATAACAACAACAGTGAAGACAATAATACAACTTGGAAACAGCGTTATTCAAGAAAGCAAAAGCGAAATAGTCCAGGTGATTCCGATAGAAATGTTAGACAGAGACAGATGACGGAATGTATGGTTCCAATAATAAACATAGCAAATAGGTTTCAAACACTGGAAAAAGATGAGACAGAAATAAACGAGGAACAGCCGTTATCGACCCATATGTTAAAACCAAAGCTACCACCAATTTTTATTCCAGCTGTCAGAGACGTAAAGATAATGACCACTCTTTTAGATGAGATCGCAAAAGATGGGTAAGGATTAAAATTGATTGGAAATGACCAGTTAAATGACGCAGAAAAATACGTACAAGTCATTAGACTACTGAAAGAAAAGGAAGTTTTTCATCATACTTTTCAAATGAAGCAGAATAGACCGTTTCGAGTTGTCTTGAGAGGACTACATCCATCGACTGACATCGATCTTATTACTGCAGAGCTAATAGAAAAAGGACACCAAGTGACAAATATAAATCCGGTCTTACACCGAGTGACGAAACAAAAAACTCCTGTCTTTCATATTGCATTGTTTCCAAACAATAACAATAAAGAAATTTATGAAATTGAGTTTCTTCAAAATCAAAAAATTAGTTTTGAGCCTCCTTACAAAAAAAGAGAGGTCGTGCAATGTATACGATGCCAACGGTATGGTCACACTAAATCTTACTGTACTAGGCAACCTCGATGTGTGAAATGTGGATTAAATCACATGACTACTGCATGTACAAAGACTAGAGACACCGAAGCTAAATGTGCTCTATGCGAGGGAAATCACCCAGCAAATTACAAAGGATGTTTAGTTTATAAAGATATTCAAAACAGGAAATTTCCTTCACTTAGACCAAAGCAACATTTCAAAAAAGTACAAAAGCAACAGGAACCTCATAAAGGAGAAATTCGACTACAAACATCAAAGCATGTCAATGTAAATACAACTTACGCACAAGTGGTTGAAACAGAAATCATCGAACTGAAACTGAACATAACTCACATATAACGTCCGAACCTAACATTAGCATGTTAGAAAATATTTTGAACCGAATGGATAAAATGATGGAAAGAATGGACAAGATGTTCGACCTCATCATGACACTTGTTACCAAAATATAATGGCTCACCAACTTAAAATAGTATTATGGAATGCTAACGGCTTGTCTCATCGAAAACAAGAAATACAAGCTTTCCTAATAGAACAAAACATCGACTACATGTTAATATCTGAAACGCATTTTACGGATAAGAGTTATTTAAAAATACCAAGGTACCAAATCTATCAAGCAAGACACCCAAATAACAAGGCCCATGGAGGTGCAACTATTATTATTAAAACGTCCATTAAACACCACGAATTACCACCGATCCAACATGACTATCTACAGGCTGCTAGTATCATGGTTGAAGACTGGAGTGGTCCATGTATAATATCGGCCCTATATTGTCCACCAAAGTATAACATTAAGGAAGAGCAGTATACAGAGTTCTTCAAGACGCTTGGAAACAGATTTTTAGCAGGGGGAGACTACAATGCGAAACATCAGCAATGGGGATCTAGAATTGATAACCCCAAAGGCAGAGAATTATTAAAAGCCATCATCAAAAATAATTTAAGAGATTTATCAACAGGACAACCGACCTACTGGCCTTCTGACAGAAATAAAGGGATTCCAAGAAATTATTTAAATGCTAAGTCATGCCTTGATCTATCATCAGATCATTCACCAGTACTGATTACAGCTAGTACACAAGTCTTAAAAAAGTAAAAGCCACCGACTCTCACAACTAAAAAGACTGAATGGTGTATATTTAGACAAATCCTGGAAACGACAATATGCTGTAACATACCACTAAAAACTGAAACGGACCTAGACATCGCTATTAATGATTTCAGTGAATCGGTGCAGCAGGCCGCATGGAAAGCTACACCTAATGAAACCACAATTGAAAAAACAGAGTCCTTACCTCTAAACATCAAACTAAAGATTGCTGAGAAACGAGAGCTAAGAAGAAGATGGCAGCAGACACGAAATCCTACAGATAAGTTGCGATTAAATAGAGCTATAAAGAACCTTAAAATTCTTCTTGATGAATTGAGTAACAAGTCCTTCAAAGACTACCTGGAAGGCTTAACACCGTCTGAAGCATCGGACTACTCGCTGTGGAAAGCTACCAGGAGAATCAAGAGACCCCAACAAAAACATTTTCCGCCTATAATGAAAAATGATGGAAAATGGGCAAGAACAGACAACGATAAAGCTGAAACATTTGCATATCATTTGCAAAATACATTTACACCTTTTGTGTCAGAAATAACCCCAGAGCAAGAACAGGAAATTCTCGACTATTTAGAGATACCACCTATTGTAACGGAAAACATCAACCGTATTAAAATAAAAGAGGTGAACGCTGAAATTAGACGTATAAAATGTAAAAAGGCCCCTGGCTTTGACCTTATCACTGCTCGGATCCTTAAAGAGTTGCCAGAAAAAGCATTTAGAATGATAACTATTTTATTTCATGCAGTTGTTACGTCCTACGTAACGCACCTAAGTTCAAAATTACCGACCAAATATCCGATGCAATAGCGCGCCTGGCGTACACTAACCGAACCTCTTAACAAATAACTTACCGATACCGATCGAAAATAGAGAAGCCTATAATTCCTGAATTTTCAGTCCCACTCAGTTTCCTACATTACCACCAGAGAGTAAAAATACGATTAATTATTTTATATACACTTTCCGAAATAGTCTCAAAAGAAAATGTACGGAAAAATCTAAAAGCATCTTTAGAAAGCGCAGCAAACCGGACTAGCAACCCGTACCCTTGACCAACTCTATCTATTTCTAAAAAAGTAATAAAAATTCCAAAGTACATCCGCTTTCTCATGCACACGCTTACATGACATACTTTTCTTTTCCAAGAAAATTCTTTTCCAGATAGCTTTTCATATAATATCAAAATTATAAACCAAAACTAACCAACAATAGAATGATAACATTGGTCGGATTAGTCTCCATATTTAGATACAAATTCAATTACAAAATAGGCGGTATCCAGTATAAATACAGCACCTCCTGGACCAAAAAAGTCAGTTAATCAGTTAAGGTTGCACAGTTAAGGTCGAGCAGAAGTCCAGCTCGCAAGTACATCGCGTCAGCCCCAGCAGTCCAAGTTCTGAAGAGGGTTCGGGACTTCCACCGGCACAGAAATAATAGTAAGTATCTTCCCCTAACCTAAATTCCAGGCGATTAACCTGAACCCGGACAGAGCACGGGACCAGGGTCAAATCTTTTGGCCTGGCGTTTCGATCCCTCCGGATACGGGCGAACTCGTCTCCGCGACAATTCTTTTTTTGTATATTTTTTTTGGGGGTAAACTAGTTCCGAAAAGGGACAGAGCTCGGGACCAGGGCCAAATCTTTTGGCCCGGCGTTTCTATCTCTCTCTCGAGGAACTCGTAAACCCTTTCCTCGGTTTATTCCGGAATTGGTACGTGCCAATGCGGAATCGACCCATAGGGAATTAGGTGATAGCCTTTTTACTTTTTTTATATATTATTTTTTATCAGGTTCCCGCGTTTCTCCTTCCGCGAAACTAAAATTTTTTCGTTCTTGCAGTGGCCCGAAATAATAAGGGTGTCCGGCGTAGGAAAGGGAGCGAGCCCGGAAATTGTACAAATTCCTATTGGAACAACGCGCCCAACGCGAAGGACAGCCAGCGAGCATCCCCGAGCATAATCAGCCTCCTCCCCCGCAGAAGGTAAAAATCACGCTGGAAGAATATCGCCGCCGTAACGCGATCCCTAAATAAAAAAAAACAAATAATAAAAGAAAATCGAGTTGTAATTTATTTTCACCTTTCTCCTTTCCTTTTTGAACTAACACATTCGGCAGCTCCGTCCACCCTAAAAGAATCCTCAAATCGACCCTTCTGGTCGATTTGGCCCTTTCACGGCAGAGAGGTGGCGTCCACTTTCGGCCGCCATCCCAGCCACAACAATTGGTGACAGCGAAATTAGGGCGGAACCCGAATGTGTCCAACAAATAGGAAAGTAGTTATCCCATCCCATCAAGTAACAATTAGTTAGGGCGGAACCCGAGAATATTCAACCAATAAATATCCTGACAAAAATAGTACTACCTGAAACTGGCGTGACAACAAAAACAGAAAGTACCCAATAAGCTGGCTGTCCTTACCGTTGTAAAAAACCTTCACTTTTTTTCTTGGTAGAAAGATGCTTCCTTTTAAATGCAGATTCTATTGAAAAATCACATAAACCAAATAAAAAAAAACTTCTAATGAAAAAAGATATAAATTTACATATATATTATTATTATTTTTTTTTTTAAATGTCCAATATTTCATAAATGTCTAATAAAAGAATAACTCGAAAAGACACACAATATTTAAATACAACTGATAAAAACACATTATTAGGAACAGGACTAACTAACGATAGAAAACCTAAAAAACCGTCAATTGAAAAGTTAGAAAAAATTACGGAAAAACAAGAAATTGTAGAAGAAACCATAGAGCCCGAACTAGCCCCAGAAAACTCGGAAACCCCACAAACCCTAGAACAAAATATCCTAGAAACAAACGAAAACATTCAAACGCTAAAACAACACCTAGACAATATAGAACAAAATACACTCTCACGAAAGACGCACATCGACGATGTAAGAAGTAAATTTAACGAAATAGTTACAGAATTCGATTGTCTCATAGATAAAACTCCAGAGAAAAAAAATACACAAATATCAGAATCCCGAGACTGGTACACAAAACATACACCGCTATGTGCCAGCACCCCAACAAATAGTAATATAAACCAGCAACACAAAAAAAGAACCAACAACGAAGAATATCAGATTATTAAAGAAATCCCCGTACATGAAAGTACTAATTATAAGATAGGAAATAATAACATCGAAAGCGAAGGTGAAGACACCTTCAGAACGATAAATAACTCGAATCCATATTTTTTTGAAATAGCAAAGATGGCGAACTACAAAGACAAACTAACTCTTAACCACGCTATAGAAAATGTACCCAGATATGACGGAAACCCGAAAACTTTTTACGCTTTTGTCGACGGTTGCGAGGAAGCAAAAGATATGCTACCCGAGGAATCAGAAGTAGACTTAGTAAAATTAATAAAAAGTCGACTAAAAGGAGAAGCACGACGAGCAGTAAAAAATAACACATTCGAAACCGTATCAGCTCTGCTTAAAAGTTTACGAGAAATTTATGCCCCGGCACATTCAATAACAGAAATCAGACAAGAATTAATAGGGATGCACCAATTTAATTTTGAAAGTGTCGTCGAATATGGAAATCGCGTCAGAGAAGCAGGAGATCGAATATTAGAAATTTACAAAGCCTTGAGCGAAGATGACGAAGTAACAGACATAGACAAAGAAAGAACCGAACAAGAAATTCTAGAGACATTTTTAACTGTATTAAAACCCGAAATAGAAGTTAGATTATTAAATTCAGAACTAACAGACCTATCAGCTGGTATACATAAAGCAATACAGATAGAAAGAAGACTAAAACTCGCAAATAATGTAAGAGGAATCCCTCTTGAAGAATCAAAAAACGAAGAAAACCTAAAACACAAAGAATAAAATTTTTAACTACAGAAAAAAAATGTCAAATCTGCAAAAAAATAGGACATGAAGCTGATACGTGCCTCTTCAGAAACTCAAATCAACAAAAATTTCAACCCAACAACTATCAATCTTACGGATATCCAAGGAATAACTATCATCAGAACACCCCTCAATCAAATAATTACAAATCAAACAACTATCAACCTCGAAATTATCAAAAGCAATCTCACAACTTTCAAAATCACCAAAAAAATCAACCACAACGTTATACAAACAATTATAATCAGGAACAACACTATAATCATCCAAAAAGGTTCCAAAATCCACACAATCAAAACCAAAACTTTAAACATCACAACTACCACGAATCTAACGAATCAAAACAATGTACATACTGCAAGTCTATAGGACACATATGGCAAGAATGCAGAAAACTAAAATTCAAAGAACAGATACGAGCAGAATTAATCAAGGAATTAAAAGACTCAACAAATCCGGGAAACGAAAATGGTCTCTCCAGAACAGGCGCACAGAGGGAGACTGGAAACAAGCGCCAAATGAACCTTGTGACAAAATCAGCAACCAACCCAGAGAAATAAAAACAGTCAATCTAAATAAACACGAAGCCCCATTAATACAAATAAACTCAAAAGATTTATATACAATGATAAACCTTAATGGTTGACACCGGAGCCAGCGTAAACATCATTAAAGAAAAATATGTAAAAGAAGAAACATTAATAGACGAAACCAATATAATAGATCTAAAAGGAATCACGGAACAACCAGTAACTACAATGGGGGTAGTAATAATCGAGATATTAGGACATGATACACTATTCCACGTAGTTAAAAACAACTTCCCAATAGATTGCGAAGGAATTTTAGGATCAGAATTTTTAAAAAGCAATGAAGTTACAATAGACTACAAAAATAACCTTATTAAATGGAAAAATAACACAAAATATTTCAACAGCCCAGAAACTATAAAAATTCCGGCTAGAGCAGTATCTACAATGTTCATAAAAATAAAAAACAATAACATTCAACATGGGTATGTACCACACATCAATATCAAAGAAAGTGTATTTTTGGGTGAAGCACTTGTTAAAAATAATGAAGGAAAAGCATATTTACAAATTTTTAATACAACAAATGAAGTATTAAATTTAGACATTCCAACAGTCGAAATAGAAGAAATAGAGGAAAATGTAGAACACATAAACGAAAATAAATATGAAAATGAAATAATAAATGAAAGCAAAAATGAAAATGAAAACGAAATAATAAATGAAAACCAATATGAAAATGAAATAATAAACGAAAATAAATATGAAAATGAAATAATAAATCAAAACAAATATGAAAATGAAATAATAAATGAAAGCAAAAATGAAAACGAAATAATAAATGAAAACCAATATGAAAATGAAATAATAAATAAAAACGAATATGAAAATAAAAAAATAAATGAAAACAAATACGAAATAATAAATGAAAATAATGAAATAACCAATAAAATCAAATACGAAAACGAAATAAAAAATGAAAGCAAAAATGAAAATGAAAACGAAATAATAAAAGAAAACAAATATGAAAATAAAGATAAAAAAACGAACCAAATTAACCAAATGATAAAACAACACTTACCGAAATCTTTCAATTCCTCAATACAAGAAGATCAAGACTTCTATAATGAAAATGTAAAGTTACTAATCTTACAAAAATGGAAAACAAACAAAGAAAACCAAGACCCGTCAAAAAACGACACGAATACAAGGAAAAAGATAAAAATAAACCCGATGTGGACCTAATAAATAAACCTTCTGAAAATATCACAAACGAAACATCAACTACAAAAAGGGATAATCATATAATAATACACGGTTCAGAAGAACCAAATAAACATCCCAATAAACAAAAAAAACTCTTTACATACACAGAATATTTAAATGAACCCCTATCAAAAATGAAAACAACTAAAGTATATCACATAACCAAACAAACAAAACGAGCAAAACAAGTAAAACAGCTATTACGAATGGATCATCTAAACACTGAAGAAAAAGAAAGTATAGATAGAATAATAAATAAAAATGCAGACACATTTCACTTACCAGACGAGCCTTTAGGCTTCACACCACTTATAAAGCATAAAATAATAACAACTGACGAAGTACCTATAAACACAAAACAATACCGATTCCCCCCTATACATAAAGAAGAAATTAATAAGCAAATATCGGAACAATTAAAGAGTGGTATAATAAAACCATCAGAATCACCATATAACACACCCATATGGATAGTACCTAAAAAAACGGATACTCAAGGTAACAAAAGATGGAGAATGGTTTTAGATTTCAGAAAATTAAATGACAAATCAATAGGCGATTCATACCCTATTCCAAACATTGTCGATATACTAGACCAACTTGGAAGTGCTAAATATTTCTCAATTTTTGATCTTGCATCCGGATTCCTGCAAATAAAAATGCATGAAAACGACTCTCACAAAACAGCCTTTTCTACCCCACATGGAGATTACGAATTCGATAGAATGCCATTCGGATTAAAAAATACACCAGCAACCTTCCAAAGACTAATGGACATAATCTTATCAGGCCTACAAGGTAACGAACTTTTTGTATATCTTGACGATATTGTGATATACGCATCATCTTTAGAAGAACATGAGATCAAATGCGAGAAATTAATGAAAAGACTAAGAAACGCAAACCTTAAATTACAACCAGACAAATGTGAATTTTTAAGAAAAGAAGTTTGTTATTTAGGACATATAATTAGCGAAGAAGGTCTAAAACCAGACCCGAACAAAATCAATTGCGTACAGAAATTTCCAATACCTAAAAATCAGAAAAATATCAGACAATTTCTCGGACTCGCAGGATACTACCGTAGATTTATTGAAAATTTTTCATCTATAGCCAAACCTTTATCAAATTTACTAAAAAAAGATATACCGTTCAAATGGGAACAAGAAGAAAACGATGCATTTAACACACTGCGCGAAAAATTATGCAACGCACCTGTCCTACAGTACCCTAACTTCAATGAACCTTTTATAATCACTACAAACGCATCAGGATATGCGATAGGCGCAATACTATCTCAAGGAGAAATAGGTAAAGATAGACCTATTGCTTATACCTCTCGCGTACTAAACGATCACGAAAAGAAATACGAAACTTATGATAAAGAAGCTCTCGCAATATACTATGCCATATTACATTTCAGACCTTACGTTTATGGAAAACATTTTACGGTAGTTACTGATCATAAACCCCTCACATCATTCAGAACAAAAAAAGATCCCAATTCCAGAGTTGCCAAATGGATGTACAATTTATTAGAATACGAATTTGAAGTAATACATAAAGCAGGCAAATCAAACGTCAACGCAGATGCATTATCCAGAAATCCTATAGAAATACTAAAAATTAACGAATCAAATAAAAGAGCATACCTTAATAATACCATTACTAAGATGATGGAAAATATGGGATGGAGAGGAGCCGGAATAGGCAGATATAATCAAGGAATTAGAGAACCAATCAAAATTAAAACCCAAACCGACCGAAAAGGACTAGGATTTAATGGAGACAGTAATTACTGGATTAATTACAGCAACCAAGGTGCACAAGCACTAGAGCCACTTAAATTCATTAAAAGTAAACACACAATAGCAAAGAACAAAATTCTTAAACAAATACTAGTACACAGTCCAATATATAATATTCAAAAACCTCGAAACGATAAAGTAAATTACACAGGGCCAAAATACAACCTTCCGGCTGTAATACCATTCTGTACTAAATGTTATAAATTAAATCACATAGAAATAAATTGTCCTGGAATATTCGCACACGAAGAGAAAAAGGACACAAAAACCGAAAAACATACCAAAGATGAAATAAACAATTTAGAACCTGAATATAAACAAATCGCAAATATCACAGACTCAGCATGCCTGAGACGAAGTACAAGAAAAATCCAACCTCCCAAAAGACTAGAGATAAACAATAAAAAACAAAAACAACAACAGACAAAAACATGTAAAAGTGAGCACCAACAAAGAGGACGGCCTAGAACAAAAAATACGGAACCAACCAGAAAACAACAGCAAAACGATACAAATTACAACCTAAATAACGACAATATAGAATTAGACTCAAGTAATGAAAGCAACGACACTGACGAAGAAATCACTAACAAATATAATAAACGTTGTTGCAACAAAAACATTATAGAAATTAAAAATTATATATATATGCAAAAAGACAACGTAGCCCATTTCATAACCACATCTGGGAAACTATGCGATAATAGAAACTTGAAACACAAAAACAGAAACGAACTGCCAAAATTTGAAAACCTTACTTTAAATAAAATCTCAATATCAAAACAAAAAAATAAATACCATTTTGCACTTCCAATAGCAACAGATACAGGAGAAAGTCAATTAACAATATTAAAAAATATTAAAACTGTAATAAAATCTTTAAAAAAAGAAGCAGATAACTTAGATTTAAACACAATTAGCATTTCAAAAACAGAGAACATAATAGGCATAAACTGGACAAAAGTGAAAGATATTTTAGAACAAAATTTTAAAAACGGCAAAACAAAGATAATAATCTGCAACGGAACAATTAACCACCCCGATGAAAATGACAGGGAGGACATTATAAAAGAACTACACTCTTCACCCGTAGGAGGACACAAATGAATCAATAAAACACTCAAAAGAATTAAACAAAATCACTACTGGGAAAACATGCAATCCGGTATAGAAAAATTCATTCAAGCATGCAAATCCTGCCAATTAAAAAAATTAAGTAGAATTAAAACCAAACAACCAATGGTCATATCTGACACACCAACAAAAGCTCTAAAAAAAATAACAATGGATATTGTAATACCAAACAATAAAACCGAAGAAGGCTATGAAAACATCTTAACTATCCAAGACAATCTAACCAAATATTTAATAGCTATACCTTTAAAAAAAAGCCACAGCCTCAGACATAGCAGAAGCACTAACAAAACGATTTATATGCATTTTTGGCACTCCAAGAAGCATCCTAACAGACCAAGGGAAGAACTTTTTGAGCAAAATAATGAAAAAAATGGCAAAACTCTTCAATATAAAGCAAATAAAAACTACAGCATTTCACCCTCAATCTAACGGCTCATTAGAACGATCTCATCACGTAATAAAAGAATACATTAAACATTTCACAAACAAACACTCTGACTGGGATAAATGGCTAGAATTAGCTACTTTTTCATATAACACTAGCATTCATGAGGGAACTAAATACACACCTTTTGAACTAATGTTTGGTAGAATAGCAAAATTACCATCATCAAAACTTATCGAAAACGAAACCCAGGAAACATACAGTGACTATGTACAAAACTTAGCCTCAAAACTTTACGACACACAGAAATTCGCAAGACAAAATCTAACAACCGCTAAACTAAAATCAAAACATTACTACGACAAACATATTAACCCAATAACATTTAATATAGGAGACCCTGTTTTTCTTCAAAAAAATCACAAAACTAGCAAATTCGATGACGAATATCAAGGCCCCTTCGAAGTACTCGAACTATTTGATAACGGAAATATAAAAATAAGAATAAAAAACGAAGACAAAATAGTTCACGCGAATCGACTAAAATTATCAAAAATACCAATACAGTACATTTAAGTATATATATAAAAAAAAAACTAAAAACAAAAAAAATAATATAGATATATATATATATATGTTTAACAGGAACAGAGACAAACGAAGAACAGAAGTCAATATTACAAACAAAATGAATACTCTCATAACCACAGTTCTACTACTTATAACAATTCTGGACGTTCAAGCATTTATAGCATTCGATTGCGGAGCACAGAGTTCAAACATATCCACAATCTCATTATTAAATACACAAGATTGCGAAATAGAAAAAAAATCAATCAAATCTGAAAAAATTAAAGCTCAGTTATTACAACTAAAAGAATATGAAGAAATCCAAGTAACACAGTGTAAAATAGAAATTAACCGAATCATCCAATATTGCGGAATGCACTCACATATGTCTACAGTATCAAACGGTTTAGCAACATATATACTAGAAATATCACGAGACGAGTGTGACAAAATACACAACACAGGGACGTTAACTATAAATTCCAATATATTCCGAGATCAAATAACACCTAACAAAGTTCACTCCCGCAGTTTAAACATGGCTGGTACATCTCAAGTAGATGGAAATTGTAAAGGAGTAGAATATAGCGATTCGTTTGGTTCATGGAGCAACGTGGTAGTACATGCAACCGCAAAAATATTAATTCAAAAATATCAAGCTAGAATAAATCTTAATGAAAATAGATTACACTTAAGATCAGGAATATCATATCCTTTAACAGATAAATCTTGCCTAGACATCGAAGGAGGAAATACATACTGGGACACAATCCCGAAAGACTTCTGTGGAGCTAACAAATATGACGTATTATACACTGAGAGAAATGCTCGTTTATATTTAACGTAATAGCTTAACAGTAAAGCTAACAGAATTTAGATTTTGAGGTTAAGCTAAGAGACTTTGGAGTAAAGTTCTACTAATCTCAGCTTCGGTAAAACTTGTTTCGTTAATAGTTAACGTAAGAAACTTAAAAATGAACGATGAGAGCATTACAGTGAATATAACTCTACTTTATGTAGCAGATATAGTGTATTACAATTTTTCATCACTTCTTAATATAGGTTATAATCTTTTTCTGCACATCCTACATAAAATTCGCCTGCTTCGATGAGGTGTCTAGGAGTACAAGTTGTTACAATTTTTTTCCAATGATTTTGAAAAGGATGTTACAAAGAAAGAAAATATGAATATTATAAATAATATACTTCGGCAATGCGATTAAAGACAAAGCAGTTGTTGGAAATATATATAAGGACATAATTTTTAATTATAATTTAGTTTTTCCCTAAATGAAATAAGCTCTTAACTTGGGAGGACTCAAATTATGGAAATTCCAGTATATAGGTTAGGTTAGAATTGATATAGTTAACATAATTCTTTGCACGTTAATGATGTAACAATTAATTTCGCGAAACATATAAAAATTCACATCCATTATTCACAAATTAAATAATGAATGAAAAATTTTGTTGCATTCTTATAGCTCTCGGTCCTCGTGGCTCGTGTGGAAGCGTGCCCTCGTGTACCGGTAATTGGGAAATATTGCGCATGCGCAACGCTCAGCTGAACGATGGGTAACTTGATAGTTAACGAACTTACTTTTGGCCGGCAATACATTTCGGAATTTAATGCAAGCTATATTAACAGTTAACGAACGCTTCTTAAATATAAAAATATATGAGTTAATATTAAGCCAACTTCACGGGAAAGTGCTGATACTTTCATATCAAAGTCAGCTGTCATTTTTAGCTTAACAGTTACACTAGTAACTTAATATTTAAAGTAAGAGCCTTGAAATTAGGCTAGGTTAACTATTAGAAAAAAATTTCTCTCAGTGTACGAAGGATTTGTTGATAAGACTTATAATGAAGACAAAACAATAGTCTATTCACTCACAACAGACGAAATAACCTTTGCATTAGGAAAAAAAGGAAAGAAGAATATATGTGGCTATGAATTAACACTTACAGAACATCCTAAACTGATAATATTTGAATCACAAAATAACGGAGACTTCAAGAAACGCCCCATAAAAACATGGAACCTCGATATATTCTCATATGTAAATTCCAAATTTGTTTATATAGAAAGACACGTAAGACATCAGATAAAACAACTTTACTATGACATGCTGGTACAGAGATGTGCCTTAGAAAAACAAGTACTTCACAACACTCTATCATTAGCAACACATGCCCCAGATGAATTTGCCTACAATATCATGAAAGGCCCTGGATACATGGCAGTAGCAGCAGGAGAAGTAGCATATATAATGAAATGTATCCCAGTCGAAGTAAAAATTAGAAGAACAGAAGAATGTTACTCTCACTTACCAATTACATACATAGAAAAAGAAATGTATATGACACCCAAGACAAGAATAATTATCAATAAAGGAAATCAAATAACATGTAATAGTCTAGTGCCACCAATGTATTCAGTTAATAATATTTGGTACAAACTCCTACCAAATCCAGTACAGGCATCAGCCCCAGAACAATTAAAACCTCTAACTAAACAAACTTGGACATATATAAACCCCCAGAATTTAGCCACAAATGGAATCTACAGCCAAGAAGACCTCAAGAAACTAAAAGAACATATAATGTTCCCCGCCGAAAAACCAGCACTCCTCAATACTGTAGCAAGAGGTTTAACAGGACAACAAACAAACTATCAAGGTACATCAGTAACAAACTTATTAGACGAAAACTCCATAGGGAAAATCATAAAATCAGCATGGAACAAATCTTGGCAAAAGTTTATAATATTCGGATCAACAACAGCTGGTATAATGGGAATATTTGTAATAGTAAAAATAATAAAATCTATAATAGACACAGCAATCCATGGCTACGCACTACATAATGCTTATGGATGGTCAATCTTTTTATTAGGAGCTATTTGGGATTCTGTAACTCATCTTCTACTACACTTATCAAGGAAACACAATAACAATAACAAAAACAATAACAATGATACAAACTACCAACAAATTCCCCAAATCGAGCTTCAAGAAATAAAAATTGAACAAAACGAAACACCTAATTTAAACCTATCACAAGACACAGGAAATGTCGAAAACAACCAAATATACCCAAACCTACACAAAGAAACCATAGAAATTCAAAACGAACCGACGTAATTAAATGTAAAAAACCAATTTCCTAATAGAGAAAACAAAGCATTTACATTAAAAAAATAATAATAATATATTCCTTATTTTTTTTTATATATTTACTATAAAAATTCCTTTCTATCTACAGGAATCAATAAAAAAAACAGAACAATGAATACCACACTTTCACATTACTTATTACTCATAACCTTAGGAGTAAGAATCAAAGGCGAAACGATACTTATAAAAAGTTGTGAAGTGAAATTTATGAAAACAATAGACTCATGTGACAGAACGTTAATAGTAGAAGACGATAAAAAAGTCAATATCTCAGTAGAATATTGCAAAAATATGCACAAGACTCGCAAAATACAACTTCTTGGAGTAGAAATCAACGATTTAGAAATAGACAAATATGCAGAAAAAGAACTAACGACATTTGAAGACTGCAAAGATGATGGAGTTAACACAGAAGTAACAAACTACCTAATAACAGCAATAATAACAGAATATGAAACATTATTAGAAAATAATAACGTAATACTATACAACGGACAAGAATGCCCCGTGAATGGAACATGCTCCGACGACTATGAAGGCAGCTTTTGGAATACAATAATTACCATAACGACACCATATCCCAGAATAGAACCAACTACAGAAATAATACAAAATAGCGATAACCATACAATAATCGAAAGTATGAAACCAAATAACAACGATACACCAACAGTGGAAAACTTACCATCACAAACACTAATAGTTGTTGGGATTTACTGCCTTATCGTTACCATACTACTAACTATTATAATAGTAAAATTATATAAACAAAATAAAAACAAACCTACAAACCAACAAAACACGTATGTAAAATTTAGTCAAGACGATATCGAAATAATGACACATACAGGTTCAAAACAAGATGAACCAATATCCAACAATTTTGATAACATCAAATTCATTCTAACTCCTACTCAAGAAGATTCAAGACAGGAACCCATATATGGTATACCTAAACCAACTACAAAACTAACTAAAATTGAAATACGCACAAATGAAGAATTACAAAATTAAGTTAAAAATGTAATAAATTTGTTTTAAAACCTTAAAGAAGTCTACCTTATTCTCACCTGACATTTCTCCTTTAACTCTATTATTTTAATAAGAAGTTCCATGCCATCACATTACTGTACTACTTTTGTTTTTCTTTTTTTTCTTCTTTTGTTTTAATTCTCTAGCTTCATTAGTATTATTTTTCTCATATCATACCCTGTAGTTATAAGCGTTGCAAGATGGAGCCAAGCCGAAAGGCAGGTAAAAATTACCTCACCAAAAGAGAAATACATATTTTTCTTTTTGGGAGAAGGTAGTGCGCAGGTTCTCATTGGTATAACCGAAATAACATCTTTCTATATAACAATGAAGAAAACTGAAAACTCCGCAACACAAAATGTTTGTTTTCTCCCCTCTTTTCTCTTCCTTTATTTTTACAAAAAAAAAACAATAGAAAGCATACAAAGGATAGCATATTTCTCATCTGTGGGTAAAAGAAGTGAAGATAAATCTATATATGTATTCGCACATACAAGTATATGAATAATATTAATAATAACTGACTACATATACATAAATGCAAAACAGCATATGTGTATATGAAAACTCGGTTTCAGGAACACTATCTACACACGGCAGATAAAATAAACAATACAAAACAAGCATAATAGATTTCAATTTGCATCCTTACAAATTTTCATAAATACAAATTTTTTTTTATTATTCTTTTTTCTCCTCGTTCAATCATAACCAAAAAAGAAAAATATATAATAATATTCTGCAATTGTGCTGCATAACAATGAATTTGATGAAATGAACAAAAAGTATATATATATATATATATATATATATATATATATATATATATATGTAACGTATAAAGGACACAACAAATGTTTAGTATCAAAACAATTTAATTAATTTCTAATCATCTTTTTTAGAGGATTCAAACCTCACATCACAGAAAAACGATAAGAAACTCGCCGTTAAGTTAGGCTTGCCACATTTTAAGTGGAGAGCGAGAAATGTACGTATTAAAAAGGATTATAATCACTCATGTTCATTTTACCAAATCATTATTAGAACTTAAATGCTAGCAACAACAAATGTATACACTAATAAAACTGAAATTTTATAAAATTATTATTTATTCTCCTTTCAATAATTTTCATACAAATATATATATATTTTTTTTAAGATGCTCAAAATATGAACTCTCATATTTTTCAAATTGCACGAATAAAGAATACCTTTGATAATAACATTTCACAATTAACAAAATAAAATAATTGCACGAGGTCAAGTTACAACTAACAACAAAACTAATAGACACATGCGTACAGTAAAAAAAGAAACCAATGACACAATATTATTAAATATAAATATGCGAATTGCGTTTATTTCGAAAATAAGTAATCAAAATGTTTGTACTGCTCATTAGATTCACTACGAAAAATACCAATGTAACAACTATCACTAGCCCGCCTCTACAAAAATTGTAATCTATGTAAACATTTGTAAAGCCAACTACAATGACTAGAACCGATTGATCCGTTAACCCTTACAGAAACGACAAGTCTTATTTGTTCATCACTTTTCAAAAACAACCAAAAGCTACCAAAATGTGACACCTACACGAAATTTGCACAATAATAAACCAAAGCATGCATCCATACTCAAGTGGAGGGACAATCCAGCCAATGTCCGTAATACATAGAGCACAAAAGAATTTCAGAGAATTCTATCATCAAACGCAGGAGGAATCCAGCAACTCATATAATAATACATATAAAACGCGGGAGGAATCCAGCAACTCATATAATGATATATATCAAGCGTAGGAGGAATCCAGCAACTCAAATAATAATATGTATTAAACACAGGAGGAATCCAGCCAAAACAAAAGAAAAAGCACACTCAAAAACCAATAGAATTTCTTTCTTTTTCGCTGCCCAAAAGAGATGTATTTCCCATGAATCGTATTCATCAACACTACGATGATAACCATGCGAGATATATGCATCAACACTTGAATAACTATGAAAACATGCAACTAAACGGAATATGTCTATACAAATGACGAAGATGAATGGTTTTATAATCAGAATCTACCTTACCACAAAAAGAAACCAAAACAATAAAACTAACAGGCGTTCATTAACAAACGACATATAACACGACATTTAATTGCGAATCCTGCAACAGACTACTACTTAATAGAAGACCAACCACTTCTTGCATGAAACATTTAAACAATCTCACGGATCGCATAAACTGTTTAATCAAATATGAATTCCACAAATAGAAGGAACGAAAATGTATCGACTCAAACTACGAAACAACATAGATGACATCAATATTCCTAAACCCACAGAAGTAGATAACATCGACTAGAAACAAAATACAGCATTTCTTCTAGGGATTCACGGAGCAAAAGGTTCTAGACACACGAAGAGGCTAAACTCTTTTTATTAATTTCATGTATAACAATTAAAAATATAAACAGATGGCGACTGTAATATAAACTATTTGTAATACCAGCGGAAATCCCATATTGGTTAATTATGACACTACAATGATTCTGCACTAACACACTTACTAACGCACGTACTCACAAAGTCGGAGGGCCGACTTTCGACCGAGCAGGGGGGTGTTACGTCCTACGTAACGCACCTAAGTTCAAAATTACCGACCAAATATCCGATGCAATAGCGCGCCTGGCGTACACTAACCGAACCTCTTAACAAATAACTTACCGATACCGATCGAAAATAGAGAAGCCTATAATTCCTGAATTTTCAGTCCCACTCAGTTTCCTACATTACCAGCAGAGAGTAAAAATACGATTAATTATTTTATATACACTTTCCGAAATAGTCTCAAAAGAAAATGTACGGAAAAATCTAAAAGCATCTTTAGAAAGCGCAGCAAACCGGACTAGCAACCCATACCCTTGACCAACTCTATCTATTTCTAAAAAAGTAATAAAAATTCCAAAGTACATCCGCTTTCTCATGCACACGCTTACATGACATACTTTTCTTTTCCAAGAAAATTCTTTTCCAGATAGCTTTTCATATAATATCAAAATTATAAACCAAAACTAACCAACAATAGAATGATAACATTGGTCGGATTAGTCTCCATATTTAGATACAAATTCAATTACAAAATAAAGTGCTGGTTTTGCAGAAAACACATTTATAAAATAAAATAAAACGTTTATTTATAATAACGAACAAATTCCATTTTTTTCTTTTATTACAATAGATTCAACCACGAAATTTCTCAAACTTCCAAACTGGTACCTAACAAACGAATAAACAAACATTAGCGTACAAAACATTGTAAATACCATCTCATGAATAAACAATGAACCTTTTATTTTCTATTACAAAATTGAACCTCCTTTAAAATTTAGCATCTCGATAATCATGTTTTCAAAGCTACAATAATACAAAATTTATAAAAACAAACAATTATTTAGGAATATCTCATTGTTTATTCGTGTCTTGTACGAAATTCATGCTTTATATCACTATGTGTAAATTGCTCTTACAAGCCTTCAATAAAAATAATGTTAAATTGTACAAAAATCAACAACAGTTGTATTAAAACAAAATAGTTTATTAAAAATACAAATTTACTAAAAATTGCATAAAATCTATCGGATTATTAAAAAAACTAATTAAGTAAATATTAACAAATAAATATCTCCAGTTCTATACAAGATACAACTACCGTTCATTTTTGCACAATCTTAAAATTAACGTAATTGTCTAAACGCGCAAAAAGATTCTGTTCAATTCGGACGGAAGCTGCAAATCTTGCATTCACCTGAATTTTGGATAGAAAAACCGTAACACGACACAACGCATCAAAACGGAACTGGGCACCACAGGCGGTATCCAGTATAAATACAGCACCTCCTGGACCAAAAAAGTCAGTTAATCAGTTAAGGTATCACAGTTAAGGTCGAGCAGAAGTCCAGCTCGCAAGTACATCGCGTCAGCCCCAGCAGTCCAAGTTCTGAAGAGGGTTCGGGACTTCCACCGGCACAGAAATAATAGTAAGTATCTTCCCCTAACCTAAATTCCAGGCGATTAACCTGAACCCGGACAGAGCACGGGACCAGGGTCAAATCTTTTGGCCCGGCGTTTCGATCCCTCCGGATACGGGCGAACTCGTCTCCGCGACAATTCTTTTTTTGTATATTTTTTTTTGGGGGTAAACTAGTTCCGAAAAGGGACAGAGCTCGGGACCAGGGCCAAATCTTTTGGCCCGGCGTTTCTATCTCTCCCTCGAGGAACTCGTAAACCCTTTCCTCGGTTTATTCCGGAATTGGTACGTGCCAATGCGGAATCGACCCATAGGGAATTAGGTGATAGCCTTTTTATTTTTTTTATATATTATTTTTTATCAGGTTCCCGCGTTTCTCCTTCCGCGAAACTAAAATTTTTTCGTTCTTGCAGTGGCCCGAAATAATAAGGGTGTCCGGCGTAGGAAACGGGAGCGAGCCCGGAAATTGTACAAATTCCTATTGGAACAACGCGCCCAACGCGAAGGACAGCCAGCGAGCATCCCCGAGCATAATCAGCCTCCTCCCCCGCAGAAGGTAAAAATCACGCTGGAAGAATATCGCCGCCGTAACGCGATCCCTAAATAAAAAAAACAAGTAATAAAAGAAAATCGAGTTGTAATTTATTTTCACCATTCTCCTTTCCTTTTTGAACTAACACATTCGGCAGCTCCGTCCACCCTAAAAGAATCCTCAAATCGACCCTTCTGGTCGATTTGGCCCTTTCACGGCAGAGAGGTGGCGTCCACTTTCGGCCGCCATCCCAGCCATAACACAGTATTAAGACTGGGGTATTTCCCTGAGTTATGGAAAGTGGCACAAATCATCATGATAGCAAAGCCTGGTAAAAATCTGGGAGAAGTGGAATCCTATAGACCTATAAGTATCTTACCAATCTTCTCCAAAATACTAGAAAAACTTATTCTAAAAAGGCTTATGCCGCTACTAGAGAGACACCACATAATCCCAGATCATCAATTCGGATTTAGAAGGAAACATGCAACCATCGAACAAATCCATAATGTGGTTAGACATATAAATAAAGCTCTAGAAGAAAAGAAATATTGCTCTATAGCATTTCTAGATATTAGCCAAGCCTTTGACAAGGTATGGCATCCAGGGCTTCTATATAAGATTAAATCTAACTTACCTCATAGTTCTTATTTAATACTAAAATCTTATATTAATAACAGACGTTATCTTGTGAAACAACAAGAGGAACAAACATCGTTATTTCCCATCAAAGCAGGAGTTCCGCAAGGTAGTGTCCTTGGGCCAGTTCTCTATTTACTGTACACAGCAGACCTCCCTAAAACTTGCAGAACAAAAATAACCACCTTCGCCGATGACACGGCTATTATTGCAACACATGAAAACCCAGCTCAAGCTTCACTTTATCTTCAAGACTTTCTTAACAAATTGCAAAAATGGCTAATGAAATGCCGTATCAAAGTGAATGAAGCCAAATCCACGCATGTTACCTTCACTATGAGAAAAGAAACCTGCCCGCCAATCTCTCTGAATAATAAAAGCTTACCTCAATCAGAAGACGCTAAATACCTTGGTATGCACCTTGATAGGCGAATGACACGGAAAAAACATATCTGGACAAAAAGAAAGCAACTTGGTCTAAAATTTCGAAAAATGTACTGGCTACTTGGACGAAGTTCTCAGTTATCGCTGGAAAATAAAGTCTTACTATTTAAGACAATTATAAAGCCCTTTTGGAACTACGGAATCCAACTGTGGGGAAGTGCAGCTAACTCTAATATTGAAATTATACAGAGATTCCAATCCAAGACATTAAGAACTATTGCTAATGCTCCATGGTATGTGCCGAACGACTTAATCCATAATGAATTGGAAGTAGAAACAGTAAAAAATGAAATTATGGCTTACAGTGTAAAATATAAAGTGCGATTATATTCCCACCCAAATCCTGTAGCAGTAAACCTACTAGATCAAAGTCGAGTAATACTTCGCTTAAAGAGAATCAACCCACTTGACCTGCCCTCAAGATTCAAGTAGACAGTGATTAGTGGCAGTCTTCAGAAATAATAGAAGTATATTAAGTGACTATATATGATTGCTGCTAATGAGCGGCTCTCTTTTAAAATGTTATTGTAACCGTTAGAACAATTGCTTATTGTCCAGGAGGACAGCTTGTAAATATATGATAAACAAACAAAAAAAACTCAGTTCCTCCATCCCCGCCACAGTCTCCCTCACGAATCTCAGAGATCCCTGTTCCTGACACTGTATCAGTCTCAGTCCCCTGAATCTACCGAGATGCCCAAAGGTAGGCGGCGGAGTGTTGGACCCTGCTTTCATGGATTCCAAGACCTTATTTAAGAAGATGGAGGAGATTGATTCCCACCTTTTCTCCTAAATCCAGGTCTGGAATGCCTCTGTCAATAATCACCACCTTCAAATCTTCTTTCGCTATATCGCAATAAGAAGTATTTGTGGTGGCGGTTCCTGCAGCGTTGATCCTTCCCCTCGGTTTCTTGGCGGCTCTCATCTCTTCCTGCAACCTCACCCTTTTGGTGGGCCTGTGGCTTGAGTTACCAGCGCTTGTGGTAGAAGCCGAATGACCTCCCACAGATCCTCCCGCTCCCGACGATGTAGAGTCTGGCTTCGTTTCGAGCTCGGGTCAGGTCGGTAACCTCCTTATCCTTTTTGAAGCTCTCTGCTTCTGACCAAACCCCCCGGGCCCACGTTAACGTTTCCCGGTCACTCGGTGTCATTTGGTCAGGGGCCTTGTTTTTAAGTTGCCCCAGCACAACTCTAGTACGTCGGACCCTTTCCATAGCGAGCTGCGCAGGGGTCTTCCTATTTTTCTTTTCCTTCCCCCCGTTTTGGGGCTGCTCAGGCAGCATCCCTCCGCCGGGGGATTTCCTCACATCCTGGGTCTGGGCCTCCCCACCCGGGGACCTCAGCAATCCTTCATCGATCGCCAGATCCATCTGGCTGACCGTTTCCGGTGAGTTGAGGCCCAGGGAGAGGAGATGCAAACCCTCGATGTCTCTTTCGACATTTGTTTCAATCGGTTCTCTTTCATTCTTATTGTTATTTTTATTTTTGTTATTTTCCATCTTTTTCCCATGAGTGAGCTCGGAAAAAGCAGTCCGCCCCGCCAGAGCCGGCATGTAGGGGTAAAGCAATTCAATACTGTGTACGTCGCCCCCC
Source organism: Trichopria drosophilae (assembly GCA_030407085.1). Lineage (NCBI taxonomy): Eukaryota > Metazoa > Arthropoda > Insecta > Hymenoptera > Diapriidae > Trichopria > Trichopria drosophilae. The sequence goes on along the minus strand of CM059582.1, from coordinate 121,054,345 downwards.
CCCCCCCCCACCTACAGGCGACACGTTCATGGTTGCTTGAACCCCTCGCAACCAACTAATCCCTCGGCAGCGTACGGCATAACACCTTGGATTTGGGGTAAGCTGCTTCTTAGTTCACCGCTACCCGATCTCTCAACTTCCGCGGTCTCCGCATACGCAGATGCCCCCTTTGGCAATATGACCGTTAAGCGACCTTAAGCCCTCCCACCAACTACAAGGTCCTGCAGCTTCTATGGATGGTTTGACTCCTTCAACCATGTCGTAATTCTAACCTGCCTTCGAGACATAGGCTTTGAGGAATCAACATTGAGATGACTGCATTCATTTCTGACAAATCGCTCTCACAGGATATGACTAATCCTGAGTATACTACTTCCGGCGCGGCGTTCCGCAAGGTCCGAGCTCAGGCTCTATATTATTCATTATTGTTATCAATACCTTATTCTCGAGACTTAAATATTGCAGTCACACTACCATCATCTTTGCTGATGATACGCAATGTTATCTTTCGACCCCGATATGTCATCTAAATGAAACGATACGTAATATTAACAGTGACATTGCTGAGCTTGTGGGGTGGTCCCATGATTATGGGCTCACTTTAAATACGCGTAAAACTCAGGCCATCATCCTAGGTTCACCTCAGAATTTAGCCGTTATGAAAAATATTACCATACCACAAAATATTGTTGGGTCGGATATAATACCTTATTCACATGGAGTAAAAGATCTTGGTGTTATAATAACACCCGACCTAACATGTAATCACCATGTTAGTACCATATCATCTAAAGGACATAATGTTTTTTACAGGCTTAAATTTCGTGGTGCTTTTCTTCCACCGCAGATAAAACTCACGCTTGTCAACGCATTAGTCATCCCACACCTCAATTACGCATCTTTAGTTATAGCCGATTCAACTACATATCTCGACACTGAATTTCAACGCCTTCAAAACATCGCCTTGAGATATGTGTATCGCCTGCGTCGGGATGAAAGACTTGCGCCGTATCGTCAGAAAGCAAACTGGCTACCCATAACATCTAGGCGACAGTACTTTCTCGGTAGCCTCATTCATCAAATCATTCATACCTTCCAACCTTCCTACCTTGCTGACAGATTCATTCCTCTAGACTATTCCATTCGCCGATCTTCTCGCTTACAATCATCTCAATATAAGCTTCCAATTCCTCGTACAAACATCCTTGCTCGCTCTTTCTGGATCACAGCCATACTGCTTTGGAACTCCCTGCCACGCCGTCTTCACACATTTACATTCCTCGCAACATTTCGTACTAACCTAATAACACATCTTATCGGGGCTGATCAACCGTAAGTCTGTTACGTTTTTTATTTTAATGTTTTAAACTATGCGAGCGTCTTGCAATCCATTTAAACTACTCTACGTGTAGCTCAAGTGCAATTTCGTTATTTTTGACTTACAATATAGTTTATGTAAAGATGTATAATGCGTTTACCGCCTTATAGTAGAGATTTTCTCAAGTTATATTATGTATCGTTATATCCTGACCGAAACATTATAACGGCAGGATATTGAGTTGACGTGTCCTCGGTTCGTAGTGGCCAGAACACTAATAAATAAGTTTTCAATCAATAAATCTCTCTCTCTCTCTCTCTCTCTCTCTCTCTTTCTCTCTCTCTCTGTTCTCTCGTCATACCGCAGATAATTGTTGGGGTGGACGTAATACCTTACACGCGTGAAGTAAAGGATTTAGGTGTAATAATTACTTCTGACCTAACGTGGAATCGTCATATAAACACCATTTCGTCCAAAGTGCACAACGTCCTGTATAGGTTAAAATATCGCGGTGCCTTTCTTCCATCATCTATCAAGCTTTCCCTTGTTAATTCGTTCGTCATTCCACATCTTGATTACGCATCCTTTGTTACCGCTGATTTGACTCTTACCTTACCTTAACACCAAGCTACAACGCCTTCAGAACGTTGCCTTACGGTATCTGTATTGTTTGCGGCATGATGAGAGACTAGAGCCGTATCGAAAGAAAGCAAACTGGCTTACTGTTGCATCTAGGAGGCAACTTTTTCTTGGAAAGCTCACTCATAAAAGCATTACTACCTCCCAGCCTTCTTATTTGGCTGAAAGATTCATACCAATAAATGATTCCTTACGTCGATCATCTCGCCATCACTCACTCGTTTCTCACTCCCTACTCCACGCACTAACATTTTCTCTCGTTCATTCTGGATCACAACTATTGAATTTTGGAACTCCCTTCCTCGTCATATTCAATCACTCCTCTCCATTGCATCTTTTCCATAAAACCTTCCCGCATATTTGGTTAGGGCAGACCGAACCTAGGATACAAGTTATATTCACACGGGAGTGCAATACTTGAGTAGCTCAAAAAAGAAATTAATATTATGCTCAATTTTACTATTAGAATTAGATAGATATATGTATCTTTAGTAGCAAATTATATAATCAAACTCTCATTCTACTTGTTATGTGTTTACCTTCTTTTCTAAATAATTGTTTATATATTGATAAGTCTACGCTATACCGCCATATTGCAGAAACAACAAGTCTATTCTATTATTGCATCCTGCCCGAAAAATTGTAACAACTGTGACAAAGTCACTATATTATCTAACGATATAAAATTGCTAGAATACTAATTATAATTAGGCAATAATAATACGCGTCGTAAGAACGGCAAGTTCTCTCTCGGCAGTGGGAGCGAGAGGCATGCGAGTTGCGCCGGCCCGAGTAGTAGTAAGAGAAGGACGCTCGATCTCCCCCGTCGATCGCCGGTTTGTTGTGTCGGCGACGGCGTCTCCCATCGTGCGACGAAGAGGCGACGATCGGCGAGCTGAACACGCGTGTGTGTATGTGTCCAGGCGCTACACACACTAGCGCGGTATATTACGCACCAATGCAAACTTCAAAATTTAAAGGAAAGTAGCGAGAGAGGTGGAAAATCGTCATCGGTCAGTACCGATGACGATTTTCAAATTTAGTACGGGCGTGATAGCGAGACAAGAAGGAGAAAAGAAAATCGTCGCGTCGGTGGTAGAGTGAACGGTCGTATTTTTTTTGTGGTGGTGTGGTGTGGAGTGAGGAGAGGGTGCCAGCAGCAATTGGTGAGAGAGAGTGAGAGAGAGAAGAAGGTAGCGCGAGAGAGAGAGAGAGAGGAAGATAGGCGAGAAACAGAGAGAGACAGGACGAGAAGAAGAAAAGAAAAGGTAAGGCGGCATAGCCGAAGGATTAAACAAGTAATCAGTTAATACCAAAAATTTAACGATTCGGACCGGAAGTGGCGAGATAGAGACGGGATATACATGGGATTTGTTTTTGGTTATCTGTTGAATGAGTGAGGTGATTGAGTGTTGTACCGGACGTGGTGAAAATCAGGGGAAAATCGAAAAACCGTTTTTTTTGGTAATTAATGAATAGACCGGAAGTGGCGAAAATCAACGAAAAAAAATCAAAAGACCGTTTTATCAACTAACGAATAGACCGGAAGTGGCGAGTGGCGAGTTAGAGTTGGCAAATCGTTTTTTTTAAATCATAAATTGTGTTTTGGGGAGATTAAGAGACCGGAAGTGAATGCGAGCAGTTGACGTGGGTTGCGAGGAAGGTAGAGAGGAAGTTTGGGGAGGTGGTGTGGAAGGTAGGACCGGGAATTTCCACTTCCGGCAACGTGGGCCTAAAAAGATAACAGTCGGACCAGTTTAGCGGAAACCGCATTTTTGGATCGCGTCCTATAAAATAAAATTTTTGTGTAACGGAGAAATTTATATGTACATGTATACTTTTTTTGGAAATTAAATAAAAGAAAATTCAACGTTACACAACAGGATGCTGTTTTGAATCTTGTCCACGGCTCGTTGTGGCCAGGGCAATAATAAATTTGTTTTGAATCAATCAATCAATCAATCAATCTCTCTCTCTGTCTCTCTCTCTCTCTCGCTCTCTCTTTCCTGGTCCATAGGGCCAGGACAATAAATAAACCTGTTGTCAGTCTCTCTCTCTTTCTCTTGGTTCATCTATCGACTACAGCGGAACGATAGGCTTGCGCCTTTCAGAAAGAAAGCAAATTGGCTGTCCATCCCGTCCAGAAGACACTACTTCTTTGGTAACCTTGTTCGTCATATCATCACCACCAACCAGCCATCCTATCTGTCATCCAAATTCATCTCAACGGATAGCTCATTGCGTCGTTCATATCGCATTCAATCTTCTCATTATGTGCTACCAATCCCCGGTACAAACATTTTCGTACGTTCATTCTGGATAACGGCCATACAATATTGGAATTCCCTTCCCCATAATTTGCAAACTATTTCACCCCGACATGCTTTCGTAATCACCTCTTCTCATTTTTAGCTACGGTAGACCAAACATAACGACCAAGTATCTAATATCGTAGGCTCTAATTTAGCAGCAACTATTAGAGAATCATTCAAAATCTAGTTTATGTATCATAGGTTATACTTTGCGTTTGATAATTTAGAATTTAAAATTTAGTAATATAAGAGAGATATATATTGTTAATAAATAACTGTGTATCTTCACATCCTGACCGAAGATTTTAACGGCAGGATGTCTTGTGATTTTTTTGTCAATGGCTCTTGGAGGCCATGACAATAAAAAATTATTGTCAGTCAGTCTCTCTCTTCTCATTTAACACATTCATCCCTTGCAAATGTCCTACTTTTCTCTCTCTCTTTCCCACATATCCTACACATCCTTCCCGCCTCACTTAACCAATATTTATTCCCTCTTTCCTCATTCCTGCACCTTCATCTTGCTATTCTATCTAACATCGTCTCATTTTTTTCGACTTTTTTCTCCTTTTCTTCCTCTATTTCTTTATTTTTCTTGCCTTCTTCCTTTCTCTACTTTTCACAAGTAAATCCCAACGTCTTCCTTTACTGTTAAACGGTCTTAAAGTTTTTTTTTTAAATTTCATCTATAAACTATAGATGATTTTTTTGATATATTTTAATAATGGCGACGCATGTTCGAACTATGGGATTTTGAAGTTCGTTCGTATTTCTTAAGCATTGGTTTTTCATATTTCTATTGTTTCATCCCAAAACAATAAGAAATTGAAAAAAAATATGTAATATTCACAATATTAAATAAATGTTTGCGTCCAGGGAAGGCGATCAAGACCCTGCAGATTAGCACACTTGATCGTCCGTGCGAAACGCATTTTTTCAACAGCTTTAATGACACATAATACTGGAACATTCTCAACACTAAAATGCTTTTTTCTGGCTACATAAATTAAAACAATAGTTATGAGTGTTGCGTGAACTGATATCACAGTTACGCAATTATTTACAATGTTATTGTTTACAACATTTATTATTCTCTACTTAAGTATAATGACCTGAAAATCTCAAGATCCTATTTTACTTATGTTAAACGGTCAAAAAGTTATTTTTTGAAATCTCATCTTTAAAATATACATGAATTTCTTGATGTATTCTAATTGATATAATTGACAGCTCTGGTAATAAATAAAATAACCAAGAAACTTCAATAGTTCACTAATCTAAATAATCATATATTTTGAACCACTAAAATTTATTATCTTCCTACCATACCCGTATAAATAGAGCTGGCAGCATCGGTACCAATTTAACAAAATACGATGTTTGAAATGTCTTTAGATGCAAATAATCATCTATTAAAAGTGATATACATAAATAGATAACTTTATTTCTCATGTAATGGGATAATATTCCTGTAGAGAGTGAGTTCTGTTTCCGGAAACAAAAGTTTTTACAACATTTCACTAATTTCCTTGCAGAAAGTCGCGACAAACGAAACAGGGGTTAACAAAGTTAAATATTAGATTTACCGATTTAACATCTTTGTCGCAGATCGCTTTTGAAAGAGCAGCTTCGTTGAAGTAAACGGGCGAAGTATTTGATGGGAAAAATGTAGTACGCCTATTAATTAGCATCGGACACTTAAGGAGAATGTGGTTCAGAATATCTTCAGCAACTAAATTACAAATAGAGCAAAATGAGTTTGGGTTGTATAAAAATCTTCGCTCGCCTATTACTTATGGATCTATTATAATTAGTGGCAAGCCTGAGTTGGATTTTTGCTCTCGGACGGTCCAGAGGGATACGAGGAGAATAATGCGTCGTATATGTACTCGTAACTTGACGATACAGGAATTTGCAGTGAGTCTGACGAAAGGTAGGAGAGAAGGTGTCTTTTTCTATTTCATTCTGCATATTTACTGACTAAAATTACTCTTCTATCCTCCCATAACTCCGCATTTAAATTGTCGCACAGATCGTATTCCCCTAGGCCGTTGGAAATCGTCGGAGACCAAGTTCAGAGAATCTACATAAACTGCAGAGTCCGCTATATCGGACCTGTAGCCTGGCATGCGAAGCAACCTAATTCCCCATTTCAGAGCACGGTTGAAAATTTCAACCGCAATCGGAAAGAGACCAAGTTCAAGTCGAATTAAATACGACGGGGTATTCCTAGGTAAATTAAAAATGCGTTTAAAAAAACTAACTTGCAAAGCTTCCAGGCCACCCAAATATTTGAGCCTCCAGAAAGGTGGTGCATAAAGGACAGTGGATATCGCCAGAGCTTCATATAGCTTCCACAAAGCATCTCACGATTCAATCCTTGCTGTCGTAACAGGAAGGACGCCGTTGCCGCGCTTGTCCTCTCAGATGTATCTCCGGACACCAACAAACCGCCAGCAGACGACAAAAATATCGTTCCCAGATAAAGGTACTCATTTAGGCTGTTCAATACATGAACTGTAGTATAAATTTTGCACTAATTTCTAAGCTATATAATTTTTTCCAGAGAAGCTAGTGTGGAATTGTGTCAAACATACGTTTGAAATTTACAAATAAGCAATTTACTTTTGATCTCTTGCGACGCAGCGCAATCTGTACAGTGGCGAGGAGGCTGAAGATATTGTCCTCAATGCCCCTCTCACTTCCAAAGCCTGCTTGCTCTTCCGGGATTCAATAGAATGTGACGTCCAGTCCGTGAGTCGCTTATTTAGTATCAGAGAAAAAAAATGTTTGTTATAGTGTTGGAAATAGCGATTATTCTATAGTTGTGAGGTTCCTCTCGAGAACCTTTCTTGGAAAGCATAACAGCTGTTGCCCGGGCCCAGCCCTCTGAAAAATCCCCACAGTCAAAAATTCTATTAAATATCGACAAAATTTTCAGTAACCAGGGTTGATTTAAAATTTTAGATAGTTCCGAGGGAAGACCGTCAGAACCTATTAGTCCAGGAAACGAACGAAAAAATAGAGGGTTACCCGGAACAAATTGCAACAGGACCGATTTTTTCGTGATAATTACTAAAAAAATGAGTTAAAAAACATATCCAAAATCGCCGAAAATCGGAGTGGGAGAAAGCTGTTTTTTTTTTTACAAAATATGCCTAATTTTATTTAAAAATGGCTGTAACTTTTTAACAACGCATTACAGCGCAAAATATGACAAACAAAAGTTGTAGAAAATGAAAAAATCTATAAAAAAGGTAAGAATAATATTTTCTCTATCTGTCGCCATTTTTGAGATAATGGCTTAGAAAATTGCAACTTATTACAATGTTGGTCAAAACGAGCCTTATTATTCTGTTTTTTGTAAAGTATATATATGTAATTTCCGGTATATTTTTGAGGCTAAAATGCTAACGCTCACAATATCCCCTTTTTAGGTTATATTTCGATGAAAAGTGCGGTTATGTCGGTCAAACAGTCATTTTATACAGTCACTCCTCTCAATAGGTCCGCTTCCCCAGTTTTTCGAGCGAGCTGTTCCCCCACTACTAATCCGGAATTTCTTCTCTCAAATTTTAGGTACCTTATTCTCAATAGTTTCGCTAAGCAATATCGCTTTCTTGTGTCATTCATAGTAAATATTTTTTTGTTGTTTTTAAACTTGCAATATAAAAGTGTAACACCGAAAACAAGAATATGTAGGCGAAAAGTGTCATATATATCCCAATCAGAGACCATCATTAAAAAAATGGTTTTAAAATATTTTTAAATTAAAAAAATATTATTTTCGAGTGCGTTTACATATATACGAGCATGTCACCTCACAACAATGAAGTAAACAAATAACTCTCGGGTCAAGTTCGACGTACCGGAACTATCGAGAATAAGAGCGAAAAATTTTCAGCGGATGAGTAGAAAGTGGGGGAACCTGTGTTTTCGGAAAAACATTGCTCCGTTCCGGCTTCCCCGGAACTATTGAGAGGGATGACTGTATCACATTACCCAATTTCCCGGTAGTGTAGTCGCATAATCAGTAGAAATTGATAGCATATTTCGATAGACAGCAATGATATTAGACCTATGTGTCATGAACATATAATACAAAAATATAATCGCTATCTTTTAACTTTTAAAACTGAAAACTGTCAGTTTAAAAGGAACGATTTTTTTTATTTCCGTAAAAAATTAATAATAGAAACTGATAAAAAAACAAAAAAAAATGAACTAAAAACCAGAAAAACTAAAAAAAAACAAGAAAACTTAAAAAAAAGATACTAAAAAAAAGAAGGAACGGCCAAGCAGCCTCCATGTGGCTCATCCTGGAAACAGATATTGCTGATATCTGGCTAATGCTGACCCAATAGTAAAATAATACACTTAATTTTTTTATCTGTCCAACATAAGCCCACTTTTTTTTAAAATATAACCTAAAAAGGGGATATTGTGAGAATTAGCATTATAGCGTCAAAACTATACCGGAAATTACATATATATTTTACAAAGAAACAGAATAGTAAGGCTCGTTTTGACCAACATTGTAATAAGTTGCAACTTTCCAAGCCATTATCTCAAAAATGGCGACAGATAGAGAAAATATCATTCCTACCTTTTTTATACATTTTTTTATTTCCTGCAACTTTTGTCCAAAAAACCGCTTTCCCCCACTCCAATTTTGGGCGATTTTGGATAGGTTTGTTAACTCATTTTTTTAGTAATTATCACGAAAAAATTGGTCCTGTTGCAATTTGTTCTGGATCAAACCGTTCGTTGCCTGGAGTATATGGCTTTTCCGGACTTGAATTGACTTATACTAGCCGATAATTCGGCGATCGATAGGAGCATCCAACATCAGGTCATAGGTACCGATAAAGTACACTAGTAGTTTCAGGATCAATGGAAAAACTTCTTCAAAGTACCCTCCAAGACTCAGCCGAAACCGACGCCCCAATATTAGGTTTCCTGCTATAATAGTGCACTGTTCTCCAAAAATCGGCAGAGTTACGTACATTAGCGAATTTATCCGTCATATTAACTAAATATAATTGTTTTTTCTTGGTTAATAGATCCACATAACATTTTTTAACCCAACGATACCGCTGAACTGAATGGCTACTATACACCGTGTTTCGCATATTTAATAGAGCCATTTTAAGTACTTTCCTGGCTTGATTACATTCGAAATCGAACCAGTTACTACGATTACGGCGAAAGCCATTGTGATAGATCGGATAACTACATATTAAAATCTGAGCATCGATTGCAACGGATTTAAGACATTCGAAAACATTTTTAAAGGTTAGGTCGAGGGATTCATCCTCTTGTACCAGTCTGTCGGTACTATATAAATTTAATTTAGATAAAAATTGCTCTTTCCCGTCAGCCGTGAGCTTTAGCTTCATTTTTGCGCCTTGTATGTTTTCAAAGGACCCTCTAAAAGTTACGTTATTCGGACTCAAATATAGGGACAGACACAGCAAGGTGATCGGAACCTCGGAGATCATCATCCACTCTCAGTTCGTGAACGTATGGAAGATTTGCAAATAAAACCCATACCATATCGACCGTGCTGAAGCCTCTTGATGCGAGGAAAGTGGGCCGGATTAATACTTTACGTTCTTCCAGTTAGCAGAATAAAATCAGTTAAAGCTGTACCGCAACTGTTACGTTGGGCATCATGCGACTTTCTAAGGACTGAGACTTTCGAATTTTCAAAAAGACATTCCAGATTAGAGTTATCATCCAATGTCCCGCCCGATCCTTGCTTTGAAGTCACCCCCAATGCCGAAAATAGCTTCTAAATATTGGGCTGTAAGCGAGTCGATTAAAATTTGAAGTCTAAGTGATACCGGTTATATATCTATTGGGGAAATGTATATAGAACCAACTATTAGAGGTATAGGTGAGCTTTTGATTCAGTAAAAAATCACATATGGAGAAATATCCAAAATCGCGAATTCAAAATTTCATCTAATGGGTGGCGAGTTGTTGGCCTTCTTCTTGAAAGATGACTGGCGTGAAGTTATTAAAAATACATCTTGGCGTTAGAGCTCCCTGAAGACGAGTCATTTATCGACATGATTCAGCTTCGTAGGTGCCAATATGAAGCCGGCTGGTGATGCTTTCCTAAAGTTTTCTTCTTCATTTGACCAAATGTATGGCTCATTATTTATAAAAATGGTCTGGGCCTTTCTATGGAAGGTTTTTCCAACCGTACTCGCACTTCTACGGGCCTCTCTCGTCTTAAAATCAATTAGGCGGTGTTTCTCTGTCGGCTCGTGCGAGATAAAAATCTTTATTTTTTCCAATACAACTTTTTGGCCCGAAAGATAGTGGACTTAACATCCTCAGATTCAAATTCTGCAAATTTACAGGCTGTCCTTTATTATTCTTGCGCTCGACACGGCATCCTTTATTGAAAATTTTGCCATTAAAAATTCATTCAATTCTGTCTTAACAGATTGTGGCGAAATTTTCATACCGGTTATTATCGCAATTTTTCTTTTAAAAAGTCTCTCTTGATGTTCAAGTTTATCTTCGAGGACCTTTATTTTGTCCCTATATTGTTGCGAATCTTGCTCCAATTATGTCAGTCGGCTCGAAAAGTCTGATCTCAAATTGTCGATGAATTCAAGGCATTATCTTTTTTTGCGTTGTTCATTTAAGTCCCTTGTGACAAAGTCACGATATTAATTAACGATACAAAATTGCTACAATATTAATTATATTTGGGCGAAAACAATACGCGTCGTAAGAACTGCAAGTTCTCTCTCGGCAGTGGGAGCGAGAGGCATGCGAGTTGCGCCGGCCCGGGTAGTGGTAAGAGAAGGACGCTCGATCTCTCCCGTCGATCACCGGTTTGCTGTGTCGGCGACGGCGTCATCCATCGTCACACACTAGCGCGGTATATTACGCACCAATGCACTATTCAAAATTTAAAGGAAATTAGCGAGAGAGGTGGAAAATCGTGATCGGTCAGTATCGATTGCGATTTTCAAAATTTAGTACGTTCGGGACCGCGAGAGAGTTTGCTGTTGCTGAGGAGTAGGGAAAAGTGACGAGTTGATTTGTGGTACGGATAGTGATTGAGAGAGAGAGAGAGAGAGAGAGAGAGAGAGAGAGAGAGAGAGAGAGAGAGAAGAGAGAGAGAGGAGAGAGAGAGAGAGAGAGAGTAGAGAGAGAGAGGAGAGAGAGAGAGAGAGAGAGAGAGAGAGAGAGAGAGAGAGAGAGAGAGAGAGAGAGAGAGAGAGAGAGAGAGAGAGAGAGAGAGAGAGAGAGAGAGAGAAGAGAGAGAGAGAGAGAGAGAGAGAGAGAGAGAGAGAGAGAGAGAGAGAGAGAGAGAGAGAGAGAGAGGAGAGAGAGAGAGAGAGAGAGAGAGAGAGAGAGAGAGAGAGAGAGAGGAGAGAGAGAGAGAGAGAGAGAGAGAGAGAGAGAGAGAGAGAGAGAGAGAGAGAGAGAGAGAGAGAGAGAGAGAGAGAGAGAGAGAGAGAGAGAGAGAGAGAGAGAGAGAGAGAGAGAGAGAGAGAGAGAGAGAGAGAGAGAGAGAGAGAGAGAGAGAGAGAGAGAGAGAGAGAGAGAGAGAGGAGAGAGAGAGAGAGAGAGAGAGAGAGAGAGAGAGAGAGAGAGAGAGAGAGAGAGAGAGAGAGAGAGAGAGAGAGAGAGAGAGAGAGAGAGAGAGAGAGAGAGAGAGAGAGAGAGAGAGGAGAGAGAGAGAGAGAGAGAGAGAGAGAGAGAGAGAGAGAGAGAGAGAGAGAGAAGAGAGAGAGAGAGAGAGAGAGAGAGAGAGAGAGAGAGAGAGAGAGAGAGAGAGAGAGAGAGAGAGAGAGAGAGAGAGAGAGAGAGAGAGAGAGAGAGAGAGAGAGAGAGAGAGAGAGAGAGAGAGAGAGAGAGAGAGAGAGAGAGATGAGAGATGAGAGAGAGAGAGGAGAGAGAGAGAGAGAGAGAGAGAGAGAGAGAGAGAGAAGAGAGAGAGAGAGAGAGAGAGAGAGAGAGAGAGAGAGAGAGAGAGGGAGAGAATGGGAGCAGTGGGTATAGGGATGGAAACTAAGGTTTCAGTTGTTAATGAAATCTCCGATTAACAGTTCGGACCGCAAGTGGCGAGAGAGAGACGGGAGATACGTGTGATTTTTTTGGTTGTCTGTTGGATTATTGAGGTGACTGAGTATTGTACCGGAAGTGGCGGAAATCAACGATAAATCGAAAAACCTTTTTTTTTTTAAAGTAATGAATAGACCGGAAGTGGCGAGTACCGAGTCGAAGTCGTAAGATCGTTTTTTTTGAATTCGTGAGTGGATCGAGGTTGGCGAGTTAAAGTTAAAAGATCGTTTTTTTTAATTCGCGAGTGGATTGGGAGAAATGAGAAACCGGAAGTGAGTGTGAGGGGCTGACGTGGGTCGCGAAGAAGATAGCGAGGAAGTTTGGGGAGGTAGTGTGAGAGGCTAAACAGGGAATTTCTACTTCCGGCAACGTGGGCGGAGGAGAATAATCATACCAGTCCGGCGGAAACCGCATTTTTGGGTCGCGTCCCATAATACAAATTTTTGTGCAGTTTATTTTTATGTACCTGTATTTTTTTAGGAGAAATTAAATAAAGGAAAAATACAACGTTACACCCTAACCATGCCCATTAAAATTTGGACGTCGGATTCCATTTCAACAGAATTCGTATTATTTTTTGTTGCCATTTTTGTGCTTTCCTCCCTCCTTCGTCTGAGGGTTAGTAGTGACAGTTATATTTGAAAGTGAAACTTTTCGTTTATATCGCAGCATGGAAATGCTCGAGTCGTAACCGTTTCGCTGTGTCCTTTTTCCTCTTGATAGAAAATAATCTTCGAACGATCCGCAGATGTTCGTGTGAAGCGTACGCCAGCGAAGTGCTAGACTAGCCCTAGGTACTCTAGACGCTCCTCCCTATCGACTAATGAGTGGTCATTCAGTCATCTCGTATTTGTTGTCCGAGCCTTACCCGACTTCAGGCTTTAAGGCTAGGACCCCATGGCGCGGAGCCGGGATACGCCCGGACCAACGCGAGACCCCTTCTTCAGGTAGTCTCTACCATTCTATCTCAAAGCGGCAAGACTTCTCGAGCTCCTCGATGAGGAGAGGACCTTTCTAATCCCTACGACACTCTGTCGCACCCGAGTTGCTTTGCAACTCATACATCGGAGCAAGCGAGACCATTCAGGCCTGGGGAGAGTCCTTTTATTCCTAACAGAATGCTCCTAGCCCAGCTTGCAGGCTTTTAAAGCCACTACCCGCGCGAGTCTAACAGCAATGGTTGAAAGCTTGGAACAGCCCCCGTGTGGCAGGCCATTTAATATGACCTGACGAGACTGGCCACAATTCAAACACCAGCCCTTTACCAATTGAGTACTTGCCTATACGGGACCCCAACTAATGAGTGATCAGTGAAGTGGTTTTGGTTATCGGACTAGATGACGACGTCGGGGCAACGCTCTCGCTCATATGGTGCGACTCGTAGCTCAGTAAGTCGAGACGAAAAAGTCTCAGCTAAAGAGAGAGGTCGGATGTTGGTGGCGACTTTCTGACCAAATTTTGCATACAATTACACGCATGCGCACTTTTCCAAAAGAGCACGTGTGATGATGACTCAACTTGAAAAGTTAACCTTATTCTATTTCTTGCAGCCGTAGATCCCTCTATAAATAATGATAACAGCTTATAGGCACGTTGCGTTCACAATCCCTTAGGTCCGTGCTTAGATGCTGTCACGAACTGTTCCGTCCATGTGACGTTTTGAGGTTAGCTGGAGAGAGAGGCTGTCAGAATCCTCAACTAATAATTATCCCACACCAAACTGTCACTACACTTATTTAGCAATATCCCACTTTTATTCACAAATAATAATTTCGCGCAATCGTGTCGAATTTTGAATAACAGTAGAATAGTAGAGATTTGTAGGGTATTAATTACAAATACATAATTAAACAAAATAAAATTATTCGCGATATAGGATTAGAATCTTTCCTTATCTCATTAAAACGTATCACCATAGCAATTCTAATCTCCGGGTCTTCTTTGTTTTTCAGTGCCACTAAGTAAAATTCGTGGCTATTTCCGTTAAAGGAAACACCTTCGCAACCAAACCGCCAGGGATTCAAAAACGAACTTGAGTTCGTTTTCCCATTCCCCTTTCCCTCACAACGCTCCGCCCGAATTTCTTTCCATTCAATCCGTCCCCATGGCTACTCGAGAACCTTCTCCCGCAACCGTCGAGTCTGTCAAGTTTACCTCCCCCCCTTTCCTACTACACCTCTTCCAACAGTCTTTGAACTTTTCCTACCCAAAAATTCAACCAAGTAAATTATCTCCAAAACCTCATCGAAATTCATGACAAAAAAGTGAATAATGTTTCATATGTTGCTACGAGGTGCTGTGTATATTACCGTAACTTCTCGAATGCCGACTATGTATCAATCAATCGTGAACTTTGTACTGTACCGCGGAACGTCTTATTGTGTAAAAATAATGTAGATTCTAATGTCTGTTCCTTTTACCGTATTTTAACCAATGTAATTGACTAATATGAAGAAGTGTTGCCATATACTTTGGGAAACCAATCATCGTCCTGACGATTAGATTGAGTTTAAGAGATTACGCGCGCGGTGTGAACGTTTATCTCGTGATTTGCATACTCAGTATCTTTTATCTGTGAAGTCTAATTTGCGTTCAAATCTGCGTTCGTTTTGGTCTTACGAAAATAGGCTTAAACTAACCAGAACTTCGCCCAATCAAATGTCCCATAGAGACACTAGTTCGGGTATATTTTCTTCTCATTTCGGCTCAATGTATTGCGTTCGTTCTTTTAATGATTTTAAGGGTCCCTTCTTTTCTATGCTGTGTCTGATTTCTATACGATTTCCAAAGCTGAATTAATTGTTGCGTTTAACGAGCTTGACTACAACACGCATGGTGGTCTCGATAATATTCCGCCTCATTTCCTGAAAAATTGTATTTCTCCCTTGATTGATTCTGTTCAGTCTCTGTTTAATTTTTCTTCACCTTTTGGTATTTTTCTGCGCGACTGGAAATCCGCTTATATTCAACCCATTCATAAATCAGATGATAGAGTTATTGTATCTAATCACAGGCCCATTTCTATTCTTTGCACTTTCTCTAAGTTATTTGATAAAATCATAGCTAAATTTCTCTCCAACCTTATTTTATCTAGAATTGTTCCGGAGCAGCACGGGTACACTCGAGGTAGATCGACACTCACCAACCTGTTCGTATTCTCAGATATTGTTTCCTTTACTCTGGAACTTCGTCCATAAATTTACACAAAAATGCAATGCCATCGGAATCAGAAGCATTCTTTTGCGTCGGCTAGAGGATTTTTTTTTTAGTCTATTTGGTTGGCCGCACTCAGATGGTGTAAAGCAATGATAGTGTGTCGGAACCAATTGCTATTGGCTCAGATGTGCCTCAAGGGTCCAATCTTGGTTCAGTTCTGTTCCACATTTTTATCAACGATATTCCAAATAATAATCTTTGTTTTGCCTCTTTTCTTCTGTATGCCGACGACATCAAACTTTATAAAAAAATTAATTTCCCTTTAGATGAATCGTATTTACAGCGGGATATTAAATTCCTTTGGCTTTGGCCGTTCCGAAATGGTCCTATCAATCTATCCAAATCCCATATTCTTTTCTTTTCCCGTAACAGATGCTCATTCGATTATGATTATATGATTAATGACTCTAGCATAACCAGAGTTTCCTCGGTTTCAAACATTCTCCTTCAAACCGCATATCGAGGAGATTACAATACGTGCCAACAAATTAGTAGACTTTATCAAGCATACTACAAATTATTTTACGGATATTTCTTCTTTAATTCATCTGTATAAAACACTAATATTGCCCGTTCCTACTTATGACTTTGTTATCTGGTCTCCACACTTCGATGCGGATTGGCACCTCCACGATATTGTACACCACTGGTTCCTCAGGTATCTCACCTGAAATTCTTGGAGTGTTATGAACTTCAGGGACCATAATTATGACCATTGATACGAAAATTTCAGCTGCCATCACTCTGTTCAATTCATTTTTACCACGATCTTAATTTTGCATATAAAATAAAAATCAACCTTTTAAATCTTCCTATCACTTCATGTCTGGTTGTAGACCGAAACATGGATTATAACCTGAGGCATGCCAGAGCTATCGCAGAACAACCTGGTAGATCTTCATTTCGTTTCTTTTCCTCCCTCCCTCGTCTTCGTCGTCAGTGGAACTCCATCCCCATAACCTCCCAGCGAGAAAATATCAATGATTTTAAAAACGGTGTGAGGCGTTTTTCATATGTATCCTAATTATATTTTCTCGCACTTATATCAATTACTTGATACTGTACTTTATATTGTAAAATGAAATGAAATACAATAAAATAAAAATAAATAATTCTTTTGTTTATATACTGATAAAAACAAAAAATAAATTAAATTTTCTATTTCCTTAATTAGTTCGAGTTTTATTTCTCTTACTTCCATGTTTTCAAAGAAGCCGCCTCCAAGCATCAACCCGAAGTCAACGCGACACGGTAGGCATACGTGGGTGTCTGAATTTCAAAAGGTTTCGACCAATCTTTTTGAATCTTTGTGTAAACTACTCGTGAATATCTGTATTTTTACGTATGTCCCCAAAATGTTTGCTATTGACCTCTGAAGATGGCGGCCAGAGTTAGCGGCCGACGGCGTGGGATAGGAATTGTTATTTGTCTACGCAATTAATTGAGGGGTTATTATCAATTTTTTCTGGGGGCTTCTTGGGAGGTCCAGAAAAGGATCAAAATGTTTACAAAGTGCGACGCGGCCATTTTGAAATTCAAAAATTCTCGTTAGAGAGAATTGCAAATCGTCTACAAATTTTTTTGTGTGACTTCTTACTATCTCCAAACGAGAATAAAACCGTTTCTATAGTGCCACGCAACCATTTTGAAATTCCAAAATTCGAAAAATCACCAATTTTGAAGTAAATTTTTAATTCTCGTTAGAGAGAATCGGAAATCGACTCTAAATTTTTTCTGGCGACTTCCTAGAATCTCCAAACGAGAATAAAGCAGTTTCTACAGTGCCACGCGACCATTTTAAAATTCTAAATTACGTCATTCCACCAATTTTCATCTAAATTCTTAATTCTTGTTAGAGGACATGGCTAATCGTCTCCAATTTTTTCGGATGACTTTTTGGCATCTCCAAATAAGAATAAAGAAGAGAATAATAAAAAAATATTTCATATACATAAAAAAAGTAAATTTCTTGATATGTAATGTGCATTTTTTTGTTAATTCCTTTTTGTCAGGACCGAATTTTTTAGTTGTGTTAAAAGTTAAATGCAAACAATGTATTGCAAAAATACAAGTCTTAGTAGTAGAGCATAATGTCGTTAAAACAATATTACTCTACAAATTAAAGTTCCATTTCCTGGATACAGTCACAGTACGCACATTCCACATGTGTAAATTTTCTAACCTGGATTTGCGAATTTCTTTTCGGGGATGTTTACATTGCAGTGACAGACAATAATTTCCAAACAGAGCTGAAGCTCCCCATCTTTGTTGTAAACGTGTTGAATAAAGATTACAAAAATAGGGTTTGGGATGAACATATTCCAATTTCATTTTTTGCGAGAAAATATAAAATTTTCACATGTACTTTTCCTGGAAAACTTGATAACTTCTTTTATATGCAGGGAATGATCAAGTAATGGTCATGCATGTGCAGAACTTATTTCAGTAGTAAACGGACACAAGTGAGCGTGAAACTACGTTTTTCATTAAGTAATCGATGAATTTATCGGCAATCCGAACCGAACAGAGTCTGAGTTATTCAAATTTTCGCGCGACAAATATTTTGCCAGCTAATCAACTTTGAAACTCATTTTAGATGGAATGTGACACGAAATTTAAATAAAATTAAAGAATCTCAAGAATGATTCTGTAAAAATGTGAAATTAAGATGATAATTAATAGCAAATTCAGAACAAACGAAATGAAGAAAAACACTTGAAAAAAATGGGGTATGGAAGCGCATTCGCAGCCGGTGGGGACGAACCCACGACCTTTCGATTTCGCGTCGAATGCTCTACCATCTGAGCTACGGCAACCCCGTGCATTCCCTCCGATTTAATTCAAGTCATGATTTTTTTTTTTTTTTAAACAATATAGATTTCTTTTGATGTTGTCTCAATGTTTACAAACATCTCCAACTCTCTAATTATCGAAAGTATTCAGCATAAATGGAACAAAATTAAAAATTTCACCAAATTAGATCAAAATGATTTTCTTATGGCAATATTGATTTGTTTGGATTCTACTTATTTTAAATTCGGAAGCTCTGTTTATAAACAAACTTTTGGTATGCCCATGGGATCGCCGCTATCCCCGGTTCTCGCAAACCTCGTACTCGAGCATGCTACTGAAAAAATCTTAAACAAATTAGATTTCAAACCACCTTTTTTCTACCGATACGCTGACGACATCTTGACTTGTGTTCCGGAAGGCTCTGAAACGAACATCTCGAACGAATTCAATAATTTTTATAATATAAATAATAGATTAAAGTTTACTTTCGAATTAGAAAGCAAAAATGAGATCAATTACTTAGATGTCAAAATTATAGTGATGCCCGATGGTGGAATCAAACTAGATTGGTTCCACAAACTTACTTGGTCTGGTAGATACATTCATTATCGTTCAGCACACCCTCTATCATACAAAACAGGCATGATTTATGGCCTACATGACCGTGCGTTAAAACTTTCCTCGGCTGAATTCCATGAAAAAAATTTAAACTTAATTAAACAAATTTTATATGAAAACGGTTATCCTCCTCTTATGGTAAATCAATGCATTAATAAGCGAATAAATATATTAAATTTCAACCAAAATAATAGCAATAACAATTCGAATAATGATTTCGCTAAAACAATTAGTTGTCCGTACATAAAAGGTTTAAGTGAAAAAATTGCAAGAATTTTCAAAAATAATAATATCAGAATTTTATCTACCCCCTTCAATACTAATATCGCTAGAATAAATCCGGGAAAAGACATTTTACTACCAAAAAAAACAACGGAATGTTATCTACGAAATACCTTGTGCACACTGCAACAAATCGTACATAGGCCAAACATACAGACCTTTGGAAGTGCGACTTAAAGAACACAAAAGAAACTTTTTAACATCAAACAAAGAACAACATACTGGTCTAACGCATCATAGAAACGAGACAGGACATGATTTCGACTATGATAACACCAAGATACTTGCGAGGGAAAAGAACTGGAGAAAAAGGTGCCATATGGAGAATTTTTTCATTAAAAAAGAAGAAAATAACACTGTCAACATTAGATTTGAAAAATCCTATCTACCGGATATTTCTAATTCCCTATTAAATTAATTTCTTAAATTTTATTTTGTTATTTTCATTTAAATGCCGTTCATGTATTCTGTTTACTTTCTCGTTGTTTATTTTGTTCCCCTACTACCTATAAATACGGCACCCGAAACATTCAAAATTTTATTCTGAAGATGACCCTAACACGGGTCGAAACGTCAAGCGAAATTTCCCCCTTTTAATTCATTATTAGCTTTTTTCATGTTTTAATATATAACCTCCCCCCCCCCTATTTTTAAAAAAACTTTTCAATTATCCTTTTTATTATTATTATTATTATGTTTATTATTAATAATCATCTCCTTGTTTCACATATAACCCCCTTTTTTAATTGTTGCCGTTAAACATCAATACTCGTATTATTTCTAATTATTAAAAGCGGCCGAGAAACTATATTGTTTAAAATGATTAATTTTGAACCGCAAGTTAACTACCGTCATCGCGATTTTTTTAATTGGATTAGATCAACTAAAGGAGATGACGTCGTATTAACTTTAAAACAGTGGTGTAAACTGAATATATCTCTCTTGCAAAACATCTTAATCGAAGGATATTCCTGATTAGATGTTGACAAAATCGTTTATTTCCCCCCCCCCCCCCCACTTAACCAATAGTAAGTCAGAACCTGTATTCAACAACTTTTATATCAAAGCATCTTCCAATAATCATAGTATGGCTTACAAAAGAAAACTATTAAATCTAGAGATTAGAGATGTACACTTCATGATTAATGACATTAGAACATCACGAAATCAGTTATTACATAAAATTGTTACTCAATTACCGCAGCATATTTATAATAATTTTTTCTTTTTCGAAAACCTTCAATTTAACAAAATTTTTATAAAAACCCGTCATAGATTTGTAAACAAATTCTACATACTAACTAAACACTTTTCTGTCATTGAAACGAACGAAAACTCTTTGGTAACACAGAATTCTTGGCTCAAGAATTTAACCAATACTACCATACCGATCGATATGCAAAATATTATCGCCTTAGGCGACAAATTTGCATTTGAGATTTGTCACAAAAAAGATTTGCCCTTGAATAACATCATTGCTAGTATCGAATCGGGATTTTCATATGTTTTTGATGAAAACGAGAAAAACCGAATTCGGCAAGAATGCACGCAGGCAATTTACCAATTTCGTTCGTCACAATTTTTGAATACCAACAAATTTCAATCTAAATCCAACAACCGCCAAAAGATTGTAAATTCTTTCTTAAAAGATAATCCGGATATTTTCCTTACCAGAGCCGATAAGGGAAATGTAACTGTTGCTATGAGCAAATCCGATTATAATTTAAAAATGAACGAAATTCTATCTGATTTGACCACGTATGAAAGATCGAAGTTTGAATACACGGCCACCATCACCAAAGAAATCAACGAAATGTTAAAAATTTGGAATAGTAGAAAGTTAATCGATGATAAAACTCTCAAATCATTAACTGTGCGTAAAGCCACCATACCTAGAGCATACGGACTTCCTAAGATACACAAAGACGGAAACCCGTTACGTGTCATTGTCTCCACCATAGATGGTCCGGCGTACAAACTAGCCAAATTTTTATCCAATATCGTGTATAACGTTCTAGATAAAAAATCAAATATAAAAGATACTTGGCCCTTCGTCGAACAGATCAAAGGTGTAAAAATACCAAAGAAATACAAATTGATTTCTTTTGATGTTGTCTCAATGTTTACAAACATCTCCAACTCTCTAATTATCGAAAGTATTCAGCATAAATGGAACAAAATTAAAAATTTCACCAAATTAGATCAAAATGATTTTATTGTGGCAATATTGATTTGTTTGGATTCTACTTATTTTAAATTTGAAAGCTCTGTTTATAAACACACTTTTGGTATGCCCATGGGATCGTCGCTATCCCCGGTTCTCGCAAACCTCGTACTCGAGCATGCTACTGAAAAAATCTTAAACAAATTAGATTTCAAACCACCTTTTTTCTGCCGATACGCTGACGACATCTTGACTTGTGTTCCGGAAGGCTCTGAAACGAACATCTCAAACGAATTCAATAATTTTTATAATATAAATAATAGATTAAAGTTTACTTTCGAATTAGAAAGCAAAAATGAGATCAATTACTTAGATGTCAAAATTATAGTGATGCCCGATGGTGGAATCAAACTAGATTGGGTCCACAAACTTACTTGGTCTGGTAGATACATTCATTATCGTTCAGCACACCCTCTATCATACAAAACAGGCATGATTTATGGCCTAATTTACCGTGCGTTAAAACTTTCCTCGGCTGAATTCCATGAAAAAAATTTAAACTTAATTAAACAAATTTTATATGAAAACGGTTATCCTCCTCTTATGGTAAATCAATGAATTAATAGGCGAATAAATATATTAAATTTCAACCAAAATAATAACAATAACAATTCGAATAATGATTTCTCTAAAACAATTAGTTGTCCGTACATAAAAGGTTTAAGTGAAAAAATTGCAAGAATTTTCAAAAATAATAATATCAGAATTTTATCTACCCCCTTCAATACTAATATCGCTAGAATAAAGCCGGGAAAAGACATTTTACCACCAAAAAAACAACGGGATGTTATCTACGAAATACCTTGTGCACACTGCAACAAATCGTACATAGGCCAAACATACAGACCTTTGGAAGTGCGACTTAAAGAACACAAAAGAAACTTTTTAACATCAAACAAAGAACAACATACTGGTCTAACGCATCATAGAAACGAGACAGGACATGATTTCGACTATGATAACACCAAGATACTTGCGAGGGAAAGGAACTGGAGAAAAAGGTGCCATATGAAAAATTTTTTCATTAAAAAAGAAGAAAATAACACTGTCAACATTAGATTTGAAAAATCCTATCAACCGGATATTTATAATTCCCTATTAAATTAATTTCTTAAATTTTATTTTGTTATTTTCATTTAAATGCCGTTCATGTATTCTGTTTACTTTCTCGTTGTTTATTTTGTTCCCCTACTACCTATAAATACGGCACCCGAAACATTCAAAATTTTATTTTGAAGATGACCCTAACACGGGTCGAAACGTCAAGCGAAATTTCCCGCTTTTAATTCATTATTAGCTTTTTCATGTTTTAATATATAACCTCCCCCCCCCCCCTATTTTTAAAAGAACTTTTCAATTATCCTTTTTATTATTATTATTATTATGTTTATTATTAATAATCATCTCCTTGTTTCACATATAACCCCCTTTTTTAATTGTTGCCGTTAAACATCAATACTCGTATTGGGTCAAAATAAATGAAAACGGCCACTTCAAAAATTTTCGTCTCCGATTTTGAAGTTACCGATGTTTTTTGGTAGATATATGAGTACACTTTTACCCTCTAAAATGTTTTTTGAAAATTTTATAAATTATGGAAGTAATCGGGTTTGAATTTTTTTATAATAATTTTTTCGTTTAATTATTACTCGGAAACGAGTAAAGATAATTTAGCAATTTTCTTTTTAATAAGAGCTTAAAATGTGTATTTTAAAGTAAAATATGCACCATAATTGTAACATTTAAATTTCCAATTTTTATTAACAATTTTTTTAAACAATTGCAATTTAAAGTATATTGTCAATGTCGTAAAGAAATGAGACTAGGCTTATTTGATGCGCGAAACCCTCACGAGAAAGTTAAAAAAAACAAAGTTAGTAACTCCTAATAGAACAAAAGTTATTCCTGTTTTTCTGACGATGGGCAGACAACAGCGGAAGCGCGAGCTCGCTGGCGCGCGGGGATTTTCACGAAATGATTTTATATCTTTCATGCCTGGCATGACACGACTCACATCGTCTGATAAATAAAAATTTCTTACGGCTTCCAAAACTTCAATATAAATTGGGTTGCCTGCTTTGGCCTCTGGAAAAGATCCATATCCACAAGAATTTCTAAGATTTTTAGCTTGTTTCGCTATCCAACGAGAGACTACAAAAGTTTTAGACATTTTCCTGATGCTCCATGCGTTCATGTCTGGTATTGTTGTTAAAAGGAAAACTTTTTGCTTTCGATGACACTCCTTTGAGATTGATGCTTTAAACTCACTTACCCAAGAATTTTGTTCCGTATTATATGTAAGTAATCGTCTTTTTTTCGCAACCGGTTCACTATTTTCTGGATTATAAGACGGATCTTCCGATATAGAATCCACTAATTCTTCATTCGAGCCATCATCTTCTTCAATTTCATGAACAATTCGTTTTGATTTGGGTCTGCTAAATTAAATTATTTCTTTTCTTCGGTACATTAAAGTTTTGCACGATTTACAAACGAACAGACCACTTAGAGCTCGAAACTTCTTATCCCAATTGTTTGTTATTTGTACATCACCACGCTTACAACGATGTTTCTTAAAACCGAGTGGATTGCAACACCTATTCGGCATTTTTACACGATATAAATGAAAAAATGTGCAAGAGAACAACTTGAGAACAACTTAATTGCAAGAGAAGTATTATTTTAAATGTGACTCGGGTACATACACACAAATTCAAGGTGTAACAATAAAATCAAACTCCTCGAGAGAGGCGTTGTATGTTTACATCGAAACCGACTGTGTACATTTTTTATTTATATCTTGCAAAAATTCCAAGTCCTAATATGTGCATAATATTATATATATATATATATATATATATATATATATATATATATATATATATATATATATATATATATATATATATATATATATATATATATATATATATATAATTATCAATAACAAATTATTTGAAAGCGCGAGCGTGGGCGCTCACCGCAGCGAACGTATCCCCGCGCGCCTGCAAGCTCGCGCTTCCGCTGTTCTCTGCGCATCGTCAGAAAAACAGGAATAACTTTTGTTCTAGTAGGAGTTACTAACTTTTTTTTTTTTAATTTTCTCGTGAGGGTTTCGCGCATCAAATAAGCCTAGTCTCATTTCTTTACGACATTGACAACATACTTTAAATTGCAATTGTTTAAAAAAATTGTTAATAAAAATTGGAAATTTAAATGTTACAATTATGGCGCATATTATACTTTAAAATACACACTTTAAGCTCTTATTAAAAAAAAAATTGCTAAATTATCTTTACTCGTTTCCGAGTAATAATTAAATGAAAAAATTATTATAAAAAAATTCAACCCCCGATTACTTCCATAATTTATAAAATTTTCAAAAAAACATTTTAGGGGGTAAAAGTGTACTCATATATCTACCAAAAAACATCGGTAACTTCAAAATCGGAGACGAAAATTTTTGAAGTGGCCGTTTTCATTTATTTTGACCCTATTATTTCTAATCAAGTCATGATTCATCAGTTCATTTTTTTCTGGTGGCATCATTTCAACCCAGATGCGTTTTTAATAAATATGAAGATGAATTTATCGTTCGGTGATATTTCAATAAGTAATCGATGAATTTATCGGTAATCCGAACCAAATAGTGTCTGAGTTTTTCAAATTTTCGCACGACAAATATTATGCCAGCCAATCAACTTTGAAACTCATTTTAGATGGAATGTTACATGAAATTTAAATAAAATTAAGGAATCTCAAGAATGATTCTTTAAAAATGTGAAATTAAGATGATAATTAATAGAAAATTCAGAAAAAACGAAATGAAGAAAAACACTTGAAAAAAATGGGGTATGGAAGCACATTCGGCCATGTAGGCCATAAATCATGCCTGTTTTGTATGATAGAGGGTGTGCTGAACGATAATGAATGTATCTACCAGACCAAGTAAGTTTGTGGAACCAATCTAGTTTGATTCCACCATCGGGCATCACTATAATTTTGACATCTAAGTAATTGATCTCATTTTTGCTTTCTAATTCGAAAGTAAACTTTAATCTATTATTTATATTATAAAAATTATTGAATTCGTTTGAGATGTTCGTTTCAGAGCCTTCCGGAATACAAGTCAAGATGTCGTCAGCGTATCGGCAGAAAAAAGGTGGTTTGAAATCTAATTTGTTTAAGATTTTTTCAGTAGCATGCTCGAGTACGAGGTTTGCGAGAACCGGGGATAGCGGCGATCCCATGGGCATACCATAAGTTTGTTTATAAACAGAGCTTCCGAATTTAAAATAAGTAGAATCCAAACAAATCAATATTGCCATAATAAAATCATTTTGATCTAATTTGGTGAAATTTTTAATTTTGTTCCATTTATGCTGAATACTTTCGATAATTAGAGAGTTGGAGATGTTTGTAAACATTGAGACAACATCAAAAGAAATTTATATTGTTTAAAATAAAAAAAAAATCATGACTTGAATTAAATCGGAGGGAATGCACAGGGTTGCCGTAGCTCAGATGGTAGAGCATTCGACGCGAAATCGAAAGGTCGTGGGTTCGTCCCCGGCTGCGAATGTGCTTCCATACCTCATTTTTTTCAAGTGTTTTTCTTCATTTCGTTTTTTTCTGAATTTTCTATTAATTATCATCTTAATTTCACATTTTTAAAGAATCATTCTTGAGATTCTTTAATTTTATTTAAATTTCGTGTCACATTCCATCTAAAATGAGTTTCAAAGTTGATTGGCTGGCAAAATATTTGTCGTGCGAAAATTTGAAAAACTCAGACACTATTTGGTTCAGATTACCGATAAATTCATCGATTACTTATTGAAATATCACCGAACAATAAATTCATCTTCATCTTTATTAAAAACGCATCTGGGTTGAAATGATGCAACCAGAAAAAAATGAACTGATGAATCATGACTTGAATTAAATCGGAGGGAATGCACGGGGTTGCCGTAGCTCAGATGGTAGAGCATTCGACGCGAAATCGAAAGGTCGTGGGTTCGTCCCCACCGGCTGCGAATGTGCTTCCATACCCCATTTTTTTCAAGTGTTTTTCTTCATTTCGTTTTTTCTGAATTTTCTATTAATTATCATCTTAATTTCACATTTTTAAAGAATCATTCTTGAGATTCTTTAATTTTATTTAAATTTCGTGTCACATTCCATCTAAAAAGAGTTTCAAAGTTGATTGGCTGGCAAAATATTTGTCGCGCGAAAATTTGAAAAACTCAGACACTATTTGGTTCGGATTACCGATAAATTCATCGATTACTTATTGAAATATCACCGAACGATAAATTCATCTTCATCTTTACGTTTTTCATAGTAACATGTTGAAAGTAGTTCACCTAATTTTTTGATTTCTTACAAAATTTGTCTACTTGAAGTATAATGTAGTTGAACGGATACAAAGAACAAATTTCTTTAGGGTAGGAAGCGGTGTTAACTTTCAAGACATTCGAGTCCAAACTTCAAGCATTTAGCATTGAACGAGATAATTTTGTTAATTGTACAATGGGTTATCTTAAATTTTTTTTTTAAATTAGTATGTTGTACTCGAAGATATTCCTAATAAAATGCTATATCGAACAATATATCTTGTGGTACTAACTGTCGGGAAATAGTAATATAAAGTTCATGCTTCATAACCAGTTACACAGATAGGCTTTACATGTATCTATTAAACAAGTGATAGACGACTCGAACGTACAGAACTTTTTAGTTTGACGGTACGTGGCGAAGTAACTTAAGACGTTACCGCTAGGTGCTTTCGTCGAATCACGTGCATAGATTCCATCTCGATATAGAAGTGCATCTGGATTTGGTATACAGACGACCGCGAAATAACACAAGTACGAGGGATATCATATAAATTTATTTATATTGGTATTAGATTCTTCTATCAATATATACAGGATGATCGGCCAACCCCTTCTCAGCCGTTAACCGTAGATTCTCTAGTTAATTTGGATCAACCATTTCCTGAGACAACATTTCCGGGAAAGTAGAGTTTTCGAATTATTCAAGATTAAAATCTTGATTATCGCGGAGGAATTCGAACGGGTCCATTGTTGTCGACAGAAGGAATGAAATCGAAGAAAATTAGCAACGTCGAAGAACTGGGAACGGGTAATCCTGCCAGGACGAAATCAAAAGTCGCTAGCCCCTCTAGTACATTTTGGTTCCTGGAGCATTCAATTTCGAAATATTTGTTACCTCCAACGCAAGATGGTGCTAGGTTCGAGGCGTTCATTCATAATTTTTCATTTTACGCTATTCGCACACAGTGAAATGTAATTATGCGTGTGTCCGAAAATGTTAGGGCACAGGGGATAGCACACAGTTGAGGTGCGCGAGTGTGTATGTGTGTGACAATCTCGCAAGGGTGGAGGGGCGGAGTGGGGTGGAGTATGTCAACAGCCGCCCTGAGGTAAATATGCTTTGTCCGGACGAGACGGGAGTGTGAAGACGACGAAGATGACGTTCCCGATAACGATGTATGGTGTTTTCAGCTGCAATTTTCAACAGTCAGGTTAGGTTTAGAAATTTATTATTTATCTGCAATTAATTATATAACGATGCAATATTATTGCATGTAATCAAAATTAGGGCAGTAGATGAATAGGGACAGAGCCCGCGAAGTTCCCGCCGCCGCCACCAGGCGTCGCCACAGTCGCGGCGATGTCGCAGCATGCGAGATGGTAGATTCGTGAACTAATTCGTGGTTTGAGTCTCGGAATGACTCGCGGGCCGATTCGCGGATTGATTCGCATTTCTGATTTGCTGTTTAGTACGCGGTTTCAAGACTCTCTCATTGGGAAATCTGACCGTCGCAAATGTGGTCATTAAGATGACGCAAGACTTTGTGGACGGTCCCATTAAGTTTTCGAATATTAATGATGTAGCGTTATGCGTATATCTTTCGATCTTTTAAATGTGCCCTGTTGGGAAATCTCTCTATCAATATGCCGTTACCGACCTAATTCGGATGTTACATATCTTTTTTTTTTGATGAATTGAAAGCGTAGATTTCCCTTAGTCTAAATACCAGCTTGAAGCGCAATCTCGTATATCGACGACCTACTTTTTAAATCTTACACAAATTTTAAAAACCTACAATCAGGGCGTTGACCTCTCCCTTGCCATGTTGTAAGTTTGAATTCACCTTTCAGAGTTTTCTCTCGTCGGGGAAATCTATCCATCAATATGACAGTCGTCTTGACAAGCCGTTAGTGTATCTCAATGATCTCCAATAGTGACGAAACCGTTGAGCCCCTTCACACAAAACCGCTAAGACCATTTTAAAATTAATTTAGAAAAGCCTCTAAGCAAGTCTCAACACGTTCAAAAGACCTAACTCGTCGACCCCCTGATGTGCGGGACCCGGCAGGTCTATTTTTCCTACATCTCCCCTTCGAAATCGCTCGGTCTAGATTCCAATCATTGGGAAAACACATGTAACTTCGACCATCCTTGGGAAAACACATGTAAATTCCAAGCATATTAGATGATATGTTGGGACCTATGTCTCTCAAAGATGGTATACGAGTTGAGATGCGTGTAAAATCCATTAGTGATTACGTCCCCCATGATCTCATTCTAACCGTGCTTTTAAGATTTACGACCAGGGCCGACGCCCGAGACGTGACGATGACCTACTAACGCTCGGGGCCTGACAGCTATGACAGGTGCATAAAAGACGCCATGCAAGTCTCAACGCGTTCCTAAGAAGGTTCACTCTTGAACCCATTATTAAATAATAACTCATTTTCTATTTTGGTACAATATCATGCAGGAAGGAAGTAAGATGAAGAAAATAGAGAAGATGTATTTAATAAATTTTATTTTTTACATTCATATTCATATATTACATAAATTTTTTTTTGTCCACAATATTGTTATACATAAGAATATAAAATAGCTATTACATAAAATTTATATTTTCAATATCGTCAACTAATGCATCGCTTTTAATTTGATAACTGATGTAGTCTTTAATCATAGGCGGTTCACCATCTATCGTATCATAGCTTGATTCGAAATGTTTATAACATCGACGACATTCACGTATTTCAGGATGCATTTGCATAGCAGGTGGCAGGCAGGTCCATGCTTCTTCAATTTGTCGTTCAGCAAACATGCAGATGAAATCGATCGGTAGACATTCTATATCTTTTGTTTCCATCAATGCGAGACGTTTCACTTCGTAATAAATACTTAATGAACGTTGAAGAGATGCAGGCTGTTCAAGTAGATTTCCCAATACCCAATTTTTAAGTATTTGCACGTTTTCTTTGGTGCAAGTTCCATTAAGCGAATGATTTTCACACTTCTCCGACAATTCATATTGCTGCTCTTGCTTCAGTTTTTTCAGAGATGGACAGTCCAAAACGTCGAGATCAATAACATTTTCAGCGTTTCATATATCCTCCAACCAACATTTTTTATCGACTCCTTTTACATAAACTTTGTTGGCACATTTAACAATATCCTCCAAAGTCTCGTTTATAGCATCAAAGGGAACGTCGCCAGATTGCCATGGTAAGCCGTGGTAATTATGTATTAACCAGTTATTGACTCTTTTATAGTGTAACGGTAACCACACCCATTGATATGGCGCTTTAAACACACAAGTCTCAATTTCACCGGCGAAAATATTCATTATAGACATTTCCTTCGGTATGAAGCGATTACCAGGCCCGCGGAATCCCTGCACGTCTACAATGTATTCCATTTCGTATGATACTGATTCACTAGCAATTAAAGTATGACTATATTTTATTCATTAATTAGCGCATGCGCAATAATGGCTAACCCCCTCTCAAACCAACTTCTTTACATTTCCACTTATGGGATTATATTCTACAATACGATCATGTAAAATTAAACAATAAGCAGAAGTGTTTGCAGGAAAATTTTCTTTTGATTCAAATTCGAGCCGCACATCGACAGGTGCGTGTTTTAAAGCTTCATTCTGCTTAGAGCAATCAATAATGATTAATGGAGCTTTCTCTAAAAATATTGATTTATTCAATATATGTTTACCATTAACATTTTTATTATAGTAACTAGCTTGAAAATTGATATACATATCGTATAATAAAGAAAATTGATTATTTGCAATATCAAGGTTTAAATTGCCATACGGATAATATTTTGAATTCAGAAATACTTTAACATTACTAATGTTACAGTGATCAAACAGGCTAGCATTTTTCGCCTTGTCATTTTTTCGTGCTGTTTGGAAGCCGATAATAATATATCGTGGCTTTTCTAGTTGTGTCGCTGTTTTCATGGACCACACATGGGATGATGTTACCGGTAATGGAGGATATTCATAAAATTCCCATGTACGGAAACTTAAAGATATGCAAGGGTCTTTTTCAATGAAACGTAACAGCTGTATCCTTTCCCTATCAGCCAACGTCACATATGGAACTAACCATTTTATTTTATTCATCTCAATTTTGTAATGTTCTTCTGCATTTTGTATAATTGCATTATCATCATGTTTAGATCTTGTTAAAACAAGTTCGTGCTTCGCGTTTACAATTATCTTACGATAATCTTCAGCAAATCCGAGAATCATACTCAGAGGCATGATCACATCAAAATAACCATTATCATTTGTTATCTTTAGATTTGAACTAGATATCCAACCTGCATTGATTAAAACGGGTTCATCATTTGGCGTTTAAGAAGGATACCCCTTCATCAAGCTAGTAATACCAACATTTCCATTTCGATCAATTTCAACACCATTCAATTCATATCGCGCCTCATCAAATAAATGACAGATTGCGTTAGACGTTAGATTAGTATTATTTGCTTTAGTTCCGTCGGTTTTCGTCAACCTTCCACTAACATGTATCAAACTTTTACACGGTAAAATACATAAATCTTGATTTTGCACAGCAATACGAATTTCATTATTTTTACCAAAAGAACTTGTATTGTAAGATTGATGTGAATGCAGCTCGTAATGAGCGACAGATTCGTCGAAAACGACTGGGTTTTGAATGCTGAGTATTGGATCCTCCATTATTGCTATTAAGGTAACGTGCTATAAGTATGCAAATACAACAACGGCAATAACAATTTTTATTATTATTATTATTCACTGTTTGATATTGTGATGATAATGTAACTTGAGTCCCAAGCTTTTCAGAAATAGAGCGTTCCGAGGTGTTAACGTCTTGCGAATTTGACGACGACTGATATGTTTTCTCCATGATGGGTTATTATTATAGTAACTATTAAGGTTCTGACCATTGTACATAATACCCATTGTTACGTAGATTTAAGATGGAGTCGTATTGTAATTGTTTCACCACGAAAATTCACCAATTCACCGTTCTGATCAACAATACGCAATTGAATATGATCTATTAATCTGACGGCAACAGGTAGGTAAATGACGTGATTCGGCACTTTCACAATCTTATATCCGGGCGCCACAGTAGGAAAAAATTCATGAATCGTGTACGCTCTACTGCTATTAATATAAGCGCCTGTAGTTATATTGCATTCCACGCGAAGTGCATTAACTTTAATTATGGTTACTGGCAAATCTGAAATGTGCAACTTGTTTGCTTCCAAAATTCGTCTATTAAAGCCCAATGTTCGTCCAATCGAATCGATTGGTGTAAAATCAATGTCTCGATTAGATCTGATTTCACTACGTAGTGTATTATTATTGGGTTTTATATCTAGCGTAATATCACTATACTCCGAAAGCTTGTTTCTAATATATTCTGCTATATCCTCAATTTCATAGCTATCGATCGGCACAATAATTTCATGGTTACCAATATGAAATTTATTATTAACGTCAACATTTGGGATTGAATTAAACGTTAAAAGTTCTATCAAACCCAATTCATAATTCTTCTGCGGTGAAAGTTCAATAGGTGGAAAGTATTGCGCTTCCAATACTGAAGACTGCCCCGAGAGCGTCAACGTAAAAGAATCATTCATACTGATTGTTCAAATTACACTGATTATCATAATATTTTAAGCGATATATTTATGCAACTGATACTTGTTTGGATAAAACAGCTGATTGCATAAAAATTTGAGACATAAATGTCCACAATCAAAAGTGGCATAGTCTTGAAATTTTTCACGGTTATACATAATGCTACCTACACCGAGATATTTTCCCAACTCAGCAGGTGGGCTAAGGTTTCCAAAGCTGTCAAAATAAACGACTTTAGAACCACTTTTTCGATATGCTACCCAATGTGTACCCGGACCGCTTGCATCGTCTAAATTTAT
Source organism: Trichopria drosophilae (assembly GCA_030407085.1). Taxonomy (NCBI): domain Eukaryota; kingdom Metazoa; phylum Arthropoda; class Insecta; order Hymenoptera; family Diapriidae; genus Trichopria; species Trichopria drosophilae. The sequence continues at coordinate 121,021,554 of CM059582.1, read as the reverse complement.
GACTGCACATTCATTAACTTGGGGATTCTTTGGTAAATTATTACGCATAAAGACACCTCTAAAATTCGGAATTCCAGCTTCTTTCGAATATCTCAATATACCTACATCGGTGAGTGCTCGATGTGGTAGCTTTACAAGTTTTTTCGATTTTTTTTACATTTAACACCTAAACCCGTTTTATATGGTTTTAATTTCAAACCTAGACCATTTTTATAAGGTTTAAGATATAACCCTTTACCTATAGCTATTGTCTCCATAGCACGATTATGCCTCTCACTTGCATGTAACTGCTTTTGAGCAGCTTTTGCATCATTAACAGCCTTGGTTATACCCGCTGCGCCACCGGCTAATGCACCTACAGCACTTAATCCAGCAAATATGGGTGCTAGGAAAGGTGAGAATCCTCCAACCTTTGAAGGTATCGATAGCTGTCGAGTTTTTTGAATGAATCGTTTACCACCTGCTTCTTTTACGGCTTTACGTGCCCCTTTCAAAGCGATCGTGTGATCAAATGTCCGTGATATTTTCTCGTGTGATTATTTGTCCGTGAAATAAAGACGTGCTACCGATATAACACTTTGAACATTATTACTTGGTGACATTGACATTTTAGCAGCCGCAATAATGTTGTTCAATGATGTTGTTTTCTTTTTTAACACTTTTTTCTTCTTCTTTTTCAGTCCCATGCCTAATTTACTTTTTAGTTTCATTGTGTTTGCAACACCCCAAGCTGCCGCCTTTTCTGCAATACTTGCGTCTTTTGCTAAAACTCGTTTCCAAGCCTGCTCTGCTAATATTCGATCAGCCTCGCTTCTACCGGTGGGATTTTCACGAGTTTTGGAATAAGCAATATCGTGTTCCTTGAAAGCCTTATCTAACGGATTTATCCCTGAGTCCCCTCTTGCTAATCGTTGCTTTAATTTTGTACCAGGTCCGCAGTACTGATAACCGGGTATATGAAGTTCTACCGGTAATTTATTAATTAAAGAATTGACCAATCCTTCCCCACTCTTGATACGTCTTTGCTTCTTGTTTTTACCCACATATGTAATCATTTTAAGATGTGCATCATTCAAGTAACAAACAGTTAATGACTGACATTACATATAAAGGCGCTACTTATACTTTTATGATCAGTGATTATCAAAATGCGATTTCATAAACAACCAACAAAAATCCCAATCATCAATTTTGATGGTTTAACATCGTCTGTACAAAATAATGCAACTAATCATAAACGACATGGGGAGTTGCTGCCAAATAGTATACGTGCACTTTTCTGTGGCCCGTCTAATTGCGGAAAAACAAATACACTACTCAGTCTAATCATCGATCAGAATGGATTAAAGTTTGAAAATATATATGTATATTCGAAATCGTTAAATCAACCGAAATATCAATTTTTACAAAACTTACTCGACTCTGTGGAGGGTATAGGATACTTTCCTTTTCACGATAATGAACAGGTAGTACCACCCGCCGAGGCCAGGCCAAACTCTATTATTATATTTGATGATGTTGCCTGCGAGAAGCAAGATAACATTAGATCCTTCTTTTGTATGGGTAGACATAATTGCGTCGATTGCTTTTATCTCAGTCAAACGTATGCTCGCGTTCCCAAGCATCTTATTCGAGATAACGTAAACTTTTTGATTCCCTTTAGACAGGATGAAATGAATCTTAAGCACGTCTATAATGATCATGTAAACACAGATATGCCATACAACGCTTTTAAAGATATATGCACACAATGTTGGACAGAAAAGCATGGATTTATTGTAATCGATAAAGATAGTGAAATAGAAGAGGGAAGGTATCGAAAAGGTTTTGATTGTTTTATAAGCATAAATGATTTTAAGAACAAACAAAAAGTGTTGTAACAAGTCAGTGCAGAGTGAGACTTGCATGCATTAACATGTCTTCTCCTCTTAAACAGCAGCAAGACGTTTTACGTCAAATTGTCAAAGCTAGCGAATCTATTCGCCGAAAACATCGATTATTAAAAATGGGTAAAGAAACGCATGATCTTGCGATAAGTGAAACGCTCAAACCTCTGATAAGTCCATTGGAAAAAATAGCAGACGCTACAACAATGTCAATCAACAAAAATACGATTGATAATATAAACGTACAGAATAAAGTAACAGATAGCATAGAAATTAATGATGTTAACGATTTTGATGATGATGATGATATGCTTGATAGATATAATACCCCTTTAGAGCAGACATTTAGCAGTGATATTAAAACACCTACATATCATACTGAAGAAAGGTTATCAAATAAGTTTCTAACTTTACTGGTAAGAAATATTCATGAGAAAAGTGATATTATTGATACAATTTATGAATATTAAAATTTATGAATTTAAGAATAAAAATGTCATTGTTAACGATAACAAATTTGCTATTACTGAAGGTTTGCTAGAGTTATTATTTAAGAAAAAAGCTGATATAGCTATAATCCAACAGTCTGATTTAAACAATTACAAAAGTATACTAACCTTAACTAATGCACATAGGAAAGATTGGAATCAGGAAAAACCTATTCGGTATAATGCTTCCCACAAGTATCGAAACTATATCAAGGAAATGTTCCAAGATGTTCCGAAAAAGGGTGGTAATTTGCCTGAATACATGACTGTTGAACAAAACCACAAAATTGACTACGTGCATTGGGATGATCCAAATGAACTTGTCGATCGTTTGCGCCTTCTAATAGCATCGCAAGCTGCTGGTAATTCAAGTCTTTCGAATGAAATTTTATCGATTATTGAAGAGTTGCGTGAAGCTAATATAATCTATTAATTGCGTGATATTTACGTCAGTATCATAATGAGCATCGATGTATTTGGACGTTCGTCTCAACGAGCACGGAAGCAAGTATTTCAAAGTGTCGAAATTGCTACAGACGGTTCTTATGATTTTAAGAAAAGAAAGTTATGTAATATCGGAATTCCGACAGATTCGGATGATGCCATTACTTTGAGAATGTTCCACACATCTATTCGCGATATTAAACAGCAAATAGATGAACTGTGTAAAGGTGTAATTAAAAATAATAAGAAGATTGAATATTTTGAAAAAAGTATAAATAAAATGCATCAAGATATAAATAAAAATTACAATGAAATAGAAAAGAGGCGGATTATATCTTCAGATATCGGAAATTATACTATTGAATTACATCAGGAAATAACTAAACATAACAATAATTTAAATAAAAATAATTACACTCTTAGCAATCTTACGAATAATATCACTGTCTTAGAGCGGGAAGTAAAAAAAAATAAAGATGATTTGAATAAAAATAATGGTCTGATTGATAGTCTTACGATAGATATTGCCAATATAGAAGGAGACTTGAAAAAACACACCTATGACATAAGGGAGAGTAGTACTGTAGCTCACGATGCTAAGAAATTAATTTTTCTCCTAGAACAAAATGTCAATAAAAACAGTGAAGCCATAAAGAAGATTAATGAAATAACTGATGTTATTTACGGAAGAATCAATTAGTTGGTATGAAAAATGTGCATAAATAGACTATCTGCAACAATCCACCCAACAGTTTTAATCAAGACGTTGCCTTATCTGTTTAACAACAATGACTTCTAGAGAGAAGAGAGAAGTCGTGAAGGAGCTTCATAAACCAGCAAGAAAAAATTATACTCGCCGTAGATATTCGCGGATTAGATGAAACTTGGCAAGCTGATCTTGTAGAAATGATTCCATATGCAGATGAAAATAAGGGTTACAAATACTTGTTAACTGTCATCGATGTATTCTCTAAGTATGCATGGGCCCGCCCAGTAAAAAGAAAGACTGGCGATGACGTCACAGCTGCCATGAAATCGATATTTGAAATGGGTCGAATTCCAAAGAATCTACATACCGACCATGGAAAAGAATTTTATAATTCAAAATTTTCAAATTTAATGAAAACACATGATATCAATTTATATTCTACATACAGTAATCTAAAAGCCTCAATTTGCGAACGCTTTAATCGTACTTTGAAAAATAAAATGTGGCCACAGTTTAGCCTTCATGGTAATTATCAATGGCTCCATATATTACCAGACTTGGTTAATGATTATAACAATAGCACACAACGTACTATTAAAATGAAGCCGCAAGATGTTAATAAAGACAATGAAAAAGAATTATTGGAACGTGTGTATAATGTAATTGTGAACGAAAAGATTCATCCAAAGTTTAAAGTAGGTCAACAAGTTCGTATTAGTAAATTCAAACATATATTTGAAAAGGATATACACCAAATTGGACGACTGGAATATTTTCAATAGCAAAAGTTAAGAAAACGAGTCCAGTAACATATTTGCTGGAAGACAATGCTGGAAACTGAATATCAGGTGGATTCTACGAATTTGAACTGCAACGGACTAAAAATCCTGATGTTTATCTGATTGAAAAAATTCTACGTCAAAAAGGTTCTAAAGCGTTTGTTAAATGGTTGGGCTTTGAAGATAGGCATAACAGCTGGATCGACAAGGAAGATATAATACTTTAAGACTAATATGGTGGAACAAATGATGGTTGAATAATGGGAGTGTTCTAGATCGTGATTGGTTAGAATTACCAACAGGCATTAATCGTAATGGACACATGACTAGTTTTACGTATAAATAGAGGGATATTTTCAGAGATTCGTCAAAAGCCAACATGATCAGCCAATTGGGCATGTTATATCAGTGGCTGGAGGCTAAAATTATCCTTCAAGAATATAGTATTTTAAATGCATTTCAAAAAATGCAAGAGCTGCGGGAGAATATTTTAAAGCTGCGAGATCGGCTAAAATATTGCGTGGATGGAGCAGCTGCCCTCATGGAGCTGCATGAAGAAGGACATGATTGCGAGGAGCAATATTTCTATAATCGCTCTAACTACTTGCGAATGTGGGCGGAAGATGTTAAAAATTCTCTCCACCGTGAGGAGAAGTATATTGCTGCAGTGGTCGAGGAGCGTAACGCTGTCCTGGCTGCTGTGGATCTTGACAGGGAGCTGTTAAACCGCATCTCGGAGTATATCAAATTTCTTATTGATGAAGGTATATAAAAACACTTTTTAATTTTTAATAATAAATATATATATATATTTGTTTGTTTTAGCAATAATAATTAACATTAATATTTATTATAAACATTCATTTAAAATGTATTTCATTTTCTTGTTGCAGATTCCGTTCGCAGATAATGGCAAGTTCCTGCAGATGTCTGTTGGATCCGACTTCTTCATCATTGGTGACTGATGTTGCAGCATACACCTCTGATTAGACCAGTCACTAATTATAGTCATGGACTTTAATGCTGATTCGAGACTGGTCTCCCCCGTCACATTGTCGCTGTATAAAATATCCGGATTCAAGTGCATCGGTCTCGCTTCAAGCGGAAAACTATAATGATAATAATAATAGATGTAAATTATAATACATTAATAAAATATAAATTAAACAATATGTAATTAGTAAAACATATTCCTTACCATATATAATACCTTCTATTTTTTAATTCCGTTCGACATCGTCATTGTTAGTGGGATTCGGTTAAAAATTCGATGTTGTTGAATTTTGTTCCGATGTACTTCATGTATAACTGATTATTTTCAACGATGCTTCGGTAACTCTCCATCGCATCTCGGAAAAGTGGTGTGTACCGAGGTAGAAGAAAACAGGAGATTTCGTTGTTCAACTCTACGCTTATTCGTTCTCCAAATTTTGTTGATACTCTCCTAATTTTTGAAACGACATATGCTTTTTCTGGGTCCAGTTCTGCCAGTTTCATAGTTGGTAAAAATTTCGTTGTTGTTGAATTTAGTGTTTTTACTAACGCTGCCGCTGCAGCTGCTGTTGCTGCTGCTGCTGCTGATGATGATGATGCCATTTTGTTATATATAAATTTTCGGTTTGGCTTACTAGTACTTTAATTTCCGAACTAAGTTTTAAATCGTCTTTTAAAATTTGTATGTTTTTTAAAAAAGTTTCGACTCTATTTTTTAATTCACGGGTTTTAACTTTTAGATCTCTTGAAGACATATATCGAGCCACGCTACTGATGAAAAATAATCGACTGCATCGGCATTTATAGTAGAAACCCCACCACCTTATACGAATTAGAAATTGGGAAAGAAAATATTAGACGAATAGAAAAGTACAGTTTCAAAGTTTTGTAATGTAAAGAGAATGCATAATTTAGCTCCAAACGCGTTTGAACTTGAATCGTTTAAATTTGGGGGAAAGTGAAAGCAGGTCAATACGAAACGTGGGTCTCTCAAAATGCATCAATCTCAAGGTACATTTCGAAATACATGTCAATTATAGAAACGCTTAATATCTATCTAAATAAATAAATAAACTTGAAATATAATATAATATAACTTTATTAAAAACTGTCTGCATGTACATGATATTTTTATACATTCCATAAATTTAAATAGTAATTTCACAATTATAACATTCACATATATTCACATATTTTAAAATTTATTTGATGTTGTATATAATTACATATAATACACACATTATTCGTCCATGTCCATAATATCCTTATGTCCCCACGGTAGAGTGTCTGTACTACCAGCCATTAAGTATCGCTTATCATCGTGCGGACTCCGAGCAATTTTTTTCTCACATACCGTGTATACGTTATGTAATTTTGAACGAATACATCTTTGCTCGCGCGTAACTGTAGACGTATTTTGAAGGCAGTTCAGATAGTCGTCGAAAGTGATTCTTTTTCGGACGACGACTTCTTTCACACCTTTCGCTCGCTTCTTCTCACCTTCAACTAACACATGCAACGCATACATTTTTGACCTGAGTCCGACAAACTCGGTCATTATTTTTCCACTACATTCATCCTTCATTAGTCCTAAAACTTTTTTATTGACTAGTGGCATACCGTACTCATTATTTTTGGAATAATCGCTCGTATCGTACATATTAATATCGCGTTTCATACAATCATATACATCATCACACTTAAATTCATAAATAAGACTATCGGTATCGGTATACAATAGTTTCGCATTTTCATTAAATTTTTCTAAAACATAATCGTAATGGAACTCATACAATTTTGTTTTAGAAATATCCAATATAGCCATTCCGACGTATATTGGCTTATTGATGGTAACTTCTAATTTTTTTAATTCTATCGCGACCAAGTCTTCATCAAATATCTTTCTTCGATGAAAATTTGGTTTCGATATTAAAGCTTCCACACCAAACCTTCCTTCCCATGTCGATTTGATACGAACATCAACGCGTTTCCGAACATTCTGCATGGTTTTCCCAAATACCGCATTGTTCATCAATTTATACAAATTTTTTTCAAAATCATTTGTCGCAACTGTGCGGAGTTTGGTATTTAAGTCAATGTACGACTTTAACCATGGCGTCTGCTTGAATTTTAGTATCCTATGAATTTTATTTAAAATAATACCGTGGGTTAGCGCTTGCTTTAAATTTCGGTAATGAATGATATACCGTTCCTTGTCATTTAATGTAGCGAGTAATTTCGGTTGTTTTGAACCGGGCGGAACTGCTCGCTCGGGGCATAGCGGGAGATCTTTCTGCTTATTATGTATTTCTCCAGGATAGGTCAAGTCGACTTCGAGAATATATCCAATTTCCGAGTCATCGGGTACATTTTCGAAATCGACATTGTTGACCCATTCAAATCCCCCAGTAGGTAGAGCTTGACTCATGGCTCATCCATATAAATTATTAATATCAAAGTACATTAAATACTTTGACTCTTTTGATGGGTCATATTGTGGCATATCTTCTATTATATTAATTGACTTCCTTCTGAAATTTCAGGTCATGTATTTCACGTAATTTTCTACGAATTCATCCCTGCCATAGGATTCCTGTTTTTCAGAACTGTATTGTAATAAATTCCCTTCCCACCCAATGGCAGGCTCAGTCATAGTGGTTGAAATTTCGTTATTGGTTGAAGTAGGTGTATCTTGAGTAGAATGTTGGTGGGGTAGACTGTAAGATAATTAGTGATATTATAATATTAATCTATTTTTTTCTACGAATCTCTCCCTTCCATATGAAATCCGATAGTCAAACGTCCCTTTCCTTCCGCCGATTTTGGCACGGAGCAGCTACCTCGGAAAAGGCTGGTAGGAGTATATCCTACCCTGAACCAGCTACCTGGGAAAAGGAAAATGAAACCATGCTGTTTTCTTTTTTCTAAAGGCTTCCGCTTCCCTTTCATTGTTCTTGCTTTTCCTTCTATATCGTTTACGGTTCCTATATAAAGTGTTTTCACATTTGATTTCATTCAGTCTCCAACTAGCATTCTGACTAGCTAGGCAGTCATCCATATAGATCGGGTAAGAAGTACGAAGTTACGCTGGGAGTACAAAGTACGGTATGTATTATATTCCGTGTCCGGGGTCATCGAACATGTAGCCCAGGTAACGCGCCCCGTAGTTTTTAATTTTTAACATTGAAACCATTTTTACCTACTTGTGACTTTAAAATCCACGTAAAAGTAGTTTGAAAATATAGTATTTTTACGTTTTTTTGTCATTTGTTAGTTGGTCTACTATATAATAGGCTGTATATTAAAGCATGTTTACTGGCTTAAAAAAAGATAAAAATAATATATAAGCAATGAATGTCATATCGGCAAATCTCCCAAACTGCTGGCATTTTGATTAAAAACATAATTAATTTTCAAAAATATTAGTGGCACAATTTAAAGTAATGTAATTTAAAAAAATTTTCGGTTGGCGCAGAGTTGGGCCGCCTACGGCATCATTGGTCCGACCTTGATAACCGTAATTGGCCTAACCAACGAAATGATAACCACAAATTTCATTTGACATACTTTATTTTCTATGGTTGGCACTGATTGCCATTGGTTGCCACGGTTGGACCAACTTTGGGAAATTTTATAAAATAAAACTGACGGTCGGGTAAGTCTGGGGACAGAACTGGGCCAACAGTCGGTGGTACTCGCATAAAAATAAATTACCATAAAAGGCCCAACGGTAGGGCCAGTTGAGGGGAAAAGTGGGGTTAATAATTCTGAATTGTATAATTTAAATCTATTTGTATATATTAACCAACCAACAAGTCGAATATGGACCAAAGTGGGACCAATAATCGGCTTTACTGTGTTGCGAACGACTTTTATGAGTTTGCCCGATCGTCGGGGTATATACGCTCCAATGGCTGCAACTTGGTGATACTCTGGGAGCCGACGATGGGAAAAGGTAGCTCGGCCAACCTTTAAGCAACTGTTTGACTACGGGTGCCAACGTTAATTCGCACATGGGGTAAAAGCTCCTTGTAATCCCTGTACATCCTTAATGGGAGGGACAATTCTGAAAATCAGCTCTGTGTTTAAAAAATTGGAAACATTTGATATTTTGAATTATCACATTTTACTTCCATGTTTATAATCGGATAACTCAAAGAACCAAAATGACATTTTATGATTAAAGTAAATGTAAGTGTCAAGTTCTTTCTTATGTATTTTTTTGCACTCCTCGCGGGAATGTGAAAGCATTCAATTTTTTGCATAAAACGCAATGTTGAACCTATCCATCGAAAAATACTATTGTCGAACTCAGTGAGCAAGATGCAATTTTGCGCACTCCATTTTTTAATAGTATATTACTCAACGAGGGAGGTAAAATAAAGAATGTCTCAGACTGCGTGTAATTTTTACCCGAGGTGAAGCCGAGGGTGAAAAACGTGTAGTTTCAGGCATTCTTTTTTACTTCCCGAGGGAAGTATACGATTTTTCTTCACGATAGGGAGATATGTTAGAAAACATATCGTTAGATACTGATGAGCAAAATGCTTCTTCTGCGACTTTCTCACATTTGCAAAAAGATCATATTGCTGACCAGTATCGATATAACTATTATTTTTTGTGAATTTTTTTATAATGTTAGCGTAAAAATATTATGTGAATGCGCTTGCCACCCTCGGCTTCGACCCGGGCACAATGTCTGACAGGACAATAGTACTTACGAAAGTACTTCTACAAATATGGATGTGATCAAAGGCTGAGCAAGCCATATTTGATTGTTGAAAAACCGAGTATGGAAAGAAAAATGTGGTTTATGCATCTCAACAACGTTATAGATGATATTATACAGAACAGAATATCATACACAGCGTTGACTCCATCCGAGAATACGATGCTACAAAACAGAAGAATTAATAGCTGTGTAACGAACTGTAACGAATATGAAAGTCGAATATCTATACTTATTTTAGACCATACAACAATGGCCCACTTCAAAGTAATGATAACGTGGTTACGAAGTTGGCCCAACGTGGGAAAGGGAGGTGGTTTTTAGTGGGTCGGTACATCATCGCCAATCCCACACTACCTGTCAGTGCGGATCCTGATCGGTGTTTGTTTAAAAATGTTCCCCTACCCTAGAAAAAAAAAAATTGGTTTTTACTTCAATCATTTACTAATTTTTTAATTTCTAATAAATTCATTTCAGAGTAGAAGATTTATTGATTTATAAATTAAGTTTTTGATTTTGTAATTTGCATATTACTTTTCGACTAATGTCCTAAATTTTCAAACAATTCATTGATTTTACACCCAGAGATACACATGCACGTGCACGCACGCGAACGCGCACGCTCGCGCACACGCACACGCACACGCACGCACGAATACGCCCGCCCACAATTTAACCGTGTCTTTGTGTGCCTTATAAACGGGAAGTACTATATGCGTACAAATTTTCTATATAGATGAAAAGGAAGTTTTAATTTTCGAAAAATGATATATATGGAACTAATGCACGTCTTGTAATGAATGAAAAACGAATTTTTTGCAATTTATGAAAAAAATCCCTATATTGTACAATTGTATAAAGATCACGTATTCTCATGAAATATTTTTATATTAGACTCAAATACGTCCAAATATTATGATATAATGAAATTACGAAAAAAAAAATGTAAAATTTCCTTGAACCCATAATTTAAAGGAAAGCATGTAAAATAGCAAAAAATTTAAATTTTTCGGTCGAAACAAAATTTTTTTAGATTCTTTGGGTCATTCTGTATAAGAAATGTCTCTTGTGAATTTTTCGTAAAAATTTCCAAAAAAATGTCATTTTTAACCCACCTGAGTACCAGTTATTATGGTAAAAACGGCTTCCAAATGCACTAATTTTTTGAAGGTACGCTGAATACCAACTGTACCTTATCTTTATGTCTTCGAGGTCGCTAATTACGAATCCGAAGTCAGAATGACGGAATTCAAAATGGCGGATCCAATATGGCTGCTCCGAACCCTATTTCACTGTAAATTATTGTAAATTACACAACATTTATGCTGAGATTATAAAGCATATATTTTTTGTTTGGGTCTCTGATTACTTGTCGCTATTCGATTTTCGGTCGACAATCTCAAGTGATTTCAATAGAAGCCTCTGAATCAATCGTAGTATATTCCAGTAATTAGTACACGCAAAAAAAGGTTTGGTTGCTGCAACCTCTTAGATAAAAGTTGTGTAATTTACACTGAAAGATTCACACTGTTGTGTAATTTACACTGGATCATTTACACTGAAATGGTGTATATGGCAGCCATATTGGATCGACCATTTTGAATGTCGTAATTCTGACTTGGATTCGTAATTAATAGCCCCGAAAACCTATATACTCATAATTCTTAGCATAGAAGTTGTGTAATTTACAATCATTCACACTTCAATGGTGTGCAGAGCAGCCATATTGCATCGGCCATTTTGAAATTCCTAATTATGACCTCGGATTCGTAATCAGCGACCCCGAAAACCTACATACTCAATGTTTTTAGTGTAAATGTCGTGTAGTTGACAAGTATTTACACTGAAATAGGGTACATGGCAGCCATATTGCATCCGCCATTTTGAATTTTGTAATTCTGACTTTGGATTCATAATCAGCGAGCCCAAAAACCTAAATACTCATTATTCTTAGCATAAATGTTGTGTAGTTTAGGATCATTCTCATTGAAATAGGGTGAAAAGCAGCCATATTGGATCCGCCATTTTGAATTTCGTAATTCTGACTTCGGATTCATGATCAGCGACCCCAAAAACCTACACATTGATTATTCTTAGGATAAAAGTTGTGTAATTTATAATTAATCAAACCAAAATAGAGTTCATGGCAGCCATATTGCATCCGCCATTTTGAATCTCGTAATTCTGACGTCGGATTCGTAATCAGCGACCCCGAAAACCGCCGAGTAAGAATTTCTAAGCAGTTTCGTGACTTTTTGTGTCCTCTATCGTTTGCTAAAATTTCCACATAAAAATCAAGAATTTCCAAATTTTTCAAAGATTTTCACGACCGCTATAGTATGAAAATTGCGAAGATATGAATTTTTCATCCATGCAGAATGAATCTACAGGTCTTCAGCTTTCATATAAGCCCCAGCAGCTATTTTTCAACGCAACGGATCAAAAGATATGATAAAGGGTGTTTGGACGAGTTAACTCGTCCTGGCGCATTTGGTAACTACTTTGTTTGGACGAGTTAACTCGTCTCTGCACTCAGGAGGGTTAATAGTTTGGCAATTTTTATATCCGAAAATACGCATTTCAGGAAAAATTCAAAAGAGACAATTCTTGCAGAGAATGACCCAAAGAATCTAAAAAATTTTGTTTAAACTGAAAAATTTTAATTTTTTAATTTTTTGTAAAAAATGACACTATTTAGCGATTTTTCACGAGCTCCATTAATTTAAAAAAAAAAATTTTTCAACGATATTTTATTTAATGCTTTGATCGTTACCATGTGTAATTTCTTGAGTTCAATTTATTCGCAATAGATAAAAAAGTGACCAATAGCAATCCAGTTAAATTATTTCAACTATAAAAATTGGCATTAACTGGCTGCTGAGTCGCCAACATCATGTGATTTATTATACCACAAATACATTTTTACTTCAATGGAATAAAATAATAGCAACATAATGACTAATAACATGCCATTAATTGGTTATCATTGGCTGAATCACCGCCATCGTCATATGAATTAGCTGACAAATCGCCACCAAAACTATACTTTTTTAAAAATATCATTTCAATAGAAATCTTCAATATATAATTGGTATTAGTATCGCCACCATGCAATTCATTTCAACTAAAAATTCAATACTTCCTCCAAACCTATGATGTATGCTCCTGGTGATATTATCACATAAAAAAAGAATGTGGCATGTCGATACCTATGCAGTGATATGGGAAATCGACAAATTTATTTTTGAAATATATGCGATATTTTGAATTATCATATTTTACTTCCATGTTTATAATCGGATAGCTCGCCTTCGGCTCGGGCCGCAACACGCACATTCGTAGAAAACAATTTTACACCCTTGTATATTTTTTTTTGTAAAAAAAGAATTTTACTGTAACAAAAACAATGTTAATTTGAGGTGCTCGGACAGATGCATGTGTTCATTTCACGTAAACAAGGAGCACATATTAAACTTCGAAAATCGACACTCTAACAACGAATATAGTGTAACGTCTATATTCGTTGACTATAAGAAACGCCAAACGCTATATATGGAATTGTTCAATAAGACTCTCGATAATCTGGAACACTCCATGGTCACGTGCTTCGTAGATTATTGTCCATAACAATTCATAATGTAAAAATTCTTGAATTATATTTATCAATTTGAAAATATTCACATCCATTATAATAGAAAAACAGCGAACAGGTCACACTCCGAGCGAGCGTTAGCGAGCGAGGACATACAGCTAGTATTTATTATTCGCTTTCGCGTACCTGTTCGAGCACTGCGAAAGACCTCCCCTTATACCGCGTTCAATAAACATTACCATATCGATATCGGTGAGTAATTCCAACTCTACTCGAGTATGCTTGAGAGCGCAGTCCCAAGTATATCCAGGTAGAGTGTAATAATGTGCCGGATCTAACCCGTGTGATTTTAACAGAGTTGTACGAAAATTTTCAAAGATATCCGCAAGTAGAAGGACATCTGTTTTCAAATATAAATCTGAATACTCGCCCAGAGTATTACACTTAAATACGTTCCACACATTCATCGCATGCACATAATCATTCTCACTGACATCACACTCGTACAGTTGATTAAAAAATTTGTCTCGTGAAGGAAGATATGATTGCTCTAGGACGCTCATTTCGGTTATGTAATCATAAGGGAAAACCCCTTTACGTATTAATAAATTGAATTTTTCCTCATTTGGAAAGTGGGACTTTAAAATTTGTTTTTTTTTCATTACTTAAATAAGACGCCAAGTTTTCGAGGGAGCAATTAAAAAATCTAATTGAATCTAAATATGTTAATCTAATTTTAGTTCCTTTAACATACTTAATCATGGAAATGTACTTTTCCATATTACATGGGATAATATGAATATCTCCTTCAAAAGCATTGGCAATGTCGCGAATAATGAAATGAGCATCGTAACCGCTCAAATTGTGGAAGATAACTGGTATATTAAAACGATATTTATACTTAAGATTACACAAGTTGTGAGCTGCACCCCGAAATTGACCGGTAAGTGATCGTGGTCGCGAACTTTGAGGTCCTCATTTGAGAAGGATCCCCCGCAGATGTGACACATTGTCGCTGTATAAAAGTCCCTCCACTCATTCGGACTCAAATGCATTGGCTTCGTATCACTGAGGATCTGAAAGCAGACACATAATATTACTTATTGACTTTATTGTAATTAATTAATTTTACCTGATTAACTTCATCGGCCAACTCCTTCAGCTGGTTGGCAAACCAGGTAGCAGAGTCGGACCCCCGGTGAGAACGGTAACGACACAGCGAGGGGTCGTGTTGACAGTATACGTAGTAGCCTGCACTGTAAATCTTATGTTGCTCGTAAGCCGTTTTTGGAGGTGCCTCCTTCTCCACTTTTCCCAGCATGCACTCGGTATCAGCGTAAACAATAAAGGGTACCGGCATGGCTCGACCCAAACTATTAAATTTCAAAATGCTTGTTTTGGTTTCGGGGAGTTTTACCGCACAATCATTTTTCTTTCCACATTCTATCTTGTGCATGACAAGATTTTCTTCACTACGGAAATAGTGAAGACTCCTGTTGCAAATATGCTTTTTTCCATCACGTTTGCTGCACTGCTTGCCCACTAATTGTGATAAATTTTTAATCCAGCAGTAATGATGATTGATCCTGTCATCTTCTTCGACTTCGACATCGTCCAAAACAAAAGATGGGGAGGGGCGTGGGGGTTTCCTCCGTTCTTCTTCAGACAAGAGGAGAAGGTTAATATGTCGATCCTTCTCATTTGCAGTCAAATGTACAGGTAGCACTTCTTCTTCATTTTTCTCGGCTACTATAAATACATTGACTGAAATGTCGTTCAAATTTTCGAACCTTGGAATATCCTTTAACGCGACGGGGAAATCAATGCCTTCGAAATTAAGATGCCTTCGATAATGCGGATATGATGATTGTTGATCTGAACTGGCATTGGCGGGAAATAATGCTGACATAATCGCCCACGCAAAGCAGTCATTACCCGGAATTTTTACGTTAATTACTGCTCTTTTGTTTTTAATCCACTTGGGCAAGTCGATCCATCGGCCGGCACGCATGGGATTATACTTCGCCGTTTGTATAGCCAGCGAATGTATGCAGGATGAAGCCCATCCCGAGCCATTCTCCTGAAATTCTTCGAGAGAAGTAAGAATAGGCACTTGAACTTTTTCATCGAACCACTCGCCTAAGTCCGTGCTCACACATAATTGGTCATATTTGTTGGCAAAATATTTTAGATCCTGCAGCTGCCCCGCGGGTAAACTCACCCGAAAACACAGCACATACCTTAACACATTTGTACTCGTTTATTATACCACGCACATATTCAACGACGCTAGGTTTTATCTCAAACATGAATTTTACGGTCCAAATGTTTTAAATTAACCACCAGTGCCGTTCTTAACCGATTTTTAAATGCCGACTCGACATTCTTCCGCATAATAAAATTTGCTTCAGGCCTATTATCTTCTTCTCTTTGAGCCAATAGCTCGACAGCTTTAGCACTTAGAGTCGTTATGCGATGCATAATCGCCTCCACCGATGCCTTCACCCCACTTGGAATATGGGGATTTGATAAAATGTAGGAATTAATGTTTCGAATATTCCCGGTACACTTATCGATGAAGTCCTGCACGGAGAGACTAGAGGCAAGATTTTCGTCCGGCCCTCTACGCGCAATAAAGGTACTAGACCACCGAACGAAAAATCTAGGTAGGCGCGCATAAAGATCGTGCATACTCCGTGGCCAAATGAACGTGCGGAGTATAAACATTCTCCCTACTCTGCCGCACGAAATTCCTCCAAGAGTCGGACGATTTTCAGACCTGGCTCCGACGATTTTCATGCGGCAGTCGGCAGTCTCAAACGATTATATCATGCATGACTTAATCGTGCAATAAATATGTATCTTATTTTTGTTTGCCTTATGCAAAGTGTCATTTCCGAAGTATTTTTTACTGCCGAAAACAGTGGTGGCCTCAAAATTTCTTTATCATGCACAATTTTTTAAAGAAATGAGGTGAAATCTGTCAAATTTTGTTTTTTACCACTTAAATCATTTTTTTGTTGTAGCAGATTTATAAAAACAGTGGATCTATTGGAAAATTTAAATTAAATACTTCGAAACGATTTTGTATGTCTTTCTGTAATAATTCGTAAAAATAAATATTTTTATACGAAAGCTTCATCAAAATTCTGCAGAAACCATGTATTGTAATAATTTATTATACTAATTTTTTGGAGTTAAAATCATTTATAAAAATTAAAGTAGAAATTTTTATTTAATCTAAACAGTTCTATAATATTTAATAGAAGCGATATATTATTATTATATATGGTCCGAATTCATTTTCATGTCCTAAAGATAAGAGAGTTAAATAAAGAAAACAAAAATATGAAAAAAAAATTACACATTTGGAGTGGAATGCCCCACATGTTCGATTTTTTAAGTAGAAAGATAGTATATAGATATAGATAATATTAATATAATCAAAAATATAACACTACCCACAACATAAGTAGTATAAAATGTATATATATATATATATATACAGGGTGGCCGATTTATCTGAAGACATCGAAATATCTCGAGAACTATGCACAGAATCAAAAAAGTTGTCGGATGAAAGTTGTTCGACACGAAGGGGGGCATCCAGTGATAATTAAATTTACCCCCTCCCCCATCCCCTGGGGGTGGAGTGGGGGCAAAAACAATAAAACTTAAATAGGAACCCCCAGTTTTTATTGCAGATTTGGATTCCCCGGAAAAAAGTACACCAATTTGACCTAGGAGCTATTGCATTTTGGTTCACAGGTGCCGCTGTAATCGATAAAAATCCAAATTTATCTGAAGACATTGAAATACCTCGAGAACTATGCACAGAATCTAAAAAGTTGTCGGATGAAAGTTGTTCGACACGAAGGGGGGCATCCAGTGATAATGAAATTTACCCCCTCCCCATCCCCTGGGGGTGGAGTGGGGGCAAAAACAATAAAACTTAAATAGGAACCCCCAGTTTTTATTGCAGATTTGGATTCTCCGGAAAAAAGTACACCAATTTGACATAGGAGCTATTGCATTTTGGTTCACAGGTGGCGCTGGATTCGATAAAAATCCAAATTTATCTGAAGACATTGAAATACCTCGAGAACTATGCACAGAATCAAAAAAGTTGTCGGATGAAAGTTGTTCGACACGAAGGGGGGCATCCAGGGGGCAAATAGGGACAATTTGATCCCTTTATGAAAATTTAATATTAAAAATTCTAATATTAGAATTTTTAATATTAGAATTTAGTAATATCAATTGCGAAAATTGTTATTCTGAATATGAAATTTTAATAATGTCCATTCGAAAAATTAAGATTATGAATAATTGATATTCTTCATATTAAAAATCAAAACTGATTACATAAAAATTGTGCATACAACGTGGAAGCAATTTTATAAATAAGTTTTCTACATTCAATAAAATTACATTTTAGGTTTTAAATATATTATTTAATAAACCAAAAGAGGACATCACGCAATCCATTAAAAAACGCGTCATGTCCCTTCACTCAGCTCATTCATTCTCTCTCTGTATGTTTTTTCCGAAATGAAAATAAATAAGCTGAGCATTGTCGGTCAAACCAGCTTCTATTAAACAAAACGAAACTCTTACTTCATTTGGGGATTTCGTCGCCATCTACCGGACCCCGAGAGAACTCACGTGGTTTCATACATGTACATCGCTTGCATTTCGGCCATCACTGGCGCCGGTTCTGTTACATAACGCTAGAGGGCGACATAACTCGAAAATAAAGTAGCATATCATTTTATACATAAGTTGAGTCACACGTAACTAGTTCACCTACATTTTTCTCTACTTTCCTGAAGGGAAGTAAATGGATATCGCGACTTTCTAATCCCCATATTAAAATTTAGTATTCACGGTCTCTCACTGTAAGACTGTTTTTGAAGTCCATTGTATTGGTAGTAATTCGGTCGGAGGTCACTTTGCTTTTAGAATAACAACTTTCCGTTTACGTGACTATTTTTTGTCTACCCTTCATTGCTTAAATCGAATTGCAAGTTAAAAATGAATCCTGCTACAGTTCCCGAAAAAATCGAAATGATTCTTATTTATGGTGAATGTAAGAGGAATATTGACGATGCTGTTGCGTTGTATGCTGAGCGTTTTCCAGATAATGCTCGCTCGCGTTCTTTTTTTTACAAAGTTGTGAATGCCTTTCACTCTGATGGCAGCGTACAAATGAAAAAAAGGAAGCGAAGATTAACAGTTACAGGAGAAGCTAACGAAGTAGCTGTACTAGCAGCTATTCACCAAAATCTACATGTAAGCACACGACAATTACATCGCGATTCCGGCATGTCCAGAGACAGTATTCAAAGAATATTGCATCGTCATAAGTTTCACCCATATCACATTTCACTGCACCAGGAACTAGATGGCGATGATTTTCATAACCGCGTGGTGTTTTGTGAATGGGCATTTCAAAAAATGCAAACGAACCACAATTTCTTTGCTAATGTATTATTTTCAGATGAATCTACATTCACGAACCATGGTGGCGTCAATAGGCATAATATGCATTATTGGAGCGTAGAAAATCCCCATTGGTTACGACAAGTTAATCTTCAACGTCCTTGGTCGGTGAACGTTTGGTGTGGAATCATAGGAAATAAACTCATTGTTCCTTATTTCATTGAAGGTAATTTGAATGGAACAAAATATCGAGATTTCCTAGAACAAGAAGTACCATTACTACTTGAGGATGTTGCTATGGACGTCCGACGGACAATGTGGTTTCAGCATGATGGTTGCCCAGCACATTTTTCAAGAGTAGCAAGGGAAATACTAGACCGTGATTACAATGGTAGGTGGATTGGTAGAGGTGGCCCCATTAATTGGCCTGCGAGGTCACCTGATCTAACATCTCTGGATTTCTTCCTATGGGGTTACCTAAAAGGTAAGGTTTATGAACAAGTACCAACGACTCGTGAAAACATGGTGGAACGCATAAGAACTGCTTGCGCAGAAATTTCTGCAGATATGATTCTATTATGTATAAAGTCATTTGAAGAAAGAATAAATAAATACATTGAAATGGAAGGTCAACATTTCGAACACTTACTCAAGTAAGTGAACAGTGAGACAGTGAGAGGCATGGGGACTCACGTAAAACAAGCACCCCAAAGGGAACAGAAAAATACTACGTCCACGTCGTTGTTCCTGGGTAACGCTAAATGTATTTTTTCCCGGCTTTGTTAGAATGACCGTATTCCATATCCGCTACGCGGGCGAAAATTGGGAATATTGGAGAATCCAAATCTGCAATAAAAACTGGGGGTTCTTATTTAAGTTTTATTGTTTTTGCCCCCAATCCACCCCCAGGGGTTGGGGGAGGGGGTAAATTTCATTATTACTGGATGCCCCCCTTCGTGTCGAACAACTTTTCTGATTCTGTGCATAGTTCTCGAGGTATTTCAATGTCTTCGGATAAATTTGGATTTTTATCGATTACAGCGCCACCTGTGAACCAAAATGCAATAGCTCCTAGGTCAAATTCGTGTACTTTTTTCCGGAGAATCCAAATCTGCAATAAAAAATGGGGGTTCCTATTTAAGTTTTATTGTTTTTGCCCCCATTCCATCTCCAGGGGATGGGGGAGGGGGTAAATTTCATTATCACTGGATGCCCCCCTTCGTGTCGAACAACTTTCATCCGACAACTTTTTTGATTCTGTGCATAGTTCTCGAGATATTTCGATGTCTTCAGATAAATCGGCCACCCTGTATATATATATATATATATATAATTTGTATAATAAGTTATTATATTAAATATATAATATATTAATAATTATGCTGTAATAGATGCCATATTATATCGTGCATTCCATGTCAACCGGGTCAGCTTGATATCTCAAAAACGGGTATTTTTTTTTTACGAAATTTTCTACAGTTCATCTGTAACATGTGAACTTTCACCCTGAATTTTTTCGGAATTTTTTTTTTTTTTGTTATTTCTAAATGGCGGACGAAAGTACCTAAAAAAACGTATTTTTGTTGTATTTTGTGTTAATTTAACGTAGTTTGGATAAAAATAAATGATGATAAACCCGAGATTAATATTTGATTTAAAAAGTAGGTCGTCGATATACGAGATTGCGCTTCAAGCTGGTATTTAGACTAATGGAAATCTACGCTTTCAATTCATCAAAAAAAAAAAAAAGATATGTAACATCCGAATTAGGTCGGTAACGGCATATTGAAAGAGAGATTTCCCAACAGGGCACATTTAAAAGATCGAAAGATATATGCATAACGCTACAGCATTAATCTTCGAAAACTTAATGGGACCGTCCAGGAAGTCTTGCGTCATCTTAATGACCTCATTAGCGACGGTCAGATTTCCCAATGAGAGAGTCTTGAAACCGCGTACTAAACAGCAAATCAGAAATGCGAATCAATCCGCGAATCGGCCTGCGAGTCATTCCGAGACTCAAACCACGAATTAGTTCACGAATCTACCACCTCGCATGCTGCGACAGCGCCGCGACTGTGGTGATGCCTGGTGGCGGCGGCGGAAACTTCGTGGGCTCTGTCCCTATTCATCTACTTAGGGCTATTTTCGTAAATTAAAGAAAAGTGATTCTTGGTGGGTTCATTTCTTTGCAGCTTGTCTGGAAGCTGTAAAATTTGATGAATGTCATCGTTTGATGCTGGAAAATAACATCGCTGTCTGATCCGATCCCAGTTGTCAGCTGCCAAAGGTCTACGGAAAGTGTATATGAGCAGCAGGTTTAGAAGTTGTTTTTATTTATTACACATTCAGGTGAAGTATAATAAACCAAAATTCTATTCAACTTTAAGATACACTAGCGTCACTTAAAATCTAAAAAATATGTAATGACAACTTGATGTTGTGTGCTATTCCTCGCAAAAAATGAAATTTAGCAATATTGTTATTGAATGTAGATACTATGTTTTTTATGCGAGCAACATAGTCTCTGTACTTCTTCTTTTTATTTTCTGAAATATTGATACCTGCACAATGTTGCTCCAAAATTGTATCTGTAATTACTTGATCGCTTCTTATATTATAGCATTTATGAATTTCCCCATAGTTGCGTTTTTTTTTTAAATAATAGTTTTATTGATAAATTACATTTTTCTTACACAGGTTATAAAAATTTATTACAATAGACCTTAATGCTCATTTTCTGAATCCAATATGCTTCATGGTTCTCATTGGTGTCATATTATATTTGAGTATCGCGTACAATTGTTTGTATACTAGTGTGTCGGGTGTATGATTTATTTTGTATTATTAGGAAAAATGTATATTATAAAAACCTAATTTATTGTATTTTGCTGTTATAGATATATTGCATGTTGCAATTGTATTATGTTGTTACTAGACGTTGTTGCTATAATCTATTATGTGCAGATTGTATTCTAGAGTGAAATGCGTGATGCCATCCTTCAATAATAAGAAATATTTAATATTTAAATTAATAAATTGAATATTATATAAATTAAATAATGTTATTTAAATTATACTTATATTGATAATAAAAAAAGAAATAATGATTATAATAATAATTAACATAATGTAATCATAATTTAATTGTGTGATGAAACGTCTCTGTGTTTAAAAAATTGTGATGAAACGGTCATTTGTTGAAATGTCTTGTGTTGAACTGTCGTATGTTTAATTGTTGTGATGAAACGACGTTTGTTGTAATGCTGTGTGTTGAAAAGACATGGTACCACATATTTTAACTATGTATCAGCCTTATTTTTAATGCAAATACCTGAAAGCCATTGAAATTGCAACGCAATAAAAATTTCCAACTTGAATTACGTTAGCGACTGGTAAAATATCATGTAACTTTTGTCATTGAAAAGTTTTCAGCTCAAAAGGCTTTAGCGGGTCTTGAAACCATATAAACACTATTATTGTGACCACATATACGTCTTTTTTCAATAAAAATACCTACAAGTCATTAAAGTTGTAATTAATCACAAATTTGTAATCTGAGATAATCTAGTGTCTCTTAAAATTCTAGAAAAGTCTTTTCGTTGCAAAATTTGTAGCTTGAAATGGTGAACTGATACTGAAATGTATTAACACTATTCTTATAACTACGTATAACCCTTTTCTCAGTACAAATACCTTAAAGCCAATGAAATGGCAACGTTACCAAAATTTCAGACTTCAATTATGCCAGCGACTGGTAAAATATCTTACAACTTTTGTCGTTGGAAAGTTTTCGGCTCGAAAGGCTTTGGCGTTTCTTGAAAACATATTAACACATTAACAATATTTTTGTAACCACATATATGTCTTTTTTCAATAAAAATACCTACATGTCATTAAAGTTATAATAAGTCACCAATTTCAGGTAATCTAGAGTTCCTTAACATTTTAGAAGTCTTTTCATTGCAAAATTTTTAGCTCGAAATGGTTTTATTTATTTATTTATTTATTTATTTAATACAAAATCTACGGGTCAAAGAACCTTTACAATATAAAACAAACGATATCGTTGCAGTTGTGAAGTATAAGATAAGGTAACAGTAAAATTATAAACTAAATAAAAACTAAATAAAGATTGATTTGTAAGTTATGGTGTAGAATTAGGTGTACCGTAGAATACCTGGTAAGGCATGTCTTAAGAATGTGTTGATATTAAGACTACGCCTAGCCGCAATAGGGAGACCATTGAAGAGTCGAGTTACTCTTGGTATAACAGCATAATAACTCCAATTCAAAGAGTGACTGGACTCAGCAATGGTATGGGAATCCCGGAAATTGTATGTGGTTCTTCTTTCAACCATTAAACCATTTAATTCTTCCGAATCAATCCTGTGTGAGACTAGGTTGTACGCAAATGTCGCATCATTTAATTCTCTGCACGATTGCAATGAAAATAGTCTATTTGCCATAGTAATTGGAAAATAGTTGTGATTAGTCGGATTCATCGGTGTGTTAGACTTAAAGGCTAGGTAACGGAGGAATTTATGGTGTACTATTTCAATCTTTGTTTTCTCATAAGCTAGATAATGGTGAACTGATATTGAAATGTATTAACACTATTCTTATAACTATGTATAATCCTTTTCTCAGTAGAAATACCTTAAAGCCAATGAAATGGCAACGTTACCAAACTTTTAAACTTCAGCTATGCCAGCGACTGGTAAAATATCTTACAACTTTTGTCGTTGGAATATCTTGAGCTTGAAAATCTCAAC
Organism: Trichopria drosophilae; assembly: GCA_030407085.1. Classification (NCBI taxonomy): domain Eukaryota; kingdom Metazoa; phylum Arthropoda; class Insecta; order Hymenoptera; family Diapriidae; genus Trichopria; species Trichopria drosophilae. The sequence continues at coordinate 120,997,717 of CM059582.1, read as the reverse complement.
GGATTTCTCAAATTCATCACAGTCAATGCACAGTCCAATGTCACATTCTTTACAATAATAACGACTGTCTTTCCATTTGCTCTTATCGCTAATGTGTTTTGAAAAACATACAACACACCGCCTTACTGGATTTGCTTTCTGCTCAGTAGAAGGTACCGTCTTTGGCAAGTGTTTGGAAATAAACCTTTCAGGAGAATTATCTCCAAATAATCTTCGATTGATTATTAGTCTTCCTCTTTTAGGCGTTACTTCATTTTTTACATTACACTTTATTTTTTACAGATGTATGAGATGGCTGGGAGTAGGGCATGAATAAATAATAACTATATTCTGAGATTTTTTACATAAATATATTTTTGTCTATTATGCAGAATGTGAATTGCAAATCGTGCAAACAATGGAAATTATCACAGAGAACTGAAATGGGAGTAGGATTACGTTGACGGAGCAGGACCATGCGTTATATTTCTGAGCATGCAGGATCTGAAAGCAATTGAGTCTACTTACAATTTTGGACAAGTTTTCCTCCAAATTATGATGTGCTCTAAGGTGAAGGTATAGATATTTCTACATAATTTATTAGTAATATTTTAATTTTCACGGAAAGCATTCCCAGTAAATTACAATAAATTAAAAAGAATAGAATATTTCAATTCTTGGACTTAAAACAAAAGTTTAAATATGAATTAAAGAGAATTGCGAATATGAATTTATCTCTATTCAATCCGTTCTTTGATAACAACGTGGCACATAAATAAACGAAAAAAAATGTTACGATCAACATCAACAATTTTCAAATAATATGGTAGGGTATTTCAAACTAACGTTTGGACTGAAATTGCATTTCCTAAGAGTACCTCAATCATGCATTGTTATCATACGTCCACCAATGTATTGGAGCAATTGAATAAGAATTAAAATTGAATTCGACGCATTTGTAATGGAAAAAAAATTCGATTATCATTTTTATCTATTAATCCTTTCCAAAGTTTTACAATTAACAAATAACAGTAGAAAATGTTAATCATTATCTACGGGTTGCAATGAATTGAAAAGCTAATTATTTAATTTTGAAATACTATGCCAGGATCGTAATGTGTTGAATTTATGAAATGCATATTCATATATTTGAGTTCCAAAATAAGAACTTCTGCGGAGTGATGTATTAAAATGTATTCGTTTCAATGAATTTTTTATCTATAAATCCTTACAAATCCTTTTTCAATTGCGATAAAATCATGCACTTTACATCTGCTTTCATTTTACGGAGTATATAGCAACCTCGTATATCTATTATTGCCATTACTCCACGGTACGAGCTGATTGATATGTGCTATTACACGGAAAAAAATAGATGGTCATTATTGCTACTTTAGAAGTAGTAAGAATAGTATTGGCTGGTTCAATGAACTGCTTGGTAAAATATAGGTAAAGTAAATTGTTACTGCAACAAGAACGAACTGGTAATCTTTAATATGAAAAGTGTCTATGCCCTACCAATGTTCGAGTACCGATTATGGTTGGTTAAATTTACTACCTGTTTAAATGGTTATATTTACCACCTTCAACGCTGTTGGCAACTATTTAGATAGTAAATGTGACTATCCGTATAGTCGGTATTTCAAGTGCACACGCGCGTTCCAAAATCTCGTCATTTAGCATATATATTCGCCTTTCTCGATGGGATGTCTTTGAGACCTTTAGATGTACAAAAATAACAAATAAATAATTTAAAAACTACATTTTGACTTTATTCCATTACAATAATCAACGATATAAAGAATTTAGATCTCATTCCTCTTTTCGATGGGAGTTGTATCATCGATATAAGAAAATACAATTTTGACTGCAAATCCAGTAGTTTTCGAGAAAAATTAGTTTTTTTATTTTTCTTTCCCCCTCCACAACTTTTTCGAAAAAGCGAATTTTGAGTTCATACTTTCAGAAATTTGTAGTCATCGGGGTAGCAATATATGGACCCAGTTCGGGTGACAGAGCTGTGGGGGCATTTTTTGTATAGTTAACCCCCTATGCCCTTTAAAGGTTTATCAAGCTCCACTACATTTTTTGTTGTAGTTGGCAACGTTGTTTGACAACATGCACTACAGCGGACGGTTAACCCTTTGAGTCCCAGACGCCACTATAGTGGCATCAGATTCAGTCTTCTTATTTTGGTCATATTTTCCTATTTATATATAATATTTCATTTTTTTTACATTTTTAATGTGATAAGGGTTTATATTTGTACATAGTACAGTACTTTTAGTAATTTCATTGTTTTTATTTTTGTTATAAACAAATTTACGCTTAAAAATGTCACTTTTTGTTTGATTAATTCAATTCCGAAGAAATTCGGCAGTAAACAGGTAGTTTTAATTATCGTTACTTATGTTTTCGGGGTCGCTGATTACGAATCCGATGTCAGATTTTCGAAATTCAAAATGGCGGATCCAATATGGCGGACGAAATTTTAACAATTTGAAACAAATTCGTGAAAATCTATACTGGGGGTTTTCGGGGTCGCTGATTACGAATCCGATGTCAGTTTTTCGAAATTCAAAATGGCGGATCCAATATGGCGGACGAAATTTTAACAATTTGAAACAAATTCGTGAAAATCTATACTGGGGGGTTTTCGGGGTCGCTGATTACGAATCCGATTTCAGTTTTTCGAAATTCAAAATGGCAGATCCAATATGGCGGACGAAATTTTAACAATTTGAAACAAATTCGTTAAAATCTATACTGGGGGGTTTCGGGGTCGCTGATTACGAATCCGATGTCAGTTTTTCGAAATTCAAAATGGCGGATTCGATATGGCGGTCAGTATATTGAAAAACTGAGAAAAATTGGTGAAAATCGTTATTCGAGGATTTTGGGGACCGCTGTTTACGAATGTGTTTACAGTTTTACGGAACTCAAAATGGAGGATCTAATATGGTGAAGAATATTTGGAGAAATCCAGAGAAATTGTTATTCAAAATGCCAAGTCGAAGATGTCGGACAATGATTGGAAAAATCGAATGAAACTTGTGAATATCATTATTCGTAGATTTTCCGGGTTTTCCGCTTACATACTATACGAAAACCCATTTCTATAATGCGAACAAAAATTATCTCGAAATTTTAAAACGTACTTATTGACAAGAAAGCGAGCTTTGTCGATATTTGTCATTAAGATTTATGTGTGATTTTTATACATATGTTCATAACATGTTATATATACTTATATAGTTATACATAAGTATATATAGTTATATATAATTCAATAAATAATAATAAATCATACAGCTAGCTTCCCTCAATTTATTTTATCAACATATATGTATAGAGTAGACCGGGACACTTTGTGTCATTTTCAGTTTACTATATAATAATTCTGGAAGTAACAATATTGAACAAAAGTAATAATCAAATTATTGTAATACAATCTTTTTATAATCAAAAATCTATTTCAAAATTTAAAACTTATTCTACGTTTACTAAAAAAACTAAAGAAAAAATATCAGAAATGGCACAACGTATGTAAATGTATATGTAAATTACTACAATAGAGAAAATTAAAAATATTTGAAATTTAAATCGTCAGAAGAAAACATTACAAATATCAGCATTTTCGTTTTTACTACGTGGAATAAACTTTTATCCGTAACTAATTATTATTACATTGCACGAGTACAAAATAGCCATACTATACATTGGTTGCTATTGACAATTATTACTACAAAGATTCGACCTTTTTTATTGAACAGATTACTATATAATTCACTTTTGTGAATTGAAAAGTGGCATAACGTGCCACGATCCACCCTACGTAGTTTGATTTCTTGTCGATAGGCGCGTTTTCGAATTTCGGTGCAATTGTTGCTCTCGTTAGAGAAACAGTTTACCCTTCAGTCTATAAGCAGACGTGAGGCTGTTGCGAAGACATAACACATATCATAGTATATAATGGAGTTTATTCCTATTGTAAGCGATTGCGAAAGTGAAGATGGTCAGTACGAATCAGACGATAATACCACTGATGGCGAAATTGATGCGGGTGAAATAAATTTAGAAACAGACCATGTTCTTGGCCCAAACATTGTAAATACATTGGATGCCGAAAATTGCATGCCTCTTAGTCAAAGAATAGATAAGTTAGATGGCATTTGGGAAGAAAAGAGTAGACAATATGATGAAACATTATTTTCGGAAGAATGTGGTCCAAATTTTCCAAGTGGAGTTACATCGCCATCAGACGTTTTTCTTCTTTTCATGTCGGATGCACTGATAGAAACACTAGTAGAGCAAACTAACCTGTATTGCGAACAATCTGAAAAACCCTTTGATAAAACAACAAAGGAAGAGATACTAAAATTCATTGGAATAAATATTATGATGGGAATCAAAAAGCTTCCCTCAATTCGTGATTATTGGTCATCCAATACTCAGTTACGTGACTCTTATATAAGTTCAAGCATGCCTCGGAATAGATTTTCGTTCCTTCTATCAAAATTGCATCTGAATGACAACAAATCTGCGCCTAAAAGAGAAGATCCTAATTACGACAAGCTATACAAAATTGCACCAATGATAACTCATCTTTCAGATAGTTTCCTAAAATTTTATAAGCCCTCTAAAGAGCAAGCTATTGACGAAAGTATGATTCGATTTAAGGGCAGAAGTTCGATCAAACAATATCTTCCACTAAAACCTATAAAAAGAGGTTTTAAAGTTTGGGTGAGGGCGGATAAGTATGGTTTTGTTTGTAAATTTCAAATAAATACTGGCAAAGTTAATCAAAAATCGGAAAAATTTTTAGGCGAAAGAGTTGTTATAGATTTATCTCGCGTGTTAATTTCAAAATATTATCATTTGTATTTTGATAACTACTTCACAAGCGTAAATCTGATGATATCGTTGAAACGTGATGGCATTCTAGCCTGTGGCACTGTGAGAAGTAATCGCAAAGACTTACCGAAGAAGCAGAAATTTGATAAGAGTATGAGGGCAGGAGAGAGTGAATTTCGAACCTCTTTCAAGGGTATTAGTTGGATAAAATGGATTGACAATAAACCCGTACAGTTCGTGTCTAATTTTCACGATCCCTCTGTCATTGTTACTATTGGCAGACGACAAAAAGATGGATCCATTATTCAGAGATCTGCGCCACTGATATCCCATGATTACAATTCTTTTATGGGATGCGTTGACAAGGCAGATATGCTAAAGTCTACGTATGAAATAAATAGAAAAAGTAAGAAATGGTGGATGAGAATTTTCTGGCATTTGATTGACGTAAGAGTGGTAAACTCATATATAGCATACAAGCAACATAACTTTAATTCTGCAATGAATCTAAAAAGTTTCCGATTATCAGTTGCAAATAGTCTTATCGGAGCTTCTATCCCAAATAAAAAAGGTCGAAAACAAAAGAATGTCCCTTCGAGTAATTATAAACTCAAAGTTTCAAATGAAATTAGATTCGCACAGAAACAACACCTTCCCATTGTAGGAGAAATTATCAAACATTGCGTTTGCTGCAGCACCACAACCCAAAGATGTCGAACATCTTTCGTGTCAGTATGCAAAGTTCCGCTGTGTATAAAAAGGGAAAAGAATTGCTTCGTAAGATATCACGTCAACGACACTGAAAAACATTAGGAACAATCAGAAAATAGAAAAATAAAGAAAAAAAACAACAAAAAAACAACAAAAAAACAAAATTTAAAAAAAAAGAAAAAAATGTAAAAAAAAACAACAAAAAAACAAAATTAAAAAAATTGTAAAAAAAAAAACAAAAAAAGCAAAAAAAGTAAAAAAAATGTAAAAAACAGAAAAAAAGGAACAAAACTCTGCCATTTCGGCGGTCCCAAGCCCGTGTAAAAGAGGAGGGTGTTTCGAAATTCGCTAAAAATCTTTTGCGCTATGTACGACTATTCAAAAATAGGTTGCTCAGTGGTTCAACATTTGTCTGCCGCATTGGATCCATTTTGACTATTCAAATATGAACAACAGATTTAACGACCCGGGAAACCCACGTATATTAATTTTCATGAACTTTATTCAAGTTTTCAAAATACAGTCCGCCATATTGGATCCGCCATTTTGAATTTCGGGAAACTGACATCGTATTCGTAATCAGCGACCCCGAAAACCCCCCAGTATAGATTTTCACGAATTTGTTTCAAATTGTTAAAATTTTGTCCGCCATGTTGGATCCGCCATTTTGAATTTCGGGAAACTGACATCGTATTCGTAATCAGCGACCCCGAAAACCCCCCAGCATAGATTTTCACGAATTTGTTTCAAATTGTTAAAATTTTGTCCGCCATATTGGATCCGCCATTTTGAATTTCGGGAAACTGACATCGTATTCGTAATCAGCGACCCCGAAAACCCCCCAGTATAGATTTTTACGAATTTGTTTCAAATTGTTAAAATTTTGTCCGCCATATTGGATCCGCCATTTTGAATTTCGGGAAACTGACATCGTATTCGTAATCAGCGACCCCGAAAGCCCCCCAGTACAGATTTTCACGAATTTGTTTCAAATTGTTAAAATTTTGTCCGCCATATTGGATCCGCCATTTTGAATTTCGGGAAACTGACATCGTATTCGTAATCAGCGACCTCGAAAACCCCCCAGTATAGATTTTCACGAATTTGTTTCAAATTGTTAAAATTTTGTCCGCCATATTGGATCCGCCATTTTGAATTTCGAAAAACTGACATCGGATTCGGAATCAGCGACCCCGAAAACTATGTGTACCGTACGCTTTGAAATAATTAGTGTATTCCTTTAAATGTGGGTCTCAAAGGGTTAAAGAACAGATGATTTATTAAAACTTATTTCACGACAACTTTTTAGAATATTACATATTTAAAGTCATTCCCTCATGAAATGTAATCAAAAGGTAAGCACTTTTTTTATTAACCCTATTGAAAAAATCCATGTAGATTCTATATGGATTTTCAATATGGATTTTCCATATGGATTTTGTCATTCCATTGTCATCATTCTTCCTTCATAAAATCGTTTCATAAGAGAATGATTTCTGTGAGAGGATGATGTATTTTCTAATAAGTATAAGACATTTATGTTTGTTTCATTGGGTTCAGTACACATTAGACATTGGACATTCTATAATGTCCAGAATTTTCATTTATTTTATCTTTATATTTCATTCAAACTCGAAAAAGTTGGGGATCATTATAATATTTTTATTAAACAAGATATAAACTAAGAATTAAGACAAAAAAATTCGATAATAAGTTGAAAAAAAATGAACAACTCCATACAGCTAAATTCGACTTTTATATATATCTTTCCTCAGCACACGACGTACCAGGACGTAACCACTTTAATGCATATCAATTCTTGCGCGTTTATTAGGATATGCAATATGACTTACGCGTCCATTTACATCAGCCATAACAGTCACTAACTGCGTTCGCCCTTTCAGCTTTGGAATCGCGTCGAACGTCCCATCCACAAGCAGCCACGCTGATCGGGACAATATGGCTGACGTATGGGCGGCATTATGCCACATTACTGCTCTTCCCGCCTTCGCATTGAAGTGGATTGCTTCGAGATGAAGTCCACTCGTACTTTTCAATACGAACTCGGGTAGCTCAGGAGAGGCCAGGTAGTCTCCCAATTCCTCCAACGAATCGATTGATATACCGGTACGAAGCGGACCTTGCGAAGACTGACGATGCTTCTTCATTATTTCTCGAGACGTTTTGAAGGTGACATCCACAGCAGCATTGTAAAATCTGATATTTAAGGGTTTCAAAGTGAAATGAAAAATGAAACATTCATTCAATTCAGTTTGTTAGGGAAAGGAATTGAAACGAACTGAAAAGATTACACAATTTCAAATCGTTGAATGCGTCATGGCATTCACTTTATTTTATGAAAATAAAGTCAAGATTGTCTAATCGTTTGAAAGAATTGGCAAGAATAAAAAATTCCTCTTCAACCCCAAGCACATAAAGTACATCAATAATTAATAGAAATAAATGCAAACAATACGAATGAGATAGAATTGCAAGTTGTCGAGAGTTTCAGTCCAGAACTTGAAGTCGGAATTGCAGTTGTTCTATTTCAAATTCTTCTGTAGTTTGCTCAAATAGTTGCACATATAACTCTTGAGTACATTACCGACCAGAAATTCTGTCATAATTTAGATGACTGAAGATAGCAGTTAACATGAGAACAATTCTTCATTCCTTTTAGTTTATTTACAGAGCTTGGGGATTTCACTTATGGGGCATTCCATGCCAAACGGCAACTGAGAAGATTAGCCTTTTTCGGTGTCTCGTATTAAACGCATGTTTCTGAAGTTCTGTTTCGGAGAAAGGAAAAAATAATTAATGGATTTTATTCGTCTTTTTATGCACTTTCCGATAATTAAAATGATTTTTTATTTTATTTATATATTCATCACGATTTTTCAGTTTAAAAAATAAAAATCGATTTTTTTCAAACTTGGACGTTTTAAATATTTTTGTAAACAGGCTCAAATGAAAGCTCGTATATTTTCCTATAAAATCCCATTGTCACTTTATTTTTTAAACTGAAAAATCATGATGAATATGTAAATAAAATAAAAAATCATTTTAATCATCGGAAAGTGCATAAAAAGACGAATAAAATCCACTGATTATTTTTTCCTTTCTCGGACACTGAACTTCAGAAACAAGCGTTTAATGCGAGACGCCGAAAAGGGCTAATCTTCTCAGTTGCCCGTTTGGCATGGAATGTCCCTTATATGGAATCAACAAAAATATAACGCTAAAAGTAGCCGCATATTTGTAGTCGCCGATTAAAAAAAAGCAATTCAGAAATATCAGTGATAGTCGTATGAACCATTTTTATTACTCTTGCGACTTTGTGGCTACGAATATGCTCCTAGTTTCAGGCATCATATAAATATTTAATACCTTTTTACACATTAATCCGCTTCATTCCGTTTTTGTTTACTGGATGAATTAAAAGAATAAGATATTTGTTGGTTAGTTTTAATAGTAATTATTAATCACTGACTTACTCTTCTGTACGGGTTAGTCGACCATAAATTTCTTTATAGTCCCTTCAGATTTCGCAGCATTTACTAATGCGACTTGTAACTTCTCCGCCGTCACTGTGGCATCATCCATTTTGAAACAAGATTCTGCATGTGGGTGTCGAAGGGTGAACTCGCTATTAATAACAACTCCTTTCGCACTACACCCTTTCCGATTATGACATCACAAGATTCTATGTAAATTAATAGACATACTTCATAGAAATGGTGCAACACAGTGAAGACTAAAAACAAAATCTAATGGCAACCCCTATTAACGAAACGGTATTAATTAAAAATAATATAACTTTCATACATCCAGTTCTAGTTCTTGACGAAGAGTATTTCAGTGTGTTTGAAAAGAATTCAAGCCTTTTGTATTCAAAATCCTTTCGGATGAAGAAACCCGAAATATGTAATATTTATGTAAATGAACTGGCAACAATAAAAAAGATCTCCGTAATTGCACGAATTTAAAGACATTTAAGCAATAAGGAGACAATTTCTTATTAAATAAGTGTAAAGATATTGACAACACAAAAGAGATGCAAAATGATAAGAAATTCAATAGAGAATATGAAGTCTGAATTTGCCTGTATGGTACTTTAATTCTGTAATAATAAAAAATCTGATTATCACTTCCAATTATAATTAATTTTTTGTAATTACCTGATTTTCATCATATCATAAACTCATATTTTAGAACAGTCATAAAAAAAGAAAATATTACTCCCAAGAAAAGTGTGACATTGGAACGTTTCCCTGGAAAAAATGGAAGCATACACGAAGAGTACAGTAACGGTGAAATGAAAGGTACATGAAGAGTTCCTACGTAAATGCCGCTTCTCGAAGTGTAAAATAAGAGTACAATAAGCGTACAATAAGAATGATTTTGGTCATAAGCTCGAATGTACGTACACTTAAATACCGCTTCCCAAAGTGTACAATAAGAGATTTTAATAAAAAATTGTATTTTTTACTTTTTTCTTATTTTTAGTTTATTATTTAATTTTAATAATTTTTAAACTTTTTTTAAGATAAATAAATAACGCTGTGATCTCAAGCAGTCACCGTATCCAAGTATTGTTCCTCAACAAGGATGCTTTACGCGATCAACGACCGCGCGGGACACGGACAACTGGTCTATCACTGGTCTATCAATTCTGATTTATCTCGAAAACGACAAGAGATACTCGAAATCTCATAAAATTTCGAGAGTTATTGAAAGAGGGATGACCTCAAGTCGATTAATACATACATATATAAATGAATTTTGAAAATGTCCAAAACGTAAAAGAGAATAATTTTTTCAGAAATGTGTACATATCCGAATGTCTTCGAACATTCGCACAATGTACAAATGCGCGTACGTATTATGTATTTATAGTGCACAGGAAAAATTCATTTTGATGTGAGTAAAATATAAATATGATTGTAAATATAAGTATGCCACACTGCGTGTGGTATCACTCAATTTTATAAAAATTGAAAAAAAAACGACACACTATATAGAAATAAAAACTGATCATTTTATTTTATATTTCATTTGTTACATTTCCGCCCTCTAATCTTGCTTCTTGTGTTCCACCAGACTTGTTATATTCCTCCCGTGTTTATATTTTTATATTAAGATCACTTGAATATGCTCTAATTTACAAAGCTTTAAAGTATAAAGTTCTGTGTCATTTCTTTTTATAAAGACGTACTGAACGCTTTATTTAGCATATGAATGCATTAATTATTTCTTAAAAAGAGGTGTACATTTACATCCGATTAGGAAAATGAATGGTCGAAAAAAAATATTCGTACGCTTTATTTCATCTCGAATAACGCTTCATTAAGTACACTCCCGTACGCCTAGTTTCGTTTCTAATAAGAATATGGTATAAATAAATATGACTATTAAAAGTGTACTCTTTAAAATCTACGCGTACCTTTCATTCACGAAGTGCTTTCCATGAGGTGTACTCTTAAAATGTCCAAATTCACTCCTGTACTCTCGGCAAGAGAAAGAGAACTTAAAAGTACATGAAGTGTACATTTCCCTTACATTTAAAGTGTAAGCTTCACTTTCCCCAGGGTTGCAACGTGCAAAATGTGCAATGCGTAATTTTCCAAAACCTGTTTTGTAGAACCACATAAACAATAAGAGGACAATTTTTAATACTAAACTACAAAAACACAAAAAAAAAATAAAAAAACAATGATATTACCAAATTGAAATAACCGCATTGAATTGTAAATATCAAACAACCCGTAATTTGTATCCGGCGAGTATCAAGTTTGAAGTGATTTCGATCGATTTTAACATCTCGTCCGCCATATTAGACCCGCCATTTTGAATTTTTTAAAACTAACTTCAAATTTTGACTCATCCACCTCAAAAACCCCAGGGTACCAAGTGTGAAGTAATTTTATTCGGGTTAGTCGATGAGTATACGACCCTATGATTTTGAAAAAAAAAACGACTTTAGTAGCCATTTTTGAGCCGCCATTTTGAAATTTAACTTTTTCATTAGTCCTATCTTAAAGCCCAAACATTCTTGTCACGATATTTATACCCATCTGAGATATTCTAAATGATAAATAAATAACGATAAGTGAAAAGAAAACCTAAAAAAATCGTGATTTTTGTGAAATAAATGCTCATTGTTTATTTTTCAATTTATAGCATTTTTCGATGCACCATTCGAAAGAGCGGAGTTTGAGCAATAAAACACATTTCCGACATTTTTTTCATTACGTTTTAATGCTAAAAAGTGCTGTCAAACTTCATGTTGACATATTGAGTCTCTGTAAGCCCCATACAAAAAATGCCCCTTTTTCGTACCTCGAATATTCAAACTTTTTTATGCCAATTGGTTACATATGATTACCCAATAATCCCTGCAAAATTTCAAAGTAAGCATATGCCCCGGAAAGATGGGGGGTCAAAGTTGACCATGTCCAATAAAAAATGTACATTAATTTCACATTTATACTCGAATAATAATATTAAAAAAATCAGACGATATGGTTCTTCACAGATTTTTGGATGCTGATTATGCATCTGAAGACAGATTTTAAAAATTCAAAATGGCGGATCCAATATAGCGGACGACTTTTCTGAAAATCCATCCAATTTGCCCAAAAAATGTAGTAAGTTTTGGGGTCGCTGATTACAAATCGGATGTTAGTTTTTCAAAATTCAAAACAGCAGGTCCAATATAGCTGATGACTTTTGAAAAATGTAATGCAATTTGTTTGAAACTCGTCAGCTTAAGGTTTCTTTAGTCGATGAAGTCGAATCTAACGTTGAATTGATATTGAAAATTTTCAATATCCGCCATTTTGAATTCTTAAAATCTGACTTCAGATTCGTAATCAGCGACCCCAAAAACCCCCGAGAAATAATTTTTAGGCAAGTTAGATCAATTTTCAAAAAAGTCCTCCGCCATTGTGGATCCGCCATTTTGAATTTTTAAAATCTGACTTCAGATTCGTAATCAGCAGCCAAAAATCTTTAAAGAACCATATCGTCTGATTTTTTTTTAATATTATTATTCGAATATAAATGTGAAATTGATGTACATTTTTCATTGGACATGGTCAACTTTGACCCCTCATATTTCCGAAACGGGGCATACGCTCACTTTGAAATTTTGCAGGGATTATTGAGTCATCATATGTAACCAATTGGCATAAAAAAAGTTTGAATATTCGAGGTACGAAAAAGGGGCATTTTTTGTATGGGGCTAACAGAGGCTCTATATTCGCATTCAGTGCTTAATGGGTTAAATTGAATAGATACTTATTAATAATTATAGATAATTTGATACTCTGAGTACTTTTCAGACCCTATAAAAGTAGAAAGATTTTTAAATGAAATATTTTTAAATCACGTGGATAATTTTACACTGAGTCGAGTAATATGAATATAATTTTGTAAAATTGTAACCATAAGGATGTATTTATCTAATTATTATTCAGACCTAAAGTGTTATATTGATGAATAAACTGTTGCCGAATGAAAATTTCAAACCTAAAATATTTAGTTGATATTTACATTTTGTCGACAGAAAATTTCACACCTGAATTTTTTTTTTATGGATAAATTCTTGTTGAATGAAAGTTTCAAACCTGAAATCTTTAGTCGATAGTCAAATTCTTTTCGATACAAACTTTCAGACCTGAAAATTTTTGTCGATGGCTAAATTCTTGTCGAATAAAAGTTTCAAACAAAAAATCTGAAGTTGATAATAAAATTCTTTTCGAATAAAAGTTTCAAACCTAAAGTCTGTAGTCGATAGTAAAATTCTTTTCGAAAGAAAGTGTTACACCTAAAATCTTATATCGATGGATAAACTCTTATCAAAAGAAAGTTTCAGACCTAAAATCATATATCGATGAATATACTGAGAGTGATTCATCAAAAACTGACCAAATATTGATCCAACCGTGTTTTTTCTTTATTTTCTATTCTAGAAAACAGTTTTAATGGTATATTCTAGTATGATTTTTTGAAATATAATTATTATCTTTAAAAAAAAAAAACAGTAAAGTTAAATTTTATACAAAATTGCAAATAAAATAAATATTACATTTTTGATAATTTAGAGAGAGACAGAGGCAATACTTTCGAATATACTTTTATAACGATTAAGAAATAGTATTCAGAAGTATTGAAAATTTCAATACATCAAAAGAACATAAATGAAATGAAATGGTTGAATTAAAAAGTATCTCACATGTTTCCTTGTGCATCCTTATCCAGAATATGGTACTTGTAGCCATTAAATATTCTTCCTGTACTAGAATATTTCATGTATAGCTTTTTTCGGGTTTCGGATTTCTTCTCTTCCATGTTTCGATCCAAACAAAATTCACGCGAGGATAAACTTTCTTCTTGTTATAAATTCTGTTGAACTCTAACGAAAAATGAGATTACATACGGCGTTGTCTGTGGTGTTTCCCGAGAATTACTCTTTCTCAGCATTTCGGAAAAAAGAACGTTTGCGAGAAATATTTAAATTTGAAAAGATTTAAAAAGAAATTATTTAAAAACATATATATATATACAGGGTGGCCGATTTATCTGAAGACATCGAAATATCTCTAGAACTATGCACAGAATCAAAAAAGTTGTCCGATGAAAGTTGTTCGACACGAAGGGGGGCATCCAGTGATAATTAAATTTACCCCCTCCCCCAACCCCTGGAGGTGGAGTTGGGGCAAAAACAATAAAACTTAAATAGGAACCCCCAGTTTTTATTGCAGATTTGGATTTTCCGGAAAAAAGTACACCAATTTGACCTAGGAGCTATTGCATTTTGGTTCACAGGTGGCGCTGTAATCGATAAAAATCCAAATTTATCTGAAGATATTGAAATACCTCGAGAACTATGCACAGAATCAAAAAAGTTGTCGGATGAAAGTTGTTCGACACGAAGGGGGGCATCCAGGGGGCAAATAGGGACAATTTGATCCCTTTATGAAAATTTAATATTAAAAATTCTAATATTAGAATTTTTAATATTAGAATTTAGTAATATCAATTGTGAAAATTGTTATTCTGAATATGAAATTTTAATAATGTCCATTCGAAAAATTAAGATTATGAATAATTGATATTCTTCATATTAAAAATCAAAACTGATTACATAAAAATTGTGCATACAATATGGAAGCAATTTTATAAATAAGTTTTCTACCTTCAATAAAATTACATTTTAGGTTTTAAATTTATTATTTAATAAACAAAAAGAGGACATCACGCAATCCATTAAAAAACGCGTCATGTCCCTTCACTCAGCTCATTCATTCTCTCTCTGTATGTTTTTTCCGAAATGAGAATAAATAAGCTGAGCATTGACGGTCAAACCAGCTTCTATTAAACAAAAAGAAACTCTTACTTCATTTGGGGATTTCGTCGCCATCTACCGGACCCCGAGAGAGCTCACATGGTTTCATACATGTACATCGCTTGCATTTCGGCCATCACCGGCGCCGGTTCTGTTACATAACGCTAGAGGGCGACATAACTCGAAAATAAAGTAGCATATCATTTTATACATAAGTTGAGTCACACGTAACCAGTTCACCTACATTTTTCTCTACTTTCCTGAAGGGAAGTAAATGGATATCGCGACTTTCTAATCTCCATATTAAAATTTAGTATTCACGGTCTCTCAGTGTAAGACTGTTTTTGAAGTCCATTGTATTGGTAGTAATTCGGTCGGAGGTCACTTTGCTTTTAGAATAACAACTTTCCGTTTACGTGACTATTTTTTGTCTACCCTTCATTGCTTAAATCGAATTGCAAGTTAAAAATGAATCCTGCTACAGTTCCCGAAAAAATCGAAATGATTCTTATTTATGGTGAATGTAAGAGGAATATTGACGATGCTGTTGCGTAGTATGCTGAGCGTTTTCCAGATAATGCTCGCTCGCGTTCTTTTTTTTACAAAGTTGTGAATGCCTTTCACTCTGATGGCAGCGTACAAATGAAAAAAAGGAAGCGAAGATTAACAGTTACAGGAGAAGCTAACGAAGTAGCTGTACTAGCAGCTATTCACCAAAATCCACATGTAAGCACACGACAATTACATCGCGATTCCGGCATTTCCAGAGACACTATTCAAAGAATATTGCATCGTCATAAGTTTCACCCATATCACATTTCACTGCACCAGGAACTAGATGGCGATGATTTTCATAACCGCGTGGTGTTTTGTGAATGGGCATTTCAAAAAATGCAAACGAACCACAATTTCTTTGCTAATGTATTATTTTCAGATGAATCTACATTCACGAACCATGGTGGCGTCAATAGGCATAATATGCATTATTGGAGCGTAGAAAATCCCCATTGGTTACGACAAGTTAATCATCAACGTCCTTGGTCGGTGAACGCTTGGTGTGGAATCATAGGAAATAAACTCACTGTCCTTATTTCATTGAAGGTAATTTGAATGGAACAAAATATCGAGATTTCCTAGAACAAGAACTACCATTACTACTTGAGGATGTTGCTATGGACGTCCGACGGACAATGTGGTTTCAGCATGATGGTTGCCCAGCACATTTTTCAAGAGTAGCAAGGGAAATACTAGACCGTGATTACAATGGTAGATGGATTGGTAGAGGTGGCCCCATTAATTGGCCTGCGAGGTCACCTGATCTAACATCTCCGGATTTCTTCCTATGGGGTTACCTAAAAGGTGAGGTTTATGAACAAGTACCAACGACTCGTGAAAACATGGTGGAACGCATAAGAACTGCTTGCGCAGAAATTTCTGCAGATATGATTCTATCATGTATAAAGTCATTTGAAGAAAGAATAAATAAATGCATTGAAGTGGAAGGTCAACATTTCGAACACTTACTCTAGTAAGTGAACAGTGAGACAGTGAGAGGCAAGGGGACTCACGTAAAACAAGCACCCCAAAGGGAACAGAAAAATACTACGTCCACGTCGTTGTTCCTGGGTAACGCTAAATGTATTTTTTCCCGGCTTTGTTAGAATGAACGTATTCCATATCCGCTACGCGGGCGAAAATTGTCAATATTGGAGAATCCAAATCTGCAATAAAAACTGGGGGTTCCTATTTAAGTTTTATTGTTTTTGCCCCCACTCCACCCCCAGGGGATGGGGGAGGGGGTAAATTTCATTATTACTGGATGACCCCCTTCGTGTCGAACAACTTTCATCCGACAACTTTTTTGATTCTGTGCATAGTTCTCGAGGTATTTCAATGTCTTCGGATAAATTTGGATTTTTATCGATTACAGCGTCACCTGTGAACCAAAATGCAATAGCTCCTAGGTCAAATTAGTGTACTTTTTTCCGGAGAATCCAAATCTGCAATAAAAAATGGGGGTTCCTATTTAAGTTTTATTGTTTTTGCCCCCACTCCACCTCCAGGGGATGGGGGAGGGGGTAAATTTAATTATCACTGGATGCCCCCCTTCGTGTCGAACAACTTCCATCCGACAACTTTTTTGATTCTGTGCATAGTTCTCGAGATATTTTGATGTCTTCAGATAAATCGGCCACCCTGTATATATATATATATATATATATATATATATATATATATATATATATATATATATATATAATAAAGACTTGGACAAAATAATGAACGGTTCGAAATTATTCCAGAATTTGTAATATACAATCTTTTTTTCATATTATCCCCTTAATTCCAAAAAGGACATTTTCAGGGACATAATTTCAATTCACGATTACGGATGCGGATCGAAAAGCCGACAAATAAAAATACCGGCAGGTCGAAAAACCGACAGATTAAAATTGTTTATGCTAGGTACTTTAATTTTCGATTTTTGGACTGGGGGCTTTTCGACCCGCACCCAGGATTTCTTAATAACATCGAATTCGAAAAAATTTAAAAGAACATGTCCTATAATTATTTTCAATGTCCGTCTCTTCAATGGCGCGTTCTAGAATTGTCTACAATTTCAATTTATTTATAATTTTATACTAAATAAGTAAAAAATAGATTTTTTGCGTAATTGTTTTTAATATTCAACTTTTCTCCCGTATATTGATTTGAAAATGACTTAAAATTTATTACAATCGCGGACGCGACAGTTGTACTGAAAACTTACGTTAATGGATTTTGACATTTCATTGTGCAACGCAGATGGCGCCCAATAAGCAAAAAGAAATTTTTAAACATTAAAAAAAAATGCTTCTTGAATGCTTTTATGAAAAAAAGAGTTCTGAAAGAATTCTTTGTGAATGCTTAAAAATATAACGAATGTCCGCTACAGTTATTAAATTAAGACTTAGATAAGAATTCTTTTTTAAACAAATCTTTTAAATTTTTTACTTTGCAACATTTTTAATATTTAAGATCTTTTTAAAATTGTTTACACTTTCAAACTTACAAAAATTTCAAAATATAAGCAGCATTATTCATTATTTAAATTTTCGACATTTCAAATTTTTATGAATCAAAATTGTATTTTTGTACCTATATTTGAACTATAATTGTATCTATATTTGAACATTTGAATGCATTTTAGATTACTGGGAACTTACTAATACTTTTATACGCTCTAATCTACGTTTAACACATAAATTTGTTTTAAAAGAATTCTTATTCATTACTTCTTATATACTGTAAGTATAATTTCATGAGGACATTCGAGAATTCATAAAGTAATCCTTTTAAAAATCTGTGCTTATTGGCCGACGTAATCGGAACGTTGGTTGTTAGATAATCACATGAAAAATATAGCATATTTTAATAAGGAAACTGACATAAAAATTTATTATATTTTTGAGATCGCTAATCACCAATTTTAAATTAAAAATGGCGGATCCAACATGGCGTACAAGTATCTAAATTAGTCCTGGATTAAGATTACATTGTGTGTGGAGACATTACTAAGGTCATTCATCAACCCAAATTGAACTGAATAAAATGTCATTTGATTTTTCGACGAAAAAACCTTTTTAGCAATTTAAGAGGCGCTGGATTATGTCACATTATAAACTTTTGATTGATTATAATTTTAATAACTTAGTAAGACGTATATGTGCTCACAATAATAGTGTTAATATGTTTTCAAGACCCGCTAAAGCCTTTCGAGCTGAAAACTTTCCAACGACAAAAGTTGTAAGATATTTTTCTACATGCTGGCGTAACTCAAGTTTGAAATTTGGGTTATTTTGTAATTTCAATGGCTTTTAGGTACTTGTATTCGATGTAAGATCTTGATTTCTTGTAATAGGATATGGAATGATTGACCACAGGGAAGTATTCAGAAAGACAAAAAAATGGCCTTAATGTGTGATTGATGTCTGAATATAATTTCTGAAGTTTTCTTTATTCCGAATTATTTTAAATGTTGGTACATTAACATGTAAGTTATGAATTAACATATTCAAATAATTCAGTTACAATACTTTTCTCCTTCCATGTTGTTGGCAAGAAAACGAAGATTTAAGGATTTCATTTGGGGCCTGAAAGAAATTTTCAACATTTAACAGAGGAATAATTCTCATTATATTTGTACGTATTTTATTATAAAAAAATTATTTATACTCATCTGACAGGTAAGATGTTAACTTGGTATCATCGATATATACTGATAGTACCAATGAGTAACTGACTCTGCTACTCCATTCTACAAAACTAAATAAGAAATTCTTTTTGTATGGAATACATCTTAATTTGTTGGATATAATAGTGTATACATATTTTTTGTTTATTACCTTTTTAAAACCACAACGAACAAATTGTTCTTTCAAACTAGTATCAATTAGGAAAAGATATGTAACAGCGAACAGAAATTACGAAAAGAATGATACGATTATAAATTTTATAGTCCAACTTTAAACTCCAGGGGGAATTTAGATCCAGACAGCAGACTGGAATCACCTGCAAGAACTGAAATTCAATGCCGAATAAATTTGAGAAATCCGTAGATATTTTCAAGCTCAAGATATTTCAACGACAAAAGTTGTAAGATATTTTACCAGTCGCTGGCATAATTGAAGTTTGAAATTTTGGTAACGTTGCCATTTCATTGGCTTTAAGGTATTTGTACTGAGAAAAGGGTTATACGTAGTTATAAGAATAGTGTTAATACATTTCAGTATCAGTTCACCATTTCAAGCTACAAATTTTGCAACGAAAAGACTTTTCTAGAATTTTAAGAGACACTAGATTATCTCAGATTACAAATTTGTGATTAATTACAACTTTAATGACTTGTAGGTATTTTTATTGAAAAAAGACGTATATGTGGTCACAATAATAGTGTTTATATGTTTTCAAGACCCGCTAAAGCCTTTTGAGCTGAAAACTTTTCAATGACAAAAGTTGCATGATATTTTACCAGTCGCTAACGTAATTCAAGGTGGAAATTTTTATTGCGTTGCAATTTCAATGGCTTTCAGGTATTTGCATTAAAAATAAGACTGATACATAGTTAAAATATGTGGTACCATGTCTTTTCAACACACAGCATTACAACTAACGTCGTTTCATCACAACAATTAAACATACGACAGTTCAACACAAGACATTTCAACAAATGACCGTTTCATCACAATTTTTTAAACACAGAGACGTTTCATACAATTAAATTATGATTACATTATGTTAATTATTATTATAATCATTATTTCTTTTTTTATTATCAATATAAGTATAATTTAAATTCATATATTACGATAAAGGACAAACTAACATTAGATACATTATTTTTGCAACAGACAAAAGTCTACAAACTTTAAGTGAATGTGATACATGGTTATGTGATGGCACATTTATATCTGTTCCAATAATTTTTAAACAGCTATATACTATTCATGGAATCGCTCATAACAAACCACTACCATTGATTTATATCCTTGCTCCAAACAGCACAGAAAAAACCTACAAAAGTATTCTAAAACAAATCAATAAATGTCTGTATACAATGAGATACAATTATATCAGATTATGAACATTCTTTTTTAAATGCAGTAATGACAATTTTCCCTAAATCACAAATTCAAGGCTGTTTATTCCATTTCGGACAATGTATTTATCGACATATCAAACAATTAGGACTTTCACAACAGTATATACATGATGAAGAATTTAATATACATATACGGATGTTCATTGCCCTAGCTTTCATGCCAGTTGAACATATAATCGAGTCTTTCGATTTACTGATATCATCAGACTATTTTAAAGAAATAGATGAAAATATGGAGAAATTCTTGAAATATTTCACTGATACATGGATTGGGAAGGAAATGCGAAATGGAGTTCGCATGTATCCTAAATTTGCAATAGATTTTTGGAATTGCTATAATGAACTACGCACCTCGAACAAACAATGCCGTTGAAGGTACAATAGCTTTATATTTATTTATGTACTGATTTATTAATTATTTTATTTATTTTCTTATATATTTTTATTATTAAATATTACAAATAATGACAGTCTTAAAATAATACATACTATATTTATAATATAAATAACATTATTTAATTTATATAATATTCAATTTATTAATTTAAATATTAAATATTTCTTATTATTGAAGGATGGCATCACGCATTTCACTCTAGAATACAATCTGCACATAATAGATTATAGCAACAACGTCTAGTAACAACATAATACAATTGCAACATGTAATATATCTATAACAGCAAAATACAATAAATTAGGTTTTTATAATATACATTTTTCCTAATAATACAAAATAAATCATACACCCGACACACTAGTATACAAACAATTGTACGCGATACTCAAATATAATATGACACCAATGAGAACCATGAAGCATATTGGATTCAGAAAATGAGCATTAAGGTCTATTGTAATAAATTTTTATAACCTGTGTAAGAAAAATGTAATTTATCAATAAAACTATTATTTAAAAAAAAAACGCAACTATGGGGAAATTCATAAATGCTATAATATAAGAAGCGATCAAGTAATTACAGATACAATTTTGGAGCAACATTGTGCAGGTATCAATATTTCAGAAAATAAAAAGAAGAAGTACAGAGACTATGTTGCTCGCATAAAAAACATAGTATCTACATTCAATAACAATATTGCTAAATTTCATTTTTTGCGAGGAATAGCACACAACATCAAGTTGTCATTACATATTTTTTAGATTTTAAGTGACGCTAGTGTATCTTAAAGTTGAATAGAATTTTGGTTTATTATACTTCACCTGAATGTGTAATAAATAAAAACAACTTCTAAACCTGCTGCTCATATACACTTTCCGTAGACCTTTGGCAGCTGACAACTGGGATCGGATCAGACTGCGATGTTATTTTCCAGCATCAAACGATGACATTCATCAAATTTTACAGCTTCCAGACAAGCTGCAAAGAAATGAACCCACCAAGAATCACTTTTCTTTAATTTACGAAAATAGCCCTAATTTTGATTACATGCAATAATATTGCATCGTTATATAATTAATTGCAGATAAATAATAAATTTCTAAACCTAACCTGACTGTTGAAAATTGCAGCTGAAAACACCATACATCGTTATCGGGAACGTCATCTTCGTCGTCTTCACACTCCCGTCTCGTCCGGACACAGCATATTCACCTCAGGGCGGCTGTTTACATACTCCACCCCACTCCACCCCTCCACCCTTGCGAGATTGTCACACACGTACACACTCGCGCATCTCAACTGTGTGCTATCCCCTGTGCCCCAACATTTTCGGACACACGCATAATTACATGTCACTGTGTGCGAATAGCATAAAATGAAAAATTATGAATGAACGCCTCGAACCTAGCACCATCTTGCGTTGGAGGTAACAAATATTTCGAAATTGAATGCTCCATGAACCAAAATGTACTAGAGGGGCTAGCGACTTTTGATTTCGTCCCAGCTTATTTGTTTCTGCGAGAGCAACGTGGTGGTCGAAAAGTGACTGCCGGAATTATCGATTGAATTCGAAATGCTTACCTGAAAGCCGCTTGAAAAAAGATTCGAATTTCGAATTAATAAGAGTAAATAAAAAGTAAATTAGTTGTGAAGGGAACACCATTTTATACACCATTTTTTCGAACCAGAATCCTGACTATCTTTTCACTTTATTCCATCGAAGACTTGAATCTCAGCTAAGATCAACCAGAGTCACGTCAGAATCGTTAATAGTGCCTTATGCAAGAACGGCCAAATTCCAAATTTCTTTTTTAATTATGGCATCGAGACTCTGGACTAGACTCCCAGCGGAAATAAAAAATGCCGAAAACGTCCTCAGGTTCAAGCTCCTTCTTCACGAACACTTTCATTCTTTCGAAAATATCAATTATGAGAGATCCTACCTTCAAATCCTATCATAAATTACATTAAAACATTACTCATCAGACGGAAGTTTAATACTTTATCTTTCATATTCTGACTATTTTCTTCATCATTCGCATATTTTCACAGCCACTTATTACTTATTTTTAGTTGGACTTATTGTTATTATTAATATTACTTTACGTTATTAAATGTTAATCGTAAACTTAATATTAATTCGTGAAAAATCTACTTCTTATTGTAAATAAATAAATATTTGTAAGAAAATGTATGTAGCCTAAAGGTAACGCAGCGTTATGTTGCTACCAAGGTTTAATAAATTTATTCATATTCATATTCATACTTGAAAAACAAAGTAGATTTGTTAACAGAATTAAAGACTTAGCGAAATATTTCATAAATTTTTCATTAATTTCATTAATTACGGGAATGTCAATTTTGCAAATGTCACACAATTGCAATTCATGAAAGCTTGTGAATTGTCGATTGAATATAAACAATACCAAGTCTCAGTAAACTAAATGCAGGCATTTTTCGCTAATTGTTTTAAAAATAAACAAAACATTCTACTGAATGAACTTTTAGCTCATAACTTCAAGAATATGCAAAATTAGCATAGTAAACTACAGAAGGAGAATTTTTCGATTTTAGCAAAATGCCGTCAAAACACAAACCCCAGACGGATTAATACCGTATTTATGATGAATGAATTTTTGTTTCTTAATTTTAAGAATAAGCAAAATTCGCACAAGAAAATACAGGAGACGTATTTTTCATTTTTTGCCATTTGTTCTAAAAATAAACAATTCGACCCAAATATAAATTAAATGCGTGTATCGTTTTTCGAACGAATGAATTTTTGTTCCCTAATTTTAAGAATATGCAAAATTAGGTACAGGAAAATGAAGGAGACGTATTTGCGAGTATCACTTTGTTGATGAATGAATTTTTGTTTCCTCATTTCAAGAATATGCAAAATGAGCACAGTAAAACGCAGGAGGCGAATTGTTAGATTATTAGGAAACGTCAAGATAAATTAAATGCGTGTATTCTTTATCTAATGAGTGAATTTTTGTTCCCTAATTTTAAGAACATGCAAAATTAGCGCACAAAAAAAGCCTCGGCTTTCAGGTTAGTAATTTCGAATTCGATCGAAATTACTGGCAATTACGTTTTAAATGCTATGGTTTTGTTCAAATTATATGCAAAGAATGTATCAAATTAATTTTGTCAGGTTCAAAGCGGAGGCTATAATTAAATAATTCAACAATTCGTCAAATGACTCGAGAGGAACTACATTTCAAAACGTAACCAATTTACAAGCTTAGTGAGCCTTTAGGAATTCAAATTAAAAGATAGGTACCATTTGATTTTATAAATAATCATTCTGGCATGTTCTTAGACCTCAATTCCAATGAGTAATAATTTTTGACATTTCTAATACAGTCCACACAGTAATTGGCAGACAATCCGCCTTGCGTGCTCTGCATCTTCTATAGATGCCGTAATTTTATTTCGTTTAAAAATTATAAACGAATTAACTCCAAATAACGCTTCCAAAAAATACGTAAAAAAAAAAATTTTAGTAATGTTTCACATTCTCAGAATTGGCATTCCGCTAATTATTTATTTTTATTAAATATTTGCTTTGTGTTTCAAAGAATTAAAATTCTTTTTCTTCAACGTTTATTTAGTTTTCACTGAGGAAAGGAAACGATGAAAAGGTTTTATTATATCGTGATTAAATTTTGAGTATGTTAGCTTTTTTACAATAAGATGTATTTATGAATTAAACAAATTCGTGTTAGTTCTTTTCCATTTTTTATTTTGCGTTTTTGCTTTTATGCTGTAATGATGCAAATTCGAACTGCACCAATATTCGTGAATTCGTCCAAATGAATTTATAGGAACCCCAGAATCGCCTTCAAGTCAGTTAATCTCCAAAATCAAATGACATTTGGTATTATCTTGGCCCGATTTAATATTAAAATAATCAAAGAAAAAGAAAATAATGATACAAAAAAATAGAAACATGTGATATTCATAAAATTACAACATTTGGGCTATTTACGGTCACTGAAAAATATAATATAATATATTTAACGCCACAAACATCGCACATGCTATCATACTTAATCCGGAACACTACACATTTATTCATTCGTTCATAATTTATCACACCAACTAAACATTCATTATTAATACTCCAAATAAATTGAGTACCTTGATTCTCGTCACAAACACTAGCACTCTTTCCATTTCACTTTTCAAAACCAAACCTTTTGCTTTCAAAATTCCAATTCCATCATGGCGAGAGTCGGACACTGACGATTACAAAATGGCGTCGGATGATAAATGGCAATGCCATACCACTATTTGCTTCGTTCATACAGCATCAGGGCCTCAATGGGATGGCAGATTTTCAATGAAAAAAGAGAAGCAAGATAACGGATGTGAGATCTTGCCTTATTCAAAAAGAACACGTTTTCGAAAGGGAGAACGAGGTTTACTCACCTTCCGTTTTGCCGGGGAGGCAATACGCTTTATTGGTCCCGCACAAGGTGCTCCTCGGTGACGTGTGTATTTATTAATTTTGAGCTGCTTTACGAAGATATGTCCAATATCCCAACTCGTAGTGTGAAGAGAATCCGGTGTCCTCTCGACCTTTTCCATAGGCGGGTCTGGCGAAGAAGGAACAACTGAGCAACCGATTAAAGATCCGAACTTACCAGAAGCAGACGATGGATTGTTTTTTCCTACGTTTCCGCTTGTTCGTACTTTTATTTTGACACACACACACACACACGCACGCACGCACGCACGCACGCACACACAGCTAGGGTAAGGAACCCCGATTAATAAACCAAATATGGCAGAACAGCGGCAGAAAGAAGTTTACGGTGCAGGGGTCGGATCCCCAGTACCGGCGTCGGGAACGAGTGCGCAAGCGGGCTCTCCGGCGTCGATATCAGGCAAACGCAGTGCTGCAGGGGTTGGTCACTCGGCCCCTGTAGCATCAGATGTTACAAGTGACAGCATGGTGATGGAAACCGGAGTGGGCTGTCTGGCGGCCTTCTTCCAGAAGGTTTCCAGCAGCATATCGGTGGACCCACCAGCAGGGGAGGACCCAGAGGCCGCAAAATTCCGGGTCCTGGAGGAGAGAATTAAGGGCCTTGTGGACTTCATTCTTGACAAAAAGAATCTCCACAAGGAGCTTAAGGATATGGCGAGAGCTACCTTAAAGGCAACCAGGGATTATGCCGAGGTGAGGCATAACCTATGGCCTTCGAAAACGGCGTGCGACTGCAAAGATGGGGCGAGCCAGACCTCCCCTCTCTTTCGCAGGCCCCGTAAAGAAGAGTACACGGGGAGAAGAGAGCCTTCGCCGATAACAACGCCGGCGAAGAAAAAGTTGAGAAAGGGGGCAGAGGACAAGGACCTTTCCTCCTCACCCGTAAAAAATCGCCAACAGCAAGCCCGAACGCACGACAAGGCCTGGGCAACGGTGGTGAAAAGGGGAAGGAAAGATGGGAAAAAAGCGACAAAACAGAATGTCGGCGTGCGACCCAATCAAGAGCATAAAACTGGGCCGAGACAACACCGTCCTGATGCTATCAAGATCAAAGCGACAGGAGGAGTCTCGTACGTCGACATCCTACGAAAGGTGAAAACTGCACCCGGACTCAAGAAATTGGGCGAAAGGGTAACGAGGATTCGGCGCACGAAGGCAGGAGACCTCCTCCTGGAATTGGGCAAGGACGGAGTACCAACGGAGGAGCTCCGATCCGAGGCCGCGTCTCTCCTAAACGGGTCAGCTCTCATCCAGATGTTGACCCAAATAGAAGGCATAAAGATCACGGACCTGGACGAGGCCACAACCACGAACGACGTGGCACTCGCACTCGCCTCGGCCACCGGTCTGGAAAGTGTGACCCCAGAGTCCATCAAACTTAGGGGCGCGTACTGCGGCACTCAGGCGGCCATAGTCAGACTCCCCGCCACAGTAGCAGAGAAGCTACTAGAGACGGGACGGCTGAGAGTTGGTTGGGTGATCTGCAGAGTACGGCTCCTAGAAATACCTCTTCGGTGTTACAGATGCCATGAGATCGGGCATATGGCAACGAACTGCAAGAGCTCAGTCGACCGGTCAGCTCAGTGCTTCCGATGTGGTAAAGAGGGCCACAAAATAGTGGACTGTGCGGCTAAACATCAGCCTGCACAAGAGGACGAAGTACCGAACAACAATGGCTAAGGTGCTCCAGCTTAACCTCAACCACTGTGCCGTGGCCCAGAATCTGCTCTTCCAGCTGGTCAGAGAGGAAAAGGCCGATATTGCCATCATTAGTGAGCAGTACAGGGACCTAGAGGATTCAAAGTGGGTAAGGGACACTACCAGCAAAGCGGCCATCTGGGTCTGTGGAAATTTTCACATATCCAACAGGATGGTCACCCCCTTACCGAAATTCACATGGGTGGAGGTGGCTGGTATAAGATTATACAGCTGCTACCTTCCACCCAGCGACACCTACGAAGAATTTCTAGGGTCCCTGGACGACATTGTTGAAAGTGCTAAGTCCTCCCGACTACCCGTAGTAATCGGGGGAGATTTTAACGCTTGGTCAATAGAGTGGGGCAGCGCGAAGACTAACCAACGCGGCCGCGCCCTACTCGAGGCCGTTGCCACGCTGGAGCTCGAGATCGCTAACGTCGGAGCCAAGCCAACCTACACCAAAGGCGATAAGGCATCCGTGGTTGATATTACCTTCATCGACCCTAAATTGATGAGGAAGGGTCACGAATGGAAAGTTAGCGACCGATACACGGGCAGCGACCATCATGCTGTGGTGTTTCAACTCCAGCTAACCAAAAGGCCAGCGCGGAATAGCAGAGAAGGGGAAAAAGAGAGATGGGCACCGGCTACATTAGATCCTGAGATGTTTATCTGCTCACTCGAGAATACAGTGTTGGAGGGAACATCGGAAGAAAGGGCTCAAAGCCTCTCTCAGGCCATATCATCAGCTTGCGATGTCTCAATGGCCGCAAAATCAAATCCTCGCGGCAGACCGCCAGTATACTGGTGGAACGAGGACATCGCAACTATCCGGCGAGAGTGCCTTAGAGCCAGGAGACTGCACCAGAGAGCTCTTCATAAACCGCAGTACCAACAACTAACGGCGGCCTACGAAGAAAAGAGGAAGAAGCTTAAAGCTGCCATTAAGATCGCGAAAAAAAGTGCTGGCAATAATTCTGCGAGGAGGTAGACCGGGACCCTTGAGGCCGTCCGTATAAAACGGTCATGAGGAAAATCAAGCCCGAGGGAATGAATGGTCCATCTTGCCCACACTTCCTCCACAGAGTAATCCACCATCTGTTCCCAGAACAACAGGAACGATCCACTGGTACTGGTCTGCTGGCAGAACCTGGTGCAGTCGAGCCACCAGCCGTCACTGAAACCGAATTGAGGATGGCTGCTAAGAGGATATCTGCACGCAAAGCTCCGGGAATAGATGGAATCCCGGGTATGGCGGTTAAGAGCGCAGCGCTGGATGTCCCAGGTATCTTCCTGGAAACATTTACCGCATGTCTAAAAGATGGATACTTCCCGGTGCAATGGAAGCAACAAAGGTTGGTACTGCTGTACAAGGGTTCTAAACCCTTGGACGAACCATCTGCACGCCGACCACTTTGTATGCTGGACATTCTCGGGAAGCTGTACGAGCGGATAATATGTGCCAGGCTCGAAGCAGCCATCGATAAAGTCGGAGGTCTTTCCGACAATCAGTTCGGCTTCAGGAAGGGTCGCTCAACCATTGATGCAGTCGACCGGGTGAAGACGTTGGCCACTAACGCCATCAGTGGCAGTCGGAATACCAAGCGAATGTATGCCATCATCACGCTTGATATCAAGAACGCCTAACTCGGCCCGATGGGATTGCATCATGCTAGCCTTAGAAGAACTCAAGGTACCAATTTACCTTACAAGGGTCATCTCTAGCTACCTGTCAGCCCGGACACCGATGACGGCAGGCGCTCCCACAACATCACAGGAGGCGTGCCGCAGGGTTCGGTCCTAGGTCCCTTGCTCTGGAACGTCATGTATGACGGATTGTTCAAACAATCACTTCCAGAAGAGGTGACTATGGTAGCCTATGCCGACGACGTTGCACTTATCGTCGTCACAAAAACCATAGAGGAGGTCCAATACCTCGGAGATGACGCTATTAAGGTGGTAGCTAGCTGGTTGAGAAACCACGGACTCTGCCTGGCGGCTGAGAAAACGGAGGCGGTGCTCATCTCTCGTACTAAGAAGAGAATGTACGCTACCTTCACGGTCGAGGATAAGGGGATCAGAACGAAAGACACCATTAAATACCTTGGTGTTATGCTCGACGCGCGATTGTCGTTCAAAGACCATCTGCAGTATGCAGGCACAAAAGCGCTAAAAGTGGCTCGCGTGCTGGGGTATATTATGCCCAATATAGGGGGACCAAAACAATACCGTCGATCCCTCCTTGCTTCAGTGGTGAGCTCTGTAATTCTTTACGGAGCCCCCTTCTGGGCGAACGCCATTGCAAGCAAGAAAAGCTATGGAGCCACTTGCCGACGGACAGTAGCGCTAAGAGTGGCCCGAGCGTATCGTACCGTGTCCGACATTGCCCTCTCAGTAATCTCGGGATTCCCCCCCCCCTTAGATCTAATGGCAGCTGAGAGGGCTGAAAAGTACCGTGAAGTTAGGAGTGTAGGCCAAGAATTGGCAAATGTCTCGGGAGGCCAAAGCAAATGGTCCGAAAGACTACTTGCCGAGTGGCAGCAACGATGGGACTCAGCAGCCAAAGGGCGCTGGACCCACCGTCTCATCCCGAATGTGGCGAAGTGGACAGGCAGAGACCACGGATTCGTCACATTCCATCTGACCCAGGTACTTACTGGGCACGGCTGTTTCCGCAGCTACCTCCATCGAATCCGCGTGTACGAAAACGCGGAGTGCCCGGTGTGCCCTGGCGTGGACGAGGATGTGGAACACGCCATCTTCCACTGTCCACGGTTCGCAGAGGAGCGGAAACCGCTGCACAAATTTGGAGAAAACCCAATAACACCCGAGCGATTGGGTAGGGTTTTGCTTCTCTCACAGGAAGGATGGGACGCAGTGGTCCAACTCGCCACGTCCATCGTGGAGCAGCTGAGTGCTATCCGCAAAAACGAGGAGGGACGGATAGAAATACCATCACCTATCCGTCATGCGCCATGATATCGGTGAAGAGCCTCTCGGGGCTTAGGCTGCCTTCCTGGAAGTAATGCCTTAAGGCGGTTCCCGGGAATGGACAAAACAGCCTTATGCGGCGGTGGTTTTAGCGGATGAGAGCTCCGCACTTCTGCTGGCACCGGCCGGCAGAGAAGGCTGGTAGAGCTTTCCACCGACGCGCCGGAAAAAAAAAAAAAAAAAAAACACACACACACACACACGCGCGCGCGCGCGCGCACACGCACACACGCACACACACACACACACACATACACGCACGCACGCACAGACACACACACTACAACGCCACGCTCCCTGCATTTCTATCACTAATTTAACTAACTGGAAATGCGCAAATTTATGCGTCGGTAACATCATACTCGCTACTCGCTACATATACATAATAAATACTACAACTAATATATGATCTTTTTATTCCTTATAATATCATTTTTATCTGTATTGTTTTTATTTGTTTTCGTATAATTTTGTTATTAATACGATTTTTTGCAATATTTTATTCCTTTGGATCGTTTTGAATTCGTAGGTTATCTTTTAATGTAAGATTTAACCAAATTCACTGTCTCTTATTAATTCGAAATTCGAATCTTTTTTGACGCGCAACTCGTCAATGATACTCATTTTCTTCGATTTCATTCGAAGAAATTCGACTCGTTCGAATTCCTCCGCGATAATCAAGATTTTAATCTTGAATAATTAAAAAACTCTACTTTCACGGAAATGTTGTCTCAGGAAACAGTTGTTCCAAATTAACTAGAGAATCTACGGTTAACGGCTCGGAAGGGGTTGGCCGATTACCCTGTATAATAATAATTTATTTCCATATATGGCGATACAAATCCCGAAGGAAATGGAGAGCTGAAGTCGCATACAAAGATAACTAACTTAACCCATTAACCAGTATTCAGATTAACCCATTCAGACTAGTATTTTGTATCAAAATCGAAGTTAACAAAAAATTGAGAGGTACATATCCTACTATTTTCGAGGTCGCTCTTCAAGATTCCGAGTTCAAAATTGAGTTTCGGCCATTAGGAATTCCAAAATGGCGCCTAATTTGAAAAAAACGTCAAAAAAATTGGGAAATATTTATTCTTACCAATTTTTTTCGAGCCCTTAGAATATTGGGATTCCATTGAAACTCTCAATAAAGGTGAATAAAATACTTAAATTTTAAGAAAAAATTTTACTTTTATGCACTTCATCCTTCTAACGACCTCAAAATGGCCGCAACAATGAAAATTTCTTTGAAATTTTCTGGACGTTCTAACTCAAAACTGCGAGCTTTATTTAAAAAATGATAACAATGAAAAGGTCTTAGAATTTACCCAGAAATATCACGGAATTCACGAGAAAATACTCTAAATTTTTTTCAGAATTTTTCGAAAATAAATTACAATTTTGAAAAAATTCATTACAAAAATGTAAAAAAATTCCGTGATATTTCTAGATGAATTCTGAGAACTTTTCATTCTTACTTTGAATTCGATCCCCTAAAATGTTACAGCAAAATACTAAGGCAGGCAAATAGAAAAATACATTATTACAAATTTAATCCCGCGTTACAGTATATCATCGTTATATCATCAGTCGTCTAGGGATGTTTCGCGAGTGGAAGACACATAATTCATAAAGAAATATAGGCCGCGAAGAGAGTACATAGAATTGTCACTTAAACAAGTTTCGAGCTCAAACCCTCGATTTGCCTCGTGGTTGCTCAAAGGAATCAATCCAAGCAGAGAAAGTCGTCTCTCTTTCAATGGATTACAATATAAAAGCGCGTGAATTAGTGTGTCTTCACTCCTTCCACATAGAGGGCAATATCTAGACGGATAGAAGCGGAGGACATCGCGACCAATGTACACTCGGTTAGAATGGCAGTTCGCAAGTCTTACATTTATTTTAACCCTATAAAATAAAAGTTGAGCCCTAGGCGGAAAAGTCGCATAAAAACCTCCCGATAGTGATCTCTCCAAAGGAAGGATCAGCGAAGATGATTGGTTACACCTACTCATGTCCTCACTCCGAAGCCTGAACTCTAGCGTATTTAATATTTCTCGAAACTTTGCAGCCTACAGGTCGGGGTAAAGGTTAAGCCACAACTCGGAAGGGACAGCCACGGAAAACAAAAATTTGGCTTGGAAGACCCAGTTGTACCCGACTTCCGTAACATCACCCGCCGACAAATGTAACAGCCTCAGAAAGCAGATTCTGGGAAGTCTATCTTGCGGCATTGATATTAATTTAATAATTCACTTTAAAGTAGCAGGAGCAATATTATATGTCAGAGGGAGGACTCCCAGTTCAGCCCTCAATGCATAGAAGAGCTAATAGGCGTTTATAGAATGAAAGTTGGGTGTTCTCTAATTCGTCTGAATAGCGCAGTGACCACATAGGTGCCAGGTACATGAGGATAGAACAAACCATTGCTTTGTACAAAGTTTGAAAAGCAGACCACGAGTCAACACCATCTGATGACAGTATCACAAGATACCTGTGCCGAAACCGGATTGCTCCTCAGGCATCAGGTTGTGCGCATTAGCCCATGTGATTAGTCTGTCATAAAGGAGCTGGGTAAAAATGTTGGTACAAACATTGACCATCGGTAACCCTCTATAGTTAAAAGGATCAGCAGGATCTCGTTTCTTAAACATTATCGACATAAATACCCGTGACCATCCCCGTGGGACCTCTTCAGCAGATAAAACCTTGTTAAAAATACTTAATAGATATTGCCGCCATCCATCATTTAATAATTTATAAAATTCGGCAGAAATTCCATCCTCTCCGGGAGCCTTACTGTCTTTCAACCTTGACAAAGAGGTGGTTAGTTCTTCTAAAGAAAATGGGACATCAAGAGATTGATCAAATATTCCAGAGAAAAGAACATTTGAAGTCATCCGTGGGGATAGACATTACATAAAAAGTTTGACCACTTATCAAGCTCTATACAGTTTGCACGGCGAGAAGATACTCTGCAACGGGACACGGCGCGTTCCAAAACTCAGCAGAGCATCGAACATTTGCAAAAGTATTGCTAACGAAAATGCACTGCTGTGCCTTCTTATGTTTTATTAATTCACGGTAGTGTTTCTAGCGGACAAAAATTCACTACGTTCCGTTTCCCCATAGATCGTAGGTGAGAAATAGCCCTACTGACGCATTTATGCGCACTTTCACACTGCTTATTGTACCAAGGATGTTTTTTACGTACCGATCTATTAGGCTGGGAGGAACGAGACATTCTGGCCACAAGTGCAGCATCTCTAATAGCGACACAAAGGAAGGAATACATGTCGTTAGTCGAAAATTCAGGAAGATTATGCAGGCCAGGAGCTTGGCGCAAGGAGTCAATATACTGCGAAGCGCCATCAGGAGGAAATCGTTGTCTATTCGAGATAAGACTATTTCCTGATAGCGGTAAAATATCCAGATTCTCCCTGTGCCGAGCGTCTAGTTGCAATATCGCCGGAGTATGATATGAGCCATACAACTGTGCAGATACCTTGATATCATAGATTAGATGGGTCATGAATGCGAAACCAGACTAGATCTACACAATTGAAAACTCCCGTACCAAAGAATGTGAAGTGCGCGGAAGTATCTTGGGGCGAACGACCATTTAATAAAATAAAACCGTTATAAGACAGAAATTCTAAAAGCGCAACGCCCCACGTGTTTAACATTAGGTCATGAGAAACACGATCGGCAGTTAAAACACATCCATCAAGAATGTCTGGGCCGACCTGGGCTCCATTACCGACTCGCGCATTAAAATCACCGCGCAACACAACCGAATGATTTAGATACACAATCATGGTCGAGTCCAGAAATTCCTGACGTTCTGCTAAATCACGACACATATCGGCAGATGGTCTGAAATATACGGTACATATAATTACGGTACATATAAAATTAAGTTAATTAAATCGCAGACTACTTTAATTGCAAGTAAAGTTGAAGAGTTTTTGATGACCTATGGATGTAATTTAGAATCAGCAACAGCAACAATACCACCGCTAGGCCTTCCAGGACGGTTATCTTTTGAAGCTGGGGACCACGCAGCAAAATAGTCTATCAATGTCGACGGAAGAACTTCTGGTCTAGGAGCGATCAGTCAAGTCTCTAAGAAGCATTCTACAGCCAAAGGGTCATTCAAATGTAACTGAGTAATATTGTTTGAACCATGGGAATTCCAGAGCAATATGTTTGTTCGAACCGGTCTATCAGTTGCCTCAGATAAAAAAGCGATAGACGAAATAGGTTGCTCACTCTTAGAGGCGGTTCGCGTTTTTTTTACGGTAGCATCGAAGTAGAATTCATTTGCCCTTGCATCGCAGATCTATTCGTGAAATCCGTGGCGGTGTTGATCGGCGGAAACTTGTCAAATAGTGAGTGCCAACTGAACCACTGACCATTAATGCAGTATTTTAGGTAAACCATTTTAATGGTAGAACCCGCTTCGCGTGCTTTACTCACATTGGATACAGCAATTTTTATCACATGCTGAGTTAGATCACCATAATTGGAGATTTTTGAGCCCCTGAGTACTTCCGCTTTAGTAGAGAGTATCTTATGTTTGTCTTCTGCGTCTTTAAATTTGACTAAGATACCTGCGTTTCTTTGACCGAGAGAGTGCGCCTCCTTAATTGCATCTCTCAGTGCAAATCTGGTGGCAAAGAAGTCGATAACTTCTTTCAAGAGACCGGTAGATGGAAAGGACAATTAGAGCCCTCTGACAAGGAGATGTTGTCAACTGCCCCCCGCGGATCTTGCTGGGACTGAAATATGTTTTTCTATATCAAAATC
Organism: Trichopria drosophilae; assembly: GCA_030407085.1. Classification (NCBI taxonomy): domain Eukaryota; kingdom Metazoa; phylum Arthropoda; class Insecta; order Hymenoptera; family Diapriidae; genus Trichopria; species Trichopria drosophilae. Next base: position 120,962,786 of record CM059582.1, on the reverse strand, counting down.
CATTAGACACGTATATATTTTTTTTTCTAATGGGCATTTGTTTACGAGTTATTAGCAATAAACAAATTATTTTAACAATTTCATAAGTCACAGTGAAAATTCGTCAAATCAAGCTGAAAGTTGTTACTCGGGAGGTTTTTGGGGTCGCTGATTACGAATGTGTGATCAAAAAAGCAAAATTCAAAATGGCGGATCCAAAATGGCTTCCAAAAGTTTTGAAAAATCATTTAATTCGATTGACGTTTGTTACTCGGGTGTTTTTGAGGTCGCTGATTATGAACCTAGGATCAAAAGTACAAAATTCAAAATGGCAGATCCAAAATGGCTGCCAAAAGATTTGAAAAGTTATTAAATTCGATTGAAATTTGTGACTCGTGGATTTTTGAGGTCTCTGATTACGAATCCAAAGTAAAAAATGCAAAATTCAAAATGGCGGATCCAAAATGGCTGCCAAAAGTTTTGAAAAGTTATTTCATTCGATTGAAACGTGTTACCTGAAAGTTCTTGAGGGCGGTAAATGTATGCATATTAAAAAAATACAACATTAAGGATGGTAGAAATTAAACTTTAATCGTTTTGTTTTTATTAAGCATTTTATTCAAACAAGTCTTTTATTAATAACTTAAAATACAGACTAGAAAAATCCGACTTAAGTTTTATTTGTTACACTGTTATAGATTAGTAATAAATAATTTATGTTTAATAATTATTATAATAATAAAATTATCGTTTGTCGAAATTTAATACAATGTATGTTTAAACGACATATTATGAATTACTCGCCGTGCATTTATCAGGATGAAAGTTATCGTAAAAGCATGTGAAGCAAATGTACTCACGGCACCAAGAGCATTTTAAAAAAGTTTGCTTATTATTAGTACATTTGCATTTATTTTTTCTTATACTTTCAGGAAAGCAAACTTGATTTACATTTAAGAATACGTTCGTGGATTCAATTAATTTTGACGCAAACCAAGCATACTGTAGCATATCGTTAAAAATAGGAGCCGACAATTGGTTATGTATTAGTGTGAATTTTTATAGAGTCTTCTCTTGTATTTAGTTGACTATTTTCCATGATAACGTTTACGCAGTTTTTTATTCGTTTCACAAAATTTTTAATTTGGCGATAAAAGTACACATCGCAAGGCTGACAAAATGGTGTACATCCTCCTGGAATAATTTTCCCGCAACCGCTTTTTTAATTGTAAGTAGGCGAGTACATAGAGAAAGATATTACAAAACAAACTAGAAGTTATATAGCTTCCGAAATAACACATACATAAAAAAACAGATGCAGCACATCTTCACGATAAAGCAAGATTTTTACCGACATTTTGAATATTGCTGTTTCATCCTGATAAATGCACGGCGAGTAGTTCATAATATGTCGTTAAACATGCATTGTATTAAATTTCGACAAACCATAATTTTATTATTATAATAATTATTAAACATAAATTATTTATTACTAATCTATAACAGTGTAACAAATAAAACTTAAGTCGGATTTTTCTAGTCTGTATTTTAAGTTATTAATAAAAGACTTGTTTGAATAAAATGCTTAATAAAAACAAAACGATTAAAGTTTAATTTCTACCATCCTTAATGTTGTTTCAATCGAATTTAATAACTTTTCAAATCTTTTGGCAGCCATTTTGGATCCGCCATTTTGAATTTTGTACTTTTGATCGTAGGTTCATAATCAGCGACCTCAAAAATACCCGAGTAACAAACGTCAATCGAATTAAATAATTTTTCAAAACTTTTGGAAGCCATTTTGGATCCGCCATTTTGAATTTTGCTTTTTTGATCACACATTCGTAATCAGCGACCCCAAAAACCCCCGAGTAACAACTTTCAGCTTGATTTGACGAATTTTCACTGTGACTTATGAAATTGTTAAAATAATTTGTTTATTGCTAATAACTCGTAAACAAATGCCCATTAGAAAAAAAAAATATATACGTGTCTAATGGATTTTGATATAGAAAAACATATTTTAGTCCCAGCAAGATCTGCGGGGGGCAATTGACAACATTTCTTTGTGAGTACATTACATTGCTTTTTCGCTTTCTCTAACCTGTCCACTACGGCAGACATAGAATTCAACCTAGCTTCATGAGCTGAAGATTTTTCATCACGACGAGTATTTTCCTCAGCAGATTCTTTCTTAAAGTCCTCTAAGTCGTCTCGCATTGAAGCGATGTCAGAAATAGCGGTGTCCAGTTTTTTATTGATCTCACATTATTCGGATTTTATTTCAGATTTTGTTGAATCTATTTTATTGAAGAGTTCATTTCTGAACGAGTCCATTTTGATGAGGAGCAAAGAGAATTTATCATCGTCACCATCTTCTACTTGATTCTTCTATCAAAAGTGTAGTTTTACTATATCGCAAAATACTTTGTGATCATGGTTATGGAATCGAGAAGATGTAAGAAAGGAATATATTGAAGTAATCATGGAAAATATTATAAAACTCGGTAATCATAATGAGAATAAACTTGTGCAAATACGAGAGAAAATTAAAAGCAACTTTCTGCCGGCATATTCACACAAGTTGAAATCTGTGTCCAATATAAGACCTCGATTTATAAAGTACCAACAAGTTTTAAACAATGACTTTAATATCACATTTACCACCAATGAATCACATGCAAATGAAACGTTAGTTGGTACCTAGTCGTCCACCTCCAAATCTTGTATCGTAACAAGTTGTCCGAGAGTTTCGTATGATGAAGCATCGGAGAACACTAAAAGAAGGCGCGTACAAGAAATTCGTGCAACGTTTCCTGCAGAACAATTAAAAAGAGCTTCAAAAATAGACAATCTACAGGACGATCTACAGATTTCAGATGATAATGTCATAAGTAATGAAGAAACGGAGGATTTTAGCGATGAAACCTTATCGATGTATATGGAATTGAATCTAAGAAAACAAAAATGGCCCATTGGAATCGGTGCGCACGCAAATTTCGTCGATGACGTGATTATCGGGTAAAGCCAATTCATACGCAACCAATAATAGAAACAAAAGGACGGAAGCTCTAGTCTAGTCGGGAATCGTGACAGGAATCGATATGGCTGGGAATGTTGCAATTCCTTTGAAGAAGGATTTAGTGTGCAGGTGAAATATATGAAAACCCTACAGACTAAGAAGTCGGTAAAACACAAATAATGCAACATATCCTAAAACTTCCAAGGAAAACTGTAAGATATATAAGATATGAAATATGGAAAGATGGGCTGAACAGCTGACGATTATGGACAGAGATAGAAGAAGATTTTTCATTGAAATCCTAATTGGACATGGAAATCCTAATAAATACAGACTTACGTCGAATAGTGTTATTTTAGGTGCCCTGTTTCCCTTGGGTTATGAGGACACCCTTTCTGGGGACGGGTACTGATTAGAATCCAGTAGCAGCACTACTGGTTGCGGCCCCGAATGGCGCCAACAAGTCAGCCACCATATTTATTGAATACAATCTGCCTGCATTGTATTTTATGTTGGTTCAGGGAACCTTTCTAAAGTTCCCACGGCCCGCCAGAGGCCAACCCAAGTGGCGGTTACTGCGAATAACGGGCATGACGTGGCTCCCCATGTGGACTGTGGAGCACGTCGGCAAGGGCGTGACACCGAACCTTGCCTTCTCAGTACGATGAGTATCTTGATTCGGTTAACGAACAGGCATTTGATGGTAACAGACTAACCAAACGATCGTGTCCGTGAGGTCGTCAATTCTCAAAGTTCACGAAGAGGGTGGAAAAAGCATTGCTCTGTTTCGAGTTCGGGCTCTTCGGCCCATCAGATTTCCTTACAAATGGAGATACGTGACCACCCTCTGCACAAACCCCCTGCGCGAAATACAGACATACGGTAGGAAGAATAACCTCTCCCATGTGTATAAGATGCGACAAAAGCAACGAGAAAACGTCAATTCATTTCTATGCGAATGCCTTGGCCAAATAGAAACGTAAGACACGCCTGAAATCTGCCTTTTAAAAAAAAAAGAAATTAGGGAGCGGATGGAATAGCAAATAGCGAAATCCTACTAAGAGCTAGTTACCCAAATAACTCTGAACAAAGTCAGGAAGAGCTTTTAATGGCAGTTAATTAAGTGTGATAATTTCTGAGACTTAATAACCCTTTACCCGATGAAAGTTGTACCAATAACAATACTAATGTATATGAGACGTTCTTTTACAAACCGAACACTTTTTGACCGACTATTTTTTAAATCGTTTCGTAATTTTTTTGGTAGTTCCTGGCATAAAATAAGCGAACACATGTAACGGAAAATTTCCAAAAAAATATTTTTTTGAAAGATACAGAGAGGTCAAATTTTGACGTGTCGCATTTGATGGTCGTGTTCACGTCATCATAACTCCCTTACATTTGATCGTAGCACAATAATTTTTTTTTCATTTAAATTGGAAAAACTTCAGCTATCTCGTGAAATTAGTCTCCATTGTCTAAGTTAAAAAATGACCATTGTTTACTGTTAATTTTCATAATGATTACCATGTTTTAAAATTTTTTAAATAATACCATTGAATTCCTCGTCCAATTTCCTATAAGAAATGCATTTTTCCAGAATGGCTGGAAAACTAGTAATCGAAATAAACTATTTCTTCCGCAAAGTGGTGGAGTCGCGCGACCGTGTACGTCCATTGTTGGCTACACCTAAGAGTCGCTGAAAATCGTGTTGGCACTTGTGGAACAGAATATATTTCAATAAAAGCATCGAGATTAGTTATTTACAAAAATCGTACAATAGTTGTTTGCAAAAATTTACTAAATTTATGTTGCACTGGTAAATTGATCAATACTGACTAAGATATTCATAAATTCTTGTGTAACTTAACAAATTTCTTAATGATACTGTAACGGAGATCTCGAGCCCGCACCAGGGGCGACGAAATCTCCCTTAACACGACCATCCTCGGGCCCGAATTACTATATATTTTTGTATATATATATTAATACTTTGTATGTTTCAGGGGCCAGGCGCCGTGTATCGACACGGGGCTGGCCAATTAGAAAATGACAAAGGAAGAGGTAAGAGAGAGAGAGAGACGGCTAAACGCGAAACGCGTCGGGGGAACCGCGAAAAATGGACAGATTGTTCCTTGCTACCGCGACGGTACGACTCGCGCTAAAGAAAGTGCTATCGTGGCGATACCGAAATCGAGCGAGCGTGTTCCGGTGGGAATTTTGGTGTCCGATTGGGATTAGGTGTGGGCAGAGAAAAAAAAAAGTAAGTACCAGCTTCAGTTGCCCGCTTCAGCGGCAACGGTTTATCTCACGCCCTCCACCTCTCCTGCCTCTCTCTCGGTCCAGCGCGGAGATCCCAGGCGAGGGATCCGCCGAAGCCGGAGATCCTAGCGAGGGATCCGGCAAGCGCCGTTTTACGGGTAGCGCCTTAAGCGCGACGTCGTCTTTCTGGGGCTCGTTGCCCGAACTTACAATTCGCTTTTTTTTTGTATATAATATATTTTTTTTATGTTTGTGGAATAAACGCGTATTTTGTTATTTGTGTAACTACGCCGTTTCAATTATATTTGATCCGTAACGCTTTATCCCCAACTATTAACGACCGTCCCGTACTCTCCGCTGGAGAGCTAGTCGATGGACGTTTTTCGCCGTGGGTCGCGTCCGATCCAGGACGTCACATTTAAATCGGGCCGGACAGATCGGGAATCTGTCCCGGAGTCTGTACCGCAGACCCGGAGGTCAAATCATGTTGGCGACCCGAAAATAAATCGTTACATGGCGCCCAACAAAAACTAGGTTTTTTTAGCGGGTCTGTTAGGGTAATTAATCGTGTCATAACGCCCACGGAAAACCAGATAAAGTGCAAAATTTGAAGTTGCCAATAACTTTGCGCAAAGAAAGCGATAGTATTATTTTCAATTTTAAAATTGAAATTAAAATAATACAATTCTCGGAAAGTGATGTGAAAGAAGTCAATTTCCGAGAATGTAAACAATTGCCTGTATACCAGTAACAATTGTGTGTACATTTCTGTCACGATCAAATGAATCGTTATATTAAATTAATAAATAAATTTTGAAAACATAAATTAAAGTATTAATTTAATAATTTTGAATTTTAAATTTAAAGAATTTTAAATCATAATCGTGACAGGAAGCACAATATCAATGCCAATTAAAAATTGGATAAAATAATTTAAAAATAACTATTTTACTTGTAGAGTAATCAAAATTAAAATAATCGTCGATTCTGAGAATTCGAGCGAAAAGAACCCGATTTCCAGGAACGGAAAAATAATCGGCACCGAAATGGAATTAATAAAATTTCGTTGTGCGTTGCGATTGTTTTTTTATTTTTAATTATTTGTGCCACAAAAACCCAATAGTACCAAGAGCACTTATTTTCAGATAAAACAGGTGCCTGCGAAATTAATGCCAAGATTAATTGAACAAAAATTAATTTGGAATTATTGATTTAATTTCGAGTGTCTGAAATTAAAATAATATCCAATTCTTGGTTAATATCCATATTTTGGTTAATTGTAAAATTAAAAAGCTTTTTGTAGCACTTGTTCAACGCGTGAACAAGTGCCAGTGTAAAGACAGGGAGCTTTAATTTTGCAGAGGAAAAATAAAGGTGTTTTTTTTTCTCTTCTTCTCGAGAAAACTTAGAGTAAATAATTTTCAAAAATAGATTGATTTACTTATTTCTTTTACTCAGCTTGTTGACAGTAGTAAACAGTCAAATGGCGGTGCCAAAAACAGGCACAATAATTAAACCAAATAAAGCAAAAACAATAGAAAGGAAATTAATGCATTTTTATATTGTTTTTTTTTTTGTTGTATCAATTTTTTTTTGTGTGGCTTATTGTCTCTGGCCCGGTGTAATATTAGACAGGCAGAATTTCTGTAATCTTTCTGTTCTCGATTTATCAAATTAGCTGTCGTTGGTTCAGCATTGGAAAAATTTTCCTAAGGTTGTACATATGCACAACCAATACGTAATCAAAACGTACGAAAGTAAATACATCAGTATTGCGTCAGCATAAATCATGCCAGTACCGAGTCACAAATTTTACAATTTTGTGCAGTACCTTCTGGGTCGGGACAGACACCCATAAATTAAACGTCATTCTGACATTTTTATTAAAAATTGATAATTTGAAAGACATTCGCTGGAGACAGATATCTTTTTACAGAAAGCCTTCAACCAGGGCCAAAGAACATATAATCAAATTGATTTTTTTTTGTTTTTGTTAAATTAGTATTAAGTGATATAATTAAGGTATTTACAGCTGTTTGGTTATTGTTTGTGCCGGTAAAGGGCATTTGGGTCCAGATAATTGGCCATAGGACGGAAAATTTGTTTTTTCTTTTCCTTTCAAGATAATTTAATTTAAAATTTATTCTTTCTCTTGCGTAAAGATAGGATAGATTGATTGTTATAAATGTATAGATATATTTTTAAATATTTACAAGTAGAATAATATTAAGTATCCGGTGACAAATCAAGAGTCACGAAGATCTTCACGCAAGAACGAAGAAACTGTACAATTGTTTGGTCGCATTAAATTTGTCCCGATCAATTTAGTGACCGGACACAACTCTTTTTCGATAATACGGTGCCAGTAAGCACCATCAGGTCCAATAGGTGCGAGTTTTTGTTTAATTTAAGATGGCTCAAGCCAATGATATGGACCAGACAATTGAAGAAGAACTGCAAAATCTGCCAGTAGAAGAATGGGTCTTCCAATTACGGGAAGATGAACTTGATCTGGCCCTGGAAAATTTAGAGCTTCAGCCGACAGGCCGAAGACTAACAAAAGTGGATCGACTGTATCGCCGGATGCTAGGCGATTATGTGCAGTCCTACTTCATACCAACTTCCAGTGACCAAACATACCGAGATTCACTGTTGACCACATTCCTAGAACAAGCGATTCCCGAAATAAAAAACCTCGGAGAGGAACAGGAATTGGAATCGGCACAGAGTCAAGACGTGAAACTGGTGCAGGAAGTCTCACAGATAACCACGTCAACGACTGTAACGACATCGATAACGACGACTACGGCGACCATCAATGGAAGTATGTCACAAGGCTCAGGAAATGTAGCAGGCCCGATGTGGACAACGGTGACAGGAAATAGGCCTAGAATGTCACCGATTGAAAGAATGGCGCCGGAGGACCTTATCCAATATACGCTGCCAGATGGAACGCAAACTACGATGTCCAGAAGGGCAGCGGCAGCTTTTGAAATGGCAACAGCGATGCAAACTCAGCAGAGCCGAAATATTAAGGAGCTGACAGAAAAAGCGGATCGATTGGACCACATGATGGCTGAGATTCTACAATCTCAACAGAGCACTCATCTCCAGACCCCATTTTCCAGTACCAGGATTCCGGATAGGTCAAGTACTGGGGTAAAAAATACTGAACAACCCGAACGAGTATTGAGGACATCAAGGGTGAACTTCCAGGATACGTTCCGGTTAAATTATTATGACCCTTCTGCAAGAATGAAGTGAAATACTTGGGTGTCATGGTAAATGAACAAGGGTTCCGGCCGGACCCGGACAAAATTGAACCGATACTCAAGTACCCGCCACCTCGCAACTTGAAACAGCTTCGACGTTTCCTGGGAATGGCATCGTGGTACAGGAAGTTCCTGGAAGGCTTCGCCACAGTCGTGGAACCGCTGACACACCTTACGAAGAAAGATGTGAGGTACGACTGGACCACGGAGTGCCAGCAGGCATTTGAACAAGTGCAGGCCATGATCGCAACCCCACCGGTCCTGCAACGCCCGAATTCCGAGCAACAATTCGTTGTCCAGACGGACGCAAGCGACACCGGTCTCGGAGCAGTTCTAACCCAGGAGATTGACGGTCAAGAACGCGTTCTATCTTTCGCTAGTCGTACGATGTCAGCAGCGGAAAGGAACTATTCCACTACTGAACGGGAATGCCTCGCCGTACTATGGGCCATTCAGAAGTTTCGCCCATACGTGGAGGGTTATCAGTTCCTGGTCCTAACCGATCATAGCAGTCTGCAGTGGTTACGCAATCTCCGTAATCCGACGGGAAGACTAGCTAGATGGGCCCTGCAGCTCCAAAGTTACGAATGTGACATCAAACATCGAAAAGGCGCCTTGAATTATGTGCCGGACGCGCTTTCAAGAATGTACGAATCTGAGATACCAGAACTACTCGCTGTTCAAGATCCAAATACTACGGATGAGGCGGAAACGGATCCGTGGTACCAAAAGAGGAAGCGCGAAATTCTCGATGAGCCCAAGGAGAATCCCTACTGGAAAGTAGTGGGGAATCGAATATACTCCTATCGTCCGGATCCGACGATAGAAGACATTCTGGGTGACGATGACGCTTGGAAATTGTTCCTGCCTTTGGGTCAGAGACAAGCGGCCCTACAAGAATGTCATGATGCTGCTACAGCAGGACACCTCGGACAGCAAAAGACATACGAGCGTCTAGCCACGCCATACTGGTGGCCAGGCATACACCGGGACGTGGCACGGTACGTAAAGTGTTGTAGAGTGTGCCAAGTATGCAAAGTACAACAAATGGCACCAGCAGGACTGATGGGATGTCGTAAAATTACGCGGCCCTGGCAAGTGGTTGCGGGCGACATGATGGGACCATTCCCGAAGAGTAAGAAGGGGTTTGAATATCTGTTGATCTGGGAAGATCTCTTCACTCGATGGATCGAATGTGTCCCCTTACGACACGCTAACGCTCGCCTAGTCACCGACGCCGTGGAAGAACGCATCTTGTGGAGATATGGAGCGCCGGAAGTTATCCTGACAGACCAAGGACTGGAGTTTAAGAATAAAATCTTGGATGAGTTCTTGGCTGAAAGAGGCGTGGCGCGCGAACTTACGCCACTCTACCATCCTCAGGCGAACCCCGTCGAGCGGGTCAACCGTACCGTAAAGGGTATGATCCGTTCTTTCATCACGAAAGATCATCGCACCTGGGATGAACACATCGGCGAGTTCGCATTTGCGTATAATACGTCGCTGCACGACTCCACAGGTTTCAGTCCGGCTATGCTGATACAAGGTCGACAGCCCAGCCCGCCTAATTCGCTACGGCGACAGGAAGATGCTCGTGCGCAAGAAAATGAAGCGCAGGAAGCGTTAAGCCACTGGAGCCAACGAATGAGCAAGTTGCAGGCTCTGCAGAGAGAGGCCCAAGATAAAGCGTAGGCAGCGCAAACGCGTCAGACCCAGCATTACGATGCGAAACGACGTGATGTCGAGTTTGAAGTCGGAGATTACGTGCTCCAGCGGAACAGAGTGCTTTCGTCGGTCGCACAAGGTATTACGGCTAAATTGGCCCCAAGGTACATGGGCCCTCTCCAGATCGCTGCCAAATTAGGGTCTAATACATACGAACTTGTCGATTCGACTGGCCAGCGTGAGGCACCCGTACATGTTGTGGACCTGAAACCGTATATTCAGGATCGTTCGGAAGAAACAGAAGAGCTCGTCACTGAAGATTCCCCGGATGAAGACGGGGCACCGAGGGAAGGCCCTCAGGCCGCATCACGCGTTGCGTTTGCGTCGATCCCAAAACGGGGTAGGGGGCGTCCGCGAAAAACGGCGTTGAGCGCGCGAGCTCCCGGTTCCGGGCCGAATTCTAATATATCCGTGAACGAGTCCGTGAGCTCGACTGGTTATCGAACGCGCCTAGGATCCGAGCGAAATCGCACCCGCGTCACGTAGTCGCGTAGCAGCAATCTTTCGCGAGTCCATCGTCCCGACCAAATCATAGCGTTAATTTAGAGTAAGATGTTTGACCTGAGACGATGGATGATAACCATGCATCCTTTCTCTTTTTACAGATGGTTGACCAGAACGCAGCACCAGGAAAGGCGGAATGGCGGTGGGTCTGGTGGACACCGCCACCGCTCGTACAAGTGCCGGAGAGCACCCCTACGGTGCCAGAGCGTCGGGCCGACGAGGCTGGCCTATGTCCGGACAACGGAAGCCGGAAAGCAGAGGTGCTGCGGCTACTTACCCAGGCCCGAGAAAATAGAAGAAGAGCCCAGGAAGAGGAGCAGGAAGCATTCCGGGCTCTGGACGCCTTCCGTCGGGAAGTCGGGGAAGAGGACCCCGAAATAGCAAAATGGGCCACTATGGTGGACCGGTTTCGGCTAAAACAGGCCGAGGAAGAGGCCTACCGTAAGGAACGGCAGGCCCAACAGAAGACCACCGAACTAGGGGCCAAAGAGGCCCAGGAACGAGCGGCCGCCGCCGTAAAGGCGCTTCAAGACGCCCGCCAAGCCGTAAAGGCCGCTGAAGAGGAGCGGCACGCAGCCATATTGGCCGAAAAACGGGCCAATAAAAAGGTGGCTCTGGCCCAACCAGGCGGAGCCAATGTGCTGGTCCGACAATTCTGTCGGGAGTGCGGCCTAGCTGGGGTGGTTAGGGTGTCGGAATGCCCGAACGCACCCTTTCACCCGAAAAAGGGGGCGATGCCCAGGAGGCCCGAGCTGAGGGGGGGGGGGGGCCCCCTAGGGGGGCGGAGAAGGCCAGATGGCCCCGTAATGTAACCCGACCGGGGCGGGTTGTCCCCGGACAAGAATAAATATGTTTCTCCTTTCTAAATCAGCGGTGTAATTCAGTCGCGCCCATATCCTTGTATAAATCGGGAGAGAGATAGAAGGGGGGGGGGGAGTTCCAACAACCTTCTCCCGGTCCTATCTCCTACCATCCATCCTAATTCCACATTTTTCAGTGGCGGGATGAAACGGGTCCGTTGAGGTCCGTGGGTGATTCGAGCTGGTACACCGTTCGGGTACGCAGCGTCTGGGGGCGGGGTGTAACGGAGATCTCGAGCCCGCACCAGGGGCGACGAAATCTCCCTTAACACGACCATCCTCGGGCCCGACTTACTGTATATTTTTGTATATATATATATATTAATACTTTGTATGTTTCAGGGACCAGGCGCCGTGTATCGACACGGGGCTGGCCAATTAGAAAATGACAAAGGAAGAGGTAAGAGAGAGAGAGAGAACGCTAAACGCGAAACGCGTCGGGGGATCCGCGAAAAATGGACAGATTGCTCCTTGCTACCGCGACGGTACGACGCGCGCTAAAGAAAGTGCTATCGTGGCGATACCGAAATCGAGCGAGCGTGTTCCGGTGGGAATTTTGGTGTCCGATTGGGATTAGGTGTGGGCAGAGAAAAAAAAAGTAAGTACCAGCTTCAGTTGCCCGCTTCAGCGGCAACGTTTTATCTCGCGCCCTCCACCTCTCCTGCCTCTCTCTCGGTCCAGCGCGGAGATCCCAGGCGAGGGATCCGCCGAAGCCGGAGATCCTAGCGAGGGATCCGGCAAGCGCCGTTTTACGGGTAGCGCCTTAAGCGCCACGTCGTCTTTCTGGGGCTTGTTGCCCCGAACTTACAATTCGCTTTTTTTTGTATATAATATATTTTTTTTATGTTTGTGGAATAAACGCGTATTTTGTTATTTGTGTAACTACGCCGTTTCAATTATATTTGATCCGTAACGCATTATCCCCAACTATTAACGACCGTCCCGTACTCTCTGCTGGAGAGCTAGTCGTTGGACGATTTTTCGCCGTGGGTCGCGTCCGATCCAGGACGTCACATTTGAATCGGGCCGGACAGATCGGGAATCTGTCCCGGAGTCTGTACCGCAGACCCGGAGTTCAAATCATGTTGGCGGCCCGAAAATAAATCGTTACAATACTTAATATATTTAACGCAAGAATTGTAACTGTTAAATAGCTATCTCGCTTGTTCTGTAGGGGGTGGGTCATTTTGCCGCTTTTTTCGGGTGGAATCGCATTACACGCAAAAGTTGTCTACTCAGATGGAGATAACGGGTGTAAATTTTTTTTAAAATCGAATACTATCTTCGGCCGGAATTATCGCTTCAAAGTTTCCGAATTTGCAATAGAGCAGGCTAAAATTAGGAAGATATGTGTATTTCATTTCGTACGTTTTTGGTCATTGCGGTGGTATCAGTCAGCGAAAAAATGGAAATTGATGGATCGAATGATGATTTTATGACGCCAGTATATCCTGTATTCAGCATATGCGATGTTAGCGCTGTATGACTAATTTCTCTTTTCCAATTATTAGTATGTTCATAAATTCTTTTTTTTAGTTGATCAATAAATTCAATCAAAGGATTAAGAAGATATATGACACGTTTGACATTAAAATATACAAAAAACGTTTCAACTCTTTGGAGTCGTTGTTCAAAACAAAAATTGATGAGATAGATATATTACAAAAATCGAATATAATTTACAAGATAAACTGCAGTGAATGTACAGCTACATATGTAGGGCAAACAAAAAGGTATCTATAAAAAAAAGAATTTATGAACACACTAATAATTGGAAAAGAGAAATTGGTCATACAGCACTAACATCGCATATGCTGGATACAGGACATAGTTTTAAATTTGCTGAAGTGAACATTTTGGAAACAGAACCACATTGGAAAAAACGTAACATCAAAGAAATGATCCATATTAAAAAACAAAAATCAAGCATAAATTTTAGAATGGACACAGAAAAATTAAGTAATAGTTATAATGTTTTAATTAATGATTTGTAAATAACATTGTAATTTAAAAAGTAACGAATTTGTATAAGTAGAATTGACACATTTAATTATGTATTATGTTTGTACTACGAGTCTAAGAGTGTGTGTGTATGTGTATGTTTACAAGTCAGTGTAATCTGTGTCGTAAATTTAGTATACGACGTACAGTTACTCATGTCAGGTGCGTGTTGTTTGTTTTATAATTATTTTATTGTAATGATTGAAAGTGTCCTTAATTTATATTTTTGTTCATATTTTTTTCGTGTGTTATATTTTGTTGGTTTTTTTTTCTATGTATCTATTAATAGATGCCCCTGAGGAGGACCTCCAAGAGTGGTCGAAACGTTGGGCTTGAAATAAAAAGACCTGTTTGGTCCTTTTATCAACCAATAGGTTTGAACCGTGTTGGCCATTTTTTACTTCTTTAATTAATATTACGGTTCCTTGACTACAATTACAACACTTTATTACTTTATGTATCCCAACCGGTTCTGGCACGAAACGTCTGCAATATAACGTTTTTAAAAAGTATTTTAATCATCGCAAACATAAAACATTTTAGGAACATTTTAGAAACGTTATAATTGCAGACGATTTGTGACAGTACCGGTCGGGATATTTATTTTCTTGCCTTATTAATGCATACAATTAGGTCACTTTCTAAATTATACAAGATCGATAATGAACTTGTATACGTGCATCACGTTATACACAACATAACAAATCATGTAGATCTCAATAGTATATCAGAAAATAGTAACATTATTTACAAACTGTCGTGAATATGATTCTTTTCCATAGCTGCATTAATTAACTTCAAACTTAGCAGACCTTCCGGAGTATTGCTTGCAGCCATAGCTTGCTCTGTTACTAACCATACATATCCGGCTCCCGTCATATTTAATGATGAAGCATCACGAAAAATAATCGTAGCATCTTTTGTGCTAAAATAAGAAAATGAAAACAATCGTTACAATGCATAAATTAAATGAAAAGTATTTAGAAAATATTAACACAGTTTATCAAAAGTACAGTATCATGTAACATTCATAATCATGATAATAATAATAATAATAATAATAAACTTATGGGACCAAAGGGAATATGCAACTATGCAAATGTCTGCATCCTTTCTTGTCTTCCCAAATGGCCTACCCTCGCCTCCATGTGTGCTTCTTAAAGCTGGTGGGCCCTGGCCTCGTAGCAATCTTGCCTTAGATTGAGTAACCAACCTCAGTGGATGACGAGGTAAAAGACAAATGAGAGAGGCATAATAGCCGGGAGTAGGGCTAACCACCCTACTCCCTGCACATGCGGTTACAAATATCTAAACGGACAGGGCTCCTGACGATCGGGCTGCTTCGGATGCAGCACAGTCCCGAGGTGGAAGGGCATATGGGATGCCCCGGGACGATGGGTGTGTCTTTTTAGTGGACGGAGAGTCTCCGGCAAGATCTTATGCTCTGCTTTGTTGTCCCCGGTGGAGACGCTACATAGCGCAAATCCACAGTCGGTTTTTACCAACTGACAAATTATGTGGCCTATCTGAGACGGATGGGTTTCGTTGTTCCCAGCTGTCAACCGGTACCGGATGTGCGGGTAACAACAACTGCGCCCTTACGTGGTGCTGGGAGAGATACTCCATATTGTAGAAGCTCGACCATCGTATTTACGTGGAACCTCACGACGAAAATTTTGCCCGAACAACGAGAAATAAAAAGAACAAATGTCCTAATTCTGGATGCTCTTTCGGAGGACTGTGACCAACTACAACTCAATTGTGCCGTTTATGAGGCTGCGAGTGGTTTGGTAGTTTCGCAAAATCTATCAAAGAAATCGGCAAGTCGACAGATTACGAAACGCATGTATCAATTGAACAGCAAAATTCGATTGATACGGATGCTCGCTTTCCGAATTCAGTATGTTATCGACTGTGCTAACACCTGGCCGTTCATTTACGGCTAAAGTCAAGACGTTCGCACACCAACCGTGGACCTACTATCATACACTGAACAAGCTGAAGTTGCTTAATTCAATGTTATTAATTCAAGGAATGTTTAGGGGATAAAAATGGGGCTTTGGCGGATATCAATAAGAGGCTGAAAAAACGGAATATCAGAATTCGATAAAATGCAATATTTTGGTCGTATCCTTCCAACCTCATCAAACATCGAGTCATAGCCACACTCCAGTTTCCGTCGATGTCCTCGGTTGAGGAATTCTGTCGGGGGGGGGGGGGGGGGGAGGTATACAAGAAAATATCTAGGCTTAATGCAGCAGACGCATTGATAGAAGAAAGTACTACTTTTTTTTGCAAACGTTGCTGCCATACTTTTATTTCTTTTAATGAACTCATTCATTATCTTACCTATATTTACGTTGTCTGTGACATCGCTGTGTGTGTACAACATTGACAAATTATTTAACCGCTTTTGATGAATGGTTGATCGTAAGTAAGTCTTTCACAATCTTAAGTGGGAAAAAGATCTTTCATTTGTACACGACGTAGCAGGAATCGTTAATAGAATGCGTGGAAACTTTTTCTACTCGGGTACCAACTGTCCAATTTCAGGGTTCGTCTGCAAAAAGTTTACGACATCACCTAAACAGTTAAAAGTAACACTTCTACGCGATGCAATTTCAATTATCATATCCTGATGCAGTTTTAGTTTTTCTTCATTGAAATCATCTGATCTTGCAGAGTCCAGCACATATTGTTTACATTTATAAAATTTGACTACAATTTGAACGTCGACATCGTGCTTCCCAATTGCAAAATTTTCAAATGAATCAAGCAGATCCATAGTTGACGACTTAAATCGTTCTTTCAGCGATGATATTGTTTGATCGAAGACTTCGAAGTAGATCTTTCTGTAATAAGCATTCGGAGTTTCGAATTTGTGAGCCTCGCTAGCACTTTTTTCCTCAAGTCGCTTCGGATATCATCGAAGTCGAAGAAGTTTCGGTTCCTCTAAACTGAGTGCGATTGCTCCTTCTGTAGAATTCTGCCAGATGACATCGAATTTCAAGTCATCCATCACAGCTGTAACTTTCTTATGAGATTCATTGGTGTTCGAACTGGATTTTTGCAATTCGGCATTGAGAATTTCAACGCGTCGAAAAATTTCTATGAACATAGCATATGAACACTCAAACGTTTTAAAATGCTTAAAAACCAGCTGCTTTTGCGGATATACTACGTCTTCAATGATTTTATCCTCAAACACCATCAACAAGAGAAATATAAAATATACCAAAAATGACAGGCACTTTAAAATGAAATCTCCGACTGGCCCTTAAAAATATATATTTATTGAAAAATATTTTGGCAATATTAACTAGGGAGTGAAAACCGCACTTTCGTGCGGTTTATTCTCGCTCGTTGCATAAAATTTTGTATTGCACACGTATGAAACTGTTTCATCTGAGGATATGAGGTTTGCCGATACGAGCCGAAGGCGAGTATTAGTACAATAATGTTTTAATCTTTTTTATTTTTAGAACTATAATATTCTGTAAGAAACGGCATAAATATATATTTAATGTCTAAACGTTAACTTGAACAGGTTAACAATCTGAGCAATTTTCATAGTTTCAGAGTAAACATGTAAAGAAGTGATAACTTCATTTGAAAGTATGTATTTTTTCATTAAAACGAGAATTCTGTATATACACATAAGGTGTGTAGTAATAACTATCTCTTTCAGGTTAGAGCCTGAAGAGCGATCATTTTTTGTAAAAATCTTATATTTTTGACCAGCAAGGAAATTTAATAAGAACTTAAAACAAACAATCAAAATGTTTGGTTATATATGGGTAAATCCACAGAACTTTTAACTTTACGCTTTAAGAAACATATTTTTTTTTCGGTGGCACACATTTAAAATCAACCTGAGGCCACTCCTAAACATATAAAATGTGGAAAAAACGAAACGTTACGACTTTTAAAGGACTGTTCCAGCGCAGTCAGGTAAAACGAGACCTAAAATTATATCTTCGAACCAAACATATTTTTGTACGCGGAAAACAGATGAAATTTGTTACTCGGGGTTTTTTAAGTTACTGGTCACGAATCCGTCAACAGATATTCAGAATTCAAGATGGCGAATTCAATATGGAAGACCGAATTTGTAACAAGTTCCCCTATGGAAATAAAAATGGTATGTTTTCGTTACATTTAAGCACGATTCCGTACGATTACGTACGATTTGGTACGTTTAGGTACGTTTTGGTTACGATTCGAACATTTTTACAGCATTATACAGAAACGTACGCGAACGTACGCGAAGGTACGTTAACGTACGCAAAAGTATGCAAAGATGCAGTATCGTCCAGAATCCTACAAAAATGTACACATACGAGATAAAATGCATAACAGAATATTTCTAAACAGATATAAACGTACGTAAACGTACTTAAACGTACGCGAACGTACGCGAAAGTGTGCAAAGGTACAGTATCCTGTAGAATGCTGCAGAAACGTTACTTACGAGAAAAAATGGATCAAAGAATATTTCTAAACGTATACGTAAACGTAACCCTACTCGAAAAGGAGGATAGAAAAGCATAGAAAAGTATAGAAATTCTGCGTGATTCGTATGCTTTTGAATCCTATTTTTGGCACATAATGTATCCACAATCGAATGGATATTACACAAAAGGAGTTCGCGTAAGTCTCGGTCCTGTAGGTTGGAATCCTGAGGTCTTCGGTGCACGCTCTGGGTTGCCGATCGTTTGTATTTTTACGCCATACATATTGGTTATATAGATACGGTGGGGTTTTACTTCTAAATATATTGAAGATCGCCATGCCGTATGTACGAATTAACCGACTCAATGGGATCCCCCCTTTTGATAGCCTCCAAAATTTTGTCATATTTTGCTTATCTCTGGCCGTTTTTGAGGTAATTAAGAATTTTTTAAAATTTTAATGTGTAACAGAAATATCATATTACGTTACTGATAGTGATCGACAGTGGTAGACCAGTGGTCGGTGTCGCGCGCGATCGTTGTTTCTAGTCAAGTATTCTTGGTGGGGAACACTACTTGGATAGGTGACCGCTTGAGAACAACTTTCTTAAGATAATTAAATCAACTAAAAAAAGTTAAAAAATATTTGAATTAAATAAAAAATAATAATAAAATTAAAAATAAAAAAAAAATTTGTTTGTATACAAAGAGGAAAAAATTGCCCGAATAATATGAAAAAATGTATAAATATCCCTACAAAATGCGACAAATTTTTGGAATATTTGTCCAATGTAGAAGAATTGGTTTGGGTCATTTTTCTCCAAAATTACGTGAAAAATTTTGGACAAAAAATCGAAAAAAAATAACGGAAGAAAAACGGGCACCTATCTGGGATATTCAATATTCGTGCAGTCGGGCACTGTTGCGCTATAACAGCGCAATGCGTACTCCACGCGCCATCTGTGCGTCAGCGCCCGTACCTAGTACGACTTTGTACCCGATACGTTACCGACCTCGCCACGGCGAGGATAAAAATTGAAATCCGCGGGCGTTTTCCAAGAAGTGAAGGCGCTGATTTCCATTATCCGGCGTTAAACTCTCACTTCCTGGAAAGTGCCCGAGAAGATTTCCGGCGGAAATCTTTTAAAAAAAAAAATAGAAATCTAGCGACCGTACATCCGTGCGCTTCGCGAATGTGTCGCTCCGAAAATTTGAAGATTTTCGCCCGCTCTTCAAAACTCCATCGCGTTTTGAAGTGATCGATAATGATCGAGTGAGTTGCCTCACTATCCGCATTCGATCCTTTTTTATTGTAAATCGCGCCGCCAGTGAAAAAGTGAGTTGCTTAAAAAAAAGGGAACAATTTTCTCGTCGCCACGTGCGAATCTTTCCGCCTTTACGCCAAAATCAGACATTTTGTTACGCGCTAATTTTATAATGTTCAGTGAATTTTCAATCATTAAAGCTGTTTGTGAGTGCTAAGAACTCCGTTTTATTTCAATTATGCAATTTTCCTGATCTAATAAACGCTACGGCGATAATCCTGGACCCGCAACCGCGTGCAGTGATTTAATATTAGTGCAAATCCTGCACCGAAAAACGTTCCTGTAAATAGTTTAAAAATCTCGTACGTTTCTATACATGGCTGCATATATTCGTACAAATTGCGTACGTTTGCGCACGTTTCAGTACATATTCATATGATTCCGGACGTTTTTGTAAGAAAATATTTTATTACGAATGGTTGTTTGACATCTATAGCGTACAATGCTGTACATCTCCGCATGCTTCAGTATGTTCTAGCAATTTTGTGTACGTTTGCGTACGTTTGTGTAAGTTCGCGTACGTTTTCGTACGTTTCTGTACAATGGTGTACAAAATGTTCGAATCGTAACCACATCGTACGTAAACGTACCTCGCCGTACATAATTCTATACAGACGTACCGAAATTTGTCAAAATCGTACGGTGAGTTGCGTTAGATTACCGTTGATTTTTTCCATACGGGTTACTCACACAAGCTCAAATTGGGTATTCGGGGGGTTTTCTTTCTTTTTGCTTTTAGGTTCATAATATACAAATTTTGGCAGCAAACATTTATTTAAGTCGATTTAAGGCATTACAATCCCGGCAATCCTGAAAAAAATTTTAAATAGGTATAACGTAAGTTATCATTAGTACCATATTCATTCATTTTTAACCAGAAAAGATGAAGCAAGGGAGATGAAAAACAAAGTTACCCAAAGTTACGTTTTCATTATTTCTGGATCAAAGCTATAGCGAAACTCGACCGATGAGCGACCCCGAATACACAGTTTCAGCTGGTTCAATCAACTTTTTAGGAATTTGGTCCGCCATTTTGTATCTACCATCTTCAATTTTTAATATTTGTCAACGTATTTATGATCAGTTACCAATAAAACCCGCGCGTAACAAATTTCACCATTTTTCCGTGTAAAGGAAGGAGTTTGTGTCAAAGAGATAGTTTCATGTCTTGTTTTACCCCTGAACATCGTATTGTATTTCTGGAACAAGCTCAGAGTATTATTATGGCACCTAAAACAATAAATTACGCCAATAATCGAGGAATTTAATTGTGTATAGTTCGTGTGCCTGACAAAAATGTAATTTTTCAACAACAGTTACGCACGAAGGCTATATAGGTTGTAATAGGCACAGAATTGAGATGAGACAAGGCACATCTTATTCCTTGGAATACGTCACTTATTATATCATCAATTAAAAATTCCCAAAGTATGGAGCCATAATATTGTTTGTGCCAAAAGTTATTGTTAGAAATTAACGAAAATTCCATTTTCCATAAATCTTCTGCACGCGACTTTGGACGCATGTCATTCTTATTAAGGGCTTACAGGGGTCTTTTGAGTAAAAAAAGCAACATTTTTTTGATTTTTTTTTCTTTATTCTGTTACGACAAATACTTCCGGAATAAAGTGCATTGTAATAAGTGAAGTTTAAACTTTAATTGATAAAATATTCAGCCATAAATATTTGAAATTCAGCCGATGGCAGCCATTTTGCGGAGACGTCGTGAAAAATTTGCTCCTTGCGGTGACCCTCATAACTTGAGACAGAGTTATCTGAAATCTAAAAACCAAAATGATTTCATTTCTGGGCATGTTTTGCCTCCCCCCAACGGTCCCTGAATATTTTTTTTTTATTTATAATTTTTTTTAGATCGTTTTGAAGCAAAAATCGGGTATTCTTCAGCACTGAAAGTTGGCCATTTTGTAGCTGTAAAGGGCGGTGGTGAAGGGCGTCGGGGCGGGGCCGACGCCTTCGGGGGTTTTGGGCGCGATACCGGGACCGATGTGGCGCGCAGCAGTGGAGATGCGTCAGCCACGGGTGGTGGGGGTGAAGGTGAATCTCTGTGATTTCCCTTGAGCTGTGCCGGGGGGGACGCGGGGGTAGTAGCGGCTAATTTGTCTCTCTGTTTCTTACTCTTTGGAGAGTAGGCGAAAGCCGGGTAGACCGACTGTGTAGCGGGTAGAGGGGGTCGGTAAGATCTTTCCTGACTCGCTACACTCTCGACCTGGCGGCCTTGGTGCAGCAAATCCGGAAAGTCTTGTACGGATTCGCGGCGTATGTGCTTCGCGAGACCGGGCCTCAAGTTCTGGAAACAAATGTCCAATTGTTCATCAACTGAAGGGGGAACCGAAAGTAGTCTAAATAGGCTTCTTAAAGCCACTATATATTCTCGAATGGGTTCTTCCGGCCCTTGGGTCCTTAGCGTAATTTCCCGTTTAATACTAGCTTCGGGGCTTCGCTGCCCATAAGCATCCCGAAAATAACGCACGAAGCCAGGGTAGGAGCTCCAGCTGTTCCGTTCTACCCGGAACCAGGCTAGGGCTGCGCCTCTGAAAGCTTCGGGGAGGGCACGGAGGAGGTCGTCCTCTATGAGGTCACGGCTCGAGCTATACTCTACGAGTTTGGTATCCTCACCTTCCTCGCCCGAGAATCGAGGCCCATGTGACATTCAGTGTTCGATGGCGGATTTACCCCAACGAACTGCGGACTGGGACAAGCTGGGGTGGTAGGCTGAGTTACCCGAGGGGAGCTGCTGCCCGACTCGAGTACCACTACCGGGAGGGGGGTTGGGGAATAGACTGCATGTCAAATCTGCCGGGAAATGGACTGCTGTCCTGCCCGGGGGGTTTGACAGAGGAGGGGCTCGATCATGCACACCTAGTGGCGCACGGATGGGGGGATAGGAGGGGTATTGGTACTGGTAAGATGGTTGGGGGTATGATGAGGCTGGGGGTGGTGGCTGAGAGTTAGGAAATGGGGAAGGATAGTGAGGTTGCGGAGGCGGAGGATAGGTTGAGGTCGGGGGAGGCTGGTAGTCGGAATGTGGGTCATTTGGATAGGTTGATCGGTCAGGGAAGACTCGGGGGAACTCCGAGGGCTGGGAGAAGAAAGAATCAGCTGGTTGTGGGGGCGGAGAGTGGGGAGTTTGTTGGGGGAAGGAAGGAGGTTGTCGGGAACGGGGAGGTTCCCGATACGGTACCTGACCCGGTCGGGGAGCTGGGTGCTCGTCCCGAACCGTTGGCCGGGGATTAGGGTCACGTAAGGATCGGTGGGGGTATTCCCCCAATCGTGGGGGCGGGGGATAGTTATCACGCGATCCTATTTGGGGTTCGTTCGGTGCGAACCCGTGGGCCCCATGGCGGGGTTCATTCCGGGGGTCTCGATTATTTGTTCCTGAGAGGGGAGGGGGGTTATTATCCCCAACCGCCGTGGGGGGCGGGTTACCGGGGTTTTGAGATCCCGAAGAGGGTACACTTCCCCTGGTGTCTTTCGGCGGCCCAATACCTCCCGTTTGGGGATGGTAAAGGGCGCTCGCCGGATCAGACATTTGGGGTAGTGTATGGGGGAAATTTTGAGGTAAGGAGGACTCCGTTCCTAAAAAGGCGGAAGTGCCCTCTACGAATGTTAGGGGGTCACGATAGAACGCGCGGGATCTGTCCGAGGGGAGCTGGGCGGGGGGGGGGGCGACGCGAAAGCACCTAGTCGGTCGCGTTGGGGCATTGGCTCCCCGGAATCCATGTAGTTGGAATAGGTGGCATTGAGCGACCCATTGAGGACATTCCCAATTATTGGGCAACTTATCGCCTCATATAGGGTAAAAGGGGGTAAGTTACCCCGTCCATCCACCGCGGGTTCCCATACATCTTCCGTGTCGGGGAACCGCGCTTTGATGGTATGGCGAGCGAGGCGATCGCAAATAGCGTCCATTGACCCCGAAATTAGGATCCCGGCACGATCACATCTTCTTAGAAGGTCGCGCAGGTCTACGATAGCGCGCACTTCCTCCCAGGTGGCCATTTGCTGATCCGGGGTGGCTACCCTTAGTGCCAGGACTCGCGAGGGGAGACATTGGTCGTTGTCGACATATTGAGTGACGATGCCGTTGTGACTGTCACCATGGTCGACGTAGTAGTGGGGGTCATGATTGTGGGGGCAACTGCCCCCATTCCGGGGTAGTTGCCGGTGGGGGGGGGGGGGGGGGGGTACCGGTGGTATCCATTACTCACGCAGTAAAACACAAAAAAATACAAAAAGAAAGCAAGATTATCCCGTGAGCCTATGCACTAGATAGGAGGGGATAAGTGGGGGGGGGGGGGTTTGTCTCCGTCACGCGCGAGACACAAACATACAAAAATATAAAAAGATTAGGGGCGATTTCCCGAAGCACAAAAAAAAAATTGGTTTACTTAATCCCGGTTCTAGGGTGGTGGTAGCGCGAGATTCTACCTCGCGACCGTCTGTCTCAGCAGAGTCCCCTAGACCGAAGAAGGGGAAATTCAGAACGCAAAACCGAAAAAAAATAACGGTTTGACGTGCAGTATGCCAACGCCAAAAAAGGAGAAAAACAAAAAAAAAAGAAAAAAAAAAAAAAAGGGGGGGAGGGTAGTGAACATAAGTGACAAGTTCAAAACCAAAAAAAAAACAAACAAAAAAAAAAAGGTTTTCCCCGCCTTGAGATCTCAATATCGGTTCCGTTTACAGAAAATAATTTATCGAACCCACTATTCGTTTGCAATAAAGCATATGTAAATAAAAAAAATAATACAAAAAGAACTTTAGCAAGTACTCCAACCACAAAAAAAAATCGACCGAGTTCGCGGCCCGTTCCAAAAAAAAAAAACTACTAACTCGAAAACTGGTTTTCCTGTGTATATAATTATTAAATTATTATCACAGGTATCGGGGAATACTAAAGAGGAAGGTCACCATAGGGTGGCAAGGTCACTTCGAAAGTTTTTGTTAATTAAAACCTTTCGAACTCGGGTTGAAACAATGTGTTACTATTTGTAACTTTTATTTCATTTCGGGTTTTCTGTATTCTGGGATTTGCTAATTATGGGTATTCGGGAAAGTTAAAATGGAATATTAAATATTATTAAATTCGAATGTAATCTAGTTATTGGGATTTTTCAAATTTATTATTCAGTGAATAATATCTTTATCATGTTTATAATTGAAAACGATTTTCTTTTCAAAGCTGCTATTTACAGAAATAATATTAAAGTAAACAAATACACAAGTTTATTGTTTTCCGGAATTTTCACCGAAAAACAAACAGTTATTAATTAACGAATTCTTTTTGAAATTATAGGATTACTTTTTCAACCGATTTTTATTTAGGCACTAAAATTTTCAATTTTCTTTCCCATTAACTAGAAGGTGACGGGGGAATTCCAAGGTCAGGAAGGGAATAATTATTCACAAAATTATTATAATAATAATTATCCTTAATTCTAATTATTCTTAATAACTAAGTACATATAATTATATATATATTTCTTAACTCTAAATATTTTCAATATAGAATAGGGGAGGGACGCGAAACTGAAACCGAAGCTGGAAAGCCCGAGACCGACTTCGTTTTCTCAAATCGCAAGATTACTCAAATAACAACACAAAAATGACGCAATTCGAAAAAGACGACCGTTTGGATATTTCCGGCGAACTCTACCGTTGTTTACTATTTTTGGAAAATCACAAGTTTGATTTTCCCCACCAGGGATGCCATTTTGTAATCCTTTAGAATTTAATTTTTGAAAATAATTAAAGGAGAGGTGGAACGCAAATAAATCACACGGATACCCTACTACTATACTATATTTCAGCCCGATACCCAAGAAATTTTTGGGTCCGTAAAAATCACACGACGGCGAGTTTCTTTACAAATGACCGGAAGGGGGATCCAATGTGGTTGCCGCAATGGCGACTTACCGGTCGCTGACGGCGGGGTCCCGGGCGTCGATGCTGTCCGGGCGAAGACAGAAAAGATAGACAGAACACAGAAGGGGATAATCTCGCAGGTTCAAAAAGGCTTCGAATAATCGTTAGATTTTTTAAGTAAATGATCTACTGTGATATTTTCCGATTTCACGTCCCTAGAGGCTCAGTACGTGAATTTTTAAGTTTACATTTCTCCTAGCAGATAAGATTTATAATCTTGCATGTTCAAAATCTTTTATGTGAAAAAACCAATGAATACTTGGAGCGGTTTCGAACACGCGAGATTATACCCTCTTCTGCTAAAAGAAATGCAAAATTCAAAATCCACATACTGAGCCTCTAAGGGCGTCAAAGCGAAAAATATTGCCGTAAATCAGTTATTTAAAAATGTAACGAATATTTGAACCATTTTCGAACACTCGAGATTATACCACCTTCTGCTAGGAGAAATGCAAACTTAAAAATTCAAACACTGAGACTCTAGGGGCGTGATATCGAAAAATATCAGAGTTGATAATTTATACATGAAAAATTTAATGAAGACAAGAGGTCGGTTATTAAAAACAAGAAAAATATTATACTCTGTTTCTTTTCAAATTTCCACATTTCAAACCAATTTTTTACTTTTTTACGTTTTTCAATATTATTATTTTATTGCAACATTTCAAATTACGCGACTTCATTCGTCTTACAATTCTTAAAACCTTGATTTCCGAGTTCACCTACATTACTAAGTATATTTCATAGAAATTATGAAATATCGAAAATCATATTCTTAAACTGAAATGAAAATATTAATTGTCAATGTTTGCGCAATAACAAAAACATGTACATTGGAGTATTCTTCTTCAAACTAAAATGTCATAGGCCATTGAATGTTTCTCTTTAAACAAAGTAAAAGGATATGTATTCAGTGATAATTTTGTGAACACTCAAATCAGATGTTCAAAATTATGAATGAATTGAAAATTTTAAAAAAATAGTAGGCATAAATCTCGCATGATAATGTATTTCTAGTAAGATTTTGACCATTTCTGTTTTTACTGTAATCCTCTAGAATTTAATTTTTGAAAATAATTAAAGGAGAGGTGGAACGCAAATAAATCACACGGATACTCTACTACTATACTATATTTCAGCCCGATACACAAGAAATTTTTGGGTCCGTAAAAATCACACGACGGCGAGTTTCTTTACAAATGACCGGAAGGGGGATTCAATGTGGTTGCCGCAATGGCGACTTACCAGTCGCTGACGGCGGGGTTCCGGGCGTCGATGCTGTCCGGGCGAAGTCAGAAAAAAATGGCGTCACTCGTCCCGAGTCGTTGACGTCGTCGAGGAGGAAGCCGGTGATGCAGCTGGTGCAGTCGCTGGCACACACACCACCCGAAGTTCTGGCACGCCACACACACACAAAAACGCGACTGTTCGCAGTTGGAAGCGTACAAGAATAACGCGAGCACACGTTGTTTTCTGACACAATTGTTCACGATGAGAGAGAGGATGTCTTCGCTGGTGAGGGGATGACGGGGTACAGTGTGGGTTTCCCCACCTGTGATGAGAGAGACTTATGCCGTTCTCGTCTCCACTGTTAGAGAGAGGGAGAGAGAGAGATATGCCGTTCTCGTCTCCACTGTTAGAGAGAGGGAGAGAGAGATATGCATTATGCAATGGAGGCCTAAACGAGTCGTGCTAAAGGAAAGCGACTTTGTCTTGGCAAGGTTGGTCGGCTACTGCCGAACTAGCGGAGGCATCGTGAGTTGCCGTATGCTAGAGAAACTGTGGGGGAGGGATGAAGTATCTTGTTACTTGTTCCGGCCTGTGCAATGCAGACGCGCAGTGACGAAAGGGGGAGAGCGACACGGGCGCGCCGAAGGGGGGTGATGTCCCTCCTCGGCGGCCGCGGTAATTCCTACCAGACGGTAGCTTCTCCGGGGCTGTCCAAGGGACGGCCAGGGGAAAGGGGGAACTCGGGCGTTTCGAGTGCCTGAAGCGTGCTGACATCCACGGCGAAACGCGTAATCGAGCATACATGATAAAGCCGTTCAGTCATCTTACCGACGGCTGACGGGGAAGATATGGGATGCTTATTTCAGGGATTTTCGAGGAGAAAGAAAAGGATGGTGATACTCCGCTCCGAGACAACACCGACTCGCGACGGAATCGCGACAAATGAGGGTAACGGGGTAGATATGTAACACTTTGATACATTACCAAAATTAGTAATTCAATTTTTTTAAGAATAAAGAAGATCTTACATTTTTTTTCGCGTGCCATTTTTTTACCCGATAAAGACAATTAAATATCGTTTGCTGAATCTCGTACCATAAATTTATGTCAATATGGGGAATAATTTTCCAAATTCGCAATAATACAAAGCATGCGAAACAGGCCGAAAATGGTTAATTTATTTAATTCCTATTAATTTAAACCCAAGCGCATACAAAAAATGTTTCGTTTTGTACTATTTTGCATGTTTTTAAAACCGACAATGTTTCATTATTTTTGCGCGGCAATTTATTACTTAGCGCTTCAGTACAGTAGATCCCCCGTTATCCGTAGTCGTCGGTTCAAACCGCCGATGCCCATCCCCCGTTATCCGTGGACGAGAGGAGAAGAAATTCTTCCTCTTCCAAGCGACGCGCCACATTATGATCACGTGATGCATTTGACCAATCAGCGCCGTTTATCAGAACCTGGACAATCGCACACGCATACATGCATACTTTCACGTTCGTTACACTGCACAAATACATATATACATATCGTTGGCGCTGCTATTTAAACTTTAAAAATAAAATATGCACGTTGAATTGGATCTAACGTATAACTCTTTATAACATATAACATCGAGCCACGAGGTATATCGTACGTTAATATACATTATACTTTTAATATATAGATTAAAATGGAAAATCAGAAAAATAGGGTAGTAAACGCACATAATGGTAAGTAATAGAACTCAAATTTCAAAATGTCAATTTCAAAATTATACTGTAAAAAGTAGAAAATGAATTTTTTTTAACTCCGTGCGCTAAGTGAGCACTTAGCTCACACGTTAAAAAAAATGGTATACGTAATGTACTATTAACACATTGAATGCAGGCACGAATGTTATCCACAGTTAATGTGATAACTGTTACACATTTAATGTTATAAATTTTCTTATTGGTCATTGTATATTTACAAATTATTTTGTTTTTTGTCAAAGCAACAAACGAATGTGGAAGTATCACAAAAAATTTATTTTTTAGATATAATCCTAATTGTCAAATCCATATCTATTTTTTATAGTATATAATATCCAAAAATTAACATAATCTACATGTAATGTTTTCATTTTGCAGGGAATAAATGTAAAAGACGAAGGAAGTGCTTAACCATTTCCGAAAAATTAAAAATTTTGAACAGGTTGGACGATGGGGAAAAGCAGTGCGATGTGTCTGCTGATCTAGGTATCCCAGCAACTACCATCAGCGGAATCAAGTAAAATCGCAGTGAAATAATGAGACACGAAGAGGCTTTGAAAACAGAGCAGGGTTCGCTGGTCAAGAAAAGGTATAGTGGCCAAGAAGAAGCATGCCTTGACAAAATTGTGTTTTCCTGGTTTGTGGAGAAACGTGCAGAAGGATCTCCAATAACGAGCTCCTGTGTACAAGAATGTGCTCGATTAATAAACGAAAAATTAGGAGGATCGTCAGATTTTAAAGCGAGTAACGGATGGCTATACAAGTTTAACCGCAGGCATGGAATTAGGCAATTAAGTATGCAAGGGGAGCAGTTATCGGCAAATCATCAGGCTAGTGACGACTTTTGTAAAGAAATCCATGAGTTTATTGAAAAAGAAGAGTACCTGCATGACAATGTGTACAATGCCGACGAAAGTGGTGTAGAGTGGAAAGGTCTCCCGGATAAAACCTTGGCAGCAAGAAATGAGCAACGAGCTTGGGGGAGGAAAAGTGCCAAAGACCGTATCACCATCATGGTATGTGCGAACTCGACCGGAACCCACAGACTTCCACTGTTAGCAATTGGGAAAGCTAAGCAGCCCCGGTGCTTTCTCAATGTTGATGTTCTGCCTTTGGTTTACATGAACCAAAAAAGTGCCTGGATGGACAGAAATTTATTCGTGCAGTGGTACACTGAAGTATTTGTGCCTGATGTTCGTGCGAAACAGACCAATGACAATTTTAAAATATTGTTAATTTTGGACAATGCGCCGTCTCACTCACAAGAAGCCGAATTGAATTTAATTGACCAGAACTTCCGGGTCAAATATTTGCCACCGAACGTGACTTCACTAATACAGCCCATGGATCAAGGAGTCATTATTAGTTTAAAAAGGCTGTATAAGAGATCCTTCCTACGAGAATTCCTACTTAGCGACATAGTAGCAGACAAGAAAGTAGAGGAATTCCTGAAGAGTTGGAGTTTAGTGCGATGCTTTGAGAAATTCGCTGCTGCCTGGGAATGTTTTCCGGAAACCACATTAAAATATTCTTGGAACAACATTTTTAGGAATAATGCAGTAGTCGAGTGGATCAATGATGTCCATATGTCAGAGATAGGAAGGTTGGCAACAAGAGCGACAAAAGAAACTTTCAACGAAGATGAAATTGAAACTTGGCTGAACGTTGATAAGTATGACTCCGGATGGAAAATTCGAACAGTAGATGAAATAATTCAATCCATTATGCATCCCGATGAAATGAATGATGAAATGCAAATTGAAGATGACGAAGATGATACGAATGTCGACAGTTCATCTGATCAAGATAATCGAGTGACGTGTCGTGAAGCATTGGATAGTACAAGAAAATTGTATAATTGGTATGGAAGTAGGTGGGATTCCAATCCTGAATTTTTAAGACAACTGGCCTGCGTCAATGATTTTATATCCTCCGTTACAGTCGAGCAAGAATACGAATATTAGCTGCAAAAATAAAAAAGGACGTACATATAGATTTTTGTTAAAAATAAAAACATGTTAATATATAATAGAATGTTTTAAATAAATAGGTATTTATTATTGACACTGTTTCTTTAATTTGTTGTGTTCACAATATGTATTACAAAATATGTTAGTTGATGAACATATTTTGCTGCTCCATTTTCCGTATGTGATCCTGAATAAGGTTAGAAAACACATGCATATATATTTACATATGTTCATACATATTTCGCGCTCGCTTATTGGATATGACCCGACCAATCCGTTGTCCGGTACACACCCATGCATACATAGTGCACATGTATATGACCCACGGAGTGAAGGAGTGGGAGTAAGAGGGGCACCTTTTTCTACCGTTAACGGAGGATGGCATCATATGGATACGGGGGGATACGGATAAGGGGAGACCGGATAACGGGGGATCTACTGTATCCTGTGCGACGAAAAGAGTAAGGTTAGTACATAAATTAATGAAGTCATATTAATAATAGCAATCATCGTTCTTTATTTTCTTCATTACGCCGTACTAGAAGCCGTTCCTTTCTACAAATGGGCTTGGTAATATTGGTTAGAAATTGCCTGCCATCAGTTGTCAGTTCGAACCTGCCTTCCCGGGAATTTTGAATTTGATTTTAAATTGTCACCGAATCCCGCGAACGAACTAAAACAGAGCACAAAGGCCGATCGTACTTTGTCTGAATTGTTTCGCTGATGCAATCCCCCCGAAATAAATACGTTTTCAACGTTCAATTAAAAAAACCCTACATTCCAGAAAATTATTTCCAGCGCCATTCGATTCCGAAAAAAAACCTACCTCCGGATGTAGGTCGATTCCGGTCTTTTAGATACACCTTGTATAATACCACTTGTAACTGACAACGACGGCGAGTATATTCAAAGTTAGTACGTTGTCACACATACACATATTTGGATCACATGTGAAGTACGCACACAAGCATACCCCCACTTGCTCATTAAGACAGGGGCCTCACCCACGATCCGGTATCCAGTCGTCGGAGCGCGTTTATAGAATAAGCATCGCTACGATCGACTGTTGTTCGGCGACTTGTGTTCTTACACTAAGCGATTGTAACAAATTAAAATTCTAATGCCCACAGATTGAAGATGGAATCTGTGGTGTCGTTGTAGTCTAATTATAGCACCAAAGAATCAAGCTAATGGATTGATTCCTTTGTGTGTTTGAATATAGAAATAAATACAATTATTATAATTAGAATAATAATCAAGCATAGTTTCCGTAGTATCGTACAGGCGCAGCGATCACGTCGCAGAACCGCGAGTAGGCAAATTGCGGGTATACAGGCGTATTCGGCCTTTTAACAATATAGATATAAAGCATCTTCTTAGTTGCGAATAAGTTAATGTCACTGCTACGATAGAAGTGACAATTATATGTAATAAAGTGTTACCTTAGTTCAAATAAAGAATATTTTATACCTACCTCTCGAGTCAATCATTTACTTACCTGGTAAGTTACAATTGGCGACCGTGACAGGACACGAGAGAGGAAGGTTGAAATATATATTTCCTATATGGAAAAAGATGCCAACGGAAAATGGCAACCGTTAGTTAAGCAAGGTGAACAAATATTTGCTGGATTATATACAGTTAGACAGAGTAGCTTCGATTCAGAAGAATTCTTAATGAATTTAAAATTTTTAAATTTACCTTTAAGGGCAATAAATGAATTGTTTTGAAAATATAATTACAAAAGTATTGGTTTATTTAGAGTAACCCTGAATATTAACCTTAATTATTAAAATGCCGCGTGGAAGACGAGCACACAAACTCGCCGGAGTCGCTCACAAGAGGTCCGCGGGGAACGCGAATTAGAAAATTTAGAAGACATAGATATGTTTGACAGACCTAAATGGCAAACGGAATTTACCAGTCTACTTGAAGAAATGAGAAGAAAGGAACAGGGTAGCGAAAAAAGAATAGCGGAATTAGAAAAGCGATTAGAAGCGCACCCGGCCTCTCTAGGAATAAGTATTATTCTGGATCAGGTACAACAATTGGAAGATTATATTATATCAAAATAATTTTTTTTCGGTTTTAAACACATATTCAGTTTTTCATTTTTTTCTATAATTTATTTACCATCAAATTATATTTTTAAATTAATTTAAAAATAAAATATTAAATATAGCCTGGTTATACGGAAATCGTAATTGATTTCGATAGGTAGGCTGAAAATACTTCTGGATTCAATCCAGAAGGTATCTGCATTACCATCTTTACGAACTGTAATAGTCATACATATACGAATTTTAATTAATTTAATGTTTTCAGTTCATTTTCAGAAAAAATAATTCATCATTGGAAGATGATGTTAAGGAGCATGATCAACAGATCAGCCAAATAATGAAAGAACCCGGTGTAATGATCGGGGACATGCCCGAAATTTCAGCTTCTTCGGATCTACAGAATGCTATAAAGAAATTGGAGCACCAGATAAAATATTTAAACAATACGATTCGGGAAAATCAGTCACGGGTGGAAAACAGGTATACTGAAAGGTTGACCCTTGAAACAGAAGCACCGAGTACACCAAAAATTAGGCTTAATCCACCAATATTCTCAGGAAATAAAACCGAGAAACCTTTAAAATGTTTACAAGCTTTACAAAACTATTGTAAAGTGACACAGATTAAAGCAGCAGAATTTAAGTCACTAATGTACCAAATCTTAAAAGGAGCAGCATTAAATTGGTGTTATTTCATAGAAACAGATGTAAATGGTTTAGAAGATTTTGAAAAAAGATTGAGAAAAAGATATTGGAACGAAGAGTCACAATATCAATTAAAGAAACAAATCGAATTTCGATATTTCAAATCTCATCAAAATTCAAGCAGAGTCGAATACGCAATAGATCTGTGTAATAACATTAAGGAAACCAATATGTTATTAAGCACGAGAGAATTGATATCTCTTATCTCAAGACACTTTGAGCAAGGCATAAGCAATGCAATCATAAACCGAGATATAACGGATTATGATGAATTATTAGAAATTCTACAGAGGTATGATGATATGGGCCCGTTGAATGGTACAAACAGAAAATCGAAATACAATATGATAAATATCAGGAAACGGATAAGAGAAAATATCAACATCCAAATTTCCATTATGAAGATGGAGAGAAACGATCATATCAAGCAAATAACCAAAGAAAATCAGCAAATGATTTTTCTAGAGAAAAAGAGTATCAAAACTGGCGTGCACAAGGAAGTGCATCGAAAATGGAAACAACTAAATACAATGTCAACATGATAGATGTTGATGAAAATGTGGATAGATATAAACGAAAATTAAATGAAGAAGGGCATAAAGAAGGTAAATGCCAGGAAAATGGAGATGAACTAGGGAATAGCAGCAAACATAGTACCGAAACCATTCGAATTATGTCTGTTTTTGAAAATCCGCGGGAATGTTTAACAGAAGAGGACAATTCAACTGGTCACCATAAAACGTCCTGAAACACAACTAATGATAGAAGGAATACAAGTAAATGCATTGTGAAACACGGGTAGCGAAGTAACATGTATTTCAGAAGAGTTCTAGAATACTCACAAAAAAGAATTAAGATTGTGTCCAACATTACCAGTCATCGGTCAACGGATAGTCGGCGCAATTGGAAACAAATCCACCAATATAAAATTACAAATTCTCGCACATACAGAAATAGGAAATCTACAAACAGATTTGATATTTGTGGTAATTCCACAGCTAATACGACATTGTATTCTCGGAATAAATGCCCAACAGGAATTAAATGCAAAATTAGATATAGCAAATAAAACCATAAGATTAAAAGATAAGGACAATCTTAAAGAAACAACCTTAGATATTTTTCAGAATACGATTAATAAAGATGAATTTGAGCAAGTTTCTGTTAATAACGTTCCAGATATTGAAGAAAAGTCAAATTCACCAGAGAAACACAAACAAAAAAGAGGAAATAAAGAAATGTCAGACGAAGATATCAGGTTGCAAGAGTTTGGATCGATCAATAAAGTAGAAAAAGTAAAGGCGGTTAAAGTACTTTTGAAATATCACGAGATTTTCGATAAACGATTAAGACGAAAGAGAGAAGATTTTGAGAAAAAACCCGGTCTAGAAGACTTAATTCTAGAACTATTTTAGATTGATACAAATTAAGAATTTTTTGTTTGTTTAGAAATCATAGAAAATGCATGAAATTAAGATAATCAAACGCGTAATTTTAATCTCGCATTCACAACATTGTGGTATTAGTATCGGCATTGTAACTGACAACGACGGCGAGTATATTCAAAGTTAGTACGTTGTCACACATGCACATATTTGGATCACATGTGAAGTACGCACACAAGCGTACCCCCACTTGCCTATAAAGAGAGCTATAAATTGGTTTTATATGTTTCACTACGATATCTAGGAACGGTTGGCGGCCCGAGGGCCATATACCTGCCGCGTGTACCTGCTCGTCTGTCTCGCGCGCGTTCACGAGTCTCCGAGGCAGGAACTTGAAAAAATTATATCTCCTTGAATTCTTCACCAAATTACTTGAAATTTTAACACAAAACTCCTGAGACTTTGTACTATCGAATAAAAAAATTAAATTTTTTGACCATTTTTGACCCCTGTAAGCCCTTAAGCGATAGGCACACTTATTTTTCAAGTATCTTTGGCTTTTATAAAGTGTCATTAATCAACGACATAATTTTCAAATGAAAAGAATACACGTTCCAAAAGTTACAGAACAAAATATAAAAAAAAAAACGATTTGCACGCAGCAGTTTATTCAAATTTTATGAGCTTTCGTGTTTCCTTTGGCCTTTTAATCAACTAGCATGCAAAATAAATAACTGTACCTTGAAAAGCATATCCTTTTGAGTAAATAGTAATGTTTTATAAATATTTCTGTACAGCTTATTTATGTGAATCTTAAAATAACATGAAAGTCAAAAGTTCTGTGGATTTGCCCATATACATACTATAAAGTATAATATTTCTGAAAGAAATTTAACATTTAAACAATAAGGTTTTTGTTAAGCTATTTTAAAAATAATTATACGTGTGCTTTTTTATTAGATAAAAAATTTCATAGATACAAACTTTTAACAAGAATATTTCATAATAATTAATAAAATTATACAATATATTAGTTTAAATGTAGCGCTAGAGTTTAACGACAAGTCGCAATCTGCATTTTTATTAATTACATTTTAGAATATTGATATTGAATTTAAAAACTAACGATCAAACTGAAATTTCTTAACAAATTCCACCATCGTGATTCACGATTATTGAAATTAGAAAATATTTAAATTTTTCAAAGTTCTAAAACACAAGACATAGGATTCTATAAAATCGTCTTACCTCCTTTGACTTTTTTTTTACAAAAGAACTGGTTACGTGAAACATTGAAATCATAAAATAAAAAAAAAATACGGATTAATGATACGGAGGCATCAGAGTCTTTTTCCGCTAAATTTTCCTTTTAAAAATAAAAGCAATAGCAGAATTCGAAATTCTTTCGCAATTTCCTAACTTTATTTCACGAATTTATAATTTTAATCAAATAATTAAAATTATCACTTTAAAATGTCATAAGTGATAAGCTAGGTTCTTAGTATATGTATAGTGGGTTTGAGGGGAAACGGCAAAACATTGAATAACTATCTGTGCATCACAGTTGTGTAGTATTATTATTATGTAAAAATAGTGTACACCAAAATTGAGTCAATTTTAATTATTATAATCCGAAATTTCAAATGAAAGAATTTTTTCGCCAAAGTGTGTAGAAATATGCAACATTCCTGCCCTGCGGGTGGGAAGAGAAAGTATTTCTCAAAATAGACTCTGTTTTTTTATGTAACGATATTTTCACTATAATTGTAAAATTTAGATATTTCAAATAAAAATATAGTTCGAAAGATTCACCGAAAAATTTGCATACTACGATCTTGCTCGATTATAATATAAATAGTACAAATACTTTATATGTTAAAAGGTGAACTTTTCGCCATAATAAATACAGCTTTTCTTAGGGTATGGAATTCCATACACTGGAAGCGCTAGGGTCAATCACCGCGTTACAGTATATACCGTGTACATACATATTTTCAATTTTGCTAAAAATTTGTTTGGTTACGGTATACATCTTACTACACATACTTGATTTTTTCTTCATTTGTTGACAAATTATGTTTTTTATCAATAATGTTAATAAAAATAAATTTTTTATTTTAATTGGTTACGAATCGAGGAATCAAAACAATTTTTTTCAGTTTCACGTGTTTTTTAAAGGTTTTTATGTAATTAGTTTAATATAAATTTTTTTAAAAATATATAAATTTTTTTCAACTTAAGTAATTAGCACACTTTTTATTTTGTTTATAAAAGTTACAGCAATTTCTTCTTTTGAACTGATTTCGCACATTTGCACACGACTAGTCGTCAGTGAAAATCTAGATTGGTGCACTGATTTGTAAGCAGAACATTATGGGCGAAAGGTCAAACTAAATTGTTGTTATTGTCAACGGACCGTACATTCATTACTTCTTCATTTACTAATTATAATGTATCTAGCACTAATAACATATTTTTTACAAAATAAAAACAATATCGATTAATAGATTTTATTAAGTTTCTCATTCAAGAAGTACTTTTATACAAAGAAATACTTACGGTTTTTGCGCTGGATCATTTTCTGCATTTTGGCATTTTGACCAGCAATGGAACGACTTCTTTCCTGTCCTTTTTTCCAGATCCAGATGGAGAGTTGGATCAACCTTATCATCAAACGGGTTGTACTGTCCTTTTTTTGTGTGAGTAGGACGATATTCAATATTGTCCTCTTCAAAATGAAGTCCACACACACTACCGCTGCAATCAAATAATATGTTTACTATTTTAATATGATGTCGATAAAGAATGAAAACAAATAAATCTTGTACGATGAAGGTGACCCATAGTATAAACATGAGACATATATATAGACCGAATCCATCACAAATCGAACGGCGAGTCCGATCACAAGTCATGAAATCAAATGATTTTGAAATATATTACCTTTCAATGAAAATAAGGCGACCCGTATTTTACAGTTTTGCAAAATAATTTTTTTTTTACAAAGTTGTGATTTTTTGAAGTTTTCACGATTAAAAATGAAATAGTGAAAAAACGGCGAGAAAAAAATTATAAATTAAGCCACTGTCAAATGTAATATGTTTATTTCACTTTTTCTGTTTTGGGTTAATAGCCTATACCGTGCTCTTGAAATGTAAGCTAAGAAAATTTGTTAAAGTTAATATTTAACAAAATGGCGGCTGTTTAAAAAAAAAATATAATTACATTTACACAAAAACCCCATCGTTTGTTTTTGCTATTGATTTTTTTTGGACTTCTAGCATTAGAGCCTACATATACCATGTATTTTTATGGCGTGCCCGTCATTTGTAAAGTAAAGGGAATTTTTTTTATTTAATTTTTTTTTATTTACCGCGTAAAAGTTTTTGGGCAATTCTGTAGTGGAACTGATAATATTTCTATATGTTTCTCGGGTCGCTGATTATAAATCCGGGGATATATTTTCGAAATTCAAAATGGTGGCTCTAAAATGGCGGACGCCTAACCGAAAATTTACCTTCTTTGCAAATTAAAAAATGTTTTCGTATTCTACGCGAAATTCTGATCTGTATATCTTGTAGTCGGCGTGATGGTCGTGCGGGCTAAGGCGTCAGTCTTAGTCCGCCCGAACTGAACGTCGCGAAGGGCCCGAGTTCGAATCCCCGTCCTGCAATTTTCTCTGCTTATGTCCAGTGTGGAATAACCGGGGAACCTTGCTGGGCGAAGGTACGAATTTGGGACCGCTGCCGACCCCCGTCGGCAGTTATCGGTACCGTCAGCGTCTTATCCGCGGTCGGTACGTCGTGGGTCTTATCTCGGATAAAGATGGGATAAGCCCCGCGTCGTACTCGCTAAGGCACAGACCGTCGAATCTGCTGTTGGTACCGATATTGGGGTAGGGGGGACTGGCTCTGGGTGGGTGTTGTGTTTGCCTATAGTTCTGTCTTGCACTGTCTGTCTCTGTCCTGTACCTCTCCACCCGAGAGCCGACCCGCAAACAGACATATTCGTCATTAACGCGGGGGAAAATTTCCTGTCCTTTGTCCTTTTTGTCCTTTTTGTATATCTTGTACACATTTTATATGAATTTTATATGTTAATTTTTTACATACTACAATATAAAAACAAATGTAAGATATGAAAGATATTAAATTTAATTAAATGCCTATTGGCATGTGTGCATAAATGCACATTTTTCGTATGTCATAATAGAAAATTTTCTGTTTAGACATTCGTCATTTTGAATCCGCCATATTGAATTTCGCAAATATGATCCCGGATTTGTAATCAGAGACACTAAAAACATTTAAAAATATACGGATTATAATGACAAGATAATTCGCATTCAACCGCCTGGTACGAAAGTACGGAACAGAAATTTCTGCATTTTTTCTCTCTGCAACTGAGAAGAAGATCATACCAGACATTTTTATTCAGAATTTCACGTAGAATAAGATAATATTTTTTAATTTCCCCAGAAGGTAGATTTTCGGTTAGGCGTCCGCCATTTTAAAGCTGCCATCTTGAATTTCGAAAATATATCCCCGGATTTATAATCAGCGACCCGAAAAACATATATAAATATTATCAGTTCCACTACAGAATTGCCCAAAAACTTTTACGCGGTAAATAAAAAAAAATTAAATAAAAAAATTCCCTTTACTTTACAAATGACGGACACGCCATAAAACTACATGGTATATGTAGGTTCTAATGCTAGAAGTCAAAAAAAAATCAATAGCAAAAAAAAACAATGTGGTTTTTGTGTAAATGTAATTATAATTTTTTTTTAAAACAGCCGCCATTTTGTTAAATATCAACTTTAACAAATTTTCTTAGGTTACATTTCAAGAGGACGGTATGCGCTATTAACCCAAAAAATAAAGAGTGAAATAAACATATTAACTTGACAGTGGCTTAATTTGACATTTTTTTCTCGCCGTTTTTTCACTATTTCAGTTTTAATCGTGAAAACTTCAAAAAATCACAACTTTGTAAAAAAAATTATTTTTCAAATCTGTAAAATACGGGTCACGTTATTTTGATTGAAAAGTAATATATTTCAAAATCATTTGATTTCATGACTTGTGATCGGACTCGCTGTTCGATTTGAGATGGATTCGGTCTATATGGAAATATTGCACTGTGTATATACCACGAGAGAAAGGAATCATTTAAAAATTTATTTTCTGTATTTCTTGAATACTCTATTTTTGTATTTAATTCAACAGGCACCGTAATGATAACATTAAACAGGCCTTTTACAAAAAGATAAAAAATAGGTCCACAATACTGACACAGTGCACATAACAAAAACTCACATAAATAATAACTAAAATACTTATTTAATGTAATTCTTACCTTTCTCGAGTTTTAAATCTCCACGCTTTTTCTTACAGGCAGTGAGCCATCTTTCCGATATTTCCACATCCTGTGGAAAACTAAAAAACTTTCGCTTTATGCTAAAAATGTTTGCATTGGCGTTACAATTTGGAACTGCACACGACATATTTTTCACAGTATTTTCAACGTTTACACCAATTTATATCGACACTGAGTGACACTGACTTTCACGTTTGAAATGTTAAACTTGCCGACATCTTTGTTTACATAAAATATCGAAACAGTCACAATCGATTATAAAGTCGAAACTCGATTATGCCTTTCGCCTATTCTCACTACCATGACTCAATTCGGAAAACCTGCACGGCGTGATTGGCTGTCTACTGCGCGTCCATGTTCTTGGTATACTTTTCTTATTATACCATGAGTCAGTGGTTCGACTGTACATTCGTTACATTCTATGATTGAAACTGCAACTATTTTCGCATGTGCCTTTCTCGACCAATTAAATTGCATATTTCAAATTTGGCCAATCGGATTTTAACACGCGTAATTTACCTATTCAAAATTCCATTGAAAAAATGTTATTGTTTAAACAAATTTTTGAGTATAAAAACTCTATATTATGAATTTAATTCGTACGTGGAGTAACACAGAGCCTTTTAATAATATCACGAACAGATTTGTACGCAATTTGTTTGATTCATATTTTTCAGAATCTGAAACAGAACTTGAAGAAAAATTAAAAAGTTGTGGAAGATTAAAATTTCCAAACATTCGTCGAGATAACTCTACACAAGTGTCTGGACTGGAATCCGTGCTTAACAGCACGACAGAAGAGACTGAAGATAGGAATACAATACTGCCATCGAAGGTAAATTTTCATTATCATGGCATAAGGCTGCTAGATTGCAAAGTGCATACGCATGGTCCTAGGGGAACTTCGGGATCTTCGGGGAAACATTGCCTATAGTAGCTACAAGCACAGATTAATAACAGATCGCTAAAGGTCATGTTATGTCGCGCTTTTCTAAGGTCCCACTACCGACGCTACTTGTAACTCGGCGGTTGACAATGCCGGCCGTACTTGCAACTTTTTGTGTGTATATATGGGGCATTCCATGCCAAACGGGCAACTTAGAAGATTAGCCTTATTCGGTGTCTCGCATTAAACGCTTGTTTCTGAAGTTCTATTTCGAAGAAAGGAAAAAATAATTAGTGGATTTTATTCGTCTTTTTATGCACTTCCCGATGATTAAAATGATTTTTTATTTTATTTATATATTCATCATGATTTTTCAGTTTAAAAAATTAAAATTGTTTTTTTTTCAAACTTGGATGTTTTAAATATTTTGTTAAACAAGCTCAAATGAAAGCTCGTATATTTTTCTATAAAATCACATTGTCATAATTATGGGCCGGTTGGTTCTTCATCCTGAAATGTGCAAGAAATGCAGCCTCGTGAGCAGCAATACCCAAATGCGCTTATTATTATGCATATTTATGGATGAAGAACCAAGCGGCCCATAATTGTGACTATGGGATTTTCTAGAAAAATATACGAGCTTTCATTTGAGCCTATTTAAAAAAATATTTAAAACATCCAAGTTTGAAAAAAATCGATTTTTATTTTTTAAACTGAAAAATCATGATGAATATGTAAATAAAATAAAAAATCATTTTAATCATCGGAAAGTGCATAAAAAGACAAATAAAATCCACTGATTATTTTTTCCTTTCTCGGACACAAAACTTCAGAAACAAGCGTTTAATGCGAGACACCGAAAAGGGCTAATCTTCTCAGTTGCCCGTTTGGCATGGAATGCCCCATATATATATATATATATTGGTACTTACAACCTATTCACATTACCGGCTTCACATGTAACTTCACGAATATCCATAAAATGCACAAATAAACGCCTATATATGAATTCATACACACACGTATTAAGTAGGGAAGAATAGGTATATGTACTTTTATTTAATTATAAATCGTGAAGTAAAATATTTTTTTCATTAACATCAAAATATGGTTTGCAAGTTACTTGCGCTGTAACAAACGGTTGATCATTACATTTCGATAATTTTTTGTTTTATTAAACATGGTATTCTAATAATAACAATATGATTAATTTAAGATGTACCGAAAATTAGTTTGGAGAGTTTTAAAAACATCCCAAAAACTTAAATTAAAAAATGTACAAAAAACGAAGATGGATCCAAAAAAACCGGAACACATCCAAACTTCAAAAAAGAGCCCATTAGGTCAGTGGTCGAGACTGATGGGATACAAACCAGGACAAAAGATATCCAAACGACCGATACACGACAACAGGAAGGAAGACTTCAAGACACACAAGAGGAGTTTTCTTTAACATTAAACGAATCTGAAGATGTAAGTCTTGCTGGCAGGTTAAAACAAAAAAAATGGTTATAAAATTCCATTTTCTAGACGCATATTCCAAACAAAGATACCGAATCAAAAAGGTTTACCTAAAACACAAACCATTCTCATGAAAAATTGAACTAATGATTTACTAGAAAAGGGTGCAAGCACAAAATGTAAACCTTAAAGAGGTCAATCTATTTCAAGTATATTTCTTATACTAAAAACTGATGGAAATTGTAGATTAATTCTAAATCTAAATAATTTAAATAAATTTATAGTTACACAACACTTCAAACTAGAAGAATGCTTGTAAACTTATATCATCAAATTCTTTTCTTGCCTTGCTCGACTTAAAAGACGCATATTTTGTCGTTCCAATTCACCAATCGCATAGAAAATATTTAAGGTTTATTTTCTAAGATCAAATATTTGAATTTTTATGTCCCCCATTCGGTTTATTTATCCACTGCTCCATACGTATTTACAAAGATAATGAAACCAATTATGACATATTTTAGAAATCTTGGATTTAATGTCCGTTATTTATTCGGATGATATTCTAGTATTTGGTAATTCTTTTCAAGAATGCAAACATAATATAGAATTTACTTTACAAATTTTAGAAAAATTTGGATTTATAAACAACTACAAAAAAAGCAATTGAGTTCTAAGCATCAAATGTAAATGTCTAGGTTTTATTTTTGATTAGACTAATAAGACTTTGAGCTTACCGGAGGCAAAAAAGATTTCCAGTATTAAAAAAGTTAAACCTTTATCAAAGTCACATATTCATAAAATAAGAGACTTCGCTAAAATAGTACGTAATAGTAAAATAGTGTGTTATTGTGCAAATAAATAATTTTTTTGTATTTAAACGTTGGAAGTTTCTGAGTGATTTATAAGAAGTAATTTCAAAATTTTAACTGTCAAATATTAATTTCCGTGGAAGCACCTGTATATATTACGAACACAGTGTTTATATTGTGCCTTACTAAGCAATAGACAGAAATATGGAAATCATGTCATCCGAATGTATTTATTGTGCATCAACGGCTCCGCAATTGACAGAGTTTTGTTGCACATGCACAAAAGCTGCACACTCGGATGCATAATAATTGCTCAACATCGTACAGCATCTGGTGATTTCAACTGCTACAGTAACATGG
Organism: Trichopria drosophilae; assembly: GCA_030407085.1. NCBI lineage: Eukaryota > Metazoa > Arthropoda > Insecta > Hymenoptera > Diapriidae > Trichopria > Trichopria drosophilae. The sequence continues at coordinate 120,919,453 of CM059582.1, read as the reverse complement.
TACCCAGTCAAGAATTTTTTAGTGCTACAGTGGATACTGGGAAGGAGTTTGATAACGGTGAAACGTCATCAAAAGTGAAATGAGTGGGGGAAGACGTCCTAAAGCTATGTCAAATTCTAAAGTCAATGTGTGGATGACGGTGCTTCGTGCTCCTACGATTCAAATTTCCAGGATGCAATTTTGAAAAGATTTGTTGGACTGGAAACGAAAATATCATCGATTGATCGTATGAAATGGGATATCGCAGATTTAACCGTCCGGTCAATGACCAAAATTTCACCATTCGTTCAATAACCGGATACCCGGGTACCCGCATATAATATGGCGAATCGGTAGGGAACGGACAAAATTCCGAAGCCGACTCAGTGTTTACTTCGACTTTATGGAGACTATACACAGTTTATACTCCCCGTAGAAGGTTATCGAGCGTTCCGGTAATTCGGATTCATCGCCCTTTCAGCCCAAACAGTAAAGAAAAGTTGTCAGTTCTAATTTTAGATGCTAAACAAGTGTAAAATTTACAGTGAAAGTGAAAAAAATATACAAAGTTAATTAATACGATTCTTAACAAATAATCGTATTATTAATAAATAATATTATTAATAAATAACATTATTAATAAATAATCGTAGTGAATATTAATACGATGTATAATTCATCGAGTTTCAACGGTAAGGAGAAATTTACTTGTTTAATTTTGCAGTAAATTATTTCATATACATAATATCGTAAAAACTTTTTCCAATAGAACCACTCGCTCTCAGGGAAATAAGCGTTTCGAGAAAACATTTGAAGCTGAAGTATGTGACGATAACCACGTGTCTGATAGTGACGACGACGAATATTTTCCACAAAATGAAGCTGCAGCTTCAGATTGTGATGATACAGGTAATTAACATTTATATTTTTTATTATGTACATCAATAATTACGATGCATTATCTTTCATAAATTATCTTTATTCTTCGGAATAGCTGATGAAATCGCATTCAATGAAGATTATGAAGAAAGTGAAAATGAAGAAGATGGAGATGAAGATGAAGATGAAGAAAGTGATGTAGCAGCGACGGGGTTAGGAATGAAAGCAAAAGATGGTACGCAGTGGACTGCAACACCATCAAGTGAGCATCAAGTTAAAAGGCGTAACATTGTACGAGAGAGATGTGGCCCTCATAGAAACACTAGCATGCTATCCATTCTCGATACCTTCAAATTGTTTTTTACTCCAGAAATGGCGGATATCATTATACGCCATACTAATAAGAAAGCAATTTCAACATATACAGCGTATAATGAAAAAATCCGAAGAAAAAAACAATTAGTTTGGAAAAATCTTGAGCTGCAAGAATTTTATGCTTTCTTGGCTATTTTGATAACCTCTGGCCAACAACTCAAATACTGACAATGCAAACGATATGTGGCAGACGTATTCATATCCTTTATATCGTGCAGCAATGAGCATCAATCGCTTCTGGAACATCATTCGCTTTATTCGATTTGATGATGCCAATACTCGAGATGAGCGTATGAAGAATGATAAAGCTGCTCCAATACGAGACATTTGGACAATGCTAAATAGCAATTTAGCAAAACACTATAAGCCAACAGAATACCTGACTATCGGCGAGCAACTTTTTCCATACCGTGGTCGAACTAGATTCACCCAGTATATACCATCGAAGCCAGCAAAGTATGGAATCAAAGTATGGTGGATATGTGATGCTGAGAATTCGTATCCACTTACAGGATAGCTTTATACTGGGAAATCGAGTGAGGGTCGTGAAAAGAACGTTGGTGAGAGAGTTGTCAAAGACTTGATGGCTACATATAGAGGATCGGGTAGAAACATTACTATGGACAATTATTTTACTACTCTTCCATTGGCAAAATCTTTACTATCGTGGAACTTGACGATTGTTGGCACTTTGAAGAAAAATAAAGCGTATATTCCACCAGCAATGGCTGCATCGAAAACGCGGGAGGAATTATCTACGGTGTTTGGTTTCCATGACAAAATAATCATGTGCAGTTATGTGCCAAAAATAAAAAAAGTAGTAATTATGCTATCATCAATGCATCACGAAGCAAAAGTTAGTGATAAGGCAAAGAAAAAACCCGAGATCATTGAATTTTATAACTGGTCAAAAGCTGGAGTGGATACAATGGATAAAATGCTTGGTAGATATACTACAAAAAGATCTACTCAAAGATGGCCTCTAGCATTTTTCTATAATATTCTCGATATCGCCTGCCTTGCGGCATATATTCTGTATTATGAGAATAATAAAATGCTCGTGAAAAAATCGTATGAGCGGCGATTATTTTATCGGCAGTTAGGCAGAGAACTGTGTACTCCATTCGTTGAGAATCGTTCGGAGAATCCACAAATTATGAGGCATTTCTTAACCAAAGTGGCGATCGAATCTTTTCTTGGCCGAGCCATCAATCCATATGTGCAACCAACAACACCTGGATCATCAAAACCCCAGACACAGCTTGATTCAACTGGAAGGAAAAAGATTACTGGTGTATGTTATACTTGCCTTCAAAGTGATTTCAAGAAACGTCGCAAAACGAGAAAAACATGTTCAGTATGTGAGAACCCTATTTGTGATGAGCATTGTATTACAACCGCGACATGTGAAGGGTGTGCAACATAGTAAAATTTACTTTTATTTTCTTGTGGCATTGTATTATTATAAAAAAAATTAACAACGAAAACAAATAAATAATTTAAAAAAATTCTTCCTAATATAAATATAAACGGAATTATATTTTTTTACTTACTATCTTTGCTATTGTTTATAATAAAAATTGTTTAAATAAAATAAATTATAAACTATATTGTTTATTATTTATTTAAAAGTCAAATTACCTCAATACTTTAATAATTAGTCTCTTTAGTGTGTATAAGCCCGACATTCATGCATAATAACTTCAGTGGGTACCCGGGTGCTTGGTTATTGAACGAAGGAGGTATCAAGTTCGATAGTTAGTAACTATTACTAGATAATTGATTATAAACAAATTTGACAAAAATTGGGTTTCAAACTACTTAAATTTCGGGGATTCAGATGGTTATGCAATTTCTTAACTAACAAGTTAATAAATTCTATCTGTGAAGCTGAAATGGATACCCGGGTACCTGGTCATTGACCGGACGGTTAATATCCGCCAAATTTGACAGTTTTTCGTCAGATATACATACGATCGTCGAGAACCAAAATAGACGTTTAGAACACGTCGAAAAGAAATCCGAGGAAATCGACGTTCTAACACAGGAGGTTGAGTCATTGCATGCTGAAAATCAAAGAACTCAAGGAACAACAACGTAGTATCGTCTTTCGTATGGCATCTGTTGAGTATTCGGAGTACCAAACTGACGTCGTCATTAGTGGCATATCCGAAGTCGACAAGGATGATCTTGTCGCAGCAGTGTGCACTGTCGCTGCGACTTTGGGCGTTCCCCTTATTCCATCAAAAGTGGAACGTGCTGGGCGTATTCCCCCACCCCGTGCGCCACAATCGAAACCACTATCAGCTACCGCTATCAACAATTCGGCTTCACTGAGCGCATGGAACTTGTCGCGGCCATAGCATATCTTCGTGCGTTTCTGTGCTCGCGGTAAACGGGATAGCTTCCTACAGGCGCGAAGGAAATTAAAATCATTCAATTCCGCCGTGGTTTTTCCTGAGCGATCGGCTCATTAAATTTTTATAATCGAATATCTTCTTCTAGAGCGCTACGAATTACTTGGTAATACGCAAGAAATTGCCAAACGTTTGGGACGAAAGGCATTTCGACGTGGTTCATCTTTCGTCATTCGTTCTGACAGCAGTGCCGATACCGTCATAAACTCGGCAGATGATCTTACTGCCTTTTCAAAAAACATCTGACTCACTCCTAGTACTACTCATATGTCAACTCATCTTGGATGGCAAGAAAGTATCGTCGTTTACTACCAAAACGCGAGAGGGATTCGTACGAAACTATTGGATATCGTTCAAAATTTAGCTTGTCTTCAACCTTCTCCCGATATTATTGTTTTATCTGAGACTTGGCTCCATGAAGATATCTTGATTATCTTAGACTCTGAGTTGGGTTTTGATATATACTTCATTTTCCGTCCGGATAGAGTATCATCGATCCATCAAAGGGGTGGGGGCGTATTAATTGCTGTAAAAACTCATATTTCTTATACTGTCATTTCCACGCCTTCACTATCGAACTCCTGACATGTATGCGTGTCTATTTGAACTAAGTTTGGCAAATTATTAATTGTTGCTTCTTATTTTTCACCTTCTTCACTCGTTGACGACAATAACATATTTTCGCAGTGGGTTGAGAATATTTCTACTAAATATATTAATAGTCAATGGCTCCTATGTGGAGAATTTAATTTGCCAAATATTGTATGGGACTCAAATCGTTTTGGTTATATAACTGCAGGATATGTGCCGCTTGAAATCCGATTAGCCGCGAATGTTTGTTTTGATTTATTTTCATGTTTAGATGTCTTTCCTCATTTCCCTATTCACCCCAAGAAAGGCTATACTTTAGATCCCCAATTTTCCTCTATTCGGACACTATTTATCATAATAGCCCTGACTTTTTACCATCTACAGATTCTCATCATATTCACGGTTATTTTTACCTTTTATATATATATATATGTTTTGTGGTAATTTTGCGGACTTTTTTTTAAACAGATCGGTCATTTTGCGGACTTTTTGTCATTTCGCGGACCGTCCGCGAAAAGAAAGTATTTTTCTGGTCATTTCGAGGACTTTTTTTTTATACATGATGGGCATTATGCGGACCCTATGTTTTTGCTATAGGGAACATAATTTCGCACCAAACTTTAGGCACAACTAGGTCTAGGCGAGGTTTGGTAGGGTTGGGTTAGGATAGTCTTTAGCGGGGGGTCTGGGGGGCAGAGCCCCCCAGCGCACGCAGCCTAGTTAAGCTTGATAAGATCCAAATAGACCAAATTTAATTTTTCCCGAAGTCCGCAAAATGACCGATACATAGACGAGTTTTATATAAAAAAAAAGGGGCCCCGAAATGAACACACTAAGTGTTTATATATTTTTATATATATATATATATATACTGAACAGATTTGATTTTACTTCTTTCAATTTTAACAAGGTTGACTTTGTTGGGCTGAACCCATAGAGATGTGTCATTAATTGATTGGAATCATATTGTAAGCGCATCAGATTTAGATGTGTCATTGTCGATTTTTTATGAAATTATTTATGATATTATGTCGAAGCATGTACCCATAATGCGACTTACTTCGTTCAATTTTCCTGAGCGGTATGATGAATTAAAGAATTTGATTTTCTTAAAAAAATCTATTTACGGTAAATGGAAAAGATTTCGTTCAAATGCGGATTTTTTAGAATTTAGGACACTATAAGAGCAAACTGCTTAAAACTATCGAGATTGCGTTACAAAGAGAACATTGCGAATATAGAGAAGAAGTCACGAACCAATATTCGTGATTTCTGGTCGTTCATTAACAAATCCAGTAATGGCAGTGCGTTGCCTTCCAGTATGAACTTCCATGATAAAATTGCAACTGATCATAAAGGAATTTCGAATTTGTTTAGTGACTATTTTGGATCAGTTTATTCATCTTTGTCAAATTTTATTTTATTACTGAACCATTCGGTGTCAAAATATCATATTGAAAATTTCAATATTTCAGAATCTGAATTAGCAAATGCAATAGTGAATATGAAATTGTCTTCTACCTGTGGGCCGGATGGTATACCGTCAATCTTTTTAAAAAATTGTATGTCATCCCTACTAAGACCTCTTCTACATTTATTTAACGAATCGTTGATTCGTGGCTTCTTCCCTAGCAAATGGAAGGAGACTTAAGTTACTCCTATTTGGAAAAACAGCGATAAATGAAATGTTTATATTATCGTCCGGTCGTGGTTATTAATTGGGCCAGGGAATAAAGTTCCGAAAATCAACACACCGAAAGGCCAAAATTTCGATATAGTATGACTCAAGCGTGATTTTCTTCACTTTGTCTTTGATAATTTTGCAAAAAGAAAGCAAATTAAAATACCTTGGACTCACTCAATATCGAAATTTTAGGCTTTCGGGGTTTTGATTTTCGGAACTTTGTTCTCTGGTCATTAATTGCATACCAAAGCTTTTCGACGCTATAATGGCTAATAAAATGTATATCGTTTTGAACAATGTCATTATTGAATGTCAACATGATTTTTGTAAGGACAAGTGAACGGTAACTAATCTGCTCTTATTTTCTGACTTCGTATCTAATACAATGGCATCTCATAATCAGGCGCGTACAATTTGTCAGGACTTTTCAAAAGCATTTGACTGAGTAAATCACTCCTTATTATTGAGTACGCTAAATAGTATCAGGTTCTCGGGCACTTTCCTAAGATGAATTAAGTCCTACTTGTCTGGTAGAATCCAAAGGGTGAAAATAAAAAATACAATACAAGATCCTTGTGTGGTTCCCTTAGGAGTTCCTCAGGGATCGCACTTGGGTCCAAGTCTTTTTAACATCTTTATCAATGATATCGGTAATGTTATTTCTTTTTCAAATTATTTAATTTATGGCGATGATATTAAATTATTTAAAATCATGGAATCACCTTTGGATGCCTCGAGAGTGCAAAGAGATCTAAGTTCAGTAGGCACCTAAGCTATGCGAAACTAAGTGTAAGGGTATGTCTTATTCTCGTCGTTCTGACAAGTTTTGTACCAGTACTATTTATTTCATGAGTAGCTTGCTCGAGTTCGTATTTATTCTGATCTCGGTGTTGTCATGTCTGAGACATTTTCCTTCCACGACCACATACAACATGTACGTTTGAAATCTTCTAGAATGTTAGGCTTTATACAGAGGAAAACGAAAGATTTTAAAGACCCTTTAACTATTTCGTATCTAATACGCACTCTAGTTTTGCCACATTTTATTTACGCGGCTTCTGTTTGGTCCCCATAGACGTTTTCGGATTTTGAGCTTATCGAGAGCGTGCAAAGAAAAGCATTTCTTTATTTAGCCTTTAAATCTGGTCATCCTATGTCATATTTCGATCATAGTTATCATAATATATCTGTTAAATTTAATTTCCCTACAATTAAATCTCTCCACTAATATCATGATGCATTAAATTTTTTCCGTATTTTAAATTCACCTTCTTTGTCTAATTTATCAGCACTATAGCCTTTTTGCGCTCTTCTATACTCTATTCGTAATTATAGAAACATCCAAAAAAAAGCAGTGTAGAACAAACTACTCTTTCAATTCTCCTATCGCGCGTCTTAAACGTGTATAGAATAATTCGGATGCTAATCCCGCATAAACATTCCCTGATTTGACCCCCACGATTAGCTCATGATCGGATCCGATCGCCTAATCCGTGCCGGATCAGGATGTTACACAACCTCGGATCCGTATCGGACCCGGGATACGGATGTCCGGTAATCAGGATCTGTTCCTGATCCGGCCCAGATTTGGTTTTGCATATGTACATATAGGTTTACTCGGTAGGTCAGGTAATCCGGATCCGTCCCTGATCCGATTCGTATTTGGATCTCTAATAGATTTGTTTACCTTTGTATTCTGAAAGAAATTTCGCATAGGAATTAAAACATACGTGAGACGTCTGATATTTTTTGCATTAAGGCCAATACACAAGAAACGACCTTAGATGTCAGCGTAAGAAATGCTATGGCGAAGGATATACGTCTTACGTGTAGTGGCCCTTATCGGACCAAGCGTTACGTCACGTTAGGTTATACCACCCCAATAAACGAGATCGTGTGCAAAAATGTTCATTGTTTTTCTGTTTGAATTCGATTTGTTTCCACTTTCGAATGAAATTAAGCAAATTTTAATGCGGAATTAATCGTTTTCAAACGAATATATGCGCAGTATTAAGATTTAGGTTATGTACATCTGTTTGCATGCGATAATTACTAAATGTCGAATGCAAATCGAATGCCGAGCCAAATGAAATCGTATGAAATACAATTCATTTAATGTAGATCATGTCAAAAGAACGTATCACATCGAATGAAAAATGAACATTTTTTTCATTTCGACAGTTAGCCGTTATCGCATGCAAACGGATGTACATAACCTCAATCTTAACATTGCGCATATATTCGTTTGAAAACGTTTAATTCTGCATTCAAATTTGCTACATTCCATTCGAAAGTGGAAACAAATCGAATGCAAAATGAAAATCAGTGAAAATATTTGCACACGATCTCGTTTATTGGGACACTACTTGATGTGTATGTAATTACATAACCTATATGTGACATGTCAAAACATAAATATCTAACAACTTTGAGCTAAAATCGACAATATAATATTCTAATATACGACAAAGTCCAAATTATTTATGTTATAATACAGTGTTCAATAGTGAAAACCTGTTTCGATGGTATAGGATTATTATAAATAAATGTCGGATATAAATTAATCGTTGAAAGTTTGACACCTGAAATGTATAGTCTCTGAAATAACAGTTCTGTAAAATATACATTTTATACTAATAAAGTATTGTATTCCATGCTGTAAATTTATTAAAATTACTACTGAGCCAGTCGAGAGAGAGACAGACAGAGAGAGCCTCGACTGACCTATACCGGGTAAAGTTATGCGAATGAAAATCAGGATCGGATCAGAAACGGATGCCGATTGCCTGACCTCCGGGTTCCGGATCCGATTCGGATCCGAGGTTGTGTAACATCCTGAACCGAAACGGATCCGGAATACTTCCGGGCTGAGGGTCCCTGATCCGTTTCGGACCCGATTCGTAGACAAATGTTTATGCGGGATGTTCGATTCGTTAAGGTAATTTCTAACTTTAAACATTGTATGGGTAGTACTCATCAGTATTATCACTAAATATCACGAGAACGGTAATATATGCGAAATCTGATAAAATTTTGGGCCTGTATCGATAGGGGTACGGTCTGAAGCAAATAAATACAACGTAGCAAATTGATTTTGCAAATATGCAAAATACAACATTTTCAAAATGTTTCATTATCCTAAACTACGCTCATGAATACGGGAAGCTTGTGTACATAAAAAATTGACTATCTACGATCATAATATAAAGTTCTGAAATTTTATTTAGTAACATATGTAACGATTTATTTCCTTTTTAGGGGAATTCGTTATTAAATCGTATAGATAATGTGAAATAAAAAAAAATCTTGTACATATGTAAATACATTTTAAGTTATAAAGAAATTTCTTATGTAAAATTAACTATAAATATATTCAATAAAATTCAGCTTGAGTTAGATATTAAAGGCATGAAAGATTATTATCATTGAAATTCAAAAATTAAATTTTAATAATAATTCATCATGTCGTACAAGATTGATTGAAGCGTTCATCTCATTCGTCACCCAACATACGCATATTACTGAATCATGATTATCGCATGTTCATCAATTCAAATCATACATATTTAACAGAATAAGAAACGATACATATCACTACTCAATAAATAAAAGAAGTTCTCTCATCATACGAGTCACCCAGAGGTTATTAAACTTATACAAAAATTAATCCACTTTATAACTAAAAACCAGATAATTTCTCAAGTATAATTAACATTAAATTTAAACAAATAAAACCGCAAAATCAATATCCTGAAACCTCGAAATAATTGAATATCTATTTATTATATAAATTTCGAATTAAAGTTTTTCTTCTAGGATTGCAGCACTGATTTTCTTAACACTTTTATACAAATTTCTTCAAGATATAACGTATATATGTATCGCTGATTTCTTTACTGAAGTATGATACTCAAACATATTCACCTTTCAAAATGGGAGACATTCCATACCTGTTGTGCACCTCTTGAGATGACGACGGTGAACTTCATGTCGTGGAAAAGGGTGGTGTTGCTTCGTGACAAACCTCAGATCTTGGAAGAGTTTCTTCTTGATAATTGAAGCAGTATCCGATGAAAAACATTACAGGATCACTGCTAATATCGGTTGAACTTGGTCCGATGATATCGATGAAAGAAGTTGAGCCCATTAATTCCTCGATATCACAACCGCGAAATTATAGGAAGTCCGAAGCTAGAGGAAAGCCACCACAGGACGGAAGTTATGACCATGTAGAACCGGACGGTTTCGGATTTAGACGACAATTGTTGGAAAAAACGTCTTACTCGAAAACTTGTTAAACCGAAAACTCGTATTTACCACCACCTCTTCTTCCTTTTTTCTCACTTTTTGCTTGAAAACAGATTTGAATTTCGCGACAACCGAGAACGATCAAAGAACAAGTGCGTCTAGTTCGTTCTCCGGTTTACGGCGTAGTTGTCTTGACCTCTATCGAACGCTTTTCGGAACACCTATGCTGGGATTGGCTTCACTGACGTTGCCCGGTTACGCGCGCAATTCAAATGATTCTTTGAGTACAGTTCGCTCGTTACACATAGAACGTAGCGTACTGGTTAGAGTACGCGTTTTGCTATGTTAGGGACGCAAATTCAAATCCGACCTGAGCGAAAGATTTTTTTAATTTAATTGCGAGCGTTAATAATTGTAAGAAAATAGGTAAAAATTAAATAACTAATGCGAGACTTTAATATAAAATATTTATAAATAAAAAAAAAATGTAATGAATTAAATTTAATTTTTGTTCTACCTCAGAATAAAGTCTTGCATTCGTCTGGCACCAGTTTGGAATTTATCTGACGATAGTATGGATAAAGAGTATGTTCATTAGCCAAACTAATCCCATATGTGATAAAATTTGTGTAGCGTCAAGAAAAGATGAAACTAAGTTTTTTATAACAATGAAAAAACTTTATAAAGCAGCTTCCAAAGATACCTCAACATATGGTTTAAAAATATTATGAATAAAAGGTATTATGGTATCGACATAAATCACTTTTCTTCTCATAGTGCTCGACATGCATCGAAATCGACTGCAATGAAACTTGGAGTTAGTTTAGAAGTAATAAGAAAAACTGCATGATGGACGGATTCATCAACAACATTTGCTCGTTTTTATAAATTGCCAATAGTTAATAAAGATATTTTTGCAAAATCTATGTTATTATAATTATATTTATGTTCTTTTTTATACAAATAGTTAATTATAATATACACAATTATGTAATATTTGTCTATATGTCATTATTAAACTGATAGCACTGAGAATAAATGTCGTAATAACTTTAAATGTCTACATGTTGATCATCGAGAAGAGGCGTGAAATACAATTAAATAATCAAACGAACTTACCAATTTATGTTTGATCTTATTTGTACAAACGCCGCTTCGAAGATGATCAAACCCACCCTTCCTATATTTCGTAGACCTTTATAATATTTTACGACATTTACACATGCTTTAAAATATGAATAACGAACAACTTCGCGTAGATTATCAAATCGATAGGAGAAATTATTTTTTTTCAAACTTTGAACATTGTGGCAACACCTGTGCGGCGGAAATACTACATGTTGATCATCTTCGAAGAGGCGTTTAAACAATTAAGATCGAACATCACAGTAAGTTCGTTTGATCATTTATTTATATCTCATAGACTGAAATCGGGACTAACACCAAACTTTTGATGAGTAAAAACGAAGGTTTGATTTAATTATACCAAAAGTACCAATTTTGAAAATGTTTCTTTAATGGAGATCAGCATTTAAAGTTCGTGAAAATCCGAAAAGTGCATATTTTCAATTTTGTTTATATATTTAAGGTGAAAACGAAGAATATGCCAAGTTAGTGGGAAAGATGCAACTTTATATTGGACAAGATAAATTTTTATTTTAATGACTCCATCTTTTTATAATCAGTACGTACTGTTACATTCCAGATCTGAGAAGCAGATCTGGAGCATTTTAGTTGGCCATTTGTTGGTCAAGGCACTTAAGCTCCCTTTACCTGGGAGCTGGCCTATGATCATGAGTTTGGGAAAATATCGTTAAGGGCAGGAAGGAAGGCAAAAATAACCTCAGGATCGAGCTTTTTTAATCAGTAATTGATTATTTTTGCGGATATCATATCCTTTTTTGCCCTTTTTGTCATCATCGGCTATTGGAGAGGATTTATGGCGATGGCAGGTCGATGAGAATTAACTGTAGGGGAGGACGGAGGAATACCGGGTTACTCAGGATTGGAAATTTATTAATTTTTGGTGGTGGATATTCAGATATGGATGATGTGAGGGGATAATTTGGTTGATGGGTTACAGTCACGTCTATCAAGCTGGCAGAGCAAGATCGACCAAAACGAAAAAAAATACTACCATAATTATGTGCTTTTTATGTGCTCTAATTAAAAATTTTGTGCTCCTAACGTTTTTGTAAGAATTTTATTTTTTATTTTATTTATTATTAATTAACGGGCGGAATCGCCCTTTTTATTCAATTGTTTGCCGTATTATTTTACTATAATTTTGCGAGAGCTGCAGATCGACTTAGAAAGATGGCGCCATACTTCACATTTGTGTATGAAATGTAGGACTGCAGAAACCTACACCAAGTACAGCGGCGGTCATGAGTCGATTTCCGCCAGATAAACAATATTTTCGAAACGTAAACAAACAACGTGGATCGTCCTACCAACAGCGAGCTGCTGCTTGAAAACGAAATCGACAAATTGTTCACCATACGGGGATCGAACTCACGACCTACGACTCGTAGTCCAGTGCGTTAACCGCCTGAGCCACGAAGCCGTTTTCGAATTAAAGAATAGATATTTTATAACGTACTGCTGGCATGACACAGAGCATACTCACAAAATCGATGAAGGACTAATCAGGTGCAATCCGGTGTGACCCCCGCCCCCGACTTCTTCGCTTCCGCCCATCCGTCGTCGTCTCTCGTGGCCGTCTGCAAAAACCCGAACTTTTTCCCCGGGGGCCATAAAAATCCGCACGGCGCGCCGGATGGTAAGAGTGGGCGCCAGCCGAACCGAAGCTCGACAAATTTATAGGCGCGCCGCACGCGCTGGTGTGCCCGCTAGCTCAGCCCCGAGTTCCCGGCTCGGCAAGGGAGAGGGCGGTATTCTCTGGCGCAGACTAACGACTACGCGATCACGGCCGACGAGGACGGTTCATTACATATATCGCGCCCTTTCTCGCGCCGCAAATTATGGACGTCGAATTACATACGTGATTCCCCGACGGAGAGCTCGACAGGGACTTCCTAATACGATGCCCTGCGACGAACTCGACAGGGACGTTTCGCACGCGGTGCCTGGCGACGAACTCGACAGGGACGTTTCGCACGCGGTGCCTGGCGACGAACTCTACTAGGACTTTCTACTTAAGGTGCCCTGCGACGAAATCGACAGGGACTTTACGCACGCGGTGCCTGGCGGCGAACTTCACCAGAACTTCCTAAAGACGGGGTGCCCGCCGACGAACTCGACAAGGACCTTCCGATGCGCGCCGCCTTGCGACGGACTCGGTCGGGATTTTCACACAGGGTCGCGGCGCCCTGCGAACCATGTTCATCCGAAACTCACGCGCCCTCCCCAATACGACATTACACTACCTACACTAATCTCATACCGAAACTACATTGAACGACGTTATTTGAACCACACGAAACTTTACCGAAACCGACCAAATTGACAGATTATACCCTTCTACTGAAATCTACTAAACGCGAACAACTCACCGAAATTACGCTACCCGAAACCCACTGGAACTTACCGCGTGAAATAACAAACCGATTAGTTCCCGAATTCTCTAATCTAACCATCTGCACTTTCGTTACTAAATTGACCCGGATCACCCGGACGCTATCGTTTATCGCGGACACTGCTATTCAAGTTAACACACTCACACTTATACGCAACAATTTTAGCGTCTCCGTAGAGACAGTTAGCCTCACGTACAAAAACATAACAAAAACACGGCACTACCTTCCGGAAGTGCGAGATAGCCTTGGCCCCACAAAAATTGCTCGTGAATCGGCAATCTAGGTAACTTAACCGCACGGAGGGCCCGGTCCAGTTAGCATCGCACGCATGGTCCTTTCCTTACCGACAGATCGGCTGGAGTATTACCCGAGAAAAACTTTCTTATTGCACAAAAAGTCCGCTCGTTAATTTGTAAGATAGCGCCGCCTCACAAGAGGAGCAAGATAACAGATAACCACAGTGTTTACACTAACAGAGTGAAAAGGTAACCAAGAAGTTCAAGATACCATCGCTCACAAGAGCAATCCAGCGAACCAAGGTAAAATTAATGAGCTTGCGTTTTCGTTCATAAGAAGCTAAATTATGAAGTTAAAATGTCGACCATGCTAATCAACGGTTCGCCAAGCCAACTGGAGATCGCGGTTGGGAACCGGCGGCTATCTTGTCGGCGTCGAGGTGTGCCGTCACAGAGCATCACGTTCGGCGGAATTTGCTTTTCACGCGTCGTAATTCCGTTTTCGTTACCATCTCTATTTCCGATCACCGGACACGCACTTTCGAAACGACAAAGATAACCACACTAGATTCGATCTTATGTTCGCCCGAACCGCTAGTCATTCGTCCCGGATACTGAACGATCACAAAAGATAACCACGTGACGACGCATCTCACGGAATTTTAAGAGAAAGATCTTCGATCGCGTTTCCGATAGCTAACCATACCGACGCGCGTGGCCTTTGGGCTTCGTATTTCCGAAAGTAACGAGAACTAAACAATCGTAAGATAACCACATTTTTCCCGAATATGACGAATAAAACAATAAGAGATAACCACAGTCACGTTAAAGAATCTACTCGAGATATTCTCCGCGAAAAGAAAGATTCCCGGAAGATAACCGTAAAGAAATTCGCGGCCGAAGCAGAAATTTACCGAAACACGATACGAACCGAAGACCCGACTCAGGTAACCGAAGGCGATTCACGTTCTTCACTTTCACTTTCACTCACGAAACGGCAGCGGACAATCGGAAAAGCGCATTTTATTTAAACAGCCGAGAGCACAAAGAATCGAATTATTGGCGTACGGAAGGACTTCGTAGCCAAAAGTACTCGTGCTCAGTGCTGTTGGTACCTTTTGATGACCAAGCGTACCTATAGGCTCCAGGACTGCTACCAATGGACTGGCGATCCGACGCGTCGGTTGCAATCGTGACGCTCGCGCCGCGCCGGCCGCCGTTTACCCTTTCTCTACCGCGATTGTGATGGTAGGGAGAGCTCCGCGGCCCGTACGGGCATACACGACTGTCCGTCCCCTCCCGGTACTCTTTTAATCCTTCTAGAATGTTCGGGAAGTTTCGGCACGTCGCCCTCGCGTACCCTCTCCTTCGCGAACATTCGAGAATCTCCACGCGTCGTTCTCCCCCTGCACGCCCGTAATAAGCAGCGTGCTTGACGATATACCCTGGAACATTAGGCCTCGTACTTCTAGAAATCGAAAACAAGGCCGTCCTTGATCCGACTTCCAAAACAAAGCAAATATGAATACCCATGTTTACCGCCTGAAATGTTTATCGCATGCAATATATTATTTCAGGAAATAATCAAATTAAAATTAAATACTGAATAATAACCAGAATTACACCTACTTTTATTATTACCAATTACTAATTCTTAACCTACGAATTCTACTTCTAAATTGATGTCTTATTAAAAATTATCGCTTCTTCGGAGCAGTCCCCCTATAATGACAACATTTCCCCTTGGACAAAAGCCTCCCGGCAGATTCATAACAAATATCAATCTTAATTTGTTGTCATATTAACAATTAGCGCTTCTTGGGAGCAGTCCCCCTATAATGGCAACATTTCCATTTGGATAAAAGCCTCCCGGCAGATTCATAACAAATATCAATCCTAATTTGTTGTCATATTAAAAATTAGCGCATCTTCGGAGCAGTCTCCCCTATAATGACAACATTTCCCTTGGATAAAAGCCTCCCGGCAGATTCATAACGAATATCAATCCTAATTCAAAATTTGTTGCCATAATAAAAATTAGCGCTTCTTCGGAGCAGTCCCCTCTATAATGACATTTCCCCTTGGATAAAAGCCTCCCGGCAGATTCGTAACATATACCATTAAAAAAGAGCCGAATGACGTCATCACCAAAATAAACATTAGCGCTTGTTCGGAGCCGTCCCACCTATAAGGTGATGAAATCATTTCGGAAATTGCACCGATTCGAAATATTAGCGGTTTTTGAAGACCAGTCCCCCCTTAAGTTTTCCCCGTGTTGAGTCTCGTGACAGATCGCACTGTGACGTGTTTTGCCACGTTACACCTGAAAAGGTGCACAGTTATGTGCTTTTGAACTATGCAAACCGCTAAATCCAAATACCAACCCTTATCGCAAAAACCACCCTTAGCAAAGTATCAAACCCACAAAAATGCTTAAAAAATTAAGTAAATGTGCTAACAAAGAAGATACATAATATTTTCTATATCAGAGAGACATTCCGATCTTTATACTAACGGATGCAACAAATGTCTAATTTCGCGACCCAACACTCATTTGAAGAGAAAGTACCACAAAATTATTTTACAGTTAAAAAAGTACCCTTGTGTTATTTATTAACTAATAAAATAATTACCAAAGGGTATAGCCGGGTAAGTGTGCAAAAATAGCCCCCGCACGAATCCAGCCCATATTAATAATTTTAACTGCTAACCATGTGAATATAAAATCCTGTAAATATTAGCCCTCAATTCGTCTTATTTTGGCAATTATGGAGGAAAAAAGAAAACCGCGTTTTTCTCGAAACCACTGAACCGATTTTAATAAGCTTGAAATATGTTATAAATATCAATAAGAGAATTTGAAAAAAAAATGTCGAAATTTTTTTTTTTCATAACACATTCGAAAAAATTGGTTTTGAAATTTTCAAAACCTTTTTTCTTAGTTGTGTTCATAAGCGACACCCGCCAATTTTTTTATTACTTACTCCCTGAAGTGTAAATTTTGAAAAAAAAATTTTGGCCGATTTTTTTTTCGTGCGTGATAGTGAAAAAAAATAACAACCGTAAATAAGCACAATATGGCGTCTAAATTAAACAGAATCGGTCGAATTCGTTCGAATTTGGTTATTCGATACCTTTTTAGATTCTTGATTGTATATTTGAAGTAGAACTTCAAAAATTGAAAATGTCCTATCCAACATGGCGAAAAATGTTGCTAAAAATCATTCGGCTCTACTGAAAACTTTTTACTTATGATTTTTTGAAGTTTTCTTATTACGAATTTGAGATATACCTACTATGTTTAAAAATATCTATAATTATTCGTCTGCAGTAAGCCTATAAAAAGTATAGTTTCCGGAGTTTACCACGTGGAGGTTGCAGTATCTTTTAAACTCCTATTTTTGTAATTTTTAATTTTTTAATTTTTTTTTGCTTTTAGTTTTTTTTTTCAATTTTTGTTAAATACTTTTTTGTGTTCATTTGTTTTCAATTTAAATAAAAACTCACCTTTGTTTCGATTAATTTTTACTTTAATTAATCTAATTAAATATCATACAACTGATATTGCCAAACAATTATTCAATGTTGAAGACAAGCTGTTTTTTATTTGTGATGGTACGTCACACGTCAAAAAAGTACCAACAATGAATATCAGAGGAAATCATATTCTGGACAAAAAAAAGTTCCCCTTTGCAAGCCTTTTACTATCTGCACAACTGATGGGTTTGTCGTAGATATGCTTGGTCCCTATCTAGCTACTAAAACTGATGCGGAAATAATGCAAATTATTATTGATGATCCAAATGGACTGTGTACGTTTCTGAAACCAGGTGATATTTTCATACTTGATCGTGGATTTCGTAGATGTACGGAACCATTTGGAAGAGAAGGATTTCTAGCGGGTCAAAACGTCGAAATTTGATGAAAAACTATAGGGTAATTTTTTTGCCGAGGTAACCAAATTCAATACTTTTTCAGGCAATAGTCATACGCATTTTAAACCAGTTTTTATGGCATTATCGATGACTTTCGGAAGAAAATGCATACAACCTTTTTTGTAGAGAATTTCATGCTCTATCTTTTTTGTTTAACCCTTTAAGGACCAAATGTACAAAAATTTGACACGATGTTTGTCAGTATTTTTTAGTATTTAAATTCAATAAAAAAAATTGTGGTATATACGTTTCCAATTGCTCGAACCCCGCTCTTTCGAATGGTGGATGGTAAAATACTGTCAATTTTAAAATGAACGAATTACAGACCATTTTTTAACAAAAATCATGAGATTTTAAAAGTTTTTTTTCATTCATCGTTTTTTTTTTATCACTTATAGCATTACTATGCCTCAGTTCGGTATAAATAACGTGACAAAAATGTCTAAGCTTCAAAATGGTGATATATGTTTTTATAAAATCCGGCGGTCCCGAAAATGGCGTCCTAAATGAAATTTTTTTGAAAAATTTGAGAACGCTCTGACACAAAAATTATGAACTTTATAAAAAAAATAATAAGAGTAAAAAGTTGTTAGAATTCATCGACGAATACACTGGAATTTTTTCAGATTTTTTTTATGATATTTTGAAAAAATTTTTAATTGTTTTTTTTCCAAAAATTCTGAAAAAATTCGAGTACATCTTTTGATGAATTCTAAGCATTTTTTGTTCTTTGCATTTTTGTCCTAAAGTCGATAGTTTTCGAAGAAATGAATCTCGAATGTTGCGTATTTTATATTTTTTCCATCGGAAATTATCAACTTTTAGAAAAAATTGCAAAGAACAAAAAATGCTTAGAATTCATCAAAGAATATACTAGAATTTTTTCAGAGTTTTTGGTAAACTTTTAAAAATTTTCAAAAAAAAAAATTAAAAATTTTTTCAAAATATCATAAAAAAAATCTGACAAAATTCCAGTGTATTGATCGATGAATTCTAACAACTTATTACTCTTATCATTTTTTTTATAAAGTTCATAATTTTTGTGTCAGAGCGTTCTCAAATTGTTCAAGAAAATTTCATTTAGGATGCCATTTTCGGGACCGCCATTTCGAATTTTATAAAAAAATATATAACCATTTTGAAGCTTAGACATTTTTGTCACGTTATTTATACCGAACTGAGGCATAGTAATGCTATAAGTGATAAAAAAAACGATAAATGAAAAAAACTTTTAAAATCTCATGATTTTTGTTAAAAAATGGTCTGTAATTCGTTCATTTTAAAATTGACAGTATTTTACCATCCACCATTCGAAAGAGCGGGGTTCGAGCAATTGGAAACGTATATACCACTTACTTTCAATTAAATTGATTTCAAGAGCGTATCACTCAGCAAGATGGTTATTCGTCATTCATTATTTACTTTGTTTTGCCTACATTATGCTATTATTTATAGCTATGGGTTTTCTTTTACGTATTAATTAATTAAATAAATATATTCTACTAATAATATTGTAATACACCGATTAAGATATCGAAAATTAGTACATTATGTTTCAGATACTGATTTTCATTGACCTATTAAAAAACCACATGTTTGGCACAAGACTGGGTATATGGTCTTTTATTTATCAACAAATTGTCCAATTTCATTCCCGACTAGAAAAGGTGATAATTAATTCGTAATAATCATTTCGTTAAAAAATGGTTTAAATCTGATTTTTCCTTTTATAACAATATACAATACATTTAGTTTACTATATTTATAACAAAATAGTAAAGAAACGTTCGCAAAATCCAAAGGTTTATTAATGAATAGGTTGTATTAACAAATTTTTGAATTAATAAAATATTTGTTGCAATTGCAAATTTTAAGAATAAGTTATATACTGATTTTTCAATAACATTTAAGTAAATGCAAATTTGGAATTGAGAAATTGGCAAGAACAAATATTCATGTTAGGAAAGAAATTATTAGAATATATATATATATATATGATCGACACCATCGCTTTAATACACAAATTAAAACTATATGTTATTTATAGTGTATATGTTATATGTTAAATATAATAGAATTAGGATTTACTATTTTACCGGAATGAAGATATCTTTTTTAGAAAGATTATTTGTAAAAGGGAATGTTGCCGATATTCGTTTAATTCTTGATCACAATATCGATTTTAATATATTATTATTAAATGAATTCAATAGATTCATTATTGTCAAATTGAATTAAAAATGGAATTAAAGTTAACAAAAAAATTATTACATAAGCTCAATGCTGCCGTACCCCGGAAGAAAAGTCGTATCTCCATTTTCGGTGAAATTGGGATAAAATTATATTTATATTCCTTATAATGCAATGCATTATTTCCTGAAAGAAAATATCTGAAATATTTGTTATTAGCTACAAAAAAAAAGAAAAATACTTTTATTAGAAATACAGCATTTCTGGTATAATTTGGTTAAAAGAGCCGCAAATTAAAAAATGAATGTATTTTATTATAAACTCATATCCCAAGATTCGTTGTATAATGAAATATCCTGAATATTTTCTAAAATTAATCGTTAAATTAAGTAATTTAGTTTTTGGTTAGAATCGATTTATTGGCGATACGTCAAAATCGAAAAAATGGAGATACGACTTTTCTTCCGGGGTATACGGCAGAATGTTTCTATATACATATTCGACGTATTGTCAGCCTTTATAGGTATTCAGCTTGTGCAAATAATTTTTTTGCTGACTGTTATATTATGTTTTTAATTCAATTTAACAATAATGAATCTGTTGAAAAGAAGAAAATTTTATTCAACGTAGTTATACATATTTTTAATGTGGTATAATTTTTGATTGTCGTTATAAAAAAGTGTATCACATTAAAAATATTTGTGATAATTACGTTGAATAGAAACATCATTTTAAAAAAAATATTAAAATCTTAACACAGAGTGCACGTTAGGAAGAAAATATTTGCATTACTCTATAAATCCTTGTATATATATATATATATATATATATATATATATATATATATATATATATATATATATATATATATATATTATCTAAGATGTCACTGTATAAGATGAAAGAAAGCTGAGTAGTCAGTAACTCCAATTATTTATTATTATATTTCAAGTCAATTTCAAAGTTATTTTATACACAGAGAGAAAAAACCTACTTAAATGAACCTTTTAACGCTCAAATACACAAAGTGGTTTCATGGAGTACGATACTACATTTAATTTATTTATTTAAACCCCACGAAGTAAAATTATCAAGTAATTTCTTATTGCCCAAAATTAGCTCTTTACAAAAGTTATACACGTTCTTTTTAAGCGTGAAATCAACATTGGCAGATTTGAGGTTGAATACTCTACAACATATTTAACTATCGGAAAATAGTAAAGGGGCCATATTATTGTCTTGTTTACTGTATAATTGATTGACGCCCAAATGTGCAATTCCTTCATGAAGTTTGACCCTGGTAGAAAATTCATTTTTGACATGATATTTGTCACTTTTAGATGTATGGTAATGCCATTGCCCATATAATAAAATTCGATAAATCAAAAATAAAAGCAAAATTTCACGCTTAAAAAGAACGTGTATAACTTTTGTAAAGAGCTAATTTTGGGCAACAAGAAATTACTTGATAATTTTACTTCGTGGGGTTTAAATAAATAAATTAAATGTAGTATCGTACTCCATGAAACCACTTTGTGTATTTGAGCGTTAAAAGGTTCATTTAAGTAGGTTTTTTCTCTCTGTGTATAAAATAACTTTGAAATTGACTTGAAATATAATAATAAATAATTGGAGTTACTGACTACTCAGCTTTCTTTCATCTTATACAGTGACATCTTAGATAATATATATATATATACAAGGATTTATAGCAATGCAAATATTTTCTTCCTAACGTGCACTCTGTGTTAAGATTTTAATATTTTTTTTAAAATGATGTTTCTATTCAACGTAATTATCACAAATATTTTTAATGTGATACACTTTTTTATAACGACAATCAAAAATTATACCACATTAAAAATATATATAACTACGTTGAATAAAATTTACTTCTTTTCAACAGATTCATTATTGTTAAATTGAATTAAAAACATAATATAACAGTCAGCAAAAAAATTATTTGCACAAGCTGAATACCTATAAAGGCTGACAATACGTCGAATATGTATATAGAAACATTCTGCCGTATACCCCGGAAGAAAAGTCGTATCTCCATTTTTTCGATTTTGACGTATCGCCAATAAATCGATTCTAACCAAAAACTAAATTACTTAATTTAACGATTAATTTTAGAAAATATTCAGGATATTTCATTATACAACGAATCTTGGGATATGAGTTTATAATAAAATACATTCATTTTTTAATTTGCGGCTCTTTTAACCAAATTATACCAGAAATGCTGTATTTCTAATAAAAGTATTTTTCTTTTTTTTTGTAGCTAATAACAAATATTTCAGATATTTTCTTTCAGGAAATAATGCATTGCATTATAAGGAATATAAATATAATTTTATCCCAATTCCGTATCTCCATTTTCGGTGAAATTGGGATAAAATTATATTTATATAGAAACATTCTGCCGTATACCCCGGAAGAAAAGTCGTATCTCCATTTTTTCGATTTTGACGTATCGCCAATAAATCGATTCTAACCAAAAACTAAATTACTTAATTTAACGATTAATTTTAGAAAATATTCAGGATATTTCATTATACAACGAATCTTGGGATATGAGTTTATAATAAAATACATTCATTTTTTAATTTGCGGCCCTTTTAACCAAATTATACCAGAAATGCTGTATTTCTAATAAAAGTATTTTTCTTTTTTTTTTGTAGCTAATAACAAATATTTCAGATATTTTCTTTCAGGAAATAATGCATTGCATTATAAGGAATATAAATATAATTTTATCCCAATTTCACCGAAAATGGAGATACGGAATTGGGATAAAATTATATTTATATTCCTTATAATGCAATGCATTATTTCCTGAAAGAAAATATCTGAAATATTTGTTATTAGCTACAAAAAAAAAGAAAAATACTTTTATTAGAAATACAGCATTTCTGGTATAATTTGGTTAAAAGAGCCGCAAATTAAAAAATGAATGTATTTTATTATAAAATCATATCCCAAGATTCGTTGTATAATGAAATATCCTGAATATTTTCTAAAATTAATCGTTAAATTAAGTAATTTAGTTTTTGGTTAGAATCGATTTATTGGCGATACGTCAAAATCGAAAAAATGGAGATACGACTTTTCTTCCGGGGTATACGGCAGAATGTTTCTATATACATATTCGACGTATTGTCAGCCTTTATAGGTATTCAGCTTGTGCAAATAATTTTTTTGCTGACTGTTATATTATGTTTTTAATTCAATTTAACAATAATGAATCTGTTGAAAAGAAGAAAATTTTATTCAACGTAGTTATACATATTTTTAATGTGGTATAATTTTTGATTGTCGTTATAAAAAAGTGTATCACATTAAAAATATTTGTGATAATTACGTTGAATAGAAACATCATTTTAAAAAAAATATTAAAATCTTAACACAGAGTGCACGTTAGGAAGAAAATATTTGCATTGCTATAAATCCTTGTATATATATATATATATATATATATATATATATATATATATATTATCTAAGATGTCACTGTATAAGATGAAAGAAAGCTGAGTAGTCAGTAACTCCAATTATTTATTATTATATTTCAAGTCAATTTCAAAGTTATTTTATACACAGAGAGAAAAAACCTACTTAAATGAACCTTTTAACGCTCAAATACACAAAGTGGTTTCATGGAGTACGATACTACATTTAATTTATTTATTTAAACCCCACGAAGTAAAATTATCAAGTAATTTCTTATTGCCCAAAATTAGCTCTTTACAAAAGTTATACACGTTCTTTTTAAGCGTGAAATCAACATTGGCAGATTTGAGGTTGAATACTCTACAACATATTTAACTATCGGAAAATAGTAAAGGGGCCATATTATTGTCTTGTTTACTGTATAATTGATTGACGCCCAAATGTGCAATTCCTTCATGAAGTTTGACCCTGGTAGAAAATTCATTTTTGACATGATATTTGTCACTTTTAGATGTATGGTAATGCCATTGCCCATATAATAAAATTCGATAAATCAAAAATAAAAGCAAAATTTCACGCTTAAAAAGAACGTGTATAACTTTTGTAAAGAGCTAATTTTGGGCAACAAGAAATTACTTGATAATTTTACTTCGTGGGGTTTAAATAAATAAATTAAATGTAGTATCGTACTCCATGAAACCACTTTGTGTATTTGAGCGTTAAAAGGTTCATTTAAGTAGGTTTTTTCTCTCTGTGTATAAAATAACTTTGAAATTGACTTGAAATATAATAATAAATAATTGGAGTTACTGACTACTCAGCTTTCTTTCATCTTATACAGTGACATCTTAGATAATATATATATATATATATACAAGGATTTATAGCAATGCAAATATTTTCTTCCTAACGTGCACTCTGTGTTAAGATTTTAATATTTTTTTTAAAATGATGTTTCTATTCAACGTAATTATCACAAATATTTTTAATGTGATACACTTTTTTATAACGACAATCAAAAATTATACCACATTAAAAATATGTATAACTACGTTGAATAAAATTTTCTTCTTTTCAACAGATTCATTATTGTTAAATTGAATTAAAAACATAATATAACAGTCAGCAAAAAAATTATTTGCACAAGCTGAATACCTATAAAGGCTGACAATACGTCGAATATGTATATAGAAACATTCTGCCGTATACCCCGGAAGAAAAGTCGTATCTCCATTTTTTCGATTTTGACGTATCGCCAATAAATCGATTCTAACCAAAAACTAAATTACTTAATTTAACGATTAATTTTAGAAAATATTCAGGATATTTCATTATACAACGAATCTTGGGATATGAGTTTATAATAAAATACATTCATTTTTTAATTTGCGGCCCTTTTAACCAAATTATACCAGAAATGCTGTATTTCTAATAAAAGTATTTTTCTTTTTTTTTTGTAGCTAATAACAAATATTTCAGATATTTTCTTTCAGGAAATAATGCATTGCATTATAAGGAATATAAATATAATTTTATCCCAATTTCACCGAAAATGGAGATACGACTTTTCTTCCGGGGTACGGCAGCATTGAGCTTATGTAATAATTTTTTTGTTAACTTTAATTCCATTTTTAATTCAATTTGACAATAATGAATCTATTGAATTCATTTAATAATAATATATTAAAATCGATATTGTGATCAAGAATTAAACGAATATCGGCAACATTCCCTTTTACAAATAATCTTTCTAAAAAAGATATCTTCATTCCGGTAAAATAGTAAATCCTAATTCTATTATATTTAACATATAACATATACACTATAAATAACATATAGTTTTAATTTGTGTATTAAAGCGATGGTGTCGATCATATATATATATATATATATATTCTAATAATTTCTTTCCTAACATGAATATTTGTTTTTGCCAATTTCTCAATTCCAAATTTGCATTTACTTAAATGTTATTGAAAAATCAGTATATAACTTATTCTTAAAATTTGCAATTGCAACAAATATTTTATTAATTCAAAAATTTGTTAATACAACCTATTCATTAATAAACCTTTGGATTTTGCGAACGTTTCTTTACTATTTTGTTATAAATATAGTAAACTAAATGTATTGTATATTGTTATAAAAGGAAAAATCAGATTTAAACCATTTTTTAACGAAATGATTATTACGAATTAATTATCACCTTTTCTAGTCGGGAATGAAATTGGACAATTTGTTGATAAATAAAAGACCATATACCCAGTCTTGTGCCAAACATGTGGTTTTTTAATAGGTCAATGAAAATCAGTATCTGAAACATAATGTACTAATTTTCGATATCTTAATCGGTGTATTACAATATTATTAGTAGAATATATTTATTTAATTAATTAATACGTAAAAGAAAACCCATAGCTATAAATAATAGCATAATGTAGGCAAAACAAAGTAAATAATGAATGACGAATAACCATCTTGCTGAGTGATACGTTCTTGAAATCAATTTAATTGAAAGTAAGTAAAATTGTCGTGAAAGGGTTTAAATGTTTAAAAAAATATTGGTGAAAATGTATAACTAATTTAAATAAGATTTTACACTATATAGATATACTGGTTTACAGAATGCTGGTAGTGTAATCATATAAGTTTTATAACGGGATAAAAATATTATTGTATAGTAATATAGAAATATTTCAAAAAAGCAGTTAGTAATTTAGTACAATTTCATTGCAGAAGTAAAAAAACATCTTTTTATTTTAATATGACATTAATCGATTATTCCAAATATTTGTTTCCTAAATTTGTTTCCATGATACTTTCGTTTACTCTGTATTATGTAAAAGATGTTTCCATTTACCGTAAATGCAATATAAACTGTTGCCGTATATATAAATAAAGATACCGCCCGATATTAGGAATTAGATGGAAGGTCTACATTATATTTGAAACATATAAAAAATAATCAATTACAAGCTTTTTTTGTTGCCGAATTTTTTGCTCGAACCCTTATTGGAAAAAAATCATCCTTAAGGGCGTATAATGATTATTTATGAAGGGTTCGAGCACAAAATGCGGTATTAGTCTTATTGGTTAATAAATAGCTCAAGAGTACGTTTTCAACTGTAAAATAATTTTGTGCTCCTTTACCTTCGTAAATAATCATTATTTTCTCTTAAGGGTGCATTATTTCCAATAAGGGTTCGAGCACAAAATTTGTTATTCGGCTTATTCGTTAATAGATGACTCAAGGGTACGTTTTGAAGCACCAAATAATTTTGTTCTACTTTTCCTTCGTAAATAATGATTATTTTCCCTGAAGGGTGATTTTTTTCCGATAAGGGTTCGAGCACAGAATTCGGCATTACTCTTATTGGTTAATAAATAACTCAAGGGTACGTTTTCCACTATAAAATAATGTTGTGCTACTTTCCGTTCGTGAATAATCATTATTTTTCCTGAAAGGGTTAATTTTTTCCAATAAGGGTTCGAACACAAAATGTGGTGTGACGAAACCCGTCACAGATCGACACGCTGACCGAGCCCCGCGCCATCTATTGAGGCCGGGCGTAACCCCGCCCCGAAGTCCGCCCCTCCCGGAGGAGGAACGGGTTTTTTACCGGAGCGCGCCTCCACTCGTCCTCCCCCACTGCTCGTGCCGCAGTGCGACTCGAGAGTTCCCGAGTAACGGGCCTCGGCCGCCGCCTCCGACCTCTCTCTTTCCCCTCTATCGCTCTCTCTCACAACGGCGACAGCTAGCCCGAGACGATATGGGGACGCACGAAGCTCTTTTCAGCGCTCCGTGTCGTCCCCCCCCCCCTCCCCCTACCACGAAGACCCCGAGGACGGTGCTCGTCATCACCCCGATGAGTACGTCCCCCAGATAGGAGCCCCGGACGAACCCCTCTCTCGCGCCGGTCGCTCGAGCGCGCACGCGCCGGCTCGACGGCGCACCGCCGCAGAAGAGACGAGAGAAGACAGTCAGTATCTGTGAGGCGCCAGAAGAGTATCCTACGCTTGTGCGAGCCACGCGAAACGAAAAGTTGCCGTCGGAAAGCCGAACGTGAAAACGGAAAAGTTTGGCGCCTAGTTGGACGGAAAACGAGAGGTGCCCTCATCGCAGTTTCAGCAGGGTGGATCCTGTCACCGCCCCGAACCCCCCAGGAACCCAGGGAGGACGCTAGAGGAGCCATCCATCACGGCTCGGTGAGTAGTTTTTTTGGTTTTTTTATTAATACCCCCTAGACCCCTCGCGAGTGAATAGTGTGTCGTTCCCGGTCATTCCCGCAGATTTGGAACCCGCGCCCCCGCTCTCCCTTTTTTTTGCTTTGCACGCGAGTAAAGGGATTCTGCCTTGTTCTTTTAAGGGCAAGGTTACAAATGGCATCCCTGGTGGGGAAATCTATTTTGACTTACCAATTCGTAAAAATTGAAAAGTGAATTTTTATTTTCGAGAGGAGTCGTTACGAGTTCGGCGGCACTCGCCGGGAATTTTGAGTAAAATATATTTTAGTGATTTTTACCTTCGCGTCCCCTAACAAGTGAAAATAAAGTGAAAAGAAAGTGAAAATTAGAAATTCCGTTAGAAAGCGGTTGCAACGGTCCAATTGAAAATTTAAATTTTCGGAAAGTGGTTGCAACGATCGAGCACTTGTTTGTGTATTTAAAAATAAATACGAAAACAAGTTGCCAGGAAATAAGTCGGCCCGGTAAAATCAGGTGTTGGTAAACACCCGCCCTGCCGTCCCGAGCCGTTAGTGAAAAAAATTAAAGTTCAAAAGAAAATAACGAACTTATATTCCGTCCCAAAATCCCATTTAAAAATAAATTTTATAACCCTGTCACGAAACTTTGATATTTGTGTTTCATTCCATGGGAATAGAAAAGTTTTCGAAATGTGTGCATTTAATTTTAGATTATATTATATTATACTGATAATTATATATAATTAGTTAATGATGTGTATTTAATGTTATATATAAAATTATAAATTTATCTTTAGATTTAAGGAGTTAACTCTGTGTAATTAATTTTAATTTTAGTACAGAAAATGACATCCCAGAAACTCCCTATAATTACAAATACGTAAGGGAATAATCTAATAATTTTAGAGAAATTTAATTGAATATAATAAAATAATAGTTATTCTAATTTGCAGTTTTTTTTGGTTTTTGTTTTTATTGAATTTATTTCAAATCAAAGTAGTAATTGAGTTAATTCGGACAGTTAAATTCCGGTAATAGATTTTCGAATTTTGATGAGAACTGAAAATTTTGAATTTGTGCCACACGTAAAAATTTTCCTTGAGAAATGAAATTTAATTAATTTACTTTTGGTAACAAAGTTGAAATAATTAAATAATAAATTAACTAAAAATTTTGTAATAAACAAATTTTGTTTTGAAATTTAATTGGAAGTAATTTTATAACAAGCAATTTTCGCTATATCGAAAAGTAATTAACGCGTTTCGCGATTTCCAGGTATAGGATTTCCCCCCCGTCCCCCAACCAGAAAACGAAGAGTAATACGCACACGGTGGTCTTGAAGCAGGCTTAGGTTTGATGAAAATGGATCCAAAATCTACTTTCAGGGAAAGTTTCTGTATAATTTCTAGATTAAAAGTCCGTCTTGTTTAAAATCGTAGCTGATCCCTTTCGCAAGATAATGAAAATTTTCATTTTTAAACCGATAGAATCAAGAATTTAAATAATCAATTTAATTATTAAGATATTATTATTATTTAAATAAATAATCATTATTAATAGTAATAATAGTATAAATGTTTTATAAAAATATAAAACGAAAAGAATAACTAATAAGAATTAAAAATTAAATATTTTGAAAACAAATGACAAATGGCGCTTCGCGCAGGCTTGCCTACACTGAGAAAAAGGCTTATTTAATGTAAGTAAGGTTTATTAAATATTAATAAATTTATTTCGATGAAATAAAGATTTGTTAATAGTTAATAAACCTTATTTGTATTAAAGAAACCTTTTTCTTTACTTCTGAAAGTAAAGAAAGTACAACTGCAAGTAACGAAAAAGAAACTTGTACTAAGTTAAAAACATACGGGGATTTAAGAGCCGATTACAACAAATTTTACCTTACGGGAAAGAACAAAAAGTACAGTAAAGAGTGCCACAGCACAGTTAACCTTCTTTTCAGTGAAGAGGATGATATTTCAATATTGCAAAAGTGCATAGTACCTGAACTTCATGTTCTCCAGGGTTTCGTAAACCATCTCTTCTGGAATAGCTTAGTTCCCCTTTTGGGCCAAGAAGCAGCCCTATTGTGGCCAAAAAAGTTGAAGCTTATAGCAAAGAATTACTATGGAGATGCACTTGAGGGAAATGGGTGTAGAAAGCTTCTGAAGGAAGCTGATAAACTTGATGATCCAGAAATTTATAAAGATTGGGATTATTCAGTATTGTACCTTTTATTTCGGCTTTTAAAGCTATGAATAAAATCGTAAGTTATTGTTTTACTTCTGATAAAGTTGGTCCTAATTTAGATGCGCATATAAAGGAATTAAAGAATACTTTGAAAGGCATTGACAACGTTTCTAAAACATTAAAGATTCGTGTCATCCTGGCTCATGTAAAAGAAAGCTTGAAATTTATCGATAATAATAATGGATTAGGATTTTTATCTGAACAAAGTGGTGAGTCGGTTCATCAACGAATTTTTGAAGTACTGGGCTCGTCATAAAATCAATAACATACATGACGAAACGTATTCGCAAAGACTTTTGAAAGCCGTGGTTACATTCTCGTCACTTCATATTTGATTTCAACACGATATTAAATTTAATTTTTATTTCCATAATTGATTAAACGTTGCTGACTTCCGAATATAAAACAAAACTCATTATTCCCCAAAAAGAAGAGAAACTTCTATTCTGGAACAGTTTGTACGTGTAAGGTTGAGAAATATAAAAAAATTCCAAAATACAAAAAAAAGAAAATAAACAAAACTACAAAAAAAAATAAGAAAAGCAAAAAGTACAAAAAAAAAATAATAAAATAACAAAAACACAAAAAATAAGAAAAACAAAAAAATACAAAAAAAAATGGGGCCAGATAACCACTACGTCCCCGCTCGTTGGTCCCGGGTTGCGCTGAACGTGGTTTGACCTGATTCTGGGTCTAAACAACCAATGCATGCATGCATGCACTCACGCACGCACGCATTCACGCACACACACATATATATTTTCTAAGTAGCAATAATTATTTTAAATTTTTAAGAATTAAAATATAAAATTTCGATTTTCCCGCGAAAGGGATCAGCTACGATTTTAACTAAGACGGATTACTATGCAGAAACTATGCAGAAACTTTCCCAGAAAGTAAATTTTGGATCCATTTTCATCAAACCTAAGCCTTCTTCAAGGCCACCGTGCGCGGTTTTTTTTTGCGTTAAAAAAAAAATTTTTATTTTAGAATTATACTATGCCAATATATATATATATATATATATATATATATATATGTATATGTAACATATGTGCTCATAAGTAATAAAAATGTTAGTTTTTTCAAGTATCGCCCCGCAGGTACCAGTGTAGCGATTGGAGTGTAGTCTGTTAAAAGAGGAAATAAAGTTTCTAATTTCCTGTCGCGAGTCGCGTCCTTGTATGAAATCCATCCTTAAAGGAAGAAAATCTTTTTGTTATAGAAAAAGTACCCCGTTAATTCGTTATCAATAATAACGGATAACCAAGACTCAGTACACGGAATTCAATGTCGTACGTTTGAATTTCCGTTAGTTTTGAATTGCCCTTATTTATTAATATTCATTATTTTTGAATTTCCTTTATTTATGTATACCCGGAATTCAAAGTCGTACGTTTGAATTTCCGTTAGTTTTGAATTGCCCTTATTTATTAATATTCATTATTTTTGAATTTCCCTTATTTATGTATACCCGGAATTCAAAGTCGTACTTTTGAATCTACGTTAGTTTTGAATTTCACTTATTTATTCATTTCCATTATTTTTGAATTTTCCGTACTTTTGCATTTCCCTTGATTTTAAAAAAATTTCTTAATTTTAAAAACTTTCCTTAATTTTAATAATTCCTTAATTTTAAAAATTCCCTTAATTTTGAAAATTCCTTATTTTTGAATTCCCCTTTATTTTTGCAATACCCTTTATTTTTGAGTTTCCCTTTTATTTTGAATGTCCCTTAATTTTTGCAATTCCCTTTATTTTTGAATTTCCCTTTATTTCTGCAATTCCCTTTATTTTTAAATGTCCCTTTATTTTTGCAATTCCCTTTATTTTTTAATTTCCCTTTATTTTTTAATTTCCCTTTATCTTTGCAATTCCCTTTATTTTTGAATTTCCTGCAATTTTGAATTTCCCGTTAGTTTTGAAATTCCCTTTATCTCTGAATTCTCCCGTATTTTAGAAATTCCCTTGCTTGTGATTTCCTGTATTTTAGAAATTCCCTTGCTCGTGATTTCCTGTATTTACGAATTTCATTCATTTCTTTATTTTCCCTTTTTTTTTTTAATTTCCCCCGTTTGATATTGGGTTTCATTAAGGAAGAAGTCGTAAATTGTGATTTGCGTACCGATAAAAGTTTGTTTGTATTAGCGTGATAACGCGTCGCCTGTGCGTCGGATACTGCGAGTATACGGTCCGAAGCCATTCCGGGAAATTTGTTTTTTTTTGGGACTTTGCATTATTTGGCTGTACGCCAGACAGCAGGTTGTTCAAGCAACGACCCTGGTAGCTCGACGTCGAATCTCGAGTTACATCGCGTCCTTGAGGGGCACC
Organism: Trichopria drosophilae; assembly: GCA_030407085.1. NCBI lineage: Eukaryota > Metazoa > Arthropoda > Insecta > Hymenoptera > Diapriidae > Trichopria > Trichopria drosophilae. The sequence goes on along the minus strand of CM059582.1, from coordinate 120,887,141 downwards.
TGTTCTTTTAGCGTCTCTCCCTTCATTAGTTGAGTATTTCCGGTAGGACCGAACGGTCCTAAAAATAAATATTTACCCCTACCCTTTTGTGATTTTCCTAATTGCGTTCGTATTGGTTGTGTTGATTGCAGTAAAATGGATTCTTTTGAATACACCCCCGTTACATCCCCTGTAATGGGGATACCCACGTTAACGGTGGTAACGCCAACCACCACAACCGAATATGTCCCCATCACGACCGCGCCCGTGTCGTACACGGCAACCGCTACACACGTCGCGCCCTCTCGGGCAGCGGAGCGACGAGTAGCCAGTCCGGAACAAATTTCGGCAATTCGGGCAGAAATCGATGGGGTAGTCGATTTACGCGACCTTATCGGCCGGTGTGATAGAGCAGAATTGTGGTCCGAGATCCGCTCGTAAGATATACGATCTTACAGCGGTTCCCGGATACCCCGGTCGAGTGGGATCGACAAGCAGACGGATGAGGCGACCACCCCCCATATACGTTGTCCGAAGCGGTGAGTTGCCCCGTTTATGGGACCATGCTAAGTGGTCCCCGGCCGACGGCACATCTAGATCCCATCGAACCCCAGCGGTCAACTCGGTTCGGAACCGCGGAGTCGCATAACTATGGTTTTCCGTCCGATCGATCGCGTGCCCATTATCGGGACCCGATCTCGTTTGGGGAGGAGAGTTTCCGGCTCTCAGTGGCAGATATGACCACTTACCAGGTCGATCGGTCCAATGAGGGGTCAATAACCCTCCCTCGTGACGCACGACCAGAAAACGTGCCTCACTGGGAGGTACCGACCAGCATCTACCACAATCCGCCCAGCGCGCTAACGAGGGGTAGCCGCCCTACATTTTCGGCTCCCGAACTGTTTCGGGATGATACCATGAACCACGGAGTACGAGAGACGTCAAACCCCCAATGGTCCGAGGAGATCGACTCCCAACATCGGGGCGATTTGTACCTGCGACCAGTGGACCCCCCTCGACCGGTAATAGTGGGACAACGTCCCCCCCGTCGTCCGAACGCGCACACGTCCCATGTCTACTTTTCAGCGGACCTGACATATAGTATGTCCCAGCTGCAACCCCCCTACAACAGCACGCGGATCGGTCAACCCCAAACCTTGCATCGCCCGGACGGTAACGCGTCCACCGCTGGAGGGTCATTCAACCCCAGCCTTTCGATGTCCGGTGTCCGATGGCAGAGAACTGCCATTGAACATTGGAGGACACACGGACCCCGTTACTCCGGCGAGGAAGGAGAGGACGCGGAGGAGTTCCTCGTCAAACTGGGTGAATACGTCACGAGTCGGGATATGACGGATGAGGACCTCCTGCGCGCCCTACCTCAAGCGTTTAAGGGATCAGCCCTCAACTGGTACCGGGTGGAAAAGTCAAGCTGACATACGTACCCCGGCTTTGTACGTTACTTTCGCGACGCGTTCGGTCAACGCCATCTGGAAGCCAGCATCAAGAGGGAGATCACCTTACGCACACAGGGACCTGAAGAGCCCATCCGTGAATACTTGGTGGTCCTACGGAGCCTATTCAACTTACTTGCTTTCCCCCCGTCTCAAGAAGAGCAGCTGGATATTGCAGTCCAAAATTTGCGTCCGGGCCTAGCAAGAAAAATCGAGAGAGAAGCCGTTACCGATTTTGCGGACTTACTGCGAATCGGTCGACAGGTGGAGGGGGCCGCCAATCAAGAGAGGGTCTACCGCCCCCCTCCAGTGGCTAATCAGTCCGCCTTCCCCGCCTTCGCCTATACGCCCAAGATGAGACGAGGCAAGGAAAAGCTGGCCCTCGCGACGCCCGCGGTGAAGACGGCCAAAGTTAGCGTCGTAACCCCACCCCCTCTGTCGCCAGCCCCCTACGAGGAAGAAGAGGCGGCGCCGGTAGCCCGCGTAGAGCGGAACAGAGGTCGTAACCCCACGCGCTCGGTACCGTCATATCAGCAGCACCAACCACAAGTGGCAACCACTAACAACCCGCGGCTACCAAGGGTACCTCGCCTCCTGGATGTGGCGCCGAGAGAGCGCCCACCCTCCGAGACGAGGTCGCCGCCGAATCGGAACCCCGTCCGGTGTTATAATTGTAAACAGACGGGTCACATATACCGAGAGTGCCCCCATCCCTTAGGGCATTTTTGTAAGGTCTGTGGCTATCCAGGTCGTGATGCGAACAATTGTCCCGTTTGCGCGCGTAAACGGTCGGGAAACTGTTAAGGGGGGGGGGGAGGAAACCCCTAAACCCCCCTTACAATCCCATCCGCGATCATCCCTACGTCAAACCGTATAATAAAAAATTTGGAAAATAGAAGGATCGCTTCGGCAACACCTAAGCCCAGTGGGCTGAATATCGGGTCCGCGTCCATAGATTCTTGTGAAGACAATCAATGGACATGAGATTCGGAACCTCGCCCCCACTTTCGCGTGGTTTTGAATGGGAAGATTATTAGGGCACTCGTTGATACCGGAGCGTCGCGCTCGTATTTAGGCCTCGCGTGTCGGGAGGTAGTTTCGCCGTTCCTGAGGTCAAGTGAGGAACAAGTAAGAGTTGCCAACGGCGCGCTTGTCCCATTAAATGGTGTCATTACCCTCGCGATGACGGTAGATAGCCATACGCGAAATTTGGAGATAAGAGTTGCCCCCATCCACTATCCATGCGTGTTGGGGATGGATTTTATGTGCCTATTCGGTCTTAAAATAGATACCGAGAATAATGCGTGGAGTATCCGCCACGGCACCCCGCAATCGTTAAACGATTCCGGTGTTTCGGTTACCGCCTTCGCCGTTACACAACTGCGCAGGATTGGTCGCCCCCTCCCAGGAAGCCGGCCCACGATTAAGGAGGCTGCTCGATAAATTCTACCCCGCAAATAGGACCTCTGCGATCGGTATAATGCGTCTGACGCAGCACGCTATCGATGTACAGGGTCATCCCCCGATTCGTCAAAAGGCTCGCCTACTCTCTCCTTACATGCTAAAAGTAGCACAGGACGCGGTCGATGAAATGCTAAGTAGTGGCATCATCGAACGCTCCGCGAGCCCCTGGATGAGTAACCCCGTTATTGTCCGGAAGTCGAATGGGACTTTTAGGTTCTGCGTCGACTGCCGAGACGTCAATAAGATAACAAAGAAGGATGCTTACCCGCTCCCCTCGATGGATAGGATTCTGTCCGGGTGAAGTCGGGCCCAATGCATCACCACCCTCGATCTAAGCCAGGCCTACTTTCAGGTGCCGGTAGCACCTAACGGTCGGCCCGTTACCGCGTTCGCTGTCCCCGGTCGCGGTTTATTTCAATTCAAACGGATGCCTTTCGGGCTCACCAACGCGCCGACGATCTTTCAACGATTAGTGGACCGTCTCATCGACCCTGCGTGGGAACCCCACGTCTTCGCGTACTTGGATGACATTATCATCGCCACGGACAATGAAGAAGACCACTTTCGCTACTTGAGACTTGTCTTGACCAGTCTGCGCAACGCCGGATTGGAACTAAACCCGGAAAAGAGTGAATTCTTCCGGGACGAGGTAAAATACCTCGGTTTTGTATTAAATAAAGATGGTTTGAAGACGGATCCGGACAAGGTCGCTCCCGTTCTCGAATTCCCGCCCCCCACCAACCTCAAACAGCTAAGGCGCTTTTTAGGGATGGTGGGGTGGTACGCGCGCTTTCTCCCAGATTTTTCGCGTGATCGCGTTCATCTGACTAAATTATTAACAAAGTATACCCCCTGGAACTGGGGCCCGGAGCAGCAATCTGCTTTCGAGGCCCTCAGCGATTCCCTTACCCGTACCCCCGTGTTGGCACGCCCAAATTTTGACGTCCCCTTCACGATTCAGATGGATGCGAGCGACTTTGCTATCGCAGTCCTCTGGGCCGTGAAAAAGTATCGACCCTATGTCGAGGGGACCCACTTTCGGGTGATCACCGATCATAGCAGTCTGCAGTGGCTCAGGAATTTGCGAGACCCAACCGGAAGATTGGCGCGGTGGGCCCTAGCCATGCAGACATATGATATGAAAATCGAGCATCGAAAAGGCACGCTCAATTTGGTGCCCGATGCCCTCTCGAGAATGTACGAAAATGTCGATACCGCCCTTTGCGCCCTGGGGGATACCACGGACCCGTGGTACACCCAGAAAATGGATAATATTCCAAAAGCAAGCGTCAAAACCAGTTCGTAGTGGTATTTAAGGATATGTTTACCAAATATGTGGAAGTGAAACCCCTTGGAGCGGCTACAGGTGCCGCCATTATGGCCGCCTTCAGTAGCCTAGTTATCAATCGATGGGGTTGCCCAAGATATTTTCTGTCAGACAATGCCAAGCAGTACGATAACACATACGTGCAGACCCACCTGAAGCAGTTAGGCATAACCCCCGCTCGTACCCCCCCCCCCCCCCACAGTATCACGCCCAAGCGAACCCAGTTGAGAGGGTAAACCGGACCCTCAAAACGATGATGTGTACCTTCGTGTCACACGACCATTGCGACTGGGACGTGCACCTAGAAGAACTTACGTTCGCCCTGAATACGGCTGTCCAGTCGTCCACTAAAATGACCCCAGCGTTTCTGAATTTCGGCCGCAACCCAGTAGCCATTAGAAATCTACGTACCGATATTTCCCCTCCCCCACTTACACTACCCAAGGATCCAGAATTCTGGCATGATCGAATGAGGAGGCTACCTCTCATTCACGACTCGGTACATCGCAACCTGGAGCGCGCCGCGACGCGCCAAGTCGAATACTATAATCGCTCCCATCGTGAGGTAGAATACAAGGTGGGCGATTTAGTGCTACGACGCATACGGGTCCTATCGTCGGGAGCTCAAAATTTTGCGGCTAAACTTGCACCCAAATTCAGTGGCCCGTATAGAATAGTACAAGTAATATCCCCAGTCGTTTTCGAACTGAGCGACCCGGATAGTCGTTGGAACCCAAGGGCGCATATCAAGGACTTGAAACCCTATCGCGCCCCCGACGCCGAGGAGAGTTCGAGAAGCGAACCAACCGCTCCACCCCCGATACCCGAAAACCCTGCGGCCCACCGGCGGACAACCATCAATCGGGCAACCGGGGGAGAACCTTCTCGTTCGCCCCCTCCCTTCTCTCCCCTCCCAGTCGCTGGTCCCAATAGAGGACGTTTGCGCCTTGGTCTGGGAGGAGGAGCGAAGGGGTCGGCGGGGGCAGTTCTTGAGGGGACCCCCCGAGGTGCCAAACCCGCAACCGTGGGCCCCCCGCGGGCGCGGGAATATGTTTGGGCCCACCCGTCGCAGCCGCGCCCCCTCTCCCCCCACCGATTCGTGAGGGCCGCCCCCCCCCCCCCCCCGGAACCAACACCGACCGGCAACACCACCATAGCGGAACCGGTGTGCGAGGAACCCTGCCGGGTTGGCGCTTCCCGCCGTCGTCGACGACGCCGACGAACCCGAAGGGGGAACCGCACCCGACCGCTACACGGGGTAGCGCATCGCGACCCCTCGCGACAACATGGGGCCAGCCGGCCGCAGCGACCGGATTCCCCGGTAATAATAGATATCGTCCCCCACCGCGCGGTACTAATACGAGTGGTGTCGGTACCCCCCGGGAGGGCGGCCACGGTGACGCTGCCGCCACCTCTGATGGCCCTACCACCCCCCCTCATGGCACCGCTAGTTCCAGTAGCGGCTCTCGGGGGATGTACCCTGGCCAGGGCCGGCCCGGGACCGTTACGGGTCACCCCCGCCAAGCGCCGCTGCTGGAATTGTGGCCAGCGAGGCCACCCAGCGCATAGTTGTTACCGGCGACTTCTGGGGGAAGGAGGTCTCGCGAAGTAGGGGGCCGTTAACCCCAATCGCCGGAGGCACCCGGCTCGGTAGCGGGTAGTGGAGCCTCCTCCTCCCCATCCCGTTATCAGGGACTTGCCGGTGTCGTGTGCGTGACCTGCTGTCCCTTACGATGATGTTGTCCTTTGCGAATTATTGTTACCCTCGGCTATGCACATGCCGGAGTGCAAATTGATTAGCATTTAGTAGTATAAATTAGTTAGTTAATGTCAAGTCGCGCTAAATCGTGTAGACTGCGAGATTAGTTTAAATACGGCTCGGAGTCGTGCTGTTAAAATTATGTTTGTTTGCTGTAAGTCACGCAATTAATTAGTGAGTTCAGCCTTCGAGAGACGTCACGCGATCCGGGTCGATAGATTTAAATTACGCTAATTCGTTTCCACCGTAGGTATTAGTGGTCCGTCGCGAAGCCACCGACCTAAGTACTAGTATGTTAAAGTTCAAGTGAGTCTTCCTCGCCGTCGTCCCGTTGCGATTCAGTTGGCCCGAATATCAAAGAACCCCCCCCCCCCAGAACCCGAACGTCGACAGATGACATACAGTACACAAGGGGTACTGGAGTCAGGCCCGGGGGTTTGTGACGAAACCCGTCACAGATCGACACGCTGACCGAACCCCGCGCCATCTATTGAGGCCGGGCGTAACCCCGCCACGAAATCCGCCCCTCCCGGAGGAGGAACGGGTTTTTTACCGCAGCGCGACTCCACTCGTCCTCCCCCACTGGTCGTGCCGCTGTGCGCCTCGAGAGTTCCCGAGTAACGGGCCTCGGCCGCCGCCGCCGACCTCTCTCTATATCTCCCTATCGCACTCTCTCACAACGTCGACAGCTTGCCCGAGACGATACGAGGACGATATGAGCCCCGGACGAACCCCTCTCTCGCGCCGGTCGCTCGAGCGCGCACGCGCCGGCTCGACGGCGCACCGCCGCAGAAGAGACGAGAGAAGACAGTCAGTGTGAGACGCTAGAAGAGTATCCTACGCTTGTGCGCACCACGCGAAACGAAAAGTTGCCGTCGGAAAGCCGAACGTGAAAACGAAAAAGTTTGGAGCCTAGTTGGACGGAAAACGAGTGGAGCCCTCACATCGCCGTTTCAGCAGGGTGGATCCTGTCACCGCCCCGAACCCCCCAGGAACCCAGGGAGGACGCTATCGGAGCCATCCATCACCGGAGTGAGTAGTTTTTTTGGTTTTTTATTAATACCTCCTACACCCCTCGCGAGTGAATAGTGTGTCGTTCCCGGTCATTTCGCGAAGAAGTGCCGCCGTCGCGAGATTTAGAACCCGCGCCCCCGTTCTCCCTTTTTTTTTTGCTTTGCACGCGAGTAAAGAGCAAGGTTACAGTGGTATTAGTCTTATCGGTTAATAAATGACTCAAGGGTACGTTTTCAACTGTAAAATAATTTTGTGCTCCTTTCCCTTCTTAAATAATGATTATTTTCCGTGAACGGTGAATTTTTTCCAATAAGGGTTCGAGCACAGCATTCGGTATTACTCTTATTGATTAATAAATAATTCAAGGGTACGTTTTCAACTGTAAAATTATTTTATGCTCCTTTCCCTTCGTAAATAATTATTATTTTCCCTGACGGGTGAATTTTTTCCAGTACGAGTTCGAACAAAAATTCGGTATTAGTCGGTTAATAAATCACTCAAGGCTAGGTTTTCAACTTTAAAATAATTTTGTCCTACTTTCCCTTCTTAAATAATCATTATTTTTCTATAAGGGTGAATTTTTTCCAATAAGGGTTCGAGCACAAAATTAGGTGTTAGTCTTATTGGTTAATAAATGACTCAGGGGTACGTTATCAACTATAAAATAATTTTGTGCTGCTTTCCCTTCGTGAATAATGATTCTTTTCCTTTAAGGGTGAATTTTTTCCAATAATGGTTGAAGCACAAAATTCGAATAGTATTATTGGTTAATAAATGAAATAACTGAAAGATACGTTTTCAACTGTAAAATAATTTTGTGCTCCTTTTCCTTCGTAAATAATCATTTTTTTCCCTTAAGGGTGAATTTTTTCCAATAAGGGTTGAAGCACAAAATTCGGTATAAGTCTGATTGGTTAATAATTGACTCAAGGGTACGTTTTTAACTGTAAAATAATTTTGTGCTCCTTTCCCTTCGTAAATAATCATTTTTTTCCCTTACGGGTGAATTTTTTCCAATAAGGGTTAGAGCACAAAATACGGTATTAGTCTGATTGGTTCAAAAATGACTCAACCGTACGTTTTCAACTGTAACATAATTTTGTGCTACATTCCCTTCTTAAATAATGCTTTTTTCCGTCGAGGGTGGGTTTTTTTCAAATAAGGGTTCGAGCACAAAATTCGTTGTTAGTCTCATTGGTTTATATATGACTCACGGGGACATTTTCAACTGTAATATAATTTTGTGCTCCTTTCCCTTCGTAAATAATGTTTATTTTCCGTGCAGGGTGAATTTTTTTCTATAAGGATTCGAGCACAAAATTCGGTATTAGTCTTATTGGTTAATAAATGACTCAAGCGTACGTTTTCAACTATAAAATAATTTTGTTCTCCTTTCCCTTCGTAAATAATGATTATTTTCCGTGAACGGTGAATTTTTTCCAATAAGGGTTCGAGCACAAAATTCGGCGTTAGTCTTATTGGTTAATAAATGAGTTAAGGGTACGTTTTCAGCTATAAAATAATTTTGTGCTGCTTTCCCTTCGTAAATATTAATTATTTTCCCTTAAGTGTGAATTTTTTCCAATAAGGGTACGAGCACTGAAATCGGTATTACTCTTATTGATTAATAAATAATTCAAGGGTACGTTTTCAACTGTAAAATTATTTTATGCTCCTTTCCCTTCGTAAATAATCATTATTTTCCCTCAGGGGAGAATTTTTTCCAGTACGAGTTCGAACACAAAATTCGGTATTAGTCGATTAATAAATCACTCAAGGGTAGGTTTTCAACTGTAAAATAATTTTGTCCTACTTTCCCTTCTTAAATAATCATTATTTTTCTATAAGGGTGAATTTTTTCCAATAAGGGTTCGAGCACCAAATTCGGTATTAGTCTTTTTGGTTAATAAATGACTCAGGGGTACGTTATCAACTATAAAATAATTTTGTGCTGTTTTCCCTTCGTGAATAATAATATTTGCCCTTAAGGGTGAATTTTTTCAAATGAGGGTTGCAGCACAAAATTCGAATAGTATTATTGGTTAATAAATAAAATAACTGAAGGGTACGTTTTCAACTGTAAAATAATTTTGTGCTACTTTCCCTTCGTAAATAATGATTATTTTCCGTGAAGGGTGAATTTTTTCCAATAAGGGTTCGAGCACAAAATTCGGTGTTAGTCTTATTGGTTAACAAATGACTCAAGCGTACGTTTTCAACTATAAAATAATTTTGTTCTACTTTTCCTTCGTAACTAATGATTATTTTCCCTGAAGGGTGAATTTTTTCCAATAAGGGTTCGATCACAAAATTCGGTGTTAGTCTTATTGGTTAATAAATGGCTCAAGGGTACGTTTTCAACTATAAAATAATTTTGTGCTACTTTCCGTTTGTAAATGATCATTATTTTTCCTGAAAGGGTGAATTTTTTCCAATAATGGTTCGAGCACAAAATTCGGTGTTAGTCTCATTGGTTAATAAATGACTCAGGGTTACATCTTCAACTGCAATATAATTTTGTGCTCCGTTCTCTTCGTAAATAATGTTTATTTTCCGTGAAGGGTGCATTTTTTTCTATAAGGATTCGAGCACAAAATTCGGTCTTAATCTTATTGGTTAATAAATGGCTCAAGGGTACGTTTTCAACTATAAAATAATTTTGTGCTACTTTCCGTTTGTAAATAATGCATTTTTCCGTCGATGGTGGGTTTTTTTCAAATAAGGGTTCGAGCACAGAATTCGTTATTGGTCTTATTGGTTAATAAATAACTGAAGGGTACGCTTTCAACTGTAAAATAATTTTATGCTCCTTTCCGTTTGTAAATAGTCATTATTTTCCCTGATGAGTGAATTTTTTCCAATACGAGTTCGAACACAAAATTCGGTATTAGTCTTATTGGTTAATAAATAACTCAAGGATAGGTTTTCAACTATAAAATAATTTTGTGCTACTTTCCCTTCTTAAATAATGCATTTTTCTGTCGATGGTGGGTTTCTTCAAATAAGGGTTCGAGCACAGAATTCGGTATTACTCTTATTTGTTAATAAATGACTGAAGGGTACGTTGTCAACTATAAAATAATTTTATGCCAATTTCCGTTTGTAAATAATCATTATTTTCCCTTAAGTGTGAATTTTTTCCAATAAGGTTTCGAGCAAAAAATTTGGTATTACTCGGTTAATAAATAACTCAAGGGTAGGTTTTCACCTATAAAATAATTTTGTGCTACTTTCCCTTCTTAAATAATGCATTTTTCCGTCGAGGGTGGGTTTTTTCAAATAAGGGTTCGAGCACAAATTTCGGTGTTAGTCTCATTGGTTAATAAATGACTCAAGGGTACATTTTGAACTATAATATAATTTTCTGCTCCTTTCCCTTCGTAAATAATGCTTATTTTCCGTGAAAGGTGAATTTTTTCCAATAAGGGTTCGAGCACAAAATTCGGTGTTAGTCTTAATGGTTAATAAATGACTCAGGGGTACGTTATCAACTATAAAATAATTTTGTGCTGCATTCCCTTCGTGAATAATGATTATTTTCCCTTAACTGTTAATTTTTTCCAATAAGGGTTGGAGCACAAAATTCGGTATAAGTCTGATTGGTTAATAAATGAATCAAGGGTACGTTTTTAGCTGTGAAATTATTTTGTGCTCCTTTCCCTTCGTAAATAATCATTTTTTTCCCTTACGGGTGAATTTTTTCCAATAAGGGCTAGAGCACAAAATACGGTATTAGTCTGATTGGTTAAAAAATGTCTCAAGGGTACGTTTTCAACTGTAAATTAATTTTGTGCTACTTTCTGTTTCGTCCCCGTAACTAAATAAATAATTACTAAAAAACAGTTCTAAGAAGTATAACCACATTCATAGTAACTGAGCATTGCTTAATAATTTAATTCGACAAATAAACTGCTTTGCGTGAATCATACTGGACCGAAGGCAATCACTGGGCAACAGCAATTTCATCGTTTTCTAAAAACTTTGTCATTATTCACGAAAACTAAGAATCAAAACCGGTATGCCGAAAATTCTGTAAAATAAGTAATTCACGTGATATTACGTCAGCCGAACATCGCACTTAGATTTCTCCTCCAAAGAAAAACCTTCGCTATATCTAAGAAAACAAGTACACAATACAGTATACCGAATAAGAATATTACACGTAAATTTCCGAAAACACGATGTCGTAATCTTCGTTACAGCATTTCAAAATCTTAAATAAATATTCTATAATTTAATAAACATTCAATTGCGACAACATTTTCAGTAGATTTTTCAAACGCGACAATATCCATTATCGATCATTTTTATTCGTTTCTATGCGACAATATTTTTAATTCCAATTTAATGCGACATTCGAATATTTTTGTAATTTCAAATATGGCTATATTTAAGTGCGCCAACAATTGTAAATTCTATTCCGACAATATGTTTAATTCGATTTAAGAACGACAATACTTTCAACCATACATTTTTGTAAATTTAATTACTACTATAAAAATTGCCAATTTAATTGCGATAACGTTTAATTACAACAGCATTAGTATCCGAATAGTTTCACGATATTTTCAGTTTAACAATTCCAAACATTTTTGTCAACGTCGACGAGATTGCTTGTTATTCTATATATTGAAAGTTGCAAATGGCATAGCACAGAGTCCAAGATTCGCATGGATCTCATTATATTTGCCACATTACACATAATTCATATTGAAATTCAAATATTGTTAAAAACATGTAGAGATATGACGGAACAACCAGAATCCAGCATCTTTCCAAGAATTCCTTTCACTTTTCCTACTCCCAAAATTTTATGATTCGCGACCATGGGCCATCTTCATTATAAAAAGGGCGTGCGCAAACAACCAAACAGTTCCAGTCAGTCAGTCAGTCAGTCAGTCAGTCAGTCAGTTCCAACCAAACAGTCACTCAGTCACCCAGTCACTCAGTCACTCAGTCACTCAGTCACTCAGTCACTCAGTCACTCAGTCACTCAGTCACTCAGTTCCAGCCAGTCAGTCAGTCAGTCAGTCAGGCAGTTAGTTAGAGTGTCAACCAGCGTCAATCAGGCAGTTAGTTAGAGTGTCAGTTCCAGCCAGTCACTCAGTCAGTCAGGCAGTTAGTTAGAGTGTCAACCAGCGTCAGTCAGGCAGTTAGTTATAGTGTCAGTTCCAGCCAGCCAGTCAGTCAGTCAGTCAGTCACTCAGTCAGTTAGTTAGAGTGTCAACCAGCGTCAGGCAGGCAGTTGAAGATGATGAGTGGATAAGTTCCAGCCGCTCAGCCACACTTCGGTCGTAGGTGACACCAGAAGGAACCTATGGTAAGCATACGTATACAAGGGTACGTTTTTAACTGTAAAATAATTTTGTGCTCCCTTCCCTTCGTAAATAATCATTTTTTACCCTTACGGGTGAATTTTTTCCAATAAGGGTTAGAGCACAAAATACGGTATTAGTCTGATTGGTTAAAAAATGACTCAACCGTACGTTTTCAACTGTAAAATAATTTTGTGCTACATTCCCTTCTTAAATAATGCATTTTTTCGTCGAGGGTGAATTTTTTCCAATAAGAGTGCGATCACAAAATTCGTTATTAGTCTTATTAATTAATAAATAACTAAAGGGTACATTTTCAACTGTAAAATAATTTTGTGCGACTTTCCCTTCGTAAATAACGATTATTTTCCGTGAAGGGTGAATGTTTTCCAATAAGGGTTCGAGCACAAAATGTGGTATTAGTCTTATTGGTTAATGAATGACTCAAGGGTACGTTTTCAACTATAAAATAATTTTGTGCTCCTATCCCTTCATAAATAATGATTATTTTCCGTGAAGGGTGAATTTTTTCCAATAAGGGTTCGTGCACAAAATTCGGTGTTAGTCTTATTGATTAATAAATGGCTCAAGGGTACGTTTTCAACTATCAAATAATTGTGTGCTACTTTCCGTTTGTAAATAATCTTTATTTTCCCTTAAGTGTGAATTTTTTCCAATAAGGGTTCGAGCACAAAATTCGGTGTTAGACTTAATGGCTAATAAATGACTCAAGGGTACGTTTTCAACTATAAAATAATTTTGTGCTACTTTCCGTTCGTGAATACTCATTTTTTTCCCTTACGGGTGAATTTTTTCCATTAAGGGTTAGAGCACAAAATACGGAATTAGTCTGATTGGTTAAAAAATGACTCAACCGTACGTTTTCAACTGTAAAATAATTTTGTGCTACTTTCCCTTCTCAAATAATGCATTATTCCGACGAGGGTGGGTCTTTTCAAATAAGGGTTCGAGCACAAAATTCGGTGTTAGTCTCACTGGTTAATAAATGACTCAAGGGTACATTTTCAACTCTAATATAATTTTGTGCTCCTTTCCCTTTGTAAATAATGTTTATTTTCCCTGAAGGGGGAATTTTTTCCAATAAGGGTTCGTGCACAAAATTCGGTGTTAGTCTTATTGGTTAATAAATGGCTCAAGTGTACGTTTTCAAATGTAAAATAATTTTGTGCTCCTTTCCCTTCGTAAATAATGATTATTTTCCCTGAAGGGTGAATTTTTTCCAATAAGGGTTCGATCACAAAATTCGGTGTTAGTCTTATTGGTTAATAAATGGCTCAAGGGTACGTTTTCAACTATAAAATAATTTTTTGCTACTTTCCGTTTGTAAATGATCATTATTTTCCCTGAAGGGTGAATTTTTTCCAATACGAGTTCGGACACAAAATTCGGTATTAGTCTTATTGGTTAATAAATAATTAAAGGGTACGTTTTCAACTGTAAAATAATTTTGTTCTCCTTTCCCTTCGTAATTAATGATTATTTTCCGTGAAGGCTGATTTTTTTCCAATAAGGGTTCGAGCACAAATTTCGGTGTTAGTCTTATTGATTAATAAATGGCACAAGGGTACGTTTTCAACTATAAAATAATTTTGTGCTACTTTCCGTTTGTAAATAATCATTATTTTCCCTGAAGGGTGAATTTTTTCCAATAAGAGTTCGAACCCAAAATTCGGTATTAGTCGGTTAACAAATGAATCAAGGTTACGTTTTCAACTACAAAATAATTTTGTGCTCCTTTCCCTTCGTAAATAATCATTATTTTCCCTGAGGGGTGAATTTTTTCCAATAAGGGCTAGAGCACAAAATTCGGTATTAGTATTATTGGTTAATAAATAACTCAAGGGTACGTTTTCAACTACAAAATAATTTTGTGCTACTTTCCGTTCATGAATAATCATTATTTTTCCTGAAAGGGTGAATTTATTCCAATAAGGGTTAGAGCACAAAATTCGGTGTTAGGCTCGCTGGTTAATAAATGACTCAAGGGTACATTTTCAACTATAAAATAATTTTGTTCTACTTTTCCTTCGTAAATAATGACTATTTTCCCTGAAGGGTCAATTTTTTCCAATAAGGGTTCGAGCACAGAATTCGGTATTACTCTTATTGGTTAATAAATAACTCAAGGGTACGTTTTCAACTGTAAAATAATTTTGTTCTCCTTTCGGTTTTGTAAATAATCATTATTTTCCCTGAGGGGTGAATTTTTTCCGATACGAGTTTGGACACAAAATTCGGTATTAGTCTTATTGGTTAATAAATGACTCAAGGGTACATTTTCAACTATAAAATAATTTTGTTCTACTTTTCCTTCGTAAATAATGACTATTTTCCCTGAAGGGTCAATTTTTTCCAATAAGGGTTCGAGCACAGAATTCGGTATTACTCTTATTGGTTAATAAATAACTCAAGGGTACGTTTTCAACTGTAAAATAATTTTGTTCTCCTTTCCCTTCGTAAATAATGATTATTTTCCGTGAAGGCTGATTTTTTTCCAATAAGGGTTCGAGCACAAATTTCGGTGTGCGTCTTATTGATTAATAAATGGCACAAGGGTACGTTTTCAACCATAAAATATTTTTGTGCTACATTCCGTTTATAAATAATCATTATTTTCCCTGAAGGGTGCATTTTTTCCAATAAGAGTTCCAACACAAAATTCGGTATTAGTCTTATTGGTTAATAAATCACTCAAGTGTACGTTTTCAAATATAAAATAATTTTGTGCTACTTTCCGTTCGTGAATAATCATTATTTTCCCTGAAAGGTTGAATTTTTTCCAATAAGGGTTCGAGCACAAAATATGGTATTAGTATTATTGGTTAATAAATGACTCAAGGGTACGCTTTTAACTGTAAAATAATTTTGTGCTCCTTTTCCTTCGTAAATAATCATTTTTTTCCTTTACGGGTGAATTTCTTCCAATAAGGGCTAGAGCACAAAATACGGTGTTAGTCTCGGTGGTTAATAAATGACTCAAGGATACATTTTCAACTATAAAATAATTTTGTTCTACTTTTTCTTCGAAAATAATGACTATTTTCCCTGAAGGGTGAATTTTTTCCAATAAGGGTTCGAGCATATAATTCAGTATTACTCTTATTGGTTAATAATTAACTAAAGGGTACGTTTTCAACTGTAAAATAATTTTGTTGTCCTTTCGGTTTTGTAAATAATCATTATTTTCCCTCAGGGGTGAATTTTTTCCAATACGAGTTCGAACACAAAATTCGATATTAGTCTTATTGGTTAATAAATCTCTCAAGGGTACGTTTTCAACTATAAAATAATTTTATGCTACTTTCCGTTCGTGAATAATCATTATTTTTCCTGAAAGGTTGAATTTTTTCCAATAAGTGTTCGAGCATAAAATGTGGTATTAGTCTTATTGGTTAATAAATGACTCAAGGGTACGTTTTCAACTATAAAATAATTTTGTGCTCCTATCCCTTCATAAATATTGATTATTTTCCCTTAAGGGTGAATTTTTTCCAATAAGGGTTCGAGCACAAAATTCGGTGTTAGTCTTATTGGTTAATAAATGGCACAAGGGTACGTTTTCAACCATAAAATAATTTTGTGCTACTTTCCGTTTGTAAATAATCATTATTTTCCCTGAAGGGTGCATTTTTTCCAATAAGAGTTCCCAAACAAAATTCGGTATTAGTCTTATTGGTTAAGAAATCACTCAAGGGTACGTTTTCAACTATAAAATATTTTGTGCTACTTTCCGTTTGTAAATAATCATTATTTTCCCTTACTGGTGAATTTTTTCCAATAAGGGCTAGAGCACAAAATACGGTATTAGTCTGATTGGTTAAAAAATGTCTCAAGGGTACGTGTAAATTAATTTTGTGCTATTTTCTGTTACGTCCCCGTAACTAAATAAATAATTACTAAAAAACAGTTCTAAGAAGTATAACCACATTCATAGTAACTGAGCATTGCTTAATAATTCAATTCGACAAATAAACTGCTTTGCACGAATCATACTGGACCGAAGGCAATCACTGGGCAACAGCAATTTCATCGTTTTCTAAAAACTTTGCCATTATTCACGAAAACGAAGAATCAAAACCGGTGTGCCGAAAATTCTGTAAAATAAGTAATTCACGTGATATTACGTCAGCCGAACATCGCACTTAGATTTCTCTTCCAAAGAAAAACCTTCGCTATATCTAAGAAAACAAGTACACAATACAGTATACCGAATAAGAATATTACACGTAAATTTCCGAAAACACGATGTCGTAATCTTCGTTACAGCATTTCAAAATCTTAAATAAATATTCTATAATTTAATAAACATTCAATTGCGACAACATTTTCAGTAGATTTTTCAAACGCGACAATATCCATTATCGATCATTTTTATTCGTTTCTATGCGACAATATTTTTAATTCCAATTTAATGCGACATTCGAATATTTTTGTAATTTCAAATATGGCTATATTTAAGTGCGCCTACAATTGTAAATTCTATTCCGACAATTTGTTTAATTCGATTTAAGAACTACAATACTTTCAACCATACATTTTTGTAAATTTAATTACTACTATAAAAATTGCCAATTTAATTGCGATAACGTTTAATTACAACAGCATTAGTGTCCGAATAGTTTCACGATATTTTCAGTTTAACAATTCCAAACATTTTTGTCAACGTCGACGAGATTGCTTGTTATTCTATATATTGAAAGTTGCAAATGGCATAGCACAGAGTCCAAGATTCGCATGGATCTCATTATATTTGCCACATTACACATAATTCATATTGAAATTCAAATATTGTTAAAAACATGTAGAGATATGACGGAACAACCAGAATCCAGCATTTTTCCAAGAATTCCTTTCACTTTTCCTACTCCCAAAATTTTATGATTCGCGACCATGGGCCATCTTCATTATAAAAAGGGCGTGCGCAAACAACCAAACAGTTCCAGTCAGTCAGTCAGTCAGTCAGTCAGTCAGTTCCAACCAAACAGTCACTCAGTCACCCAGTCACTCAGTCACTCAGTCACTCAGTCACTCAGTCACTCAGTCACTCAGTCACTCAGTCACTCAGTCACTCAGTTCCAGCCAGTCAGTCAGTCAGTCAGTCAGGCAGTTAGTTAGAGTGTCAACCAGTGTCAATCAGGCAGTTAGTTAGAGTGTCAGTTCCAGCCAGTCACTCAGTCAGTCAGGCAGTTAGTTAGAGTGTCAACCAGCGTCAGTCAGGCAGTTAGTTATAGTGTCAGTTCCAGCGAGCCAGTCAGTCAGTCAGTCAGTCACTCAGTCAGTTAGTTAGAGTGTCAACCAGCGTCAGGCAGGCAGTTGAAGATGATGAGTGGATAAGTTCCAGCCGCTCAGCCACACTTCGGTCGTAGGTGACACCAGAAGGAACCTATGGTAAGCATACGTATACAAGGGTACGTTTTTAACTGTAAAATAATTTTGTGCTCCTTTCCCTTCGTAAATAATCATTTTTTTTCCCTTACGGGTGAATTTTTTCCAATAAGGGTTAGAGCACAAAATACGGTATTAGTCTGATTGATTATAAAATGTCTCAAGCGTACGTTTTCAACTGTAAAATAATTTTGGGCTACTTTCCCTTCTTAAATAATGCATTTTTCCGTCGAGGGTGAATTTTTTCCAATAAGGGTTCGAGCACAAAATTCGGTGTTGGTCTTATTGATTAATAAATGACTCAAGGGTACGTTTTTAACTGTAAAATAATTTTGGGCTCCTTTCCCTTCGTAAATAATCATTTTTTTCCCTTACGGGTGAATTTTTTCCAATAAGGGTTAGAGCACAAAATACGGTATTAGTCTGATTGGTTATAAAATGTCTCAAGCGTACGTTTTCAACTGTAAAATAATTTTGTGCTACTTTCCCTTCTTAAATAATGCATTTTTCCGTCGAGGGTGAATTTTTTCCAATAAGGGTTCGAGCACAGAATTCGGTATTACTCTTATTGGTTAATAAATGACTCAAGGGTACGTTTTTAACTGTAAAATAATTTTGTGCTCCTTTCCCTTCGTAAATAATCATTTTTTTCCCTTACGGGTGAATTTTTTCCAATAAGGGTTAGAGCACAAAATACGGTATTAGTCTGATTGGTTATAAAATGTCTCAAGCGTACGTTTTTAACTGTAAAATAATTTTGTGCTCCTTTCCCTTCGTAAATAATCATTTTTTTCCCTTACGGGTGAATTTTTTCCAATAAGGGTTAGAGCACAAAATACGGTATTAGTCTGATTGGTTAAAAAATGACTCAACCATACGTTTTCAACTGTAAAATAATTTTGTGCTACATTCCCTTCTTAAATAATGCATTTTTCCGTCGAGGGTGGGTTTTTTCAAATAAGGGTTCGAGCACAAAATTCGTTGTTAGTCTCATTGGTTAATAAATGACTCAAGGGGACATTTTCAACTGTAATATAATTTAGTGCTCCTTTCCCTTCGTAAATAATGTTTATTTTCCGTGAAGGGTGAATTTTTTTCTATAAGGATTCGAGCACAAAATTCGGCATTAGTCTTATTGGTTAATAAATGACTCAAGCGTACGTTTTCAACTATAAAATAATTTTGTTCTACTTTGCCTTCGTAAATAATGATTATTTTCCCTGAGGGGTGAATTTTTTCCAATAAGGGTTCGAGCACAAAATTCGGTGTTGGTCTTATTGATTAATAAATGTACATTTTCAACTATAAAATAATTTTGTTCTACTTTTTCTTCGTAAATAATGACTATTTTCCCTGAAGGGTGAATTTTTTCCAATAAGGGTTCGAGCATAGAATTCGGTATTACTCTTATTGGTTAATAAATAACTAAAGGGTACGTTTTCAACTGTAAAATAATTTTGTGCTCCTTTCGGTTGGTAAATAATCATTATTTTCCCTCAGGGGTGAATTTTTTCCAATACGAGTTCGAACACAAAATTCGATATTAGTCTTATTGGTTAATAAATCACTCAAGGGTTCGTTTTCAACTATAAAATAATTTTGTGCTCCTATCCCTTCATAAATATTGATTATTTTCCCTTAAGGGTGAATATTTCCAATAAGAGTTCCAAAACAAAATATGGTATTGGTCTTATTGGTTAATATATAACTAAAGGGTACGTTTTCATCTGTAAAATAATTTTGTGCTACTTTCGGTTGGTAAATAATCATTATTTTCCCTCAGGGGTGAATTTTTTCCAATACGAGTTCGAACACAAAATTCGGTGTTAGTCTTATTGGTTAATAAATGGCACAAGGGTACGTTTTCAACCATAAAATAATTTTGTTCTACTTTTCCTTCGTAAATAATGACTATTTTCCCTGAAGGGTGAATTTTTTCCAATAAGGGTTCGAGCACAGAATTCGGTATTACTCTTATTGGTTAATAAATAACTAAAGGGTACGTTTTCAACTGTAAAATAATTTTGTGCTACTTTCCCTTCTTAAAGAATGCATTTTCCCGTCGAGGGTTGGTTTTTTCAAATAAGGGATCTAGCGCAAAATTCGGTGTTAGACTCATTGGTTAATAAATGACTCAAGGTTACATTTCCAAACGTAATATAATTTTGTGCTCCTATCCCTTCATAAATATTGATTATTTTCCCTTAAGGGTGAATTTTTTCCAATAAGGGTTCGAGCACAAAATTCGGTGTTAGTCTTATTGGTTAATAAATGGCACAAGGGTACGTTTTCAACCATAAAATAATTTTGTTCTACTTTTCCTTCGTAAATAATGACTATTTTCCCTGAAGGGTGAATTTTTTCCAATAAGGGTTCGAGCACAGAATTCGGTATTACTCTTATTGGTTAATAAATAACTAAAGGGTACGTTTTCAACTGTAAAATAATTTTGTGCTACTTTCCCTTCTTAAAGAATGCATTTTCCCGTCGAGGGTTGGTTTTTTCAAATAAGGGATCGAGCGCAAAATTCGGTGTTAGACTCATTGGTTAATAAATGACTCAAGGTTACATTTCCAAACGTAATATAATTTTGTGCTCCTTTCCCTTCGTAAATAATGTTTATTTTCCCTGAAGGGTGAATTTTTTTCTATAAGGATTCGAGCACAAAATTCGGCATTAATCTTATTGGTTAATAAATGAGTCAAGCGTACGTTTTCAACTATAAAATAATTTTGTCCCACTTTTCCTTCGTAAATAATGATTATTTTCCCTGAAGGGTGAATTTTTTCCAATAAGGGTTCGAGAACAGAATTCGGTATTACTCTCATTGGTTAATAAATAACTAAAGGGTACGTTTTCAACTGTAAAATAATTTAGTGCTCCTTTCGGTTTTGTAAATAATCATTATTTTCCCTGAGGGGTGAATTTTTTCCGATACGAGTTTGGACACAAAATTCGGTATTAGTCTTATTGGTTAATAAATCACTCAAGGGTACGTTTTCAACTGTAAAATAATTTTGTTCTCCTTTCCCTTCGTAAATAATGATTATTTTCCGTGAAGGCTGATTTTTTTCCAATAAGGGTTCGAGCACAAATTTCGGTGTTAGTCTTATTGATTAATAAATGGCACAAGGGTACGTTTTCAACTATAAAATATTTTTGTGCTACTTTCCGTTTGTAAATAATCATTATTTTCCCTGAAGGGTGCATTTTTTCCAATAAGAGTTCCAACACAAAATTCGGTATTAGTCTTATTGGTTAATAAATCACTCAAGGGTACGTTTTCAAATATAAAATAATTTTGTGCTACTTTCCGTTCGTGAATAATCATTATTTTTCCTGAAAGGTTGAATTTTTTCCAATAAGGGTTCGAGCACAAAATATGGTATTAGTATTATTGGTTAATAAATGACGCAAGGGTACGCTTTTAACTGTAAAATAATTTTGTGCTCCTTTTCCTTCGTAAATAATCATTTTTTTCCTTTGCGGGTGAATTTCTTCCAATAAGGGCTAGAGCACAAAATACGGTGTTAGTCTCGCCGGTTAATAAATGACTCAAGGGTACATTTTCAACTATAAAATAATTTTGTTCTACTTTTTCTTCGTAAATAATGACTATTTTCCCTGAAGGGTGAATTTTTTCCAATAAGGGTTCGAGCACAGAATTCGGTATTACTCTTATTGGTTAATAAATAACTAAAGGGTACGTTTTCAACGGTAAAATAATTTTGTGCTCCTTTCGGTTTTGTAAATAATCATTATTTTCCCTGAGGGGTGAATTTTTTCCGATACGAGTTTGGACACAAAATTCGGTATTAGTCTTATTGGTTAATAAATCACTCAAGGGTACGTTTTCAACTATAAAATAATTTTCTTCTACTTTTCCTTCGTAAATAATGACTATTTTCCCTGAAGGGTCAATTTTTTCCAATAAGGGTTCGAGCACAGAATTCGGTATTACTCTTATTGGTTAATAAATAACTCAAGGGTACGTTTTCAACTGTAAAATAATTTTGTTCTCCTTTCCCTTCGTAAATAATGATTATTTTCCGTGAAGGCTGATTTTTTTCCAATAAGGGTTCGAGCACAAATTTCGGTGTGCGTCTTATTGATTAATAAATGGCACAAGGGTACGTTTTCAACCATAAAATATTTTTGTGCTACATTCCGTTTATAAATAATCATTATTTTCCCTGAAGGGTGCATTTTTTCCAATAAGAGTTCCAACACAAAATTCGGTATTAGTCTTATTGGTTAATAAATCACTCAAGTGTACGTTTTCAAATATAAAATAATTTTGTGCTACTTTCCGTTCGTGAATAATCATTATTTTCCCTGAAAGGTTGAATTTTTTCCAATAAGGGTTCGAGCACAAAATATGGTATTAGTATTATTGGTTAATAAATGACTCAAGGGTACGCTTTTAACTGTAAAATAATTTTGTGCTCCTTTTCCTTCGTAAATAATCATTTTTTTCCTTTACGGGTGAATTTCTTCCAATAAGGGCTAGAGCACAAAATACGGTGTTAGTCTCGGTGGTTAATAAATGACTCAAGGATACATTTTCAACTATAAAATAATTTTGTTCTACTTTTTCTTCGAAAATAATGACTATTTTCCCTGAAGGGTGAATTTTTTCCAATAAGGGTTCGAGCATATAATTCAGTATTACTCTTATTGGTTAATAATTAACTAAAGGGTACGTTTTCAACTGTAAAATAATTTTGTTGTCCTTTCGGTTTTGTAAATAATCATTATTTTCCCTCAGGGGTGAATTTTTTCCAATACGAGTTCGAACACAAAATTCGATATTAGTCTTATTGGTTAATAAATCTCTCAAGGGTACGTTTTCAACTATAAAATAATTTTATGCTACTTTCCGTTCGTGAATAATCATTATTTTTCCTGAAAGATTGAATTTTTTCCAATAAGTGTTCGAGCATAAAATGTGGTATTAGTCTTATTGGTTAATAAATGACTCAAGGGTACGTTTTCAATTATAAAATAATTTTGTGCTCCTATCCCTTCATAAATATTGATTATTTTCCCTTAAGGGTAAATTTTTTCCAATAAGGGTTCGAGCACAAAATTCGGTGTTAGTCTTATTGGTTAATAAATGGCACAAGGGTACGTTTTCAACCATAAAATAATTTTGTGCTACTTTCCGTTTGTAAATAATCATTATTTTCCCTGAAGGGTGCATTTTTTCCAATAAGAGTTCCCAAACAAAATTCGGTATTAGTCTTATTGGTTAAGAAATCACTCAAGGGTACGTTTTCAACTATAAAATATTTTTGTGCTACTTTCCGTTTGTAAATAATCATTATTTTCCCTTACTGGTGAATTTTTTCCAATAAGGGCTAGAGCACAAAATACGGTATTAGTCTGATTGGTTAAAAAATGTCTCAAGGGTACGTGTAAATTAATTTTGTGCTACTTTCTGTTACGTCCCCGTAACTAAATAAATAATTACTAAAAAACAGTTCTAAGAAGTATAACCACATTCATAGTAACTGAGCATTGCTTAATAATTCAATTCGACAAATAAACTGCTTTGCACGAATCATACTGGACCGAAGGCAATCACTGGGCAACAGCAATTTCATCGTTTTCTAAAAACTTTGCCATTATTCACGAAAACGAAGAATCAAAACCGGTGTGCCGAAAATTCTGTAAAATAAGTAATTCACGTGATATTACGTCAGCCGAACATCGCACTTAGATTTCTCTTCCAAAGAAAAACCTTCGCTATATCTAAGAAAACAAGTACACAATACAGTATACCAAATAAGAATATTACACGTAAATTTCCGAAAACACGATGTCGTAATCTTCGTTACAGCATTTCAAAATCTTAAATAAATATTCTATAATTTAATAAACATTCAATTGCGACAACATTTTCAGTAGATTTTTCAAACGCGACAATATCCATTATCGATCATTTTTATTCGTTTCTATGCGACAATATTTTTAATTCCAATTTAATGCGACATTCGAATATTTTTGTAATTTCAAATATGGCTATATTTAAGTGCGCCAACAATTGTAAATTCTATTCCGACAATATGTTTAATTCGATTTAAGAACGACAATACTTTCAACCATACATTTTTGTAAATTTAATTACTACTATAAAAATTGCCAATTTAATTGCGATAACGTTTAATTACAACAGCATTAGTGTCCGAATAGTTTCACGATATTTTCAGTTTAACAATTCCAAACATTTTTGTCAACGTCGACGAGATTGCTTGTTATTCTATATATTGAAAGTTGCAAATGGCATAGCACAGAGTCCAAGATTCGCATGGATCTCATTATATTTGCCACATTACACATAATTCATATTGAAATTCAAATATTGTTAAAAACATGTAGAGATATGACGGAACAACCAGAATCCAGCATTTTTCCAAGAATTCCTTTCACTTTTCCTACTCCCAAAATTTTATGATTCGCGACCATGGGCCATCTTCATTATAAAAAGGGCGTGCGCAAACAACCAAACAGTTCCAGTCAGTCAGTCAGTCAGTCAGTCAGTCAGTTCCAACCAAACAGTCACTCAGTCACCCAGTCACTCAGTCACTCAGTCACTCAGTCACTCAGTCACTCAGTCACTCAGTCACTCAGTCACTCAGTCACTCAGTTCCAGCCAGTCAGTCAGTCAGTCAGTCAGGCAGTTAGTTAGAGTGTCAACCAGTGTCAATCAGGCAGTTAGTTAGAGTGTCAGTTCCAGCCAGTCACTCAGTCAGTCAGGCAGTTAGTTAGAGTGTCAACCAGCGTCAGTCAGGCAGTTAGTTATAGTGTCAGTTCCAGCCAGCCAGTCAGTCAGTCAGTCAGTCACTCAGTCAGTTAGTTAGAGTGTCAACCAGCGTCAGGCAGGCAGTTGAAGATGATGAGTGGATAAGTTCCAGCCGCTCAGCCACACTTCGGTCGTAGGTGACACCAGAAGGAACCTATGGTAAGCATACGTATACAAGGGTACGTTGTTAACTGTAAAATAATTTTGTGCTCCTTTCCCTTCGTAAATAATCATTTTTTTTCCTTACGGGAGAATTTTTTTCAATAAGTTTTAGAGCACAAAATACGGTATTAGTGTGATTAGTTAAAAAATGACTCAAGCCTACGTTTTCAACTGTAAAATAATTTTGTGCTACTTTCCCTTCTTAAATAATGCATTTTTCCGTGAAAGGTGAATTTTTTCAAATAAGGGATCGAGCACAAAATTCGGCATTAATCTTATTGGTTAATAAATGAGTCAAGCGTTCGTTTTCAACTATAAAATAATTTTGTGCTCCTTTCCCTTCGTAAATAATGTTTATTTTCGCTGAAGGGTTAATTTTTTTCTATTAGGATTCGAGCACAAAATTCGGCATTAGTCTTATTGGTTAATAAATGAGTCAAGCGTACGTTTTCAACTATAAAATAATTTTGTGCTACTTTCCGTTCGTAAATAATCATTATTTTTCCTGAAAGGTTGAATTTTTTCCAATAAGGGTTCGAGCACAAAATTCGGTGTTGGTCTTATTGATTAATAAATGTACATTTTCAACTATAAAATAATTTTGTTCTACTTTTTCTTCGTAAATAATGACTATTTTCCCTGAAGGGTGAATTTTTTCCAATAAGGGTTCGAGCATAGAATTCGGTATTACTCTTATTGGTTAATAAATAACTAAAGGGTACGTTTTCAACTGTAAAATAATTTTGTGCTCCTTTCGGTTGGTAAATAATCATTATTTTCCCTCAGGGGTGAATTTTTTCCAATACGAGTTCGAACACAAAATTCGATATTAGTCTTATTGGTTAATAAATCACTCAAGGGTTCGTTTTCAACTATAAAATAATTTTGTGCTCCTATCCCTTCATAAATATTGATTATTTTCCCTTAAGGGTGAATTTTTTCCAATAAGGGTTCGAGCACAAAATTCGGTGTTAGTCTTAATGGTTAATAAATGACTCAGGGGTACGTTATCAACTATAAAATAATTTTGTGCTGCATTCCCTTCGTGAATAATGATTATTTTCCCTTAACTGTTAATTTTTTCCAATAAGGGTTGGAGCACAAAATTCGAATAGTATTAATGGTTAATAAATAAATTAACTGAAAGGTACGTTTTCAACTGTAAAATAATTTTGTCCTACTTTCCATTCGTAAATATTCATTTTTTTCCCTTACGGGTGAATTTTTTCCAATAAGGGTTAGAGCACAAACTTCGGTATTAGTCTGATTGGTTAATAAATGAATCAAGGGTACGTTTTTAACTGTGAAATAATTTTGTGCTCCTTTCCCTTCGTAAATAATCATTGTTTTCCCTTACGGGTGAATTTTTTCCAATAAGGGTAGGAGCACAAAATTCGGTATTAGTCGGTTAACAAATGACTCAAGGGTACGGTTTCAACTACAAAATAATTTTGTGCTACTTTCCGTTCGTGAATAATCATTATTTTTCCTGAAAGGGTGAATTTATTCCGATAAGGGTTAGAGCACAAAATTCGGTATGAGTCTGATTTGTTAATAAATGACTCAAGGGTACGTTTTCAACTGTAAAATAATTTTGTGCTCCTTTCCCTTCGTAAATAATCATTATTTTCCCTGAGGGGTGAATTTTTTCCAATAAGGGCTAGAGCACACAATACGGTGTTAGGCTCGCTGGTTAATAAATGACTCAAGGGTACATTTTCAACTATAAAATAATTTTGTTCTACTTTTCCTTCGTAAATAATGACTATTTTCCCTGAAGGGTGAACTATTTCCAATACGAGTTCGGACACAAAATTCGGTATTAGTCTTATTGGTTAATAAATAATTAAAGGGTACGCTTTCAACTGTAAAATAATTTTATCCTCCTTTCCGTTTGTAAATAGTCATTATTTTCCGGGAGGGGTGACTTTTTTCCAATACGAGTTCGAACACAAAATTCGGTATTAGTCGGTTAACAAATGACTCAAGGGTACTTTTTCAACGGTAAAATAATTTTTGTGCTCCTTTTCGTTTGTAAATAATCGTTATTTTCCCTGAGGGGTGAATGTTTTCCAATACGAGTTAGAGCAAAGAATTCGGTATTACTCTTATTGGTTAATAAATAACTAAAGGGTACGTTTTCAACTGTAAAATAATTTTATGCTCCTTTCCGTTTGTAAATAGTCATTATTTTCCCTGAGGGGTGAATTTTTTCCAATACGAGTTCGAACACAAAATTCGGTATTAGTCTTATTGGTTAATAAATAACTCAAGGGTACGTCTTCAACTATAAAATAATGTTATGCTCCTATCCCGTCATAAATATTGATTATTTTCCCTGAAGGGTGAATTTTTTCCAATAAGGGTTCTAGCACAGAATTCCGTATTGCTCTTATTGGTTAATAAATTACTAAAGGCTACGTTTTCAACTGTAAAATAATTTTGTGCTCCTTTCCGTTTGCAAATAATCATTATTTTTCCTGAAAGGGTGAATTTTTTCCAATAAGGGTTCGAGCACAACATGTGGTGTTAATCTTATTGGTTAATAAATGACTCAAGGGTACTTTTTCAACGGTAAAATAATTTTGTGCTCCTTTCCGTTTGCAAATAATCATTATTTTTCCTGAAAGGGTGAATTTTTTCCAATAAGGGTTCGAGCACAACATGTGGTGTTAATCTTATTGGTTAATAAATGACTCAAGGGTACTTTTTCAACGGTAAAATAATTTTGTGCTCCTTTTCGTTTGTATATAATCGTTATTTTCCCTGAGGGGTGAATGTTTTCCAATACGAGTTCGAGCAAAGAATTCGGTATTACTCTTATTGGTTAATAAATAACTAAAGGGTACGTTTTCAACTGTAAAATAATTTTGTGCTCCTTTCCCTTCGTAAGTAATCATTTTTTTCCCTTACGGGTGTATTTTTTCCAATAAGGGTTAGAGCACAAAATACGGTATTAGTCTGATTGGTTAAAATTGACTCAAGGGTACGTTTTCAACTATAAAATAATTTTGTGCTCCTATCCCTTCATAAATATTGATTATTTTCCCTTAAGGCTGATTTTTTTCCAATAAGGGTTCGAGCACAGAATTCGGTATTACTCTTATTGGTTAATAAATAACTCAGTGGTACGTTTTCAACTGTAAAATAATTATGTTCTCCTTTCCCTTCGTAAATAATGATTATTTTCCCTGAAGGGTGAATTTTTTCCAATAAGGGTTAGAACACAAATTTCGGCATTAGTCTTATTGGTTAATAAATGAGTCAAGCGTACGTTTTCAACTATAAAATAATTTTGTCCCACTTTTCCATCGTAAATAATGATTATTTTCCCTGAAGGGTGAATTTTATCCAATAAGGGTTCGAGCACAGAATTCTGTATTACTCTTATTGGTTAATAAATGACTCAAGGGTACGTTTTCAACTATAAAATAATTTTGTGCTACTTTCCCTTCGTAAATAATCATATTTTTCCCTGAGGGTGAATTTTTTCCAATAAGGGTTCGAGCACAAAATTCGGTATTAGTCTTATTGGTTAATAAATGACTCAAGGGTACGTTTTCAACTATAAAATAATTTTGTGCTACTTTCCCTTCGTAAATAATCATTTTTCCTGAAGGGTGAATTTTTTCCAATAAGGGTTCGAGCACAAATTTCGGTTTTAGTCTTATTGATTAATAAATAACTCAAGGGTACGTTTTCAACTATAAAATAATTTTGTTCTACTTTGCTTTCGTAAATAATCATTATTTTTCCTGAAGGGTGAATTTTTTCCAATAAGGATTCGAGCACAAAATTCGGTATTAGTCTGATTGGTTAATAAATGACTCAAGGGTACGTTTTCAACCACCAAATCATTTTGTGCTACTTTCCCTTCGTAAATAATCATTTTTCCTAAGGGTGAATTTTTTCCAATAAGGGTTCGAGCACAAAATTCGGTGTTAGTCTTATTGGTTAATAAATGACTCAAGGGTACGTTTTCAACTATAAAATAATTTTGTGCTACTTTCCCTTCGTAAATAATCATTTTCCCTGAGGGTGAATTTTTTCCAATACGAGTTCGAGCAAAGAATTCGGTATTACTCTTATTGGTTAATAAATAACTAAAGGGTACGTTTTCAACTGTAAAATAATTTTGTGCTGCATTCCCTGCGTGAATAATGATTATTTTCCCTTAAGGGTTAATGTTTTCCAATAAGGGTTGAAGCACAAAATTCGAATAGTATTATTGGTTAATAAATAAAATAACTGAAAAGTACGTTTTTAACTGTAAAATAATTTTGTGCTCCTTTCCCTTCGTAAATAATCATTTTTTTCCTTAAGGGTGAATTTTTTCCAATAAGGGTTCGAGCACAGAATTCTGTATTACTCTTATTGGTTAATAAATGGCACAAGGGTACGTTTTCAACTATAAAATATTTTGGTCTACTTTCCGTTTGTAAATAATCATTATTTTCCCTGACGGGTGAATTTTTTCCAATAAGAGTTCGATCACAAAATTCGGTATTAGTCTTATTAGTTAATAAATAACTAAAGGGTACGTTTTCAACTGTAAAATAATTTTGTGCGACTTTCCCTTCGTAAATAACGATTATTTTCCGTGAAGGGTGAATGTTTTCCAATAAGGGTTCGATCACAAAATGTGGTATTAGTCTTATTGATTAATAAATGGCACAAGGGTACGTTTTCAACTATAAAATATTTTTGTGCTACTTTCCGTTTGTAAATAATCATTATATTCCCTGATGGGTGAATATTTCCAATAAGAGTTCCAAAACAAAATATGGTATTGGTCTTATTGGTTAATATATAACTAAAGGGTACATTTTCATCTGTAAAATAATTTTGTCCTCCTTTCGGTTTGTAAATAATCATTATTTTCCCTCAGGGGTGAATTTTTTCCAATAAGGGTTCGAGCACAAAATTCGGTATAACTCTGATTGGCTAAGAAATTACTGAAGGGTACGTTTTCAACTCTAAAATAATTTTGTGCTCCTTTCCCTTCGTAAATAATCATTATTTTCCCTGAGGGGTGAATTTTTTCCAATAAGGGTTTGAGCACAAAATGTGGTATTAGTCTTATTGGTTAATAAATGACTCAAGGATACGTTTTTAACTATAAAATAATTTTGTGCTCCTATCCCTTCATAAATATTGATTATTTTCCGTGAAGGCTGAATTTTTTCCAATAAGGGTTAGAGCACAAAATTCGGTATGAGTCTGATTTGTTAATAAATGACTCAAGGGTACGTTGTTAACTGTAAAATAATTTTGTGCTCCTTTCCCTTCGTAAATAATCATTTTTTTTCCTTACGGGAGAATTTTTTTCAATAAGGGTTGAAGCAAAAAATTCGGTGTTAGTGTTATTGGTTAATAAATAACGCAAAGGTACGTTTTTAACTGTAAAATAATTTTGTGCTACTTTCCCTTCGTAAATAATCATTTTCCCTGAAGGGAGAATTTTTTCCATTAAGGATTCGAGCATAAAATTCGGTGTTAGTCTTATTGGTTAATAAATGACTCAAGGGTACGTTATCAACTATAAAATAATTTTGTGCTACTTTCCCCTCGCAAATAATGATTATTTTCCCATACGGGTGAATTTTTTCCATTAAGGGTTGGAGCACAAAATTCGGTATTAGTATTTTTGGTTAATAAATAACTCATGGGTACGTTTTCAACTGTAAAATAATTTTGTGTTCCTTTCCCTTCGGAAATAATCATTATTTTCCTTTAAGGGTGAATTTTTTCCAATAAGGATTCGAGCATAAAATTCGGTGTTAGTCTTATTGGTTAATAAATGACTCAAGGGTACGTTATCAACTGTAAAATAATTTTGTGCTCCTTTCCCTTCGGAAATAATCATTATTTTCCTTTAAGGGTCAATTTTTTCCATTAAGGGTTGGAGCACAAAATTCGGTATTAGTCTTATTGGTTAATAAATAACTCAAGGGTACGTTTTCAACCTTGAAATAATTTTGTGCTTCTTTCCCTTCGTAAATAGTCCTTATTTTCCCTGAAGGGTGAATTTTTTACAATAAGGACTCGAGCACAAAATTCAGTATTAGTCTTATCGGTCAATAAAGGACTCAAGGGTATGTTTTCAACCGTAAAATAATTTTGTGCTCCTTTCCCTTCGTTAATAGTCATTATTTTCCCTGAAGGGTGAAATTTTTCGAATAAGGGTTCGAGCACAAAATTCGGTATTAGTCTTATTGGTTAATAAATGACTCAAGGGTACGTTTTCAATCGTAAAATAATGTTGTGCTCCTTTCCCTTCGTAAATGATCATTATTTTCCCTGAAGGGTGAATTTTTTCCAATAAGGGTTCGAGCACAAAATTCGGTGTTACCACTATTGGTTTATGAATAACTGAAGGTTACGTTTTCAACTATAAAATAATTTTGTGCTACTTTTCCTTCTTAAATAAAGATTATTTTCCCCTAAGGGTGAATTTTTTCCAATAAGGGTTCGAGCACAAAATTCGGTATTAGTCTTATTGGCTAATAAATGACTCAGGGGTACGTTATCAACTATAAATTAATTTTGTGCTGCTTTCCGTTCGTAAATAATCATTATTTTCCCTTGAGTGTGAATTTTTTCCTATAAGGGTTCGAGCAAAAAATTCGGTAGTAGTCTTATTAGTTAATAAATAACTAAAGGGTACGATTTCGACTGTAAAATCATTTTGGGCTACTTTCCCTTCTTAAATAATCATTATTTTTCCTGAAAGGGTGAATTTTTTCCAATAAGAGTGCGATTACAAAATTCGGTATTAGTCTTATTAGTTAATAAATGGCTCAAGGGTATGTTTTCAACTATAAAATAATTTTGTGCTGCTTTCCCTTCGTTAATAATGATTATTTTACCTTAAGGGTGAATTTTGTCCAACAAGGGTTCCAGCACAGAATTCGGTATTACTCTTATTGGTTAATAAATAACTCAAGGGTACGTTTACAACTGTATAATAATTTTGTGCTCCTTTCCCTTCTTAAATAATCATTATGTTCCCTTAAGGGTGAATTTTTTTCCAATAAAGGTTCCAGCACGAAATTCGGTTTTAGTCTTATTGGTTAATAAATGACTCAGGGGTAGGTTTTCGACTATATAATAATTTTGTGGTACTTTTCCTTGTTAAAAACTGCATTTTTCAGTTGAGGGTGGTTTTTTTTTCAATAAGGGTTCGAGCTCAAAATTCGGTGTTATTCTTATTGGTTAATAAATTACTCAAGCGTACGTTTTCAACTATAAAATAATTTTGTGCTACTTTCCGTTCGTAAATAATCATTATTTTTCCTGAAAGGTTGAATTTTTTCCAATAAGGGTTCGAGCACAAAATATGGTATTAGTATTATTGGTTAATAAATAACTCAAGGGTACGTTTTCAATTGTAAACTAGTTTTGTTCTTCTCTCCTTTCGTAAATAATGATTATATTCCGTAAAGGGTGATTTTTTTCCAATAAGAGTTCGAACACAAAATTCGGTATCAGACTTATTGGTTAATAAATGACTCAAGGGTACGTTTTCGCCTATAAAATAATTTTGTGCTCCTATCGCTTCATAAATATTGATTATTTTCCCTGAAGGGTGAATTTTTTCCAATAAGGGTTAGAACACAAATTTCGGCATTAGTCTTATTGGTTAATAAATGAGTCAAGCGTACGTTTTCAACTATAAAATAATTTTGTCCCACTTTTCCATCGTAAATAATGCATTTTTCTGAAGGGTGAATTTTTCCAATAAGGGTTCGAGCACAGAATTCGGTATTACTCTTATTGGTTAATAAATAACTCAAGGGTACGTTTTCAACTGTAAAATAATTTTGTTCTCCTTTCCCTTCGTAAATAATGATTATTTTCCCTTAAGGGTGAATTTTTTCCAATAAGTGTTCGAGCATAAAATGTGGTATTAGTCTTATTGGTTAATAAATGACTCAAGGGTACGTTTTCAATTATAAAATAATTTTGTGCTACTTTCCCTACTTAAATAATGCATTTTTCCGTTGAGGGTGAATTTTTTCCAATAAGGGTTCGAGTATAAAATTCGGTATTAGTCTTATTGGTTAATAAATGACTCGAGGGTACGTTTCAACTATAAAATAATTTTGTGCTACTTTCCCTTCGTAAATAATGATTATTTTCGCTTAAGAGTGAATTTTTTCTAATCAGGGTTGGAGCACAAAATTCGGTATTAGTATAATTGGTTAATATATGACTCAAGGGTACTTTTTCAACTGTAAAATAATTTTGGGCTACTTTCCCTTCTTAAATAATCATTATTTTCCTTTAAAAGTGAATTTTTTTCAATAAGAGTTCGAGCACAAAATTCGGTATTAATCTTATTGGTTAATAAACGACTTAAGGGTACGTTTTCAACCAGCAAATAATTTTGTGCTACTTTTCCTTGTTAAATAATCATTATTTTCCCTGAAGGGTAAATTTTTTCCGATAAGGATTTGAGCAAAAATTTCGGTATTAGTCTTATTGGTTAATAAATGACTCAAGGGTACGTTTTCAATCGTAAAGTAATTGGTTGCTCCTTTCCCTTCGTAAATAGTTATTATTTTCCCTGAAGGGTAAAATTTTTCCAATAAGGGTTCGAGCACAAAATTCGGTGGTACCGTCATTTGTTAATAAATTTCTCAAGGGTACGTTTTTAACCGTAAAATAATTTTGTGCTCCTTTCCCTTCGTAAATAGTCATTATTTTCCCTTAAGGGTGATTTTTTTCCAATAAGGGTAGGAGCACAAAATTCGGTATTAGTCTTATTGGTTAATAAATGACTCAAGGGTCCGTTTTCAACCTTAAAATAATTTTGTGCTCCTTTCCCTTCGTAAATAGTCATTATTTTCCATGAAGGGTGAATTTTTTCCAATAAGGGTTGAAGCAAAAAATTCGGTGTTAGTGTTATTGGTTAATAAATAACGCAAGGGTTCGTTTTTAACTGTAAAATAATTTTGTGCTACTTTCCCTTCGTAAATAATCATTTTCCCTGAAGGGAGAATTTTTTCCATTAAGGATTCGAGCATAAAATTCGGTGTTAGTCTTATTGGTTAATAAATGACTCAAGGGTACGTTTCAACTATAAAATAATTTTGTGCTACTTTCCCTTCGTAAATAATGATTATTTTCGCTTAAGAGTGAATTTTTTCCAATCAGGGTTGGAGCACAAAATTCGGTATTAGTATAATTGGTTAATATATAACTCAAGGGTACGTTTTCAACTGTAAAATAATTTTGGGCTACTTTCCCTTGTTAAATAATCATTATGTTCCCTTAAGGGTGAATTTTTTTCCAATAAAGGTTCCAGCACGAAATTCGGTTTTAGTCTTATTGGTTAATAAATGACTCAGGGGTACGGTTCCTATCGTAAAATAATTTTGTGCTACTTTCCCTTCGTAAATAATCATTTTTCTGATAGGGTGAATGTTTTCCAATACGAGTTCGAGCAAAGAATTCGGTATTACTCTTATTGGTTAATAAATAACTAAAGGGTACGTTTTCAACTGTAAAATAATTTTGTGCTCCTTTCCCTTCGTAAATAATCACTTTTTTTTCCTTTAGGGTGAATTTTTTCCAATAAGGCTTAGAGCACAAAATTCGGTATAAGTCTGATTGGTTAATAAATGACTCAACGGTACGTTTTTAACTGTAAAATAATTTTGTGCTCCTTTCCCTTCGTAAGTAATCATTTTTTTCCCTTACGGGTGTATTTTTTCCAATAAGGGTTAGAGCACAAAATACGGTATTAGTCTGATTGGTTAATAAATAACTAAAGGGTACGATTTCGACTGTAAAATCATTTTGGGCTACTTTCCCTTCTTAAATAATCATTATTTTTCCCGAAAGGGTGAATTTTTTCCAATAAGGGTTCGAGCATAGAATTCGGTAGTAGTCTTATTAGTTAATAAATAACTAAAAGGTGCGTTTTCGACTGTAAAATCATTTTGTGCTACTTTCCCTTCTTAAATAATCATTATTTTTCTTTAAGGGTGACTTTTTTCCAATGAGGGTTCGAGCACAAAATTCAGTATTATTTGGTTAATAAATGACTCAAGGGTACGTTTTTAAATGTAAAATAATTCTGTGTTACTTTCCCTTCTTAAATAATCATTATTTTTCTTTAAGGGTGACTTTTTTCCAATGAGGGTTCGAGCACAAAATTCGGTGTTAGTCTTATTGGTTAATAAATGACTCAGGGGTACGTTTTCAACTATAAAATAATTTTGTGCTGCTTTCCCTTCGTTGATAATGATTATCATCCCTGAAGGGTGAATTTTTTCCAATAAGGGTTCGAGCACAAAATTCGGTGTTAGTCTTATTGGTTAATAAATAGCTCAAGGGTACGTTTACAACTATAAAACAATTTTATGCCACTTTCCGTTCTTAAATAATCATTATTTTCCCTTAAGGGTGAATTTTTTCCTATAAGGGTTCGAGCAAAAAATTCGGTAGTAGTCTTATTAGTTAATAAATAACTAAAGGGTACGATTTCGACTGTAAAATCATTTTGGGCTACTTTCCCTTCTTAAATAATCATTATTTTTCCTGAAAGGGTGAATTTTTTCCAATAAGGGTTCGAGCACAAAATGTGGTATTAGTCTTATTGGTTAATGAATGGCTGAAGGGTACGTTTTCAACTATCAAATAATTTTGTGCTACTTTCAGTTTGTAAATAATCATTATTTTCCCTTAATGGTGAATTTTTTCCAATGAGGGTTCGAGCAAAAAATTCGGTATTATTCGGTTAATAAATGACTCAAGGGTACGTTTTCAACTGTAAAATAATTCTGTGTTACTTTCCCTTCTTATATAATCATTATTTTTCTATGAGGGTGAACTTTTTCCAATGAGGGTTCGAGCACAAAATTGGGTGTTAGTCTTATTGGTTAATAAATGACTCAGGGGTACGATATCAACTATAAAATAATTTTGTGCTGCTTTCCCTTCGTTAATAATGATTATTTTCCCTTTAGGGTGAATTTTTTCCAATAAGGTTTCGAGCAAAAAATTCGGTAGTAGTCTTATTAGTTAATAAATAACTAAAAGGTGCGTTTTCGACTGTAAAATCATTTTGTGCTACTTTCCCTTCTTAAATAATCATTATTTTTCTTTAAGGGTGACTTTTTTCCAATAAGGGTTCGTGCACAAAATTCGGTGTTAGTCTTATTGGTTAATAAATGGCTCAAGGGTACGTTTTCAACTATAAAATAATTTTGTGCTACTTTTCCTTCGTAAGTAATGATTATTTTCCCTGAAGGGTTAATTTTTTTCCAATAAGGGTTCGAGCATAGAATTCGGTATTACTCTGATTCGTTAATAAATAACTCAAGGGTACGTTTTCAACTATAACACAATTTTATGCCACTTTCCGTTCGTAAATAATCATTATTTTCCCTGACGGGTGAATTTTTTCCAATAAGAGTTCGATCACAAAATTCGGTATTAGTCTTATTAGTTAATAAATGGCTCAAGGGTATGTTTTCAACTATAAAATAATTTTGTGCTGCTTTCCCTTCGTTAATAATGATTATTTTTCCTTAAGGGTGAATTTTGTCCAACAAGGGTTCCAGCACAGAATTCGGTATTACTCTTATTGGTTAATAAATAACTCAAGGGTACGTTTACAACTGTATAATAATTTTGTGCTCCTTTCCCTTCTTAAATAATTATTATTTTTCTTTAAGGGTGATTTTTTTCCAATAAGGGTTCAAGCACAAAATTCGGTTTTAGTCTTATTGGTTAATAAATGGCTCAAGTGTACGTTTTCAAATGTAAAATAATTTTGTGCTACTTTCCCTACTTAAATAATGCATTTTTCCGTTGAGGGTGAATTTTTCCAATAAGGGTTCGAGTATAAAATTCGGTATTAGTCTTATTGGTTAATAAATGACTCGAGGGTACGTTTCAACTATAAAATAATTTTGTGCTACTTTCCCTTCGTAAATAATGATTATTTTCGCTTAAGAGTGAATTTTTTCAAATAAGGGTTGAAGCACAAAATTCGAATAGTATAATTGGTTAATAAATAAAATAACTGAAGGGTACGTTTTCAACTGTAAAATAATTTTGTGCTACTTACCCTTCTCAAATAATGCATTTTTGCGACGAGGGTGGGTCTTTTCAAATATGGTTTCGAGCACAAAATTCGGTGTTAGTCTCATTAGTTAATAAATGGCTCAAGGGTACATTTTCAACTCTAATATAATTTTGCGCTCCTTTCCCTTCGTAAATAATGTTTATTTTTCCTTAAGGGTGAATTTTGTCCAACAAGGGTTCCAGCACAGAATTCGGTATTACTCTTATTGGTTAATAAATAACTCAAGGGTACGTTTACAACTGTATAATAATTTTGTGCTCCTTTCCCTTCTTAAATAATTATTATTTTTCTTTAAGGGTGATTTTTTTCCAATAAGGGTTCAAGCACAAAATTCGGTTTTAGTCTTATTGGTTAATAAATGGCTCAGGGGTAGGTTTTCGACTATATAATAATTTTGTGGTACTTTCCCTTCTTAATAATCATTTTTCCTTAAGGGTGAATTTTTTCCAATGAGGGTTCGAGCAAAAAATTCGCTATTATTCGGTTAATAAATGACTCAAGGGTACGTTTTCAACTGTAAAATAATTCTGTGTTACTTTCCCTTCTTATATAATTATTATTTTTCTATGAGGGTGAACTTTTTCCAATGAGGGTTCGAGCACAAAATTCGGTGTTAGTCTTATTGGTTAATAAATGGCTCAAGGGTACGTTTTCAACTATAAAATAATTTTGTGCTACTTTTCCTTCGTAAGTAATGATTATTTTCCCTGAAGGGTTAATTTTTTTTCCATTAAGGGTTCGAGCATAGAATTCGGTATTACTCTGATTCGTTAATAAATAACTCAAGGGTACATTTTCAACTATAACACAATTTTATGCCACTTTCCGTTCGTAAATAATCATTATTTTCCCTGACGTGTGAATTCTTTCCAATAAGGGTTCCAGCACAGAATTCGGTATTACTATTATTGGTTAATAAATGACTCAAGGGTACGTTTTCAACTGTAAAATAATTTGGTGCTTCTTTCCCTTCATAAATAATCATTATTTCCCTGAAGGGTGAATTTTTTTCCATAAGGGTAGGAGC
This sequence comes from Trichopria drosophilae, assembly GCA_030407085.1. Classification (NCBI taxonomy): domain Eukaryota; kingdom Metazoa; phylum Arthropoda; class Insecta; order Hymenoptera; family Diapriidae; genus Trichopria; species Trichopria drosophilae. Next base: position 120,849,329 of record CM059582.1, on the reverse strand, counting down.
ACAAATTTCGATATTATTCTTATTGGTTAATAAATAACTCAAGGGTATATTTTCAACCACAAAATAATTTTGTGCTACTTTCCCTTCTTAAATAACGCATTTTTCATTGAGGGTGAGTTTTTTCCAATAAGGGTAAGAGCACAAAATTCGGTATTATTCTTATTAGTTAATAAATAACTCAAGGGTACGTTTTCAACTATAAAATAATTTCTTGCTCCTTTCCCTTCGTAAATAATTATTATTTTCGCTTAAGGCTGAATTTTCTCCAATAAGGGTTGGAGCAAAAAATTCGGTGTTAGTGTTATTGGTTAATAAATAACGCAAGGGTACGTTTTTAACTGTAAAATAATTTTGTGCTACTTTCCCTTTGTAAATAATTATTATTTTCGCTTAAGGCTGAATTTTTTTCCAATAAGGGTTGGAGCAAAAAATTCGCTGTTAGTGTTATTGGTTAATAAATAACGCAAGGGTACGTTTTCAACTGTAAAATAATTTTGTGCTACTTTCCCTTCGTAAATAATCATTTTCCCTGAAGGGAGAATTTTTTCCATTAAGGATTCGAGCATAAAATTCGGTGTTAGTCTTATTGGTTAATAAATGACTCAAGGGTACGTTATCAACTGTAAAATAATTTTGTGCTCCTTTCCCTTCGGAAATAATCATTATTTTCCGTGGAAGGTGAATTTTTTCCAATAAGGGTTCGTGCACAAAATTCGGTGTTAGTCTTATTGGTTAATAAATGGCTCAAGTGTACGTTTTCAACTGTATAATAACTTTGTGCTCCTTTCCCTTCTTAAATAATTATTATTTTTCTTTAAGGGTGACTTTTTTCCAATAAGGGTTCGACCACAAAATATGGTGTTAGTCTTATTGGTTAATATATGACTCAAGGGTATGTTTTCAAGAACCAAATAATTTTGAGCTACTTTTCCTTCTTAAATAATCATTATTTTCCCTTAAGTGTGAATTTTTTTCAATGAAGGTTCGAGCACAAAATTCGGTGTTAGTCTTATTGGTTAATAAATGACTCGAGGGTACGTTTCAACTATAAAATAATTTTGTGCTACTTTCCCTTCGTAAATAATGATTATTTTCGCTTAAGAGTGAATTTTCTCCAATAAGGATTGGAGCACAAAATTCGGTATTAGTCTTATTGGTTAATAAATAACTAAAGGGTACGTTTTCAACTGTAAAATAATTTTGTGCTACTTTCACTTCGTAAATAACGATTATTTTCCGTGAAGGGTGAATTTTTTCCAATAAGGGTTCGAGCACCAAATTCGGTATTAGTGTTTTTGGTTAATAAATGACTCAGGGGTACGTTATCAACTATAAAATAATTTTGTGCTGTTTTCCCTTCTTAAATAATTATTATTTTTCTTTAAGGGTGAATTTTTTCCAATAAGGGTTCGAGCACAAAATTCGGTATTATTCGGTTAATAAATGACTCAAGGGTACGTTTTCAACTGTAAAATAATGTTGTGCTCCTTTCCCTTCGTAAATAATGATTATATTCCGTAAAGGGTGATTTTTTTCCAATAAGAGTTCGAACACAAAATTCGGTATCAGACTTATTGGTTAATAAATGACTCAAGGGTACGTTTTCGCCTATAAAATAATTTTGTGCTCCTATCGCTTCATAAATATTGATTATTTTCCCTGAAGGGTGAATTTTTTCCAATAAGGGTTAGAACACAAATTTCGGCATTAGTCTTATTGGTTAATAAATGGCTCAAGGGTACGTTTTCAACTGTAAAATAATTCTGTGTTACTTTCCCTTCTTATATAATCATTATTTTTCTATGAGGGTGAACTTTTTCCAATGAGGGTTCGAGCAAAAAATTCGGTAGTAGTCTTATTAGTTAATAAATAACTAAAGGGTACGTTTTCAACTGTAAAATAATGTTGTGCTCCTTTCCCTTCGTAAATATTGATTATTTTTCTTTAAGGGTGACTTTTTTCCAATAAGCGTTCGAGCACAAAATTCGGTGTTAGTCTTATTGGTTAATAAATGGCTCAAGGGTACGTTTTCAACTATAAAATAATTTTGTGCTACTTTCAGTTTGTAAATAATCATTATTTTCCCTTAATGGTGAATTTTTTCCAATGAGGGTTCGAGCAAAAAATTCGGTAGTAGTCTTATTAGTTGATAAATAACTAAAAGGTACGTTTTCGACTGTAAAATCATTTTGTGCTACTTTCCGTTCGTAAATAATCATTATTTTCCCTGAAGGGTGAATTTTTTCCAATAAGGGTTCGAGCACAAAATTCGGTGTTAGTCTTATGGGTTTATAAATGACTCAGGGGTACGTTATCAACTATAAAATAATTTTGTGTTCCTATCCCTTCATAAATAACGATTATTTTCCCTTAAGGGTGAATTTTTTCCAATGAGGGTTCGAGCAAAAAATTCGGTATTATTCGGTTAATAAATGACTCAAGGGTACGTTTTCAACTGTAAAATAATGTTGTGCTCCTTTCCCTTCGTAAATAATGATTATTTTTCTTTAAGGGTGACTTTTTTCCAATAAGCGTTCGAGCACAAAATTCGGTGTTAGTCTTATTGGTTAATAAATGGCTCAAGGGTACGTTTTCAACTATAACACAATTTTATGCCACTTTCCGTTCGTAAATAATCATTATTTTCCCTGACGGGTGAATTTTTTCCAATAAGAGTTCGATCACAAAATTCGGTATTAGTCTTATTAGTTAATAAATAACTAAAGGGTACGTTTTCAACTGTAAAATAATTTTGTGCTCCTTTCCCTTCGTAAATAATGATTATTTTTCTTTAAGGGTGACTTTTTTCCAATAAGGGTTCGTGCACAAAATTCGGTGTTAGTCTTATTGGTTAATAAATGGCTCATGGGTACGTTTTCAACTATAAAATAATTTTGTGCTACTTTTCCTTCGTAAGTAATGATTATTTCCCCTGAAGGGTTAATTTTTTTCCAATAAGGGTTCGAGCATAGAATTCGGTAGTAGTCTTATTAGTTAATAAATAACTAAAAGGTACGTTTTCGACTGTAAAATCATTTTGTGCTACTTTCCCTTCTTAAATAATCATTATTTTTCTTGAAGGGTGACTTTTTTCCAATAAGGGTTCGTGCACAAAATTCGGTGTTAGTCTTATTGGTTAATACATGACTCAGGGGTACGATATCAACTATAAAATAATTTTGTGCTGCTTTCCGTTCGTAAATAATCATTATTTTCCCTGACGTGTGAATTCTTTCCAATAAGGGTTCCAGCACAGAATTCGGTATTACTATTATTGGTTAATAAATAACTAAAGAGTACGTTTTCAACTGTAAAATAATTTTGTGCTCCTTTCCCTTCGTAAATAATGATTATTTTTCTTTAAGGGTGACTTTTTTCCAATAAGGGTTCGAGCACAAAATTCGGTGTTAGTCTTATTGGTTAATAAATGGCTCAAGGGTACGTTTTCAACTATAACACAATTTTATGCCACTTTCCGTTCGTAAATAATCATTATTTTCCCTGACGGGTGAATTTTTTCCAATAAGAGTTCGATCACAAAATTCGGTATTAGTCTTATTAGTTAATAAATAACTAAAGGGTACGTTTTCAACTGTAAAATAATTTTGTGCTACTTTCACTTCGTAAATAACGATTATTTTCCGTGAAGGGTGAATTTTTTCCAATAAGGGTTCGAGCACCAAATTCGGTATTAGTCTTTTTGGTTAATAAATGACTCAGGGGTACGTTATCAACTATAAAATAATTTTGTGCTGTTTTCCCTTCGTGAATAATAATATTTGCCCTTAAGGGTGAATTTTTTCAAATGAGGGTTGCAGCACAAAATTCGGTGTTAGTCTTATTGGTTAATAAATAACTCAAGGGTACGTTTACAACTGTATAATAATTTTGTGCTCCTTTCCCTTCTTAAATAATTATTATTTTTCTTTAAGGGTGATTTTTTTCCAATAAGGGTTCAAGCACAAAATTCGGTTTTAGTCTTATTGGTTAATAAATGGCTCAAGTGTACGTTTTCGACTATAAAATAATTTTGTGTTCCTATCCCTTCATAAATAATGATTATTTTCCCTGAAGGGTGAATTTTTTCCAATAAGGGTTCGAGCACAAAATTCGGTGTTAGTCTTATTGGTTAATAAATGGCTTAAGGGTACGTTTTCAACTATGAAACAATTTTATGCCACTTTCCGTTCGTAAATAATCATTATTTTCCCTTGAGGGTGAATTTTTCCAATAAGGGTTCGAGCAAAAAATTCGGTAGTAGTCTTATTAGTTGATAAATAACTAAAAGGTACGTTTTCGACTGTAAAATCATTTTGTGCTACTTTCCCTTCTTAAATAATCATTATTTTTCTGAAAGGGTGAATTTTTTCCAATAAGGGTTCGAGCACAAAATTCGGTATTATTCGGTTAATAAATGACTCAAGGGTACGTTTTCAACTGTAAAATAATTCTGTGTTACTTTCCCTTCTTATATAATCATTATTTTTCTATAATGGTGAACTTTTTCCAATAAGGGTTCGGGCACAAAATTCGATGTAAGTCTTATTGGTTAATAAATGACTCAGGGGTACGTTATCAACTATAAAATAATTTTGTGCTGCTTTCCCTTCGTTAATAATGATTATTTTCCCTGAAGGGTGAATTTTTTCCAATAAGGGTTCGAGCACAAAATTCGGTGTTAGTCTTATTGGTTAATAAATGGATCAAGTGTACGTTTTTAACTATAAAACAATTTTATGCCACTTTCCGTTCGTAAATAATCATTATTTTCCCTTAAGGGTGAATTTTTCCAATAAGGGTTCGAGCAAAAAATTCGGTAGTAGTCTTATTAGTTAATAAATAACTAAAGGGTACGTTTTCGACTGTAAAATCATTTTGTGCTACTTTTGGGGGTGGGGGGGGGGGGGGGTGGGGGGGGGGGGGGGTGGGGGGGGGGGGGGGTGGGGGGGGGGGGGGGTGGGGGGGGGGGGGGGTGGGGGGGGGGGGGGGTGGGGGGGGGGGGGGGTGGGGGGGGGGGGGGGTGGGGGGGGGGGGGGGTGGGGGGGGGGGGGGGTGGGGGGGGGGGGGGGTGGGGGGGGGGGGGGGTGGGGGGGGGGGGGGGTGGGGGGGGGGGGGGGTGGGGGGGGGGGGGGGTGGGGGGGGGGGGGGGTGGGGGGGGGGGGGGGTGGGGGGGGGGGGGGGTGGGGGGGGGGGGGGGTGGGGGGGGGGGGGGGTGGGGGGGGGGGGGGGTGGGGGGGGGGGGGGGTGGGGGGGGGGGGGGGTGGGGGGGGGGGGGGGTGGGGGGGGGGGGGGGTGGGGGGGGGGGGGGGTGGGGGGGGGGGGGGGTGGGGGGGGGGGGGGGTGGGGGGGGGGGGGGGTGGGGGGGGGGGGGGGTGGGGGGGGGGGGGAAAATAATGATTATTTACGGAGGGAAAAGAGCACAAAATTATTTTAAGGTTGAAAACGTACCCTTGAGTTATTTATTTACCAATAAGACTAATACCGTATTTTATTCTCCGACCCTTATTGGAAAAAATTCACCCTTAAGGGAAAATAATCTTTATTTAAGAAGGGAAAGTAGCACAAAATTATTTTATAGTTGAAAACGTACCCTTGAGTTATTTATTAACCAAAAAGACTAATACCGAATTTTGTTCTTCTACCCTTATTGAAAAAATTCACCCTTAAGGGAAAATAATCTTTATTTAAGAAGGGAAAGTAGCACAAAATTATTTTATAGTTGAAAACGTACCCTTGAGTTATTTATTAACCAATAAGACTAATACCGAATTTTGTTCTCCTACCCTTATTGGAAAAAATTCACCCTTAAGGGAAAATAATCTTTATTTAAGAAGGGAAAGTAGCACAAAATTATTTTATAGTTGAAAACGTACCCTTGAGTTATTTATTAACCAATAAGACTAATACCGAATTTTGTTCTCCTACCCTTATTGAAAAAAATTCACCCTTAAGGGAAAATAATCTTTATTTAAGAAGGGAAAGTAGCACAAAATTATTTTATAGTTGAAAACGTACCCTTGAGTTATTTATTAACCAATAAGACTAATACCGAATTTTGTTCTTCTACCCTTATTGAAAAAATTCACCCTTAAGGGAAAATAATCTTTATTTAAGAAGGGAAAGTAGCACAAAATTATTTTATAGTTGAAAACGTAACCTTCAGTTATTTATAAACCAATAACGGTAACACCGAATTTTGTACTCGAACTCCGATTGGAAACAATTCACCCTTCATGGAAAATAATGATTATTTAAGAAGGGAAAGGATCACAAATTTATTTTACAGGTGAAAACGTACCCTTGAGTTATTTATTAACCAATAAGACTAATACCGAATTTTGTTCTCCTACCCTTATTGGAAAAAATTCATCCTTATGGGAAAATAATCTTTATTTAAGAAGGGAAAGTAGCACAAAATTATTTTATAGTTGAAAACGTACCCTTCTGTTATTTATAAACCAATAACGGTAACACCGAATTTTGTGCTCGAACCCTCATTGGAAAAAATTCACCCTTCAGGGAAAATAATGATTATTTATGAACGGAAAGGAGCACAACATTATTTTGCCGTTAAAAACGTACCCTTGAGTTATTTATTAACCAATAAGACTAATACTGAATTTTGTACTCCTACCCTTATTGAAAAAAATTCACCCTTAAGGGAAAATAATCTTTATTTAAGAAGGGAAAGTAGCACAAAATTATTTTATAGTTGAAAACGTACCCTTGAGTTATTTATTAACCAATAAGACTAATACCGAATTTTGTTCTCCTACCCTTATTGGAAAAAATTCACCCTTAAGGGAAAATAATCTTTATTTAAGAAGGGAAAGTAGCACAAAATTATTTTATAGTTGAAAACGTACCCTTGAGTTATTTATGAACCAATAAGGGTAACATTGAATTTTGTGCTCGAATCCTTATTGGAAAAAATTCACCCTTCAAGGAAAATAATGACTATTTACGAAGGGAAAGGAGCACAAAATTATTTTATAGTTGAAAACGTACCCTTGAGTTCTTTATTAACCAATAAGACTAATACCGAATTTTGTTGTCCTACCCTTATTGAAAAAAATTCACCCTTAAGGGAAAATAATCTTTATTTAAGAAGGGAAAGTAGCACAAAATTATTTTATAGTTGCAAACGTACCCTTGAGTTATTTATTAACTAATAATAATAATACCGAATTTTGTGCTCCTACCCTTATTGGAAAAAATTCACCCTTCAGGGAAAATAATGATTATTTATGAAGGGAAAGGAGCACAAATTTATTTTACAGGTGAAAACGTACCCTTAATTTATTTATAAACCAATAAGGGTAACATCGAATTTTGTGCTCGAACCCTTATTGAAAAAAATTCACCCTTAAGGGAAAATAATCTTTATTTAAGAAGGGAAAGTAGCACAAAATTATTTTATAGTTGAAAACGTACCCTTGAGTTATTTATTAACCAATAAGACTAATACCGAATTTTGTTCTCCTACGCTTATTGAAAAAAATTTACCCTTAAGGGAAAATAATCTTTATTTAAGAAGGGAAAGTAGCACAAAATTATTTTATAGTTAAAAACGTAACCTTCAGTGATTTATTAAACAAAAAGACTAATACCGAGTTTTGTTCTCCTACCCTTATTGAAAAAATTCACCCTTTAGGGAAAATAATCTTTATTTAAGAAGGGAAAGTAGCACAAAATTATTTCATAGTTGAAAACGTACCCTTGAGTTATTTATAAACCAATAAGACTAATCGAATTTTGTTCTCCTACCCTTATTGGGAAAAATTCTCCTTCAGGGAAAATAATCTTTATTTAAGAAGGGGAAGTAGCAAAAAATTATTTTATAGTTGAAAACGTAACCTTCAGTTATTTATAAACCAATAACGGTAACACCGAATTTTGTACTCGAACTCCGATTGGAAACAATTCACCCTTCATGGAAAATAATGATTATTTAAGAAGGGAAAGGAGCACAAATTTATTTTACAGGTGAAAACGTACCCTTGAGTTATTTATAAACCAATATGGGTAACATCGAATTTTGTGCTCGAACCCTTATTGAAAAAAATTCACCCTTAAGGGAAAATAATCTTTATTTAAGAAGGGAAAGTAGCGCAAAATTATTTTACAGTTGAAAACGTACTCTTGAGTTATTTATTAACCAATAAGACTAATACCGAATTTTGTGCTCCTACTCTTATTGGAAAAAATTCATCCTTATGGGAAAATAATGATTATTTTGGAAGGGAAAGGAGCACAAAATTATTTTATAGTTGAAAACGTACCCTTGAGTTATTTATTAACCAATAAGACTAATACCGAATTTTGTTCTCCTACCCTTATTGGAAAAATTTCACCCTGCAGGGAAAATAATGACTATTTACGAAGGGAAAGGAGCACAAAATTATTTTATAGTTGAAAACGTACCCATGAGTTATTTATTAACCAATAAGACTAATACCGAATTTTGTTCTCCTACCCTTATTGGAAAAAATTCACCCTTAAGGGAAAATAATCTTCATTTAAGAAGGGAAAGTAGCACAAAATTATTTTATAGTTGAATACGAACCCTTCAGTTATTTATTAACCAATAAGACTAATACCGAATTTTGTGCTCCTACCCTTATTGGAAAAAATTCACCCTTCAGGGAAAATAATGATTATTTAGGAAGGGAAAGGAGCACAAAATTATTTTACAGTTGAAAACGTACCCTTGAGTTATTTATTAACCAATAAGACTAATACCGAATTTTGTACTCCTACCCTTATTGAAAAAATTCACCCTTAAGGGAAAATAATCTTTATTTAAGAAGGGAAAGTAGCACAAAATTATTTTATAGTTGAAAACGTAACCTTCAGTTATTTATAAACCAATAACGGTAACACCGAATTTTGTGCTGGAACCCTTATTGGAAAAATTTCACCCTTCAGGGAAAATAATCTTTATTTACGAAGGGAAAGGAGCACAAAATTATTTTAAGGTTGAAAACGTACCCTTGAGTTATTTATTAACCAATAAGACTAATACCGAATTTTGTTCTCCTACCCTTATTGAAAAAAATTCACCCTTAAGGGAAAATAATCTTTATTTAAGAAGGGAAAGTAGCACAAAATTATTTTATAGTTGAAAACGTACCCTTGAGTTATTTATTAACCAATAAGACTAATACCGAATTTTGTTCTTCTACCCTTATTGAAAAAATTCACCCTTAAGGGAAAATAATCTTTATTTAAGAAGGGAAAGTAGCACAAAATTATTTTATAGTTGAAAACGTACCCTTGAGTTATTTATTAACCAAAAAGACTAATACCGAATTTTGTTCTTCTACCCTTATTGAAAAAATTCACCCTTAAGGGAAAATAATCTTTATTTAAGAAGGGAAAGTAGCACAAAATTATTTTATAGTTGAAAACGTACCCTTGAGTTATTTATTAACCAATAAGACTAATACCGAATTTTGTTCTCCTACCCTTATTGGAAAAAATTCATCCTTATGGGAAAATAATGATTATTTTGGAAGGGAAAGGAGCACAAAATTATTTTAAGGTTGAAAACGTACCCTTGAGTTATTTGTAAACCAATAACGGTAACACCGAATTTTGTGCTGGAACCCTTATTGGAAAAATTTCACCCTTCAGGGAAAATAATCTTTATTTACGAAGGGAAAGGAGCACAAAATTATTTTAAGGTTGAAAACGTACCCTTGAGTTATTTATTAACCAATAAGACTAATACCGAATTTTGTTCTCCTACCCTTATTGGAAAAAATTCATCCTTATGGGAAAATAATGATTATTTTGGAAGGGAAAGGAGCACAAAATTATTTTACAGTTGAAAACGTACCCTTGAGTTATTTATAAACCAATAAGACTAATCGAATTTTGTTCTCCTACCCTTATTGGGAAAAATTCACCCTTCAGGGAAAATAATGATTATTTACGGAGGGAAAAGAGCACAAAATTATTTTAAGGTTGAAAACGTACCCTTGAGTTATTTATTAACCAATAAGACTAATACCGAATTTTATTCTCCTACCCTTATTGGAAAAAATTCACCCTTAAAGTAAAATAATCTTTATTTAAGAAGGGAAAGTAGCACAAAATTATTTTACAGTTGAAAACGTACTCTTGAGTTATTTATTAACCAATAAGACTAACACCGAATTTTGTGCTCCTACTCTTATAGAAAAATTTACCCTTAAGGGAAAATAATCTTAATTTAAGAAGGGAAAGTAGCACAAAATTATTTTAAGGTTGAAAACGTACCCTTGAGTTATTATTAACCAATAAGACTAATACCGAATTTTGTACTCCTCCCCTTATTGAAAAAAATTCACCCTTAAGGGAAAATAATCTTTATTTAAGAAGGGAAAGTAGCGCAAAATTATTTTACAGTTGAAAACGTACTCTTGAGTTATTTATTAAGCAATAAGACTAATACCGAATTTTGTGCTCCTACTCTTATAGAAAAATTTACTCTTAAGGGAAAATAATCTTAATTTAAGAAGGGAAAGTAGCACAAAATTATTTTATAGTTGAAAACGTACCCTTGAGTTATTTATAAACCAATAAGGGTAGCATAGAATTTCGTACTCGAACTCTTATTGGAAAAACTTCACCCTTAAGGGAAAATAATCTTTATTTAAGAAAGGAAAGTAGCACAAAATTATTTTATAGTTGAAAACGTAACCTTCAGTTATTTATTAACCAATAAGACTAATACCGAATTTTGTTCTCCTACCCTTATTGAAAAAAATTCACCCTTAAGGGAAAATAATCTTTATTTAAGAAGGGAAAGTAGCACAAAATTATTTTATAGTTGAAAACGTACCCTTGAGTTATTTATTAACCAAAAAGACTAATACCGAATTTTGTTCTTCTACCCTTATTGAAAAAATTCACCCTTAAGGGAAAATAATCTTTATTTAAGAAGGGAAAGTAGCACAAAATTATTTTATAGTTGAAAACGTACCCTTGAGTTATTTATTAACCAATAAGACTAATACCGAATTTTGTGCTCCTACCCTTATTGGAAAAAATTCATCCTTCAGGGAAAATAATGATTATTTAGGAAGGGAAAGGAGCACAAAATTATTTTACAGTTGAAAACGTACCCTTGAGTTATTTATTAACCAATAAGACTAATACCGAATTTTGTTCTCCTACCCTTATTGAAAAAAATTTACCCTTAAGGGAAAATAATCTTTATTTAAGAAGGGAAAGGAGCACAAAATTATTTTAAGGTTGAAAACGTACCCTTGAGTTATTTATTAACCAATAAGACTAATACCGAATTTTGTTCTCCTACCCTTATTGAAAAAAATTTACCCTTAAGGGAAAATAATTTTTATTTAAGAAGGGAAAGGAGCACAAAATTATTTTAAGGTTGAAAACGTATCCTTGAATTATTTATTAACCAATAAGACTAATACCGAATTTTGTACTCCTACCCTTATTGAAAAAATTCACCCTTAGTGGAAAATAATCTTTATTTAAGAAGGGAAAGTAGCACCTTATTATTTTATAGTTGAAAACGTACCCTTCAGTTATTTATAAACCAATAACGGTAACACCGAATTTTGTGCTCGAACCCTTATTGGAAAAAATTCACCCTTCAGGGAAAATAATGATTATATATGAAGGGAAAGGAGCACAACATTATTTTGCAGTTGAAAACGTACCCTTGAGTTATTTATTAACCAATAAGACTAATACCGAATTTTGTTCTCCTACCCTTATTGAAAAAAATTCACCCTTAAGGGAAAATAATCTTTATTTAAGAAGGGAAAGTAGCACAAAATTATTTTATAGTTGAAAACGTACCCTTGAGTTATTTATTAACCAATAAGACTAATACCGAATTTTGTTCTCCTACCCTTATTGGAAAAATTTCACCCTGCAGGGAAAATAATGACTATTTACGAAGGGAAAGGAGCACAAAATTATTTTAAGGTTGAAAACGAACCCTTGAGTTATTTATTAACCAATAAGACTAATACCGAATTTTGTTCTCCTACCCTTATTGGAAAAAATTCACCCTTAAGGGAAAATAATCTTTATTTAAGAAGGGAAAGTAGCACAAAATTATTTTATAGTTGAAAACGTACCCTTGAGTTATTTATTAACCAATAAGGATAATACCGAATTTTGTGCTCCTACCCTTATTGGAAAAAATTCACCCTTCAGGGAAAATAATCTTTATTTAAGAAGGGAAAGTAGCACAAAATTATTTTATAGTTGAAAACGTACCCTTGAGTTATTTATTAACCAATAAGACTAATACCGAATTTTGTTCTCCTACCCTTATTGGAAAAAATTCACCCTTAAGGGAAAATAATCTTTATTTAAGAAGGGAAAGTAGCACAAAATTATTTTATAGTTGAAAACGTACCCTTGAGTTATTTATTAACCAATAAGACTAATACCGAATCTTGTACCCCTACCCTTATTGGAAAAAATTCACCCTTCAGGGAAAATAATGATTATTTAGGAAGGGAAAGGAGCACAAAATTATTTTATAGTTGAAAACGTACCCTTGAGTTATTTATTAACCAATAAGACTAATACCGAATTTTGTGCTCCTACCCTTATTGGAAAAAATTCACCCTTAAGGGAAAATAATCTTCATTTAAGAAGGGAAAGTAGCACAAAATTATTTTATAGTTGAATACGAACCCTTCAGTTATTTATTAACCAATAAGACTAATACCGAATTTTGTGCTCCTACCCTTATTGGAAAAAATCCACCCTTAAGAGAAAATAATCTTTATTTAAGAAGGGAAAGTAGCACAAAATTATTTTATAGTTGAAAACGTACCCTTGAGTTATTTATTAACCAATAAGACTAATACCGAATTTTGTGCTCCTACCCTTATTGGAAAAAATTCACCCTTCAGAGAAAATAATGATTAATTAGGAAGGGAAAGGAGCACAAAATTATTTTACAGTTGAAAACGTACCCTTGAGTTATTTATTAACCAATAAGACTAATACCGAATTTTATTCTCCGACCCTTATTGGAAAAAATTCACCCTTAAGGGAAAATAATCTTTATTTAAGAAGGGAAAGTAGCACAAAATTATTTTATAGTTGAAAACGTACCCTTGAGTTATTTATTAACCAAAAAGACTAATACCGAATTTTGTTCTTCTACCCTTATTGAAAAAATTCACCCTTAAGGGAAAATAATCTTTATTTAAGAAGGGAAAGTAGCGCAAAATTATTTTACAGTTGAAAACGTACTCTTGAGTTATTTATTAAGCAATAAGACTAATACCGAATTTTGTGCTCCTACTCTTATAGAAAAATTTACTCTTAAGGGAAAATAATCTTAATTTAAGAAGGGAAAGTAGCACAAAATTATTTTATAGTTGAAAACGTACCCTTAATTTATTTATAAACCAGTAAGGGTAACATCGAATTTTGTGCTCGAACCCTTATTGAAAAAAATTCACCCTTAAGGGAAAATAATCTTTATTTACGAAGGGAAAGGAGCACAAAATTATTTTAAGGTTGAAAACGTACCCTTGAGTTATTATTAACCAATAAGACTAATACCGAATTTTGTACTCCTACCCTTATTGAAAAAATTCACCCTTAAGGGAAAATAATCTTTATTTAAGAAGGGAAAGTAGCACAAAATTATTTTATAGTTGAAAACGTACCATTCAGTTATTTATTAACCAATAAGACTAATACCGAATTTTGTTCTCCTACCCTTATTGAAAAAAATTTACCCTTAAGGGAAAATAATCTTTATTTAAGAAGGGAAAGGAGCACAAAATTATTTTAAGGTTGAAAACGTATCCTTGAGTTATTTATTAACCAATAAGACTAATACCGAATTTTGTACTCTTACCCTTATTGAAAAAATTCACCCTTAGTGGAAAATAATCTTTATTTAAGAAGGGAAAGTAGCACAAAATTATTTTATAGTTGAAAACGTAACCTTCAGTTATTTATAAACCAATAAGACTAATCGAATTTTGTTCTCCTACCCTTATTGGGAAAAATTCACCCTTCAGGGAAAATAATGATTATTTAGGAAGGGAAAGGAGCACAAAATTATTTTATAGTTGAAAACGTACCCTTGAGTTATTTATTAACTAATAAGAATAATACCGAATTTTGTGCTCCTACCCTTATTGGAAAAAAATCACCCTTAAGGGAAAATAATGACTATTTAGGAAGGGAAAGGAGAACAAAATTATTTTATAGTTGAAAACGTACCCTTGAGTTATTTATTAACCAATAAGAATAATACCGAATTTTGTGCTCCTACCCTTATTGAAAAAACTTCACCCTTCAGGGAAAATAATGATTATTTAGGAAGGGAAAGAAGCACAAAATTATTTTATAGTTGAAAACGTAGCCTTAAGTTATTTATTAACCAATAAGAATAATACCGAATTTTGTGCTCCTACCCTTATTGGAAAAACTTCACCCTTCAGGGAAAATAATGATTATTTACGGAGCGAAAGGAGCACAAAATTATTATAACGTTGAAAACGTACCCTTGAGTTATTTATTAACTAATAAGAATAATACCGAATTTTGTGCTCTTACCCTTATTGGAAAAAACTCACGCTCAATGAAAAATGCATTATTTAAGAAGGGAAAGAAGCACAAAATTATTTTATAGTTGAAAACGTACCCTTGAGTTATTTATTAACCAATAAGTCTAATACCGAATTTTGTGCTCCTACCCTTATTGGAAAAAAAATCACCCGTCAGGGAAAATAATGATTATTTAGGAAGGGAAAGGAGCACAAAATTATTTTACAGTTGAAAACGTACCCTTGAGTTATTTATTAACCAATAAGACTAATATCGAATTTTGTGCTCCTACCCTTATTGGAAAAAATTCACCCTTAAGGGAAAATAATCTTTATTTAAGAAGGGAAAGTAGCACAAAATTATTTTATAGTTGAAAACGTACCCTTGAGTTATTTATTAACCAATAAGACTAATACCGAATTTTGTTCTCCTACCCTTATTGGAAAAAATTCACCCTTCAGGGAAAATAATGATTATTTAGGAAGGGAAAGGAGCACAAAATTATTTTACAGTTGAAAACGTACCCTTGAGTTATTTATTAACCAATAAGACTAATACTGAATTTTGTACTCCTACCCTTATTGAAAAAAATTCACCCTTAAGGGAAAATAATCTTTATTTATGAAGGGAAAGGAGCACAAAATTATTTTACAGTTGAAAACGTACCCTTGAGTTATTTATTAACCAATAAGACTAATACCGAATTTTGTGCTCCTACCCTTATTGGAAAAAATTCACCCTTCAGGGAAAATAATGATTATTTATGAAGGGAAAGGAGCACAAAATTATTTTACAGTTGAAAACGTACCCTTGAGTTATTTATTAACCAATAAGACTAATACTGAATTTTGTACTCCTACCCTTATTGAAAAAAATTCACCCTTAAGGGAAAATAATCTTTATTTAAGAAGGGAAAGTAGCACAAAATTATTTTACAGTTGAAAACGTACCCTTGAGTTATTTATTAACCAATAAGACTAATACCGAATTTTGTACCCCTACCCTTATTGGAAAAAATTCACCTTTCAGGGAAAATAATGATTATTTATGAAAGGAAAGGAGCACAAAATTATTTTGCAGTTGAAAACGTACCCTTGAGTTATTTAATAACCAATTAGACTAATACCGAATTTTGTGCTCCTACCCTTGTTGGAAAAACTTCACCCTTCAGGGAAAATAATGATTATTTAGGAACGGAAAGAAGCACAAAATTATTTTATAGTTGAAAACGTACCCTTGAGTTATTTATTAACCAATAAGACTAATACCGAATTTTGTGCTCCTACCCTTATTGGAAAAAATTCACCCTTAAGGGAAAATAATCTTCATTTAAGAAGGGAAAGTAGCACAAAATTATTTTATAGTTGAATACGAACCCTTCAGTTATTTATTAACCAATAAGACTAATACCGAATTTTGTACTCCTACCCTTATTGGAAAAAATTCACCCTTAAGGGAAAATAATGATTATTTAAGAAGGGAAAGGAGCACAAAATTATTTTACAGTTGAAAACGTACCCTTGAGTTATTTATTAACCAATAAGACTAATACCGAATTTTGTACCCCTACCCTTATTGGAAAAAATTCACCCTTCAGGGAAAATAATGATTATTTAGGAAGGGAAAGGAGCACAAAATTATTTTATAGTTGAAAACGTACCCTTGAGTTATTTATTAACCAATAAGACTAATACCGAATTTTGTGCTCCTACCCTTATTGGAAAAAATTCACCCTTCAGGGAAAATAATGATTATTTAGGAAGGGAAAGAAGCACAAAATTATTTTACAGTTGAAAACGTACCCTTCAGTTATTTATTAACCAATCAGACTAATACCGAATTTTGTGCCAGAATCGTTATTGAAAAAAATTCACCCTTCAGGGAAAATAATGATTATTTATGAAGGGAAAGGAGCACAAAATTATTTTACAGTTGAAAACGTAACCTTGAGTTATTTATTAACCAATAAGACTAATATCGAATTTTGTGCTCCTACCCTTATTGGAAAAAATTCACCCTTAAAGTAAAATAATCTTTATTTAAGAAGGGAAAGAAGCAAAACCTTATTTTATAGTTGAAAACGTACCCTTGAGTTATTTATTAACCAATAAGACTAATACCGAATTTTGTGCTCCTACCCTTATTGGAAAAAAATCACCCTTAAGGGAAAATAATGACTATTTAGGAAGGGAAAGGAGAACAAAATTATTTTATAGTTGAAAACGTACCCTTGAGTTATTTATTAACTAATAAGAATAATACCGAATTTTGTGCTCCTACCCTTATTGGAAAAACTTCACCCTTCAGGGAAAATAATGATTATTTATGAAGGGAAAGGAGCACAAAATTATTTTACAGTTGAAAACGTACCCTTGAGTTATTTATTAACCAATAAGACTAATACCGAATTTTGTGCTCCTACCCTTATTGGAAAAAAATCAACCTTAAGGGAAAATAATGATTATTTATGAAGGGAAAGGAGCACAAAATTATTTTATAGTTGAAAACGTACCCTTGAGTTATTTACAAACCAATAAGACTAATACCGAATTTTGTGCTCCTACCCTTATTGGAAAAACTTCACCCTTCAGGGAAAATAATGATTATTTAGGAAGGGAAAGGAGCACAAAATTATTTTACAGTTGAAAACGTACCCTTGAGTTATTTATTAACCAATAAGACTAATACCGAATTTTGTGCTCCTACCCTTATTGGAAAAAAATCACCCTTAAGGGATAATAATGATTATTTAGGAAGGGAAAGGAGAACAAAATTATTTTATAGTTGAAAACGTACCCTTGAGTTATTTATTAACCAATAAGACTAATACCGAATTTTGTGCTCCTACCCTTATTGGAAAAAAATCACCCTTAAGGGAAAATAATGATTATTTATGAAGGGAAAGGAGCACAAAATTATTTTATAGTTGAAAACGTACCCTTGAGTTATTTACAAACCAATAAGACTAATACCGAATTTTGTGCTCCTACCCTTATTGGAAAAAAATCACCCTTAAGGGAAAATAATGATTATTTATGAAGGGAAAGGAGCACAAAATTATTTTATAGTTGAAAACGTACCCTTGAGTTATTTACAAACCAATAAGACTAATACCGAATTTTGTGCTCCTACCCTTATTGGAAAAAAATCACCCTTAAGGGAAAATAATGACTATTTAGGAAGGGAAAGGAGAACAAAATTATTTTATAGTTGAAAACGTACCCTTGAGTTATTTATTAACTAATAAGAATAATACCGAATTTTGTGCTCCTACCCTTATTGGAAAAAAATCAACCTTAAGGGAAAATAATGTTTATTTATGAAGGGAAAGGAGCACAAAATTATTTTATAGTTGAAAACGTACCCTTGAGTTATTTACAAACCAATAAGACTAATACCGAATTTTGTGCTCCTACCCTTATTGGAAAAAAATCACCCTTAAGGGAAAATAATGACTATTTAGGAAGGGAAAGGAGCACAAAATTATTTTATAGTTGAAAACGTACCCTTGAGTTATTTATTAACCAATAAGACTAATACTGAATTTTGTGCTGCTACCCTTATTGGAAAAAATTCACCCTTAAGGGAAAATAATGATTATTTAGGAAGGGAAAGGAGCACAAAATTATTTTACAGTTGGAAACGTACCCTTGAGTTATTTATTAACCAATAAGACTAATACCGAATCTTGTACCCCTACCCTTATTGGAAAAAATTCACCCTTCAGGGAAAATAATGATTATTTAGGAAGGGAAAGGAGCACAAAATTATTTTGCAGTTGAAAACGTACCCTTGAGTTATTTATTAATCAATAAGAATAATACTGAATTTTGTGCTCCTACCCTTATTGGAAAAAATTCACCCTTAAGGGAAAATAATCTTCATTTAAGAAGGGAAAGTAGCACAAAATTATTTTATAGTTGAATACGAACCCTTCAGTTATTTATTAACCAATAAGACTAATACCGAATTTTGTGCTCCTACCCTTATTGGAAAAAATCACCCTGAAGGGAAAATAATGACTATTTATGAAGGGAAAGGAGCACAAAATTATTTTACAGTTGAAAACGTACCCTTGAGTTATTTATTAACCAATAAGACTAATACCGAATCTTGTACCCCTACCCTTATTGGAAAAAATTCACCCTTCAGGGAAAATAATGATTATTTAGGAAGGGAAACGAGCACAAAATTATTTTGCAGTTGAAAACGTACCCTTGAGTTATTTATTAACCAATAAGAATAATACTGAATTTTGTGCTCCTACCCTTATTGGAAAAACTTCACCCTTCAGGGAAAATAATGATTATTTAGGAACGGAAAGAAGCACAAAATTATTTTATAGTTGAAAACGTACCCTTGAGTTATTTATTAACCAATAAGACTAATACCGAATTTTGTGCTCCTACCCTTATTGGAAAAAAAATCACCCTTCAGGGAAAATAATGATTATTTAGGAAGGGAAAGGAGCACAAAATTATTTTACAGTTGAAAACGTACCCTTGAGTTATTTATTAACCAAAAAGACTAATACCGAATTTTGTTCTCCTAACCTTATTGGAAAAAATTCATCCATAAGGGAAAATAATGATTATTTAGGAAGGGAAAGGAGCACAAAATTATTTTATAGTTGAAAACGTACCCATGAGTTATTTATAAACCAATAAGACTAATACCGAATTTTGTGCTCCTACCCTTATTGGAAAAAATTCACCCTTCACGGAAAATAATGATTATTTAGGAAGGGAAAGGAGCACAAAATTATTTTACAGTTGAAAACGTACCCTTGAGTTATTTATTAACCAATCTGACTAATACCGAATTTTGTGCTCGAACCCTTATTGAAAAAAATTCACCCTTAAGAGAAAATAATCTTTATTTAAGAAGGGAAAGTAGCACAAAATTATTTTATAGTTGAAAACGTACCCTTCTGTTATTTATAAACCAATAAGACTAATACCGAATTCTGTGCTCGAACCCTTATTGGAAAAAATTCACCCTTCAGGGAAAATAATGATTATTTAGGAAGGGAAAGGAGCACAAAATTATTTTGCAGTTGAAAACGTACCCTTGAGTTATTTATTAACCAATAAGACTAATACCGAATTTTGTACTCCTACCCTTATTGGAAAAACTTCACCCTTCAGGGAAAATAATGATTATTTAGGAAGGGAAAGGAGCACAAAATTATTTTATAGTTGAAAACGTACCCTTGAGTTATTTATTAACCAATAAGACTAATACCGAATTTTGTGCTCCTACCCTTATTGGAAAAAATCACCCTTCAGGGAAAATAATGATTATTTAGGAAGTGAAAGGAGCACAAAATTATTTTACAGTTGAAAACGTACCCTTGAGTTATTTATTAACCAATAAGTCTAATACCGCATTTTGTGCTTGAACCATTATTGCATAAAATTCACCCTTCAGGGAAAATAATGATTATTTAAGAAGGGAAAGTAGCACAAAATTATTTGGTGGCTGAAAACGTACCCTTGAGTTATTTATTAACCAATAAGTCTAATACCGCATTTTGTGCTTGAACCATTATTGCATAAAATTCACCCTTCAGGGAAAATAATGATTATTTAAGAAGGGAAAGTAGCACAAAATTATTTGGTGGCTGAAAACGCACCCTTGAGTCATTTATTAACCAATAAGACTAATACCGAATTTTGTTCTCCTACCCTTATTGGAAAAAATTCACCCTTCAGGGAAAATAATGATTATTTACGGAGGGAAAGGAGCACAACATTATTTTGCAGGTGAAAACGTACCCTTGAGTTATTTATTAACCAATGAGACTAATACCGAATTTTGCTCTCCTACCCTTATTGAAAAATTTCACCCTTCAGGGAAAATAATGACTATTTACGAAGGGAAAGGGGCACAACATTATTTTACGATTGAAAACGTACCCTTGAGTCATTTATTAACCAATAAGACTAATACCGAATTTTGTGCTCGAACGCTTATTCGAAAAATTTCACCCTTCAGGGAAAATAAGGACTATTTACGGAGGGAAAGAAGCACAAAATTATTTCAAGGTTGAAAATGTACCCTTGAGTTATTTATTACCCAATAAGACTAATACCGAATTTTGTGCTCCTACCCTTATTGGAAAAAATTCACCCTTCAGGGAAAATAATGATTATTTAGGAAGTGAAAGGAGCACAAAATTATTTTACAGTTGAAAACGTACCCTTGAGTTATTTATTAACCAATAAGTCTAATACCGAATTTTGTGCTTGAACCATTATTGCATAAAATTCACCCTTCAGGGAAAATAATGATTATTTACGAAGGGAAAAGAGCACAAAATTAATTTATAGTTGAAAACGTACCCTTGAGTTATTTATTAACCAATAAGACTAATACCGAATTTTGTGCTCCTACCCTTATTGGAAAAAAATCACCCTTAAGGGAAAATAATGACTATTTAGGAAGGGAAAGGAGAACAAAATTATTTTAAGATTGAAAACGTACCATTGAGTTATTTATTAACCAATAAGACTAATACCGAATTTTGTGCTCCTACCCTTATTAGAGAAAAATCACCCTTAAGGGAAAATAATGACTATTAAAGAAGGGGAGGGAGCACAAAATTATTTTGCAGTTGAAAACGTACCCTTGAGTTATTTATTAACCAATAAGACTAATACCGAATTTTGTGCTCCTACCCTTATTAGAGAAAAATCACCCTTAAGGGAAAATAATGACTATTAAAGAAGGGGAGGGAGCACAAAATTATTTTGCAGTTGAAAACGTACCCTTGAGTTATTTATTAACCAATAAGACTAATACCGAATTTTGTGCTCCTACCCTTATTGGAAAAAATTCACCCTTCAGGGAAATAATGATTATTTATGAAGGGAAAGGAGAACAACATTATTTTGCAGTTGAAAACGTACCCTTGTGTTATTTATTAACCAATAAGACTAATACCGAATTTTGTGCTCCTACCCTTATTGGAAAAAAATCACCCTTAAGGGATAATAATGATTATTTAGGAAGGGAAAGGAGAACAAAATTATTTTATAGTTGAAAACGTACCCTTGAGTTATTTATTAACCAATAAGACTAATACCGAATTTTGTGCTCCTACCCTTATTAGAGAAAAATCACCCTTAAGGGAAAATAATGACTATTAAAGAAGGGGAGGGAGCACAAAATTATTTTGCAGTTGAAAACGAACCCTTGAGTTATTTATTAACCAATAAGACTAATACCGAATTTTGTGCTCCTACCCTTATTGGAAAAAAATCACCCTTAAGGGAAAATAATGACTATTTACGAAGGGAAAGGAGCACAAAATTATTTTATAGTTGAAAACGTACCCTTGAGTTATTTATTAACCAATAAGACTAATACCGAATTTTGTGCTCCTACCCTTATTGGAAAAACTTCACCCTTCAGGGAAAATAATGATTATTTAGGAACGGAAAGAAGCACAAAATTATTTTATAGTTGAAAACGTACCCTTGAGTTATTTATTAACCAATAAGACTAATACCGAATTTTGTGCTCCTACCCTTATTGGAAAAAAAATCACCCTTCAGGGAAAAGAATGATTAATTAGGAAGGGAAAGGAGCACAAAATTATTTTACAGTTGAAAAGGTACCCTTGAGTTATTTATTAACCAATAAGACTAATATCGAAATTTGTGCTCCTACCCTTATTGGAAAAAATTCACCCTTCAGGGAAAATAATGATTATTTAAGAAGGGAAAGGAGCACAAAATTATTTTACAGTTGAAAACGTACCCTTAAGTTATTTATTAACCAATAAAAATAATACCGAATTTTGTGCTCCTACCCTTATTGGAAAAACTTCACCCTTCAGGGAAAATAATGATTATTTAAGAAGGGAAAGGAGCACAAAATTATTTGGTGGCTGAAAACGGACCCTTGAGTCATTTATTAACCAATAAGATTAATACCGAATTTTGTGCTCCTACCCTTATTGGAAAAAAATCACCCTTAAGGGAAAATAATGATTATTTACGAAGGGAAAGGAGCACAAAATTATTTTAAGGTTGAAAACGTACCCTTGAGTTATTTATTAACCAATAAGACTAATACCGAATTTTGTGCTCCTACCCTTATTGGAAAAAATTCACCCTTCAGGGAAAATAATGATTATTTAGGAAGGGAAAGGAGCACAAAATTATTTTATAGTTGAAAACGTACCCTTGAGTTATTTATTAACCAATAAGACTAATACCGAATTTTGTGCTCCTACCCTTATTGGAAAAAATTCACCCTTCAGGGAAAATAATGATTATTTAGGAAGGGAAAGGAGCACAAAATTATTTTACAGTTGAAAACGTACCCTTGAGTTATTTATTAACCAATAAGACTAATACCGAATTTTGTGCTCCTACCCTTATTGGAAAAAATTCACCCTTCAGGGGAAATAATGATTAATTAGGAAGGGAAAGGAGCACAAAATTATTTTACAGTTGAAAACGTACCCTTGAGTCATTTATCAACCAATAAGACTATTACCGAATTTTGTGCTCCTACCCTTATTGGAAAAACTTCACCCTTCAGGGAAAATAATGATTATTTAGGAAGGGAAAGAAGCACAAAATTATTTTATAGTTGAAAACGTACCCTTGAGTTATTTATTAACCAATAAGAATAATACCGAAATTTGTGCTCCTACCCTTATGGAAAAAAATTCACCCTTCAGGGAAATAATGATTATTTATGAAGGGAAAGGAGCACAACATTATTTTGCAGTTGAAAACGTACCCTTGAGTTATTTATTAACCAATAAGACTAATACCGAATTTTGTGCTCCTACCCTTATTGGAAAAAATTCACCCTTCAGGGAAAATAATGATTAATTAGGAAGGGAAAGGAGCACAAAATTATTTTACAGTTGAAAACGTACCCTTGAGTCATTTATCAACCAATAAGACTATTACCGAATTTTGTACCCCTACCCTTATTGGAAAAAATTCACCCTTCAGGGAAAATAATGATTATTTAGGAAGGGAAAGGAGAACAAAATTACATTATAGTTGAAAACGTACCCTTGAGTTATTTATTAACCAATAAGAATAATACAAAAATTTGTGCTCCTACCCTTATGGAAAAAAATTCACCCTTCAGGGAAATAATGATTATTTATGAAGGGAAAGGAGCACAACATTATTTTGCAGTTAAAAACGTTCCCTTGAGTTATTTATTAACCAATAAGACTAATACCGAATTTTGTGCTAGAATCCTTATTGAAAAAAATTCACCCTTCAGGGAAAATAATGATTATTTATGAAGGGAAAGGAGCACAAAATTATTTTGCAGTTGAAAACGTACCCATTAGTTATTTATTAACCAATAAGACTAATACCGAATTTTGTGCTCCTACCCTTATTGGAAAAAATTCACCCTTCAGGGAAAATAATGATTATTTAGGAAGGGAAAGAAGCACAAAATTATTTTATAGTTGAAAACGTACCCTTGAGTTATTTATTAACCAATAAGAATAATACCGAAATTTGTGCTCCTACCCTTATGGAAAAAAATTCACCCTTCAGGGAAATAATGATTATTTATGAAGGGAAAGGAGAACAACATTATTTTGCAGTTGAAAACGTACCCTTGTGTTATTTATTAACCAATAAGACTAATACCGAATTTTGTGCTCCTACCCTTATTGGAAAAAATTCACCCTTCAGGGAAAATAATGATTAATTAGGAAGGGAAAGGAGCACAAAATTATTTTGCAGTTGAAAACGTACCCTTGAGTTATTTATTAACCAATAAGACTAATACCGAATTTTGTGCTCCTACCCTTATTGGAAAAAAATCACCCTTCAGGGAAAATAATGATTAATTAGGAAGGGAAAGGAGCACAAAATTATTTTACAGTTGAAAACGTACCCTTGAGTTATTTATTAACCAATAAGACTAATACCGAATTTTGTGCTCCTACCCTTATTGGAAAAAACTCACCCTCAATGAAAAATGCGTTATTTAAGAAGGGAAAGTAGCACAAAATTATTTGGTGGTTGAAAATATACCCTTGAGTTATTTATTAACCAATCAGACTAATACCGAATTTTGTGCTAGAATCGTTATTGAAAAAAATTCACCCTTCAGGGAAAATAATGATTATTCATGAAGGGAAAGGAGCACAAAATTATTTTGCAGTTGAAAACGTACCCTTGAGTTATTTATTAACCAATAAGAATAATACCGAATTTTGTGCTCCTGCCCTTATTGGAAAAACTTCACCCTTCAGGGAAAATAAGCATTATTTAGGAAGGGAAAGAAGAACAACATTATTTTGCAGTTGAAAACGTACCCTTGTGTTATTTATTAACCAATAAGACTAATACCGAATTTTGTGCTCCTACCCTTATTGGAAAAAATTCACCCTTCAGGGAAAATAATGATTAATTAGGAAGGGAAAGGAGCACAAAATTATTTT
Organism: Trichopria drosophilae; assembly: GCA_030407085.1. NCBI lineage: Eukaryota > Metazoa > Arthropoda > Insecta > Hymenoptera > Diapriidae > Trichopria > Trichopria drosophilae. The sequence goes on along the minus strand of CM059582.1, from coordinate 120,824,335 downwards.
ACAGTTGAAAACGTACCCTTGAGTTATTTATTAACCAATAAGACTAATACCGAATTTTGTGCTCCTACCCTTATTGGAAAAAACTCACCCTTCAGGGAAAGTAATGATTAATTAGGAAGGGAAAGGAGCACAAATTTATTTTACAGGTGAAAACGTACCCTTGAGTTATTTATTAACTAATAAGAATAATACCGTATTTTGTGCTCCTACCCTTATTGGAAAAAACTCACCCTTCAGGGAAAATAATGATTATTTAAGAAGGGAAAGTAGCACAAAATTATTTTATAGTTGAAAACGTACCCTTGAGTTATTTATTAACCAATAAGACTAATACCGAATTTTGTGCTCCTACCCTTATTGGAAAAAATTCATCCTTCAGGGAAAAGAATGATTAATTAGGAAGGGAAAGGAGCACAAAATTATTTTACAGTTGAAAACGTACCCTTGAGTTATTTATTAACCAAAAAGACTAATACCGAATTTTGTTCTTCTACCCTTATTGAAAAAATTCACCCTTAAGGGAAAATAATCTTTATTTAAGAAGGGAAAGTAGCACAAAATTATTTTGCAGTTGAAAACGTACCCTTGAGTTATTTATTAAATAATCAGACTAATACCGAATTTTGTGCTAGAATCGTTATTGAAAAAAATTCACCCTTCAGGGAAAATAATGATTATTTAAGAAGGGAAAGTAGCACAAAATTATTTGGTGGTTGAAAATATACCCTTGAGTTATTTATTAACCAATCAGTCTAATACCGAATTTTGTGCTAGAATCGTTATTGAAAAAATTCACCCTTCAGGGAAAATAATGATTATTCATGAAGGGAAAGGAGCACAAAATTATTTTGCAGTTGAAAACGTACCCTTGAGTTATTTATTAACCAATAAGAATAATACCGAATTTTGTGCTCCTACCCTTATTGGAAAAACTTCACCCTTCAGGGAAAATAATGATTATTTAGGAAGGGAAAGAAGCACAAAATTATTTTATAGTTGAAAACGTACCCTTGAGTTATTTATTAACCAATAAGAATAATACCGAAATTTGTGCTCCTACCCTTATGGAAAAAAATTCACCCTTCAGGGAAATAATGATTAATTAGGAAGGGAAAGGAGCACAAAATTATTTTACAGTTGAAAACGTACCCTTGAGTTATTTATTAACCAATAAGACTAATATCGAATTTTGTGCTCCTACCCTTATTGGAAAAAATTCACCCTTCAGGGGAAATAATGATTAATTAGGAAGGGAAAGGAGCACAAAATTATTTTGCAGTTGAAAACGTACCCATTAGTTATTTATTAACCAATAAGACTAATACCGAATTTTGTGCTCGAACCCACATTGGAAAAAATTCACCCTTCAGGGAAAATAATGATTATTTATGAAGGGAAAGGAGCACAAAATTATTTTGCAGTTGAAAACGTACCCTTGAGTTATTTATTAACCAATAAGACTAATACTGAATTTTGTGCTGCTACCCTTATTGGAAAAAATTCACCCTTAAGGGAAAATAATGATTATTTAGGAAGGGAAAGGAGCACAAAATTATTTTACAGTTGGAAACGTACCCTTGAGTTATTTATTAACCAATAAGACTAATACCGAATTTTGTGCTCCTACCCTTATTGGAAAAAATTCACCCTTCAGGGAAAATAATGATTATTTAGGAAGGGAAAGGAGCACAAAATTATTTTGCAGTTGAAAACGTACCCTTGAGTTATTTATTAACCAATAAGACTAATACCGAATTTTGTGCTCCTACCCTTATTGGAAAAAATTCACCCTTCAGGGAAAATAATGATTAATTAGGAAGGGAAAGGAGCACAAAATTATTTTACAGTTGAAAACGTACCCTTGAGTTATTTATTAACCAATAAGACTAATACCGAATTTTGTGCTCCTACCCTTATTGGAAAAAATTCACCCTTCAGGGAAAATAATGATTATTTAGGAAGGGAAAGGAGCACAAAATTATTTGGTGGCTGAAAAGGGACCCTTGAGTCATTTATTAACCAATAAGACTAATACCGAAATTTGTGCTCCTACCCTTATTGAAAAAATTCACCCCTCAGGGAAATAATGATTATTTAGGAAGGGAAAGAAGCATAAAATTATTTTATAGTTGAAAACGTACCCTTGAGTTATTTATAAACCAATAAGGGTAGCATCGAATTTCGTACTCGAACTCTTATTGGAAAAAATTCACCCTTCAGGGAAAATAATGATTATTTAGGAAGGGAAAGGAGCACAAAATTATTTTACAGTTGAAAAGGTACCCTTAAGTTATTTATTAACTAATAAAAATAATACCGAATTTTGTGCTCCTACCCTTATTGGAAAAAATTCACCCTTCAGGGAAAATAATGATTATTTATGAACGGAAAGGAGCACAAAATTATTTTACAGTTGAAAACGTACCCTTGAGTTATTTATTAACCAATAAGACTAATACCGAATTTTGTGCTCCTACCCTTATTGGAAAAAATTCACCCTTCAGGGAAAATTATGATTATTTAGGAAGGGAAAGGAGCACAAAATTATTTTACAGTTGAAAACGTACCCTTGAGTTATTTATTATCTAATAAAAATAATACCGAATTTTGTGCTCCTACCCTTATTGGAAAAAATTCACCCTTCAGGGAAAATTATGATTATTTAGGAAGAGAAAGGAGCACATTATTATTTTATAGTTGAAAACGTACCCTTCAGTTATTTATAAACCAATAACGATAATACCGAATTTTGTGCTCGAACCCTTATTGGAAAAAATTCACCGTTCAGGGAAAATAATGATTATTTATGAAGGGAAAGGAGCACAAAATTATTTTGCAGTTGAAAACGTACCCTTGAGTTATTTATTAACCAATAAGACTAATACCGAATTTTGTGCTCCTACCCTTATTGGAAAAAATTCACCCTTCAGGGAAAATAATGATTATTTAGGAAGGGAAAGAAGCACAAAATTATTTTATAGTTGAAAACGTACCCTTAAGTTATTTATTAACCAATAAGAATAATACCGAAATTTGTGCTCCTACCCTTATGGAAAAAAATTCACCGTTCAGGGAAATAATGATTAATTAGGAAGGGAAAGGAGCACAAAATTATTTTATAGTTGAAAACGTACCCTTGAGTTATTTATTAACTAATAAGAATAATACCGAATTTTGTGCTCCTACCCTTATTGGAAAAAACTCACCCTTCAGGGAAAATAAGGATTATTTAGGAAGGGAAAGAAGAACAACAATATTTTGCAGTTGAAAACGTACCCTTGTGTTATTTATTAACCAATAAGACTAATACCGAATTTTGTGCTCCTACCCTTATTGGAAAAAATTCACCCTTCAGGGAAAATAATGATTAATTAGGAAGGGAAAGGAGCACAAAATTATTTTACAGTTGAAAACGTACCCTTGAGTTATTTATTAACCAATAAGACTAATACCGAATTTTGTGCTCCTACCCTTATTGGAAAAAATTCACCCTTCAGGGAAAATAATGATTATTTATGAAAGGAAAGGAGCACAAAATTATTTTGCAGTTGAAAACGTACCCTTGAGTTATTTATTAACCAATAAGAATAATACCGAATTTTGTGCTCCTACCCTTATTGGAAAAACTTCACCCTTCAGGGAAAATAATGATTATTTAGGAAGGGAAAGAAGCACAAAATTATTTTATAGTTGAAAACGTACCCTTGAGTTATTTATTAACCAATAAGACTAATACCGAATTTTGTGCTCCTACCCTTATTGGAAAAAATTCACCCTTCAGGGAAAATAATGATTATTTAGGAAGGGAAAGGAGCACAAAATTATTTTACAGTTGAAAACGTACCCTTGAGTTATTTATTAACCAATAAGACTAATACCGAATCTTGTACCCCTACCCTTATTGGAAAAAATTCACCCTTCAGGGAAAATAATGATTATTTAGGAAGGGAAAGGAGCACAAAATTATTTTGCAGTTGAAAACGTACCCTTAAGTTATTTATTAACTAATAAAAATAATACCGAATTTTGTGCTCCTACCCTTATTGGAAAAAATTCACCCTTCAGGGAAAATAATGATTATTTATGAACGGAAAGGAGCACAACATTATTTTGCAGTTAAAAACGTACCTTTGAGTTATTTATTAACCAATAAGACTAATACCGAATTTTGTGCTCCTACCCTTATTGGAAAAAATTCACCCTTCAGGGAAAATAATGATTATTTAGGAAGGGAAAGGAGCACAAAATTATTTTATAGTTGAAAACGTACCCTTGAGTTATTTATTAACCAATAAGACTAATACCGAATTTTGTGCTCCTACCCTTATTGGAAAAAATCATCCTTCACGGAAAAGAATGATTAATTAGGAAGGGAAAGGAGCACAAAATTATTTTACAGTTGAAAACGTACCCTTGAGTTATTTATTAACCAATAAGACTAATACCGAAACTTGTACCCCTACCCTTATTGGAAAAAATTCACCCTTCAGGGAAAATAATGATTATTTAGGAAGGGAAAGGAGCACAAAATTATTTTGCAGTTGAAAACGTACCCTTGAGTTATTTATTAACCAATAAGAATAATACCGAATCTTGTACCCCTACCCTTATTGGAAAAAATTCACGCTTCAGGGAAAATAATGATTATTTAGGAAGGGAAAGGAGCACAAAATTATTTTGCAGTTGAAAACGTACCCTTGAGTTATTTATTAACCAATAAGAATAATACTGAATTTTGTGCTCCTACCCTTATTGGAAAAAAAATCACCCTTCAGGGAAAATAATGATTATTTAGGAAGGGAAAGGAGCACAAAATTATTTTACAGTTGGAAACGTACCCTTGAGTTATTTATTAACCAATAAGACTAATACCGAATCTTGTACCCCTACCCTTATTGGAAAAAATTCACCCTTCAGGGAAAATAATGATTATTTAGGAAGGGAAAGGAGCACAAAATTATTTTGCAGTTGAAAACGTACCCTTGAGTTATTTATTAACCAATAAGAATAATACCGAATTTTGTGCTCCTACCCTTATTGGAAAAACTTCACCCTTCAGGGAAAATAATGATTATTTAGAAAGGGAAAGGAGCACAAAATTATTTTACAGTTGAAAACGTACCCTTGAGTCATTTATCAACCAATAAGACTATTACCGAATTTTGTACCCCTACCCTTATTGGAAAAAATTCACCCTTCAGGGAAAATAATGACTATTTACGAAGGGAAAGGAGCACAAAATTATTTTACGATTAAAAACGTACCCTTGAGTTATTTATTAACCAATAAGACTAACACCGAATTTTGTGCTCCTACCCTTATTGAAAAAATTCAGCCTTCAGGGTAATGATGATTATTTAGGAAGGGAAAGGAGCACAAAATTATTTTATAGTTGAAAACGTACCCTTCAGTTATTTATAAACCAATAGCGGTAACACTGAATTTTGTGCTCGAACCCTTATTGGAAAAAATTCACCCTTCAGGGAAAATAATGATTATTTATGAAGGGAAAGGAGCACAACATTATTTTGCAGTTGAAAACGTACCCTTGAGTTATTTATTAACCAATAAGACTAATACCGAATTTTGTGCTCCTACCCTTATTGGAAAAAATTCACCCTTCAGGGAAAATAATGATTATTTAGGAAGGGAAAGGAGCACAAAATTATTTTACAGTTGAAAACGTACCCTTGAGTTATTTATTAACCAATAAGACTAATACCGAATTTTGTGCTCCTACCCTTATTGGAAAAAATTCACCCTTCAGGGAAAATAATGATTATTTAGGAAGGGAAAGGAGCACAAAATTATTTTACAGTTGAAAACGTACCCTTGAGTTATTTATTAACCAATAAGACTAATACCGAATTTTGTGCTCCTACCCTTATTGGAAAAAATTCACCCTTCAGGGAAAATAATGATTATTTAGGAAGGGAAAGGAGCACAAAATTATTTTACAGTTGAAAACGTACCCTTGAGTTATTTATTAACCAATCAGACTAATACCGAATTTTGTGCTAGAATCGTTATTGAAAAAATTCACCCTTCAGGGAAAATAATGATTATTCATGAAGGGAAAGGAGCACAAAATTATTTTGCAGTTGAAAACGTACCCTTGAGTTATTTATTAACCAATAAGACTAATACCGAATTTTGTGCTCCTACCCTTATTGGAAAAAAATCACCCTTAAGGGAAAATAATGATTATTTAGGAAGGGAAAGGAGCACAAAATTATTTTATAGTTGAAAACGTACCCTTGAGTTATTTATTAACCAATAAGACTAATACCGAATTTTGTGCTCCTACCCTTATTGGAAAAAATTCACCCTTCAGGGAAAATAATGATTATTTAGGAAGGGAAAGGAGCACAAAATTATTTTATAGTTGAAAACGTACCCTTGAGTTATTTATTAACCAATAAGACTAATACCGAATTTTGTGCTCCTACCCTTATTGGAAAAAATTCACCCTTCAGGGAAAATAATGATTATTTAGGAAGGGAAAGGAGCACAAAATTATTTTACAGTTGAAAACGTACCCTTGAGTTATTTATTAACCAATAAGACTAATACCGAATTTTGTGCTCCTACCCTTATTGGAAAAAATTCACCCTTCAGGGAAAATAATGATTATTTAGGAAGGGAAAGGAGCACAAAATTATTTTACAGTTGAAAACGTACCCTTGAGTTATTTATTAACCAATAAGACTAATACCGAATTTTGTGCTCCTACCCTTATTGGAAAAAATTCACCCTTCAGGGAAAATAATGATTATTTATGAAGGGAAAGGAGCACAAAATTATTTTACAGTTGAAAACGTAACCTTGAGTTATTTATTAACCAATCAGGCTAATACCGAATTTTGTGCCAGAATCGTTATTGGAAAAAATTCACCCTTCAGGGAAAATAATGATTATTTAGGAACGGAAAGGAGCACAAAATTATTTTACAGTTGAAAACGTACCCTTGAGTTATTTATTAACCAATAAGACTAATACTGAATTTTGTGCTCCTACCCTTATTGGAAAAAACTCACCCTTCAGGAAAAATAATGATTATTTAGGAAGGGAAAGGAGCACAAAATTATTTTACAGTTGAAAACGTACCCTTCAGTTATTTATTAACCAATAAGACTAATACTGAATTTTGTGCTCCTACCCTTATTGGAAAAAATTCACCCTTCAGGGAAAATAATGATTATTTAGGAAGGGAAAGGAGCACAAAATTATTTTACAGTTGAAAACGTACCCTTGAGTTATTTATTAACCAATCAGACTAATACCCAATTTTGTGCTAGAATCCTTATTGAAAAAAATTCACCCTCCAGGGAAAATAATGATTATTTATGAAGGGAACTACCGAATTTTGTGCTTCTACCCTAATTGGAAAAAATTCACCCTTCAGGGAAAATAATGATTATTTAGAAAGGGAAAGGATCACAAAATTATTTTAGAGTTGAAAACGTACCCTTGAGTTATTTATAAAACAATAAGACTAATACCGAATTTTGTGCTCCTACCCTTATTGGAAAAAATTCACCCTTCAGGGAAAATAATGATTATTTAGGAAGGGAAAGGAGCACAAAATTATTTTACAGTTGAAAACGTACCCTTGAGTTATTTATTAACCAATAAGACTAATACCGAATTTTGTAACCCTACCCTTATTGGAAAAAATTCACCCTTAAGGGAAAATAATGATTATTTAGGAAGGGAAAGGAGCACAAAATTATTTTAGAGTTGAAAACGTACCCTTGAGTTATTTATAAAACAATAAGACTAATACCGAATTTTGTTCTCCTACCCTTATTGGAAAAAATTCACCCTTCAGGGAAAATAATGATTATTTAGGAAGGGAAAGGAGCACAAAATTATTTTACAGTTGAAAACGTACCCTTGAGTTATTTATTAACCAATCAGGCAAATACCGAATTTTGTGCCAGAATCGTTATTGAAAAAAAATTCACCCTCCAGGAAAAAATAATGATTATTTATGAAGGGAACTACCGAATTTTGTACTCCTACCCTTATTGGAAAAAATTCACCCTTAAGGGAAAATAATGATTATTTAGGAAGGGAAAGGAGCACAAAATTATTTTACAGTTGAAAACGTACCCTTGAGTTATTTATTAACCAATAAGACTAATACCGAATTTTGTTCTCCTACCCTTATTGGAAAAAATTCACCCTTCAGGGAAAATAATGATTATTTAGGAAGGGAAAGGAGCACAAAATTATTTTACAGTTGAAAACGTACCCTTGAGTTATTTATTAACCAATAAGACTAATACCGAATTTTGTGCTCCTACCCTTATTGGAAAAAATTCACCCTTCAGGGAAAATAATGATTATTTAGGAAGGGAAAGGAGCACAAAATTATTTTACAGTTGAAAACGTACCCTTGAGTTATTTATTAACCAATAAGACTAATACCGAATTTTGTACTCCTACCCTTATTGGAAAAAATTCACCCTTCAGGGAAAATAATGATTATTTAGGAAGGGAAAGGAGCACAAAATTATTTTACAGTTGAAAACGTACCCTTGAGTTATTTATTAACCAATAAGACTAATACCGAATTTTGTGCTCCTACCCTTATTGGAAAAAATTCACCCTTCAGGGAAAATAATGATTATTTAGGAAGGGAAAGGAGCACAAAATTATTTTACAGTTGAAAACGTACCCTTGAGTTATTTATTAACCAATAAGACTAATACCGAATTTTGTGCTCCTGCCCTTATTGGAAAAAATTCACCCTTCAGGGAAAATAATGATTATTTAGGAAGGGAAAGAAGCACAAAATTATTTTATAGTTGTAAACGTACCCTTGAGTTATTTATTAACCAATCAGACTAATACCGAATTTTGTGCTAGAATCCTTATTGAAAAAAATTCACCCTCCAGGGAAAATAATGATTATTTATGAAAGGAAAGGAGCACAAAATTATTTTGCAGATGAAAACGTACCCTTGAGTTATTTATTAACCAATAAGACTAATACCGAATTTTGTGCTCCTACCCTTATTGGAAAAAATTCACCCTTCAGTGAAAATAATGATTAATTAGGAAGCGAAAGGAGCACAAAATTATTTTGCAGTTGAAAACGTACCCTTGAGTTATTTATAAAACAATAAGACTAATACCGAATTTTGTGCTAGAATCCTTATTGAAAAAAATTCACCCTCCAGGGAAAATAATGATTATTTATGAAGGGAACTACCGAATTTTGTACTCCTACCCTAATTGGAAAAAATTCACCCTTCAGGGAAAATAATGATTACTTAGAAAGGGAAAGGTTCACAAAATTATTTTACAGTTGAAAACGTACCCTTGAGTTATTTATTAACCAATAAGACTAATACCGAATTTTGTGCTCCTACCCTTATTGGAAAAAATTCACCCTTCAGGGAAAATAATGATTATTTAGGAAGGGAAAGGAGCACAAAATTATTTTACAGTTGAAAACGTACCCTTCAGTTATTTATTAACCAATCAGGCAAATACCGAATTTTGTGCCAGAATCGTTATTGAAAAAAATTCACCCTTCAGGGAAAATAATGATTATTTATGAAGGGAAAGGAGCACAAAATTATTTTATAGTTGAAAACGTACCCTTGAGTTATTTATAAAACAATAAGACTAATACCGAATTTTGTGCTCCTACCCTTATTGGAAAAAATTCACCCTTCAGGGAAAATAATGATTATTTAGGAAGGGAAAGGAGCACAAAATTATTTTACAGTTGAAAACGTACCCTTGAGTTATTTATTAACCAATAAGACTAATACCGAATTTTGTGCTTCTACCCTTATTGGAAAAAATTCACCCTTCAGGGAAAATAATGATTATTTAGGAAGGGAAAGGAGCACAAAATTATTTTACAGTTGAAAACGTACCCTTGAGTTATTTATTAACCAATAAGACTAATACCGAATTTTGTGCTCCTACCCTTATTGGAAAAAATTCACCCTTCAGGGAAAATAATGATTATTTAGGAAGGGAAAGGAGCACAAAATTATTTTATAGTTGAAAACGTACCCTTGAGTTATTTATAAAACAATAAGACTAATACCGAATTTTGTGCTCCTACCCTTATTGGAAAAAATTCACCCTTCAGGGAAAATAATGATTATTTAGGAAGGGAAAGGAGCACAAAATTATTTTACAGTTGAAAACGTACCCTTGAGTTATATATTAACCAATAAGACTAATACTGAATTTTGTGCTCCTACCCTTATTGGAAAAAACTCACCCTTCAGGAAAAATAATGATTATTTAGGAAGGGAAAGGAGCACAAAATTATTTCACAGTTGAAAACGTACCCTTCAGTTATTTATTAACCAATAAGACTAATACCGAATCTCGTACCCCTAACCCTTATTGGAAAAAATTCACCCTTCAGGGAAAATAATGATTATTTAGGAAGGGAAAGGAGCACAAAATTATTTTGCAGTTGAAAACGTACCCTTGAGTTATTTATTAACCAATAAGAATAATACTGAATTTTGTGCTCCTACCCTTATTGGAAAAATTTCACCCTTCAGGGAAAAGAATGATTAATTAGGAAGGGAAAGGAGCACAAAATTATTTTACAGTTAAAAACGTACCTTTGAGTTATTTATTAACCAATAAGACTAATATCGAATTTTGTGCTCCTACCCTTATTGGAAAAAATTCACCCTTCAGGGAAAATAATGATTATTTAGGAAGGGAAAGGAGCACAAAATTATTTTACAGTTGAAAACGTACCCTTGAGTTATTTATTAACCAATCAGACTAATACCGAATTTTGTGCTAGAATCCTTATTGAAAAAAATTCACCTTCAGGGAAAATACCCTTGAGTTATTTATTAACCAATAAGAATAACACCGAATTTTGTGCTCCTACCCATATTGGAAAAACCTCAACCTTCAGTGAAAATAATGATTAATTAGGAAGGGAAAGGAGCACAAAATTATTTTAAGGTTGAAAACGTACCCTTGAGTTATTAATTAACCAATAAGACTAATACCGAATTTTGTGCTCCTACCCTTATTGGAAAAAATTCACCCTTCAGGGAAAATAATGATTATTTAGGAAGGGAAAGGAGCACAAAATTATTTTACAGTTGAAAACGTACCCTTGAGTTATATATTAACCAACAAGAATAACACCGAATTTTGTGCTCCTACCCTTATTGGAAAAACTTCACCCTTCAGGGAAAATAATGATTATTTAGGAAGGGAAAGAAGTCCAAAATTATTTTACAGTTGAAAACGTACCCTTCAGTTATTTATTAACCAATCAGGCTAATACCGAATTTTGTGCCAGAATCGTTATTGAAAAAAATTCACCCTTCAGGGAAAATAATGATTATTTATGAAGGGAACTACCGAATTTTGTACTCCTACCCTTATTGGAAAAAATTCACCCTTAAGGGAAAATAATGATTATTTAGGAAGGGAAAGGAGCACAAAATTATTTTACAGTTGAAAACGTACCCTTGAGTTATTTATTAACCAATAAGACTAATACCGAATTTTGTACCCCTACCCTTATTGGAAAAAATTCACCCTTCAGGGAAAATAATGATTATTTATGAAAGGAAAGGAGCACAAAATTATTTTGCAGTTGAAAACGTACCCTTGAGTTATTTATAAAACAATAAGACTAATACCGAATTTTGTTCTCCTACCCTTATTGGAAAAAATTCACCCTTCAGGGAAAATAATGATTATTTAGGAAGGGAAAGGAGCACAAAATTATTTTACAGTTGAAAACGTACCCTTGAGTTATTTATTAACCAATAAGACTAATACCGAATTTTGTGCTCCTACCCTTATTGGAAAAAATTCACCCTTCAGGGAAAATAATGATTATTTAGGAAGGGAAAGGAGCACAAAATTATTTTACAGTTGAAAACGTACCCTTGAGTTATTTATTAACCAATCAGACTAATACCCAATTTTGTGCTAGAATCCTTATTGAAAAAAATTCACCCTCCAGGGAAAATAATGATTATTTATGAAGGGAACTACCGAATTTTGTACTCCTACCCTTATTGGAAAAAATTCACCCTTAAGGGAAAATAATGATTATTTAGGAAGGGAAAGGAGCACAAAATTATTTTACAGTTGAAAACGTACCCTTGAGTTATTTATTAACCAATAAGACTAATACCGAATTTTGTGCTCCTACCCTTATTGGAAAAAATTCACCCTTCAGGGAAAATAATGATTATTTAGGAAGGGAAAGGAGCACAAAATTATTTTACAGTTGAAAACGTACCCTTGAGTTATTTATTAACCAATCAGACTAATACCCAATTTTGTGCTAGAATCCTTATTGAAAAAAATTCACCCTCCAGGGAAAATAATGATTATTTATGAAGGGAACTACCGAATTTTGTACTCCTACCCTTATTGGAAAAAATTCACCCTTAAGGGAAAATAATGATTATTTAGGAAGGGAAAGGAGCACAAAATTATTTTACAGTTGAAAACGTACCCTTGAGTTATTTATTAACCAATAAGACTAATACCGAATTTTGTACCCTACCCTTATTGGAAAAAATTCACCCTTCAGGGAAAATAATGATTATTTATGAAAGGAAAGGAGCACAAATTATTTTGCAGTTGAAAACGTTCCCTTGAGTTTTTTAATAACCAATTAGACTAATACCCAATTTTGTGCTAGAATCCTTATTGAAAAAAATTCACCCTCCAGGGAAAATAATGATTATTTATGAAGGGAACTACCGAATTTTGTACTCCTACCCTTATTGGAAAAAATTCACCCTTAAGGGAAAATAATGATTATTTAGGAAGGGAAAGGAGCACAAAATTATTTTACAGTTGAAAACGTACCCTTGAGTTATTTATTAACCAATAAGACTAATACCGAATTTTGTACCCCTACCCTTATTGGAAAAAATTCACCCTTCATGGAAAATAATGATTATTTATGAAAGGAAAGGAGCACAAAATTATTTTGCAGTTGAAAACGTACCCTTGAGTTATTTAATAACCAATTAGACTAATACCGAATTTTGTGCTCCTACCCTTATTGGAAAAAATTCACCCTTCAGGGAAAATAATGATTAATTAGGAAGGGAAAGGAGCACAAAATTATTTTACAGTTGAAAACGTACCCTTGAGTTATTTATTAACCAATAAGACTAATACCGAATTTTGTGCTCCTACCCTTATTGGAAAAAAATCACCCTTAAGGGAAAATAATGATTATTTAGGAAGGGAAAGGAGCACAAAATTATTTTAGAGTTGAAAACGTACCCTTGAGTTATTTATAAAACAATAAGACTAATACCGAATTTTGTTCTCCTACCCTTATTGGAAAAAATTCACCCTTCAGGGAAAATAATGATTATTTAGGAAGGGAAAGGAGCACAAAATTATTTTACAGTTGAAAACGTACCCTTGAGTTATTTATTAACCAATAAGACTAATACTGAATTTTGTGCTCCTACCCTTATTGGAAAAAATTCACCCTTCAGGAAAAATAATGATTATTTAGGAAGGGAAAGGAGCACAAAATTATTTTACAGTTGAAAACGTACCCTTCAGTTATTTTCGACTAATCAGGCTAATACCGTATTTTGTGCCAGAATCATTATTGAAAAAAAATCACCCTTCAGGGAAAATACCCTTGAGTTATTTATTAACCAATAAGAATAACACCGAATTTTGTGCTCCTACCCTTATTGGAAAAACTTCACCCTTCAGGGAAAATAATGATTATTTAGGAAGGGAAAGAAGCACAAAATTATTTTATAGTTGTAAACGTACCCTTGAGTTATTTATTAACCAATAAGACTAATACCGAATTTTGTGCTCCTACCCTTATTGGAAAAAATTCACCCTTCAGTGAAAATAATGATTAATTAGGAAGGGAAAGGAGCACAAAATTATTTTACAGTTGAAAACGTACCCTTGAGTTATTTATTAACTAATAAGACTAATACAGAATTTTGTGCTTCTACCCTAATTGGAAAAAATTCACCCTTCAGGGAAAATAATGATTATTTAGAAAGGGAAAGGAGCACAAAATTATTTTACAGTTGAAAACGTACCCTTGAGTTATTTATAAAACAATAAGACTAATACCGAATTTTGTGCTCCTACCCTTATTGGAAAAAATTCACCCTTCAGGGAAAATAATGATTATTTAGGAAGGGAAAGGAGCACAAAATTATTTTACAGTTGAAAACGTACCCTTGAGTTATTTATCAACCAATAAGACTAATACCGAATTTTGTGCTCCTACCCTTATTGGAGAAAAATCACCCTTAAGGGAAAATAATGATTATTTAGGAAGGGAAAGGAGCACAAAATTATTTTATAGTTGAAAACGTACCCTTGAGTTATTTATAAAACAATAAGACTAATACCGAATTTTGTGCTAGAATCCTTATTGAAAAAAATTCACCCTCCAGGGAAAATAATGATTATTTATGAAGGGAACTACCGAATTTTGTACTCCTACCCTTATTGGAAAAAATTCACCCTTAAGGGAAAATAATGATTATTTAGGAAGGGAAAGGAGCACAAAATTATTTTACAGTTGAAAACGTACCCTTGAGTTATTTATTAACTAATAAGACTAATACAGAATTTTGTGCTTCTACCCTAATTGGAAAAAATTCACCCTTCAGGGAAAATAATGATTATTTACGGAGGGAAAAGGCACAAAATTATTTTAAGGTTGAAAACGTACCCTTGAGTTATTTATCAACCAATAAGACTAATACCAAATTTTGTGCTAGAATCCTTATTGAAAAAAATTCACCCTCCAGGGAAAATAATGATTATTAATGAAGGGAACTACCGAATTTTGTACTCCTACCCTTATTGGAAAAAATTCACCCTTAAGGAAAAATAATGATTATTTAGGAAGGGAAAGGAGCACAAAATTATTTTACAGTTGAAAACGTACCCTTGAGTTATTTATTAACTAATAAGACTAATACAGAATTTTGTGCTTCTACCCTAATTGGAAAAAATTCACCCTTCAGGGAAAATAATGATTATTTAGAAAGGGAAAGGATCACAAAATTATTTTACAGTTGAAAACGTACCCTTGAGTTATTTATTAACCAATCAGACTAATACCCAATTTTGTGCTAGAATCCTTATTGAAAAAAATTCACCCTCCAGGGAAAATAATGATTATTTATGAAGGGAACTACCGAATTTTGTACTCCTACCCTTATTGGAAAAAATTCACCCTTAAGGGAAAATAATGATTATTTAGGAAGGGAAAGGAGCACAAAATTATTTTACAGTTGAAAACGTACCCTTGAGTTATTTATTAACCAATAAGACTAATACCGAATTTTGTACCCCTACCCTTATTGGAAAAAATTCACCCTTCAGGGAAAATAATGATTATTTAGGAAGGGAAAGGAGCACAAAATTATTTTACAGTTGAAAACGTACCCTTGAGTTATTTATTAACCAATAAGACTAATACCGAATTTTGTGCTCCTACCCTTATTGGAAAAAATTCACCCTTCAGGGAAAATAATGATTATTTAGGAAGGGAAAGGAGCACAAAATTATTTTAGAGTTGAAAACGTACCCTTGAGTTATTTATAAAACAATAAGACTAATACCGAATTTTGTGCTCCTACCCTTATTGGAAAAAATTCACCCTTCAGGAAAAATAATGATTATTTAGGAAGGGAAAGGAGCACAAAATTATTTTACAGTTGAAAACGTACCCTTGAGTTATTTATTAACCAATCAGACTAATACCCAATTTTGTGCTAGAATCCTTATTGAAAAAAATTCACCCTCCAGGGAAAATAATGATTATTTATGAAGGGAACTACCGAATTTTGTACTCCTACCCTTATTGGAAAAAATTCACCCTTAAGGGAAAATAATGATTATTTAGGAAGGGAAAGGAGCACAAAATTATTTTACAGTTGAAAACGTACCCTTCAGTTATTTATTAACCAATCAGGCTAATACCGAATTTTGTGCCAGAATCGTTATTGAAAAAAATTCACCCTTCAGGGAAAATAATGATTATTTATGAAGGGAAAGGAGCACAAAATTATTTTGCAGTCGAAAACGTACCCTTGAGTTATTTATTAACCAATCAGACTAATACCCAATTTTGTGCTAGAATCCTTATTGAAAAAAATTCACCCTCCAGGGAAAATAATGATTATTTATGAAGGGAACTACCGAATTTTGTACTCCTACCCTTATTGGAAAAAATTCACCCTTAAGGGAAAATAATGATTACTTAGAAAGGGAAAGGTTCACAAAATTATTTTACAGTTGAAAACGTACCCTTGAGTTATTTATTAACCAATAAGACTAATACCGAATTTTGTAACCCTACCCTTATTGGAAAAAATTCACCCTTCAGGGAAAATAATGATTATTTAGAAAGGGAAAGGATCACAAAATTATTTTACAGTTGAAAATGTACCCTCGAGTTATTGATTAACCAATCAGACTAATACCCAATTTTGTGCTAGAATCCTTATCGAAAAAAATTCACCCTCCAGGGAAAATAATGATTATTTATGAAGGGAACTACCGAATTTTGTACTCCTACCCTTATTGGAAAAAATTCACCCTTCAGGGAAAATAATGATTATTTAGGAAGGGAAAGGAGCACAAAATTATTTTAGAGTTGAAAACGTACCCTTGAGTTATTTATGAAACAATAAGACTAATACTGAATTTTGTGCTCCTACCCTTATTGGAAAAAATTCACCCTTCAGGAAAAATAATGATTATTTAGGAAGGGAAAGGAGCACAAAATTATTTTACAGTTGAAAACGTACCCTTGAGTTATTTATTAACCATTAAGACTAATACCGAATTTTGTAACCCTACCTTTATTGGAAAAAATTCACCCTTCAGGGAAAATAATGATTATTTAGGAAGGGAAAGGAGCACAAAATTATTTTATAGTTGAAAACGTACCCATGAGTTATTTATTAACCAATAAGACTAATACCGAATTTTGTACTCCTACCCTTATTGGAAAAAATTCACCCTTAAGGGAAAATAATGATTATTTAGGAAGGGAAAGGAGCACAAAATTATTTTACAGTTGAAAACGTACCCTTGAGTTATTTATTAACCAATAAGACTAATACCGAATTTTGTATCCCTACCCTTATTGGAAAAAATTCAGCCTTCAGGGAAAATAATGATTATTTAGGAAGGGAAAGGAGCACAAAATTATTTTACAGTTGAAAACGTACCCTTGAGTTATTTATTAACCAATAAGACTAATACCGAATTTTGTGCTCCTACCCTTATTGGAAAAAATTCATCCTTCAGGGAAAAGAATGATTAATTAGGAAGGGAAAGGAGCACAAAATTATTTTACAGTTGAAAACGTACCCTTGAGTTATTTATTAACCAATAAGACTAATATCGAATTTTGTGCTCCTACCCTTATTGGAAAAAAATCACCCTTCAGGGAAAATACCCTTGAGTTATTTATTAACCAATAAGAATAATACTGAATTTTGTGCTCCTACCCTTATTGGAAAAACTTCACCCTTCAGGGAAAATAATGATTATTTAGGATTGGAAAGGAGCACAAAATTATTTTATAGTTGAAAACGTACCCTTGAGTTATTTATTAACCAATAAGACTAATACCGAATCATGTACCCCTACCCTTATTGGAAAAAATTTACCCTTCAGGGAAAATAATGATTATTTAGGAATGGAAAGGAGCACAAAATTATTTTGCAGTTGAAAACGTACCCTTGGGTTATTTATTAACCAATAAGAATAATCCTGAATTTCGTGCTCCTACCCTTATTGGAAAAACTTCACCCTTCAGGGAAAATAATGATTATTTAGGAACGGAAAGAAGCACAAAATTATTTTATAGTTGAAAACGTACCCTTGAGTTATTTATTAACCAATAAGACTAATACCGAATTTTGTGCTCCTACCCTTATTGGAAAAAATCACCCTTCACGGAAAAGAATGATTAATTAGGAAGGGAAAGGAGCACAAAATTATTTTACAGTTGAAAACGTACCCTTGAGTTATTTATTAACCAATAAGACTAATACCGAAACTTGTACCCCTACCCTTATTGGAAAAAATTCACCCTTCAGGGAAAATAATGATTATTTAGGAAGGGAAAGGAGCACAAAATTATTTTGCAGTTGAAAACGTACCCTTGAGTTATTTGTTAACCAATAAGACTAATACCGAATTTTGTGCTAGTCACTACCGAATTTTGTACTCCTACCCTTATTGGAAAAAATTCACCCTTCAGGGAAAATAATGATTATTTAGGAAGGGAAAGGAGCACAAAATTATTTTACAGTTGAAAACGTACCCTTGAGTTATTTATTAACCAATCAGACTAATACCCAATTTTGTGCTAGAATCCTTATTGAAAAAAATTCACCCTCCAGGGAAAATAATGATTATTTATGAAGGGAACTACCGAATTTTGTACTCCTACCCTTATTGGAAAAAATTCACCCTTAAGGGAAAATAATGATTATTTAGGAAGGGAAAGGAGCACAAAATTATTTTACAGTTGAAAACGTACCCTTGAGTTATTTATTAACCAATAAGACTAATACCGAATTTTGTGCTCCTACCCTTATTGGAAAAAATTCACCCTTCAGGGAAAATAATGATTATTTAGGAAGGGAAAGGAGCACAAAATTATTTTACAGTTGAAAACGTACCCTTGAGTTATTTATTAACCAATAAGACTAATACCGAATTTTTTGCTCAAATCCTTATTGGAAAAAATTCACCCTTCAGGGAAAATAATGATTATTTACGGAGCGAAAGGAGCACAAAATTATTTTATAGTTGAAAACGTACACTTGAGTTATTTATTAACCAATAAGAATAATACCGAATTTTGTGCTCCTACCCTTATTGGAAAAACTTCACCCTTCAGGGAAAATAATGATTATTTAGGAAGGGAAAGAAGCACAAAATTATTTTATAGTTGAAAACGTACCCTTGTGTTATTTATTAACCAATAAGACTAATACCGAATTTTGTGCTCCTACCCTTATTGGAAAAAATTCACCCTTCAGGGAAAATAATGATTAATTAGGAAGGGAAAGGAGCACAAAATTATTTTACAGTTGAAAACGTACCCTTGAGTTATTTATTAACCAATAAGACTAATACCGAATTTTGTGCTCCTACCCTTATTGGAAAAAATTCACCCTTCAGGGAAAATAATGATTATTTAGGAAGGGAAAGGAGCACAAAATTATTTTACAGTTGAAAACGTACCCTTGAGTTATTTATTAACCAATAAGACTAATACCGAATTTTGTGCTCCTACCCTTATTGGAAAAAATTCACCCTTCAGGGAAAATAATGATTATTTAGGAAGGGAAAGGAGCACAAAATTATTTTACAGTTGAAAACGTACCCTTGAGTTATTTATTAACCAATAAGACTAATACCGAATTTTGTGCTCCTACCCTTATTGGAAAAAATTCACCCTTCAGGGAAAATAATGATTATTTATGAAGGGAAAGGAGCACAAAATTATTTTACAGTTGAAAACGTACCCTTGAGTTATTTATTAACCAATAAGACTAATACCGAATTTTGTAACCCTACCCTTATTGGAAAAAATTCACCCTTCAGGGAAAATAATGATTATTTAGGAAGGGAAAGGAGCACAAAATTATTTTACAGTTGAAAACGTACCCTTGAGTTATTTATTAACCAATAAGACTAATACCGAATTTTGTGCTCCTACCCTTATTGGAAAAAATTCACCCTTCAGGGAAAATAATGATTATTTAGGAAGGGAAAGGAGCACAAAATTATTTTACAGTTGAAAACGTACCCTTGAGTTATTTATTAACCAATAAGACTAATACCGAATTTTGTGCTCCTACCCTTATTGGAAAAAATTCACCCTTCAGGGAAAATAATGATTATTTAGGAAGGGAAAGGAGCACAAAATTATTTTACAGTTGAAAACGTACCCTTGAGTTATTTATAAAACAATAAGACTAATACCGAATTTTGTTCTCCTACCCTTATTGGAAAAAATTCACCCTTCAGGGAAAATAATGATTATTTAGGAAGGGAAAGGAGCACAAAATTATTTTACAGTTGAAAACGTACCCTTGAGTTATTTATTAACCAATAAGACTAATACTGAATTTTGTGCTCCTACCATTATTGGAAAAAATTCACCCTTCAGGAAAAATAATGATTATTTAGGAAGGGAAAGGAGCACAAAATTATTTTACAGTTGAAAACGTACGCTTCAGTTATTTATTAACCAATCAGGCAAATACCGAATTTTGTGCTCCTACCCTTATTGGAAAAAATTCACCCTTCAGGGAAAATAATGACTATTTATGAAGGGAAAGGAGCACAACATTATTTAGAAGTCGAAAACGTACCCTTGAGTTATTTATTAACCAATAAGACTAATACCGAATTTTGTTCTCCTACCCTTATTGGAAAAAATTCATCCTTAAGGGAAAATAATGATTATTCAGGAAGGGAAAGGAGTACAAAATTATTTTACAGTTGAAAACGTACCCTTGAGTTATTTATTAACTAATAAAAATAATACCGAATTTTGTGCTCCTACCCTTATTGGAAAAAATTCACCCTTCAGGGAAAATTATGATTATTTAGGAAGGGAAAGGAGCACAAAATTATTTTACAGTTGAAAACGTACCCTTGAGTTATTTATTAACCAATAAGACTAATACCGAATTTTGTGCTCCTACCCTTATTGGAAAAAATTCACCCTTCAGGGAAAATAATGATTATTTAGGAAGGGAAAGGAGCACAAAATTATTTTACAGTTGAAAACGTACCCTTGAGTTATTTATTAACCAATAAGACTAATACCGAATCTTGTACCCCTACCCTTATTGGAAAAAATTCACCCTTCAGGGAAAATAATGATTATTTAGGAAGGGAAAGGAGCACAAAATTATTTTGCAGTTGAAAACGTACCCTTGAGTTATTTATTAACCAATAAGACTAATACCGAATTTTGTGCTCCTACCCTTATTGGAAAAAATTCACCCTTCAGGGAAAATAATGATTAATTAGGAAGGGAAAGGAGCACAAAATTATTTTACAGTTGAAAACGTACCCTTGAGTTATTTATTAACCAATAAGACTAATATCGAAATTTGTGCTCCTACCCTTATTGGAAAAAATTCACCCTTAAAGTAGAATAATCTTTATTTAAGAAGGGAAAGTAGCAAAACATTATTTTATAGTTGAAAACGTACTCTTGAGTTATTTATAAACCAATAAGGATAACAACAAATTTTATGCTCGAACCCTTATTGGAAAAAATTCACCCTTCAGGGAAAATAATGATTATTTACGGAGGGAAAAGAGCACAAA
The DNA here is from genome assembly GCA_030407085.1 of Trichopria drosophilae. NCBI lineage: Eukaryota > Metazoa > Arthropoda > Insecta > Hymenoptera > Diapriidae > Trichopria > Trichopria drosophilae. Next base: position 120,802,969 of record CM059582.1, on the reverse strand, counting down.
ATTATTTTAAGGTTGAAAACGTACCCTTGAGTTATTTATCAACCAATAAGACTAATACCGAATTTTTTGTTCCTACCCTTATTGGAGAAAAATCACCCTTAAGGGAAAATAATGATTATTTAGGAAGGGAAAGGAGCACAAAATTATTTTATGGTTGAAAACGTACCCTTGAGTTATTTATAAAACAATAAGACTAATACCGAATTTTGTTCTCCTACCCTTATTGGAAAAAATTCACCCTTCAGGGAAAATAATGATTATTTAGGAAGGGAAAGGAGCACAAAATTATTTTACAGTTGAAAACGTACCCTTGAGTTATTTATTAACCAATCAGACTAATACCGAATTTTGTGCTAGAATCCTTATTGAAAAAAATTCACCCTTTAGGGAAAATAATGATTATTTATGAAGGGGAATACCGAACTTTGTACTCCTACCCTTATTGGAAAAAATTCACCCTTAAGGGAAAATAATGATTATTTATGAAGGGAAAGGAGCACAAAATTATTTTATAGTTGAAAGCGTACTCTTGAGTTATTTATAAACCAATGTACTGGACATAGATCGGTTAAGAGCTGTGTAGAAATTATTCTTATGATTTAGATGTAGTTTGTAGAGTAGAAAGAGAGACGAAACTAGGAAAGAAAGAGAGATCGATATAGTGGGGCGGAAATGTTGTGGTATGAGATTGATGAGTTGTGAACGAAATAGTCCCGGAGTACGGGAGGTACATTTCGAGTGCGTTTTGATACGCGAAAAGGGACGCGGAACGTATAGAAGAGAGGGGCAGAAGGCAGTCAGTCGAAGAAATACCACGGTGACAGGCAGGTGTTCCGAAGTTTTTGGGAAATAAGTATTTGAGAAATCTGAGTCGTCCAGTAAAAGGAGAAGTGTTAATCTGAGGAAGAATAGTTAATGGTTGGTGTCGAAAATCATCGTTCCTTTTACTGGATGGTGGGAAGGAAAAGCAAGTTGGCAATTTATCAGTGGAGAACATTGGTGGCGTCCTTTTGTCAACTTCGCAGTTTTTCATGTGACGACACCTGGGAATCGAGTTGACGATTCGAGTTCGTTGCAGAATTCACGCATAACAAGGCGATAATTTACGGTGACTTCGACTTTGTCGAAGTCAGTTGGTGAGTGGCCAAATACAAAATATAAGTTCCCTCGATTCTCGTATATTTGGATCTACAGAAATCGTTCACGATCAGGGAATCCTTATCTTAAAATTTTGTGCGCAATACTGTGTGCGTGACGTACTTTCAGTTTTTTGGAGACTTTCGAATCGGTCATAAACCACGTCAATCAATTTCCCGGGAGAAGTCGATGGTCTCGATATCATGCGGATTTGGTGAGATTGGCAATCGGCAGAGAAAGGAAGCGGCCATTTTGGAAAGCAGCATAGTCCGCCATTATGCACGTGGGCCCACATCGAAACGATGAGTTTCATAAAAGTTTATTTTTCGTTCTCTCTTTCTTTTTTTTTTTTCAAATGTTGATTATTTAGAAAACGTTGAGTGTGTGTTTTTTATGTATTGATTTGGGTGACATTAATATGGCTATCGATATTGTTGTCTTCGTGAGTGAAGCCATGACTGCGTATCCGTTAAAATGACTCAATTTCGATTTTTCTGAGCAAATTAAATACATGATTGACCAGTGAATTCGCATTTGGTTCTCAATTTATTGTATTATTATCATTTCGTTTATTTTATTCTTTTCTTTGGTTAAATTTATGGTCGTGGAGAAGGAAAACATTGGTATTAGCGGATCAGGAAAATAATATTGACCTTGACGGTTCATTAAATGATATTGTTGAAGAAAATAATAGCGAGCCGCTAATTCAAACATTAAATGAAACGGAATCGCCTAATATAGTAAATAATGAAAATTTGTTTCTGGAAAACGACGCCTCTAATGTAAATAATCTTTTAAATGATCAATCGGTGTTTGATAAACTTTTGAAAGAGATTCAAATATTACGGAAAGATAATGAGACTCAACGAATAAGATTAAATGATATGCTTGCTAGTCAACGTGAAGAAAAGAGTAATGTACATTCGATACAAAAAGAAAATGAGCAATTGCGACGGCAAGTACAACAATTGATTAGGGAAAGAAATAATATTGAACTAATTAATGAATGTCAGAATGAAAATAGTTTATTACATGCTGAGATTGGTCAATTAAATAGACGTGCGCTTATTCCGGAAGTTAGAGTGGTTGAACATTCCCAAAATAATGTTGATTTGATGAATGTATTTATGCAAAATATGAAGTCGTGGAATGTTAATGTGTCATTGCCGAGATTTAGTGCAAATGCAAATGAAAATCCTATTGAATTTTTGGAACGTTTTGAGGGATACTGTACGGTCAAGCAAATAGATGATAAGTTTAAATTGATTTTGATTGGGTCGCAGTTGGAAGGCAGAGCACGCCATTGGTTAGAATCACGAGTCTTTAGTTCGTTTGTTCAATTTAAACAAAGTTTTTTAGAACATTTTGATTCGGATTTGGTAAAAACTAATAATCAAACTATATGGTTTGCTCGAAAATATGTCAGTAATCAAGGTTTATCGTTATTAGATTATTTTTACGATCAAATAAAAAAGTCCAGATGTTTCGAGCCGCCTTTGAAGAAAATTACTTTGCACACGCATATTATACAACAGTTACCGGTGTATTTTCGCGAAAAACTTTTTTTACTCGATTATAATAATGAAGAAATGATAGCCCAGACTTTGAATAAATTGGACATGTTGAATCAAGAAAAAGAAAATTTTCGTTCACGACAGGGAGCGAATTCGAATCAGCGAGATCAATTTCGTGGTCGTGATAGTGGTAATCGATATCAAAATGCCCAAGTTCAGGGTATGCGAGGGCAAAGAGATGCAGGAAATGCTGCATTAAATTCAATTTCAGCAATACAATCAGTTTCGCATAATTCTCATTTAAATTTATATTTAACGAATCAGAATCGTAGTGTGAGGTGGAATTATTCAAATAATGATTCTAATGACAATGGTAGTACTTCTACTCAGAGTTGTAATTCAATTTTACCTGACGTGCGTAATCCACCTCCTTTTACGGATTCTGATCAAATTTATACCGCTCAATCTGTTCACTCGCAAACTTCGAAGTCCTCAGGTCCTTTAAACTAATATCCCGCACCCTGAGTAAAGGTCCGTCACGGTGTGAGGACTACAATTTTGTTGAGGATCTACAAAAAGGGATCGATGGCGTAGAAAAAATAGAATGTAATGAACAAACGGAAAAATGGGGTAATTGTCCGAAATTAACGGTAGTGGTGCAAAACGTCCCCATAACAGCATTAATTGATACCGGTAGTCAGATTACCTGCATATCCCAGGAAATGTTTAGTTATTTTGATAAATATGGGACGTTGAGAGTGTTACCGGTGTCAGGTCTTGTAGTTTTCACCGCGATAGGGAAAAAGCCTACTGCTGTGCGTAAACAAGTGATGCTAGAATTAAGTATAGGGATGCATCGTTTTGTAACCACATGTTTAATTATTCCTTATTTAGCTTCTCCGTTAATTCTCGGTAGTGATTGGCTAAAGAAGAATGGTCTTATTTTAAATTTTAGATCAAGACAGATTAGTATTAATGATCAGTTAATTGACTCCAGATTTGTTAATTTCGGAAATGTGATATCCGAAAGAGTGATAGCTTCACAAGACGAGGATATAATATTTGTGCAGATTTTGCGTAATGTCGGGAATCGTGCAATCAATTTTAGTGAGAAAAAAAATATTGCGATGACTGTCAATTTTGAAAAAAGGGGTGGTGATAGAGAAGATAAAGGTAGCTATGAGAATAGATGTAAAACTTCTTTTGCTAATGTCAATAGACATAATAATAATTATAAAAATATATGTATAATTGAAAATGTGAATGATATTTTAATGGATGAAATGATATATGCCATAAATGTTGTATGTAATTTGGCTGAGATTAATTTAGCAAATGATAATAATGAAATAATTTATAATGTTGATGACAGTAATTTAATAAATGTGAATAATAAAAAAATAATAGGTAATGAGATGTGTAATAATTTAAATAATGAACAGAGTAGTAATGATATTAATCGAAATAATGTCTCGACTGACGCTGATGTTCATCCAGAAGCGGAGGTTAACAATTATTTTGATGTTAATGAAGTGTGTGGATCTCAAAATAATGTTGATTGTCATGAAACTCAGGGAGACGCTGATCTGCATTGTATTATTCGTGATAAAAATAAAAATAGGAATGTGAAGCGAAAAATTAAACCAAATCGTAGAATTAAAAAAATAGATAGTATTAGGGAAATTGATGATAGAGCGAATTTGCGAAATGAGCATCTAACTCGAGTTGAAAGGGATGATACGGTTCATTTTTGTGAATGTTTAAATATTTTTGAATTAGATGAACACGGGGAGGAAAGCTCGATGACAGGGGAAAATAATTATCCCTTTTCTATTCGGATGGGAGCAAATGATGAGAATGAGAACAATGGAAATGTCGAATTGGTTGAAATTCATGAAACGGAGTATGAAGGAAATGACTCTATCCTGTGTGATTCCACCTGTGATGGTGTGCTTGATGAAGAAAATGATTGGGAAATGAGGTGCAATGTCAATCATTTATATACGGGGAATGAGGATGAACGTTTTTTGTGTGATGTTCGGAATATTGCTGACAATATAACGGGCTTATCGCATGAACAACGTGATGAGTTCGTTCAGTTTTTGTCTTCGTTCAGGCGATTATTTTCATGTAAGAAGCAACCAGCGGGTGAATATCAATACAGAATTCGTCTAAAAAATAAAGATGCTATTGTTCGTCGTTCTTATCCTGTTCCTGTCTCTTTGCGTGAAAAGTTACAGCACGAGATCGCGGATGTTGGAAGCGGGGGTTATTGAACGTTCAGAGAGTGGATTTTGTAATCCGATAAGACTAGTATCTAAAAAAGATGGAAGATTGCGAGTCTGTCTTGATGCCCGATTTCTAAATGATCAAATAGAGTTTCATCAAGAAACTCCCCCGATTATCAGCGACCTCATGCAACGTTTTCATAATGCCCGATTTTTTACTAGTACAGATTTAGCCAATGGTTACTGGCAGATTGAACTGCACCCAGACTCACGTCATTTTACAGCCTTTCGAGTCGGCACCGAGTTATATCAGTTTCGTCGAATCCCTTTTGGGTTGAAGACAGCGGGTGCTGGATTTATTAGGGCATTATCGAAAACGCTTGGAAATAAGTTTGATGGGTGTTTATCGACGTACATTGACGATTTATTGGTCGGATCACCAGATTTTTGTTCTCATTTAGCTAATTTGCGATCGATATTTGAAATCCTGCAATGGGAAAATTTCACATTACGATTGGATAAATCGGTGTTTCTAGCGAGTAAAGTTAATTTTTTAGGGTTTGAACTGTCCATAAATGGTGTAAGACCTATTCCCGATCGACTTGATACAATCCGAAATTTCGAGGAACCAAAGAACATAAAGCAATTGCAACGTTTTTTAGGGCTTTGCACCTATTATAGACAATTTGTATTTAAACATGCACACTTCGTTGAGCCATTCCGAGATTTGCTTAAACCTAAGAATGAATGGGAGTGGGGGCCACACCACTCGAGAGCATTTTTGGAACTTAAGCATAATTTCGCGAATGCAATCATGTTGAATCATGTGGATTTTAATTTACGTTTTGTTTTGCAAACGGATGGTTCGGACACGGGAGTGAGTGGTGTATTGTATCAGGTCGATCGGCAAGGTCATCATATGGTAATTTCATTAGTTAGTCGTTGTTTGTCCAAGCATGAAATTAATTATACTGTCACTGAGAAGGAGTTGTTGGCGGTAGTATATGCCGTGACAAAGTTGAGGACTTATTTGATTGGGAGGTCTTTTGAGGTCTTAACTGATCATAAGTCTTTGACATTTTTCAATGACACTCCGTTTCTTAGTCCCCGTTTGATTAGATGGAATTTGATTCTCCAACAATATTCCTTTTCATACTATAATTGTGAAGGCAAGGAAAATCTTGTTGCCGATTTTTTTAGTCGACATCTCGATGGAAAATTTCATGAAGAAATTTCAAAACGGTGTATGATCTCATTGTTAAAGTATCCAGCCCGACTATTGAAGGACGATCATCAATATGATCGAAAGGGATTATGGGTTGATGTGTTTCACGGGGATATTGCATTAAAGTCACTATTGTTGCGAATTGGTGAATTGCAGGAAGATGATCCAAAGTTGAAACTGATTCGGGAACAATGTCAGTTGCGGGAGGTCGATCATTTTATGTTATTTGAGGGGATCTTGTTTCGGCGAAATCACGAAAAGGAGAGTTGGCAGGTCGTAGTTCCAGAAAAATTAACGGGAAGCTTATTTAACGCAATTCATGAAGCACTTGGTCACGCTGGTATTTATAAAACGTATGAGTTTATAAGGGCATCTTATTTTTGGAAAGGAATGTATAGTCAGATAAAACGTTTTATTTTATCATGTGATCTTTGCCAACGAGTTAAATGGTTGAATGTTCCAATGCAAGGGCAATTTCGAATGATTGAGTCCACAGCGAAAAATGAGTTGGTTGCTGTAGAATATTTTGGTCCATTGCCAGTGTCGGTGGGGGGAGTACAATACCTATTTGTGGTTCTCGATATTTATACAAAGTTGGTTAGACTATTTTTATATATGTTATATTATACGTTGGGTGATGAATAAAAAAAAACCCAGTTTTTGATCTTTTGGGTTTTTCCTTAGAACCTTTCTTATAACCTGTGTTTGGCACAAGTTATATCGAACTGTATTGGCCATTAAATTTACTTCTAATTTTATATTAATATATTACAGTTCATTTAATAAGTTTTAATAACACTTTAACATTATGAATATTGGCCTAAAACATTATTGACATCAAACTTTAACCGTCACAAGATGACGAAGGATTTTTATCCGAACACAAAGTTGAATCCAACTCATACAACAACAAGATTTGGATGTTTTTATAAACACATTGGAAATCAATACGGACAATCTACGAAAAGATCACTTCAGGATCTCAAATGGACCATGACCCGACTTGCAGAATATGGTGAGCGCCTTCGTTTTCTAAAGAAGTGTCAAAAAACAGGACATCTACCAAAACATCTTAGTAGATCCTGTGGGAAAACTTAAATTTATTAACTTCAAAGAAAGATTCTTATTTTATACGTTAAAACTTGAGATAGACGACTTGTACTTATTTATTAATGAACTAAACCACAGAAAGTTTAAGATCATAATTTTCTTAAAACGGAATTTACCTGCTGCAATTTTAACGGAGTTTATGAATCGACAATACACAAACAGAACAACAGTTATTGGAAAAACAAAAACCGTTTTAAAAAAGAAATTTCAAAATATCATTAATAGTAGTAGCAACACATGTTTGAATAATACCTATACAGTAAATAACAACACAGATATAAACATACACTGACTCTAATTGTGATTATAAATGGGCAATTAATTTATCGAATTTGTCTATACCCGAGTGTTTCATGAAACTAATTGAACTAGGACCAAAATTCTGTGTTCAATTAACTAAAGATACATTACCGATTAATGAATTAATCAGTATTTTTGAAATTAACATGAGAAAAATTCCTTCGGAACAAGTCAACTTAGTTAGAAATAAGATTATACATACCCTTCAATGTACAAAAAATCTTTTACCAACATGTACACCGGAATCAACTATGATCTCAAGTATAAGAAAATATATAAAAAAAAACGACCTTTACTTAACTAGAGCTGATAAGGGAAATATCTCAGTTATTATGAGTAAAAAAGATTATATTGACAAAGTTAAAGAATTGTTGAATAATGACAGCACGTATTTGAAAATAAAAAAGGATACAACTACTAAAACACAAAATAAAATAAATGAAACAATAACTAATTGGAAAAAGAATAAATACATTGATAATGATACTGCAAAGTATTTAAGTTGTAATAACGGAAATATCCCAAGATTGTATGCGTTACCCAAGATCCACAAATCAGGATACCCTATGAGACCTATCGTATCCGCTTTAGGAAGTCCGATTTATAATATTGGTAAATTCTTACATGGCATTATATACAAAACCATACAACAAGACAAAAATAGAGCAAAGAACTCATGGAACTTAGTTGATGAAACAAAAGATATATCCATCCCTAAAAACTATAGCCTTTTGTCACTCGTGTAGTTAGTTTATTCACAAACGTACCACATGAACTCATTGTTAATGGTTTAAGAAAACGAACGCAGGAACTAGAGAATGTCACGAAGATCCCGGTCAATGAAATTGTAAGAATGGTGTCTACAATTCTAGACTCAACTATTTTTATGTTTGATGGACAGATTTACAAACAAAATAGTGGTACACCGATGGGGTCACCGCTATCCCCCACATTAGCCGACTTAATAATGATCGATTTAGAGCAAGAAGTCCTAATGAAATTGAAAGAAAAACCAATATTATATAAAAGATACGTAGATGACATATTTATAATATATCCAACTAATGATATTGAATCCTTAGTAAAAACATTTAATGACTACCATCCGAAACTCAAATTTACATCTGAATTGGAAGAAAAGAATTGTTTACCCTTCCTTGATATAACTTTCATTAACGAGGGAGGTAAACTCATAACAAATTGGTACAGAAAACCCACCTGCTCTGGAAAATTCCTAAATTTCAATTCCCATCATCCTCTTCATATGAAAAGAGGAATAATAACAATGTTGGTTGATCGAGCAATACTTTTAGCTAATAAAAAATTTCATGTTAAAAATTTAGAATACATTTACACTTTTTTACAAAAAAATGGATATGAATTACAATTTATACGGAAAACCATAAATAACAGGCTCAAAATATTACAACATAGATTTACAACATCCAGTTCAGTTGATAATAACATCAAGAAAAAATCGTTTGATTTTTCCAACAGTATTGTTTTACCATACATTGAAAATTTTAACCAAAGAATTAAAAGGATTTATGAAAAATTCAATATCAAAATTGTCAACAAACATTTCAATTCTTTAGAGACACTTTTTAAGACCAAAATTGACAGAGTTGAAATTTTGGATAGATCAAATGTCATTTATGAAATAGATTGTAGTGAGTGAAACGCAACGTATATTGGACAAACAAAACGATATCTGAAAAGAAGAATTTATGAACATAAAAATAATTGGAAGAAAGATGTAGGACATACAGCATTGACGTCTCATATGTTAAGTACAGGACACAATTTTAAATTCTCGGAAGTTAAAATCTTAGAAAATGAACCACACTAGAAAAAGAGAAATATCAAGGAAATGATACATATCAAAAAACAAAAAACAAGAATCAACTTTAGAACAGACACAGAAAATTTAAACAATAGTTACAACATCTTAATAAATGATATATAATTCGAGTGTTAATCAACAACGTGACGATACGTTAAATGACTCACACATATGTAGAAATCTCATGTACATACCCAACCTTTGTATATACAATCAGTTTATGTCGTGTGGTACTCGTTGATTGTCGGTGCGTGATATTCGGTGTAATTTATTTTTTTATTAATTTTGTATTCGTATTTTATGTATTTATTGTTTTTTCTTATAACCTTTCTTATAACCTGCGTTTGGCACAAGTTATATCGAACTGTATTGGCCATTAAATTTACTTCTAATTTTATATTAATATATTACAGCTCATTTAATAAGTTTTAATAACACTTTAACATTATTGATAATATTTTTAATGAATTTTTTAACCATTTTTAAGACCTGTGTCGTACTCGCATTTCAATAGATCGCCCTGCAAGAAAATTGACGATTCCTCATCGGTCATTTTGATGAGGTTAGGCAACATCAAATCGCGTACATTTTTGATATTATTTCAAATTAACAATTTGAAACATTTTAAGACCAGCTTCGTTGTCCGCGTTTGAACAGACTGCCCTCCATGGCCCGCTGAAGGCTACTTAAGCGAATTTGGAGACAATTTGAAATATATCTTAAGACCAGTCTCGATGTCCGCACTTGAATAGACTGACCTCCAGGGCGCGCTGAATACTACTTATGTGATTTTGTAGACGTTATGCAACATCAAATCGCGTGCATTTTTAATATTATTTTAAATGTATAATTTGAAACATTTCAAGACCAGTTTCGGTGTCCACTCTTGAATAGACTGCCCTCCAGGGACCGCTGAAGGCTACTTATGCGATTTTGAAGACGTTAGGTAATATCAAATCGCGTTCATTTTTGATATTATTTTTAATAAATTTTTTAACGATTTTTAAGACTTGTGTCGTCGCTCGCACTTCAATAGATCGCCCTGCACGAAAATCGATGATTCCTCAGCGGTAATTTTGATGACGTTAGGCAACATCAAATAGCGTGCATTTTTTGTATTATTTTAAATGGACAATTTGAAACATTTCAAGACCAGTTTCGGTGTCCGCACATGAATAGACTGCCCTCCGGAACCCGCTGAAGACTACTTATGTGATTTTGTAGACGTTAGGCAACATCAAATCGCGTACATTTTTTATATTGTTTTAAATGAACAATTTGAAACATTTCAAGACCAGTTTCGGTGTCCACTCTTGAATAGACTGCCCTCCAGGGACCGATGAAGGCTACTTATGCGATTTTGAAGACGGTAGGTAATATCAAATCGCGTTCATTTTTGATATTATTTTTAATACATTTTTTAACGATTTTTAAGACCTGTGTCGTCGCTCGCACTTCAATAGATCGCCCTGCACGAAAATCGATGATTCCTCAGCGGTAATTTTGATGACGTTAGGCAACATCAAATAGCGTGCATTTTTTATATTATTTTAAATGGACAATTTGAAACATTTCAAGACCAGTATCGGTGTCCGCACTTGCATAGACTGCCCTCCGGGGCCCGCTGAAGACTAGCTATGCGATTTTGGAGACGTTAGGCAACATCATATCGCGTAAATTTTTGATATTATTTCAAATGGACAATTTGAGAAATTTTAAGACGAGTCTCGATGTCCGCACTTGAATAGACTGACCTCCAGGGGCACTGAATACTACTTATGTGATTTTGTTGACGTTAGGCAACATAAAATCGCGTAAATTTTTGATATTATTTTAAATGAACAATTTGAAATATTTCAAGACCAGCTTCGTTGTCCGCGCTTGAATAGACTGCCCTCCAGGCCCCGCTGAAGAGTACTTATGCGATTTTGAAGGCGTTAGGCAACATCAAATCGCGTAAATTTTTGATATTATATTAAATGGACAATTTGAAACATTTCAAGACCAGCTTCGTTGTCCGCGCTTGAATAGACTGCCCTCCAGGTCCCGCTGAAGGCTACTTATGCGATTTTGAAGACGTTGGGTAACATCAAACCGCGTTCATTTTTGATATTATTTTTAATGAATTTTTTAACCATTTTTAAGACCTGTGTCGTCGCTCGCACTTTAATAGATCGCCCTGCACGAAAATTGACGATTCCTCAACGGTCATTTTGATGTGGTTAGGCAGCATCAAATCTCGTGCATTTTTTATATTTTAAGTGGACAATTTGAAACATTTCAAGACCAGTTTCGATGTCCGCACTTGAATGGACTGCCCTCCAGGGCCCGCTCAAGACTACTTATGCGATTTTGTAGACGTTAGGCAACAACAAATCGCGTAAATTTTTGATATTATTTTAAATAGACAATTTGAGAAATGTTAAGACCAGTCTTGATGTCCGCACTTGAATAGACTGCCCTCCAGGGCCCGCTAAATATTACTCATGCGATTGTGAAGATGTTAGGCAACATCAAATCACGTGCATTATTGATAATATTTTTAATGCATTTTTAAACGATTTTTAAGACCTGTGTCGTCGCTCGCACTTCAATATATCGCCCTGCACGAAAATCGATGATTCCTCAGCGGTAATTTTGATGACGTTAGGTAACATCAAATAGCGTGCATTTTTTATATTTTAAGTGGACATTTTGAAACATTTCAAGACCACTTTCGGTGTCCGCACTTGAATGGACTGTCTCCAGGGCCCGCTGAAGGCTACTTATGCGATTTTGTAGACGTTAGGCAACATCAAATAGCGTAAATTTTTGATATTATTTTAAATGGACAATTGGAAACATTTCAAGACCAGCTTCGTTGTCCGCGCTTGAATAGACTGCCCACCAGGGCCCGCTGAAGGCTACTTATGCGATTTTGAAGACGTTGGGTAACATCAAACCGCGTTCATTTTTGATATTATTTTTAATGAATTTTTTAACCATTTTTAAGACCTGTCGTACTCGCACTTCAATAGATCGCCCTGCAAGAAAATTGACGATTCATCAACGGTCATTTTGATGAGGTTAGGCAACATCAAATCTCGTGCATTTTTTATATTTTAAGTGGACAATTTGAAACATTTCAAGACCACTTTCGGTGTCCGCACTTGAATGGACTGCCTCCAGGGCCCGCTGAAGTCTACTTATGCGATTTTGTAGACGTTAGGCAACATCAAATAGCGTCAATTTTTTATATTATTTTAAATGGACAATTTGAAACATATCAAGACCAGCTTCGTTGTCCGCGCTTGAATAGACTGCCCTCCAGGGCCCGCTGAAGGCTACTTATGCGATTTTAAAGACGTTGGGTAACAACAAATCGCGTAAATTTTTGATATTATATTAAATGCACAATTTGAAAAATGTTAAGTCCAGTCCCTCTGTCCGCTCTTGTATAGACTGCTCTCCAGGGCCCGCTGAAGACTACATATGCGACATTGAAGACATTAGGCTACATCATATGACGTGCATTTATTATATTATTTTTAAAGAATTTTTTAACGATTTTTAAGACCTGTGTCGTCGCTCGCACTTCAATAGATCGCCCTGCACGAAAATCGATGATTCCTCAGCGGTAATTTTGATGACGTTAGGCAACATCAAATAGCGTGCATTTTTTATATTATTTTAAATGGACAATTTGAAACATTTCAAGACCAGTATCGGTGTCCGCACTTGCATAGACTGCCCTCCGGGGCCCGCTGAAGACTAGCTATGCGATTTTGGAGACGTTAGGCAACATAAAATCGCGTAAATTTTTGATATAATTTTAAATGAACAATTTGAAACATTTCAAGACCAGCTTCGTTGTCCGCGCTTGAATAGACTGCCCTCCAGGCCCCGCTGATGGCTACTTATGCAATTTCGAAGACGTTAGGTAACATCAAACCGCGTTCATTTTTGATATTATTTTTAATGAATTTTTTAACCATTTTTAAGAGCTGTGTCGTCGCTCGCACTTTAATAGATCGCCCTGCACGAAAATTGACGATTTCTCAACGGTGATTTTGATGAAGTCAGGCAACATCAAATCTCGTGCATTATTGATATTATTTTTAATGCATTTTTTAACGATTTTTAAGACCTGTGTCGTCGCTCGCAGTTCAATAGATCGCCCTGCACGAAAATTGACGATTCCTCAAAGGTCATTTTGATGAGGTTAGGCAACATCAAATCTTGTGTATTTTTTATATTTTAAGTGGACATTTTGAAACATTTCAAGACCACTTTCGGTGTCCGCACTTGAATGGACTGCCTCCAGGGCCCCCTGAAGGCTACTTATGCGATTTTGTAGACGTTAGGCAACATCAAATAGCGTAAATTTTGTATATTATTTTAAATGAACAATTTGAAACATATCAAGACCAGCTTCGTTGTCCGCGCTTGAATAGACTGCCCGCCAGGGCCCGCTGAAGGCTACTTATGCGATTTTGAAGACGTTGGGTAACATCAAACCGCGTTCATTTTTGATATTATTCTTAATGAATTTTTTAACCATATTTAAGACCTGTGTCGTACTCGCACTTCAATAGATCGCCCTGCAAGAAAATTGACGATTCATCAACGGTCATTTTGATGAAGTTAGGCAACATTAAATCTCGTGCATTTTTTATATTTTAAGTGGACAATTTGAAACATTTCAAGACCAGTTTCGGTGTCCGCACTTGAATGGACTGCCCTCCAGGGCCCGCTGAAGACTACTTATGCGATTTTGTAGACGTTAGGCAACTACAAATCGCCTAAATTTTTGATATTATATTAAATGCACAATTTGAAAAATGTTAAGACCAGTCCCTATGTCCGCTCTTGTATAGACTGCTCTCCAGGGCCCGCTGAAGACTACTTATGCGACATTGAAGGCATTAGGCTACATCATATCACGTGCATTTATTATATTATTTTTAAAGAATTTTTTAACGATTTTTAAGACCTGTGTCGTCGCTCGCACTTCAATAGATCGACCTGCACGAAAATTGACGATTCCTCAAAGGTCATTTTGATGAGGTTAGGCAACATCAAATCTTGTGCATTTTTTATATTTTAAGTGGACATTTTGAAACATTTCAAGACCACTTTCGGTGTCCGCACTTGAATGGACTGCCTCCAGGGCCCCCTGAAGGCTACTTATGCGATTTTGTAGACGTTAGGCAACATCAAATAGCGTAAATTTTTTATATTATTTTAAATGAACAATTTGAAACATATCAAGACCAGTATCGGTGTCCGCACTTGAATAGACTGCCCTCCAGGCCCCGCTGATGACTACTTATGCGATTTTGGAGACGTTAGGCAACATCAAATCGCGTGCATTTTTGATATGATTTTAAATGGATAATTTGAAAAATTTTAAGACCAGTCTCGATTTCCGCACTCGAAAAGACTGCTCTGCAGGGCCCGCTGATGATTACTCATGCGATTGTGAAGATGTTAGGCAACATCAAATCACATGCATTATTGATATTATTTTTAATGAATTTTTTAACGATTTTTAAGACCTGTGTCGTCGCTCGCACTTCAATAGATCGCCCTGCACGAAAATCGACGATTCATCAACGGTCATTTTGATGAGGTTAGGCAGCATCAAATCTCGTACATTTTTGATATTATTGTAAATGGACAATTTGAAACATTTCAGGACCAGTTTCGGTGTCCGCACTTGAATAGACTGCCCTCCAGGGCCCGCTGAAGACCGCTTATGCGATTTTGAAGACATTAGGAGACATCAAATCGCGTGCATTTTTTATATTATTTTTCATGATTTTTTTAACGATTTTTAAGACCTGTGTCGCACTTCAACAGATCGTACTGCACGAAAATCGATGATTCCTCAGCTGTCATTTTGATGTCGTTAGGCAACATTAAATTGCGTGCATTTTTTATATCATTTTAAATGGACAATTTGAAACATTTTAAGACCAGTCTCGATATCCGCACTTGAATAGACTACCCTCCAGGGCCCGCTGAAGACTACTTATGTCCTGGAGAGCCTTCTTCAAATTGAGAAATTTTTCAAATTGTCCATTTAAAATAATATCAAAAATGCACGTGATTTGATGTTGTCTAACATCATCAAAATCGCAACAGTAAGTTTCTGATGGCCGTGGCGGGCAGCGTATGCAATTGCGAGTAGCGGGACTGGTCTGTTGTAAATTCTTTATCGGGCATTCCACGTCAACCGGATCTCTTGGCTGGCCAAAATTCATTACCGCCAAAAAAATTGTTTCAGGGCTTAAAATTTAGCTCAGTATATATACTTTTAATTTCCGTGTGGTATTTTTGAAAATTCAAAATGGCGGCTCCAATACGGTGCTTAAAAAGACCACACTTTTGAAAACGAGAGTAAAAACCTTTCGTACAGTTTTTTGTGCCCAAGAAATATACTATTTTAGAATTTAGTTCTTTGTTATTGGATGCTCCAATTACGAATCTCGTATCAGAATTTTGAAATTCAAAATGGCGGATCCAATATGGCGGATGAATTTGTAAAAAGTGATCGGATGTTGCTAAAACTTGTTTCTCGGGGGTTCTCGGGGTCGCAGAATACGATTCTTAACTTAAATTTTAATGATTCAAAATGGCGGATGCAATGTGGCGGATGAATTTTTAAAAATTGATTGGGCGTGGTTGAAACTTGTTCCTCGGGGAGTTTTGGGGTCGTACAATACGAATCTGGTGGATGACAACGCTAAATTAAAAATTGTATAGTACCAAAATAATGTCGAAAATCGGTTAAACATAGAATAGCTTAACTCTAGTAGGGGTATAGTGTTATAATATGAGTATGAACACAAGTCGTTTAATGAATTATTGCAACCTTCGGATTTAAGAAGTTACGACCTCTGAACCGTATATGTAACAGCTGTTGCCATCGCCAGGAGGCACTATAACCCGTAAAGTTAGATTGTCGTGTTTCTCTTCCGACATTTCCCGCAGCTCTTGAAGTGATGTTGATTTTGTATCGTCAATTCGGAGCGAGTTTTGTTTTCGATGCAGATGCATCTAAAAATCATGCCTTCTTAGCAGTACCCAGGATGAACGACGCGGACGTGATAGGGTTCTCATCCCATTGCGGTGCTTTTTGAAAGTGAGTTCCCTTGCCTCTCACGAATTGGGGTGCTTTTTGGAAGTGAGTCCCCTTGCCTCTCACAAAAGGAAGAATCATACTAATCATATAATTTAAAAAAGGAAAAAGTAATCGAACATTGTCATAAGCTCTGAAAAACCCGTCTGCTAAAGGTTTACACTAAAAATCATTTCTGGATTTCTTAAATATTTAATAGCAGTCAATAATGGTAGAAATAATAGCAATATCAGTATTAAGAATATAACGTCATTTTAAATTTAAAAATTGTCAATAACTTCAGTACTGGACTTTACTAGTGGGATTAATAGCACTTGAGTATGTCATAACATTCAATATCTTACTTGAATCTGGTACGAATGCATGTGACATTCGAATATTTGGCACGGCTGGGGCAACTGTAAATCTCTTATTTAGAAATCTCTGAGCTTTCTCGTGTGTTTGTTTAGTATAGTAGAAAAATTGTATATTTTTGAACTTATTTTTTGCCCAGATATATAGAGCTTCTGCGTTCAAAATTGCTGAATTTCCTTCGGCCTGAAGACTAGCACGCGTTGCTTCTCTTTTTAAAGTCGCGCCGATACCATCGCATGCTCCTTTTCCATGCGCTGCCGCATGAAAATGCCATTCAGCTTCAATGCCGAAATCGATTTTGTGATACATGAGATTACTCATTTGGAATCTATTTTTATAATGTTGTACCGCACCATCGGTAACATAAATTACATGTTGTACGCGTGGGCACACTTTTTTTATTTTAGGAATAATAGTTTGTTGCATTACATACACGGCAGATGTATCATGAGTCAAGCTGTTTGATAATAATATATTACTACAATGGATTCTTGTACCTTCTGATTTGTAATAGAAAACGACAGGATGAACCGTACATTGGTCGTTGTTGTAATGAAACCCTTGTGCTGCATTTTGTACAACGAATGCGAAGTTTTCCGAGAAATCACTATGAATTAATACTTCACCGTATTGAAGGTTCGCTTTACGTTCTTCTACATATTGCGACTGACTCTTAGAAATAAAGTGGTGCAATACGAATTCAGGCAATCTAGAGCACATTCTGTCAACATAAGTATCTATTGAAAAACATTCTTTTATCAATGCACATCTGTCAGTGGATTGCCATGTGCTGCAAAGAATTTTCGAAATTTCATTCTCTTCCAAAACACGCGATGCATAATCTGAAAATTTATCCAAGTGAGGACAAGACTCACACTCCCGTAAGTAGCAATTAGGTTTTGGGCTAGAACAAAGTACAAAATTGATGCAATCATTGTAATCTTTTATGGAATATTCCAAATCTATAGTCAATTCGTTCAAATGTGCGGCATCAAGTAAACTTTTAAAATTTTGATGTATGACGCAGACGCAGATGTTGTGCGTGCCTGCCGCTCCGGCAGACACACAACATTTTGGCCTAAGTTCATAAAACTTACTTAAGCCAATTGGAAATTCAGGATTCTCTATTTTAAATAGTTCATGCAGTTTATTCACGTCACTGAGTAATAACCGTTTTTGAACTGTTTGCTTGTGTCCATTACTCTCACTGATATGCAGTCATTTTTGTGCGGCAGAATTCGGCTGTTACTATCGTTTTCGTAAAATTCAATTACTTTTTTAATTGTCTGTGTAGGTATGGTCTTTCCTTGTTTTGGACGAGGTACTGCCAACATGCCCAGTTTGTTTCTCAAATCACGACCATTCTTTGCAGTTCGATAGGATGTTCCATCATTTGTCCATTTTTATGAAACACTTTTCAAGTTACCGTATTATTATATTGATTGTTATTTAATGTCCTATAATAATTAGATTTTCTTGTGTTCTTACTTGCTTTTGCATTTATATATACTGTGGTGTCTCGTACAGGGCCAGGGGAAGAATCACAAACTCCACTTTACTGCAGCACGCACGTCCTGCTTCGGCCAGGTACATATGCAAAGATTGTAACATTTTCAAGCAAAATGCATTGTTTTATTGACTAAATGAAATCAACGTTTGTAAACCCATCTGTTATTCGCTCCATACACATTCTTGCAGAATTAACTGCTTTTCACTCTTTTCCAGTTATTATTAAAATTTTGTACGATGTCGTCTTTCATGTGGAGGTGAAGAAGCAAGTGGCACATTTCTTGTTAACAAATGAAAATTTCGCATATTTTTATGGCAAGATTAATTATTCTGTAACTTCTACAGCTTCAGAGAATCCTGATTGTTTTCTTTTTGCAATTAAATCTTCAATAGTCCGTCTTCGTAACACTGTTGAGAAAATTGTTAAAATCCAGGTAGACTATTGTTAATTCATAAATTCATTTTAGGCCGATCGAAATGTAAAAACTTACTTGATCCAACTGAAACTGGGTACTCGGTTTTTTTTTGCGGTCGTTGATTACGATTCTACCCTCAGTGAGGACAATGATGATGATAATATGATAACGATGATCATGGCAACCATGATGTTGATGATGATGATGATGGCAATGTTGATAATGATGATGGTGACGATGATGATGACGATGACGATGATGATGACAAAGATTATGACGATGACGATGGCTATGACGATGTGGATGTCGATAACGTTGATGATGCTGATGTTGGTAATATTGATAACACTGACGATGATTATAATGATGATAATGTCGATCACAGCGATGATGACGGATAACGACGACAACGACAGTGATGACAATGATGATGGTGATAACGGTGAGGGTGATGATAATGACGATGTTGATAGTGATAATGATTATGGTGGTGATGATGATAGTGACGATGATGACAGTCATGATAATGGCGAAGATGATTATGGCGATGCTAGTAATGGTGATGGTGATGATTGTGATGATGCTGATGATGGTGGTGGTGATCACGATAATGACAATGATGGAGTTGATGGAAATAATGATAATTAGGATGTTGATGACGACGGTGTTAGTGATGATGATGATGATAGTAATGATGGTGGCAATGGTGATAGTAATGACCATGATGATTATCATTATTATTATAAACATCCTCTGTCGGCCTAGTCTTATATAATCCGACTGGTTTCCGAACAGGCCGTGTCTGAATTGAGCATTGTTTTGTAATCAAAAACAATGAAGTTAATGAAACATGTATTTTGTAAACATTGCTTTCATCTCTACTTCTTTGAAAAAATGTATTCATGAATTTTACTCTATAAGAGATACTTCGAATATAAATCTCATAATTAAGAGATACCTTTAAATAATTTTTTCCTAAAACTATAATATCTTGACCTAAAACTAAGAAAATTAAATATTTTCTTCGCCGACTAAACATCTTTTTGGCGCACGTCTTGTGAAAAAGGCGATTTTTCGCAAGACGCTGATATTGAAAGGATATGAAAACTAACTGTTTCCACATTCGTGAAAAAATTAGTATATAGTGCAACGACGGAGCAAAATAGGCGTTTGCCGACAAATGCGCGTTTGACACCTAAACGAAGCGAAGGTGTCAATTCGCACTCGTCAGAAAATACCAGTGCTCCCGCGATCCATATATTGTTTTTGCACGCTCTGAGCGCAAAATAATAATATTTTTGCTGCTACAATATAGACGTAGAAAATAACATTTTCCGTTCAGAGTGTGAAAAATATATTATGTAACAGGTGTGAAAGATAACGATTTCAACGCTTTCTAACTTGTTGCATAATATTATATTATATAATAGTAAATCATATACTAGTTTTTTAATAGTGCTAAAAATACGAGTTTTTTCATAGTTATAATTTCGGACACTGATAGAAAATGTTGGCTGTTCCAGCCAAAAATTCGCTAGCGCAGCCACTTTTGTTGTTAGATTTAAGTCAGCAAAATTTTTCGCTACTCTAGCCAAGAGAATAGGGTGCAGCAACGAATTTTTGTCTATTTCAGCCAAAAACTAGGCTGTTTTAGCGAATCAAGTTTAGCAAATTTAATTTGGCTGTTTCAGACAAATTATTTTTATCAGTGGAGACTTTTGAAATTCGCTGTGTATAAAAATATCGCATGTTACATTGTTGCACGTGCAAAAGTGTGCATGGGCCCTAGATCATGACCGGAGGCGGTCAAATATCGAGAACGGTTTTGAATTTTCTAATACTTTCCAGCGTCAAAATTTATCAAAAACCACTAATTCGGTGGCCAATAAATGAAAGAATATTTCCGTTGAAAAATGATCTGAAAAGTTGTGCGTGCGGGAGTACGTGCGTGTGTGTGTGTGTGTGTGTGTGTGTGCGTGCGTGCGCGTGTGTGTGTGTGCGTGCGTGTGTGCGTGCGTGGGTGTGTGTGTGTGTGATGGCGTGTTCCACGTCATCGTCCACGCCAGGGCACACCGGGCACTCCGCGTTTTTGTAAACGCGGATTCGATGGAGGTAGCTGCGGAAGCAGCCGTGCTCAGTAAGTACCTGAATCAGATATAATGTGACGAATCCGGGGTCTCTGCATGTCCACTTCGCCACATTCGGGATGAGACGGTGGGTCCAGCGCCCTTTGGCTGCTGAGTCCCATCGTTGCTGCCACTCGGCAAGTAGTCTTTAGGACCATTTGCCTTGGCCTCTCGAGACATTTGCCAATTCTTGGCCTATACTCCTAACTTCGCGGTACTTTTCAGCCCTCTCAGCTGCCATTAGATCTATGGGAGGGAACCCCGAGATCACTGAGAGGGCAATGTCGGACACGGCACGACACGCTCGAGCCACTCTTAGCGCTACTGTCCTGCAGGCCCGTCGGCAAGTGGCTCCATAGCTTTTCTTGCTTGCAATGTCGTTCGCCCAGACGGGGGCTCTGTAAAGAATTACGGAGCTGACCACTCAAGCAAGGAAGAATCGACGGTGTTGTTTTGGTCCCCCTATATTGGGCATAATATACCCCAATACCAAGGTATTTAATGGTGTCCTTCGTTCTGATCCCCTTATTCTCGACCGTGAAGGTAGCGTACATTCTCTTCTTAGTATGAGAGATGAGCACCGCCTTCGTTTTCTCAGCCGCCAAGCAGAGTTCGTGATTTTTCAACCAGTTAGCTCCCACCTCAATAGCGTCATCTCCGAGGTATTGGACCTCCATTATGGTTTTTGTGACGACGATAAGTGCAACGTCGTCGGCAAAGGCTATCATAGTCACCCCTTCTGGAAGTGATTGTTTGAGAAATCCATCATACATGACGTTCCAGAGCAAGGGACCTAGGACCGAAACCTACGGCACGCCTTCTGTGATGCTGTGGGAGCGCCTGCCGTCATCGGTGTCATAAAACAGGGTCCGGGGTGACAGGTAGCTAGAGATGACTCTTCTAAGGTAAATTGGTACCTTGAGTTCTTCTAAGGCTAGCATGATGCAATCCCATCGGGCCGAGTTAAAGGCGTTCTTGATATCAAGCGCGATGATGGCACATATTCGCCTGGTATTCCGACTGCCACTGATGGCGTTAGCGGCTAACGTCTTCACCCGGTCGACTGCAGCAATGGTTGAGCGACCCTTCCTGAAGCCGAACTGATTGTCGGAAAGACCTCCAACTTTATCGATGGCTGCTTCGAGCCTGGCACATATTATTCGCACGTACATCTTTTCGACAATGTCCAGCATACAAAGTGGTCGGTGTGCGGATGGTTCGTCCAAGGGTTTAGAACCCTCGTTCAGCAGCACCAACCTTTATTCTTTCCATTGCACCGGGAAGCATTCATCTTTTAGACATGCGGTAAATGTTTCCAGGAAGATACTTGGGACATCCAGCGCTGCGGTCTTAACCGCCAGACCCGGGATTCCATCTATTCCCGGAACATTGCGTGCAGATATCCTCTTAGCAGCCATCCTCAATTCGGTTTCAGTGACGGCTGGTGGCTCGACTGCACCAGGTTCTGCCAACAGACCAGTACCGGTGGATCGTTTCTGATATTCTGGGAACAGATGGTGGATTACTCTGTGGAGGACGTGTGGACAAGATGGAGCATTCATTCCCTCGGGCTTGATCTTCCTCATGACCGTTTTATACGGACGGCCTCAAGGGTCCCAGTTTACCTCCTCGCAGAATTCCTGCCAGCACTTTTTTTCGCCATCTTAATGGCAGCTTTAAGCTTCTTCCTCTTTTCATCGTAGGCCGCAGTTAGTTGTTGGTACTGCGGTTTATCAAGAGCTCGCTCGTGCAGTCTGCTGGCTCTAAGACACTCTCGCCGGATAGCTGCAATGTCCTCGTTCCACCAGTAAACCGGCGGTCGGCCGTGAGTATTTGATTTTGCGGCCATGGAGACATCGCAAGCCGATGATATGGCCTGGGAGAGGCTTTGAGCCATTTCTTCGGATGTTCCCTCCAACACTGTATTCTCGAGTGAGCAGATAAACATCTCAGGATCTAATGTAGAAGGTGCCCATCTCTCTTTTTCCCCTCCTCTGCTGTTCCACGCTGGCCTTTTGGTTAGCTGGAGTTGAAACACCACAGCATGATAGTCGCTGCACGTGTATCGGTCGCTAACTTTCCATTCGTGACCCTCCCTTATCAATTCAGGGTCGATGAAGGTAAGATCAATTACGGATGCCTTGTCGCCTTTGGCGTAGGTTGGCTTGGCTCCGACGTTAGCGATCTCGAGCTCCAGCGTGGCAAAGGTCTCGAGTAAGGGCGCGACCGCGTTGGTAGTCCTCGCGATGCCCCATTCTATTGCCCAAGCGTTAAAATCTCCCCCGATTACTACTGGTGGTCGGGAGGTCTTAGCACTTTCAGCAATGTCGTCATGAGAACCTAGGAATTCTTCGTAGGTGTCGCTGGATGGAAGGTAGCAGCTGTATAATCTTATACCAGCCACCTCCACCCATGTGAATTTTGGTAAGGGGGTGACCATCCTGTTGGATATGTGAAAATTTCCACAGACCCAGATGGTCGCATTGCTGGTAGTGTCCCTTACCCATTTTGAATCCTCTAGGTTCCTGTACTGCTCACCAATGATGGCAATATCGGCCTTTTCCTCTCTGACCAGTTGGAACAGCAGATTCTGAGCCACGGCATAGTAGTTGAGTTTAAGCTGGAGTACCTTAGCCATTGTTGTTCGGTACTCCGTTCTCTTGTGCAGGCTGATGTTTAGCCGCACAGTCCACTATTTTGTGGCCCTCTTTACCACATCGGAAGCACTGAGCTGACCGGTCGGCTGAGCTCTTGCAGTTCGTTGCCATATGCCCGATCTCATGGCATCTGTAGCACCGAAGAGGTATTTCTAGGAGCCGTACTCGGCATTTCACCTAACCAACTTTCAGCCATCCCGTCTACAGTAGCTTCTCTGCTACTGAGACGGAGAGTCTGACTATGGCTGCCTGAGTCCCGCAGTACGCGCCCCTCAGTTTGATGGACTTTGGGGTCACACTTTCCAGGCTGGTGGCAGAGGCAAGTGCGAGTGCCACCTCGTCCGTGGTTGTGGCCTCCTCCAGGTCCGTGATCTTTATGCCTCCTATTTGGGTCAGCATATGGATGAGAGCTGACCCGTTTAGGAGAGATGCGGCCTCGGATCGGAGCTCCTCCGTTGGTGCTCCGTCCTTGCCCAGTTCCAGGAGGAGATCTCCTGCCTTCGTCCGCCGAATCCTCGTTACCCTTTCGCCCAATTTCTTGAGTCCGGGTGCAGTTTTCACCTTTTGTAGGATCTCGATGTACGAGACTCCTCTTGTCGCTTTGCTTTTGCTAGCATCAGGACGGCGTTGTCTCGGCCCAGTTTTGTGTTCTTGATTGGGTTGCATGCCGACATTCTATTTTGTTCCCGTCTTCCCTTCCCCTTTTCACCACCATTGCCCAGCCCTTGTTGTGCCTTCGGGCTTGCTGCTGGTGATTGGAGAGAGGAGGAAAGGTCTTTGTCCTCTGTCCCCTTTCTCACCATTTTCTTCCCCGTCGTTGTTATCGGCGAAGGCTCTCTTCTCCCGGTGTACTCTTTACGGGGCCCGCCAAAGAGAGGGGAGGCCTGCCTCGCCCCATCTGTTCTGCCATATTTTGTTTATTAATCGAGGGTCCTTCCCCTAGCTATTTCTTTGGTCCGCGTCGGATATTTTACTTCTCTGATACCTATTACCAGCATTCTCCGATCCGCCACCTGGGGACGCGCCCGTTAGAAGCAACCAAGACTGCGGCGGGTGTGTGCGCGTGTGTGTGCGACTAGTAGCGTTAAATGCGTCTTTTTAACCCTTATAAATTTTATCAAAAACATTTTTTCTAAAATGCATTGTTTTCGAGATATTGAGTTGTTTCCAGACTTTTGGTACACCCTGTATAAATTAGTTGAGGGGTTCGTTTGAGGACGGTTATGTATAAAAAGTTGCTATTATGGGGACATATGGTCTTTTTGGGACAGTCCCCGAAAAATCTAGATAAAAAGTGTATACTTTGAAACCATGTTACTTCGGGGACATTTAAATGTATAGTTGAATATATGAATATAACACAGAAACTAGTTACGGCAAAACCTAGGTTTAGGCAAGGTTCTGTAGAGGTTGGGTTAGTCTGTTGACGTTGGGGTAGTATATATATATATATATATATATATATATATATATATATATATATATATATATATTATATACTGACCCACGCTTCACTCGGGCAACAAACTTCACAATTGCCAAAGTTCGATAATTGCGCCCTTGATGCGTAATATACTATTTTCAGTGGCACATTGACGAGTAAACAAAAACATTACTAACAATATGTATGCTCGCTTCAAAAGTGCAAAATGAACGTAACATCAATTTGCTAACTTCGAATAATGGGTTTAAGGGCCCCTACAGACAGTCTACTGTCGATAATATCCTGTCCCAATCCAATAATTTCACATTTCAAAACGGAAAATTATATGCTAAATCTTCAGCATTACATAAAAAATTAAGAACAAATCGTTATTTGCTTCATATTGGCTTACATAAAGACATACAGTGCTCCGTCGCTATTATGGCATCCTCGCTATTATGTCCTACTCGCGCGTCGCAATTATGTCCTTTTCCTCAATTCCTTTCTCCCCACTCTTTGAATTTTTACATAGCCTACACAAGGCATTGCGCATGCGCGGTGTAACGTCAAGCAGGCTTAAGTGGGGGAACATTTGATCTTCCTCATAGAACATAATAACGACAGAAATGAAACTTGTACAACCCCGACGAGGACATAATAGCGACGGAGCACTGTATACAAATTCCAAGCATGTGCTAAACAAGGAAGCCTCTTACAATTTTATGATCTAAAATTTTGAAAGTTTATATACTTGAAAGCCGATATACTTGCTTATTTCAATGTACTTTTTTTTATTTTATTATTTTTTCTCTTCTTTTTTAACAGAAATTCATGTTTTTAAATGATTTCTCCATATCTGTGTGTTGGTGTTGTCGAACACGAATCCTACAATTCCTCTTACGACACGTTGCGATTTCCCAATCAAGCCTGAACTATTGGAAATTTATTAGGAAAATAAAAATCCGTTTAGGGATTTGTCAAAACCGTCGCCCATCTATGTCATGCGAGTTCTGACAGTCTCTCTGTATACCAGTGTACGTTAGATTCAAATAGCGCCAGTGAATAGTTGAAAAACATCAACATTCATTTTAAGGAAAATTTACATTTTACTCAAAACACAAATATTTCATTGTATTGAAAAAATTATTTACATAATCCCAAAAAACTTTTCATGCAACAAAAATGTTGGAGTCGTTAATTAAAAATGGAGTACGCTTTAGTATATCTTCTTAAATCTAGGAAAATGACAATTATACCGACAAGTGGTATAGAAAATTTTAAACCCGAAACGAGCACAGATTTTGAGAAAAGGAAAAAATAGGTATACTTTTAAAATTGGAAAAAATAAAATGATGAAAAAGGGATATATTATACTATTGGCAATAAGTTAAAAATTGAATGCCTTAAGTAACTCAATTTTAATAATTCTCACTGATATTTTTCTCATTCGTATACCTAAATTAGGTAATTTGACTACATATCGTGTTTCCAAGAAATTTTGTTTTACAACACCACCGGTTCTTATATTAGCTTAATCCTTGACCACACAGGTACAGTCCGTGACATTGATGCCTGGGGCTCTATACCGAAAGTATGGTTAATAATCGCTATTCCCCGAACACAGAGGCATCTATGACACCGACCACCGACTGTACATCCACGTTTATTAATTATTACAGAGAATCACTGTGATTTTCTTTGTGTCTCTCATAAATCTATAAAGGAGGATAAAATAATAAAGAATTAGGAATTTTCCGCCGCTTTAACGGCTTATTTGCAAATCATGAGGACAGTACGAGACGAAACCCACCCAGTCACCCTACCCACATCTATGTCGCCAACAATTTATATGGCAGCCTAGCCGTAGCTAGTACGTCGCGAGTATAACAAATAAAAAAAAGGACAAAGGACAGGTTATTTTCCCCCGCGTTAATGACATTTAATCGTCTATTTGCGGTTCGGCTCTCGGGTGGAGAGGTACAGGACAAAAAGGATATATGACCGAACTAGGCAGATACAACACAACACCCACCCAGAGCCAGTCCCTCCTACCCCAATATCGGTACCGCCAGCAGATTCGGCGGCCTGTGCCTTAGCGAGTACGACGCGGGGCTTATGCCATCTTTATCCGAGATAAGACCCACGACGTACCGATCGCGGATAAGACGCTGACCGTACCGATAACTGCCGACGGGTGTCGGCAGCGTTCCGAAATTCGTACCTTCGACCAGCAAAGTTCCCCGGTTATTCCACACTGGACAAAAGCAGAGAAAATTGCACGGACGGGGATTCGAACTCGGGCCCTTCGCGACGTTCAGTTCAGGCGGACTAAGACTACGCCTTAGCCCGCACGACCATCACGGCGACCGTCGCGAGTATAACATCATTCTTATCCGAGATAATCTTACCCATGACGTACCGACCGCGGAAAAGACACTGATGATACCGACGACTGCCGATTATTTCATTACAGACAACTCTCTGTGTACTTTCTTGCAACATATAAACTTCTCATATCCCTATTCTTCCTTTCCTCTCATGTGCCCTTTTCTTGCTTTACGCATCCCTTTTTTCTCTAAATTCTAGATCCCACTACGGGCATCATCCTATTACTTTCTTCGTCCCCTTTCATTTATTAAATGATTAATTGAATTCCCGGATCGTAAAATTCGACGAGGGCTCGAATAACCTAAATGTTTAATTCTTAAGTTAAAACTCTCAAGTTACAACTCTTAATAGTCAAGGACGCGCTGGTAGAGAATGCCAAAATCTGGTATGTCTGTATCGGTTGGACGAAACAGTGATAGGGTGAACGGTCATTAGCCAAAAAATGGAGTCATCGGTAATCGACAGGGCGAAATGTCGATCCCGAAAAGATCGGGGACGATACGGTCTTTAAGTTTAGAACAATACCGGGATTTTGTTACGTTGACAAATTTGTTTTCTTTTTTTTTTTTGGTTTTGGTTGAAGCGGAATTAAGTGCGACAATGATCATAATTACGGTAAGTGAATTTATCTATCTATTTTGATATATTTTGATTTATTATTCTACCCACGTTCGACTCGAATCAAGTAACCTTGGTTTAAATTTTGTCCCATAATTTCCGTTTTGGTCGCGATCTAATAATTGAATTCCCGGATCGTAAAACTCGACGAGCGCTCGAACCTGTGAGAGTAGCTGGCCCCTCGCCGATATTGAAGGAAAAAATTAAAGTTCAAAAAATTAATATTCTACAGCCATAACATTGTTAAGAATAACAGTCGGCATAATTTTTCTAAACACTTTTTTTTGTCCAATCAATATTTTTAATAATAATGAAGAAAAATTGAAAAAATTATCTTTGTGAATTTAACGATATTTTAAAACATAAATTGCCGTATCTTCGTCATTTATGCATGGAGCTTTTTAAAATTTAATACACATATGCTGTATATAATAGCGAAGCCTATAAAATAATAAAAATATACAAATATATCTATTGTTTAATAATAATTAATTTCAAACTGCAGAACGCCGAAAAACACCACTGCCCAACTTCATGTGCAGGCTAGTTTACGTTCAATGGAGAATTGAGAAAACTTCAAGCGTGAAATTTGTTCCCCATATTATAAAGATGTTTTTCGTGAAGATTTGAGATTAAAAGATAATATTGTTATCGAATATTTTTTTTCGAACAATGTAGGGTGATCTTCCTTTCGATGATAGGCATTTTGAGAATACAATTAAATTCTAAACTATATATGTAGAAGGGAGCACATCAAAGAAATATCCTACAATGCATTCCATGAATCATATAAGTCGACTGTATCAAGTTGGGTATAACGTCTATTTGGTAAGTCCATAGTTTTCAATTAGTTAATTGTAATCAAATTCGCTAGTAATTGTAAAAAATTAGACAAGAAATTATAGATGTTTCACATTTAGTTCTAACTTATTTCGTGAAATTTATTAACAGAATTTTTCCGACCATTCTGAACTGATGTCGCTGAAATTTTAACAGCAATCGAATGACATTACTCTTATCTTTCGAAAGACGGTACAAATTATTTATTGAATTTCGCATAATTAGATCTTACGGTTCTGCTATTTTCTGCATCTGAAATATGAGAAAACTTGTCCTGTAAAAGAGTTTCTTGTGGTGATGGTGGGTGGTCTAGGGAAAAAACTAAACAAAAAAAAGATCAAGTAACCCTTGGGAAAAACGATACTTTCATATCTGTTAACTACAGTGCCCATCACATATTTGAATACAATTATTTAAATTATCTCGCATATTGTCTACATTCGGTTAGAAAAAAAATAATATTGCCGTTATACCTAAGCTCTGTCTAAGTGATCTGTATTTTTCAGTTCCTTTTCCAGTGTTTTTTCCGGTGCTTCTTTTTTATAATATATAATTTTATATAATTCTGGAAAAAAATGTCACCTTATTTCTTGATCGGAAATTGATATATTATAAACTAGGTATCTAGTAGATGGAAAAAGTCTACATATTACGCGGAATATTTGTTCACTTTATTCACTAATTTTTTGAATTATATTTACATGTACAAAAATGATATATAAAAAGGGAGATAATAACTTACCGGAATATTACAGACCAATTTCTCTTATTAATACTATTGGGAAAATCTTTACACTCATTTTATATAGGAGAATAAACAAATGGGCCGAAAAAAATGGAAGATTACCGGAATGGCAAGCGGATTTTAGGGAGAAGAAAGGTACATTAGATAATATTTTTGTATTAAACGCGGTAATGCAAAGGCAATTGAGAAGGAAGGGTGGGAATTGGAAATTGTACGCTGTAGACCTGAAACGTGCTTTTGATTCCGTACCACATCAAATTTTATGGAACAAATTAAGTAAGATAGGCTGAAGTCGTAAAATAATAGAAATTTTAAGAAATATGTATGAAAAGGCAAATATGATGGTTAAAAACGGCGATGAAATGTCAAAAAAATGTAATATAACTTAAGGCCTTCTACAAGCGGAGGTTTTAAGCCCTATACTTTTCGCGCTATATATTTCAGGTGTTGAAGATTTTTTATATAGTAAACGGGTAAAAGGAACTCCCTTGAATCATTCGACCGGAACAACTTTGCTGGCATTCGCAGACGATAAAGTTTTCCTTTCCGACTCTTATACAAATTTAAAATACTTGATGAAGCACCTACAAGACTACTTTGAGCTGAATAAACTTCAAATCAATATTCAAAAGACTAAAATAGTTCTCTTTCAAAAAGGGGGCTATGGGAATCAAAAGAAATTAGCTCAAATATGGTAAACTTATTTCCAAGGTATGGAAATAAGTTTAGACAAAGAGAACGAATATTTGGGATTTCCTTTTGTCCAATCGGGCACATATCGTAAAGCTACAAGCGAAATTCTGGCGAAAGGTAAAAATGCAATACAACCGACAATAAATCTAATTAATAAAATCAAAACAATAGATCGTTTAAGCCACAGTTTTGTACGTTGCACCAATATGGAGTCTGAGGTATCTGAGTGATCTGGAAAAGATACAGAATATCTTCTATAGGGCACTATTCTGCCTCCCCAGAACACGCCTGGATATGCCATTAGAAGGGAATTGGAATTGGAGAGAATGGAATATACCCTATCATTTAGCGATGCGGACGGGAAGCCCCTGTCCTTTAGGCAACCCGGCAAGCGTAGACGGGGAAATCGATGTCATTCCTTTCTTTTTGATTAGAAGTGCGCGTCACGGAGCGGTGTCGTGAAAATCAGTTAATGCGTCGATCCCACCGTGGATATTCCCCTTCTTCGGATGCAATCGACATGAATCGACGGCTAGAAAAAAAAACAAAATTCGCCGAGCTGGACACTACTTCTTCTTCGTCTCCAGGGGTCCCAAGCAGTAGACTTGGTCCTCAGGGTTCCCGAGTCGATAGATAGAAAATTATCAAGCGATTAGGCCTGATAATAGTCAATAGGTCTTCTCGTAGAAATAACAACTTCTGTTATTCCTACGTGGAAGTAGGACATATTTTTTTACAGGTTCGACTCGTATGAGGTTAAACAGGTAACAATTAGCGAGAAATAATTCAAGTAAACAGACTTGAATTATAATTTAGGAATCCCTCTTAAAATTAATAACTTCTAATAATTTTCAGTAGGGTGAGGTGTTATAACGCGTTTGGAATTAATGTTATTTGAAAAATTGGAAAATGAATAAACTCCTTCATTTATCCTTTAATTAATCTTTATTCATTTTCTTTGGTCCTGATTATCCAATAAACATTCCTATCAATTTAACAAAATTACTAGGTGATGTGGTCCAGGGATCAGAGGTTGTGGGATTGAAGTATCGTTGCGATTTCATTCCGCCGTTAAGGAGAGTGCGAGTGTCGAATTTTTTATCGCCACTATTTTCGATTGGTTAATAATTTAATTTTGTGAACCTTAGCCAAAGTGGCAGGTTACAGGAAATTGTGATTTTTAAGCGAGTGTTAAATTACTTACAAACAATATTTGAAATGGCACATGATAGATACCCAAAAATATGCTTCCGCAAATTGAAAAATTTAGCTAAATATGACCTCACAAAAGGCAAATATAACTGGACGGTTCAATTTAGAGACTATTTCTTATAAAAGATATATTTGTTGAATGAGTTAACATTGGAATTATTGATTTTGGAGAAAGAGAAATTAATTTTTAAATTGAGAAATAACGTGATGTACAAAGATAAGAAAGATTGTTATAATTCCACATCACTATCAATTTTTCCGCAGTTTTGTCAGATAAATTATCAAAAGCATTTTTTAAATTTAAAAATACCTAGAACTCAAAAGAGAATTATTGCGCAATTTATATTTTTGAATGCGTATGCTCTTGGAATAATAACAAACAATAAAAAATATCAATTTTTATCTAGTAAATATTGTGAATTTTGCGAAGAAGAAAACAGTTTCTATCATGCGATGATCGAATGTCAAATAAATAATATACATAGAGTGAAACTAATCCCCGAAATTACAAATATAGAGAAGAAGGGATATTCGTTTTTAGAAATACCCAAAAATTTAAAAGAAAGTCAGGCACGAAAAATTGTTAACTTTATCCAAATTGTATTAAACAACTACTAGGAGAAAACAAATAGTATATAAGTATAATAATATATCGAAAAGGCAACGAGCAAAGCCCTTCTTGTACAATCATGTATTTTATGTTTGATTAAGCAAGAATAAATCTTATCTATCATTCATGGTTTTCGAAGGAAGTACAATCAGAACCATCTGAATCACTTCACCAGTTTACAAAATTATTATTCGTTATATGAAATGATCCATGTTCATTCAATATTTTCACTAAATTAAACGGGATATGTTCATTAAAAGTAAATTAAAATAAATTAATCAATAGTAGAGTTTATTCGTTATTCATTTCGACTGCTGCCTTATTTCCTTCACCCTGAGAAGCTACGACTGTGCGAATCCCGACAATTCCTTGTAATAAGGTGTTGTGTTTTTTAGCATTGATTTTGATAAAATCATTTTTATTTTCTTATTTAATTTATATAGATGTCAAAAAAGTATAGTATGTCATGATATTATTTTTATTCGTTATTTGTTGTGATACACTGAAAAAATGAACTATCCAAATTACCTCTGTAACTTTTACACAATGTGTAAAAAAAAATAAGTAGATTGTGAATTATCATTGTGCTGTTAATAATAGTAACCACGCTATTACACTGAATGATGTGCAAATATTGTCATATAAATTATATTTTTATTTTCAATTTTGCTCTTTTGACTTTATTACTTTTATTTATTTTTATTTTTATTATAATATTTATTTTTAATCCGTCATGGGCAAGATTTTGGTGAACATTTCAAACATGTTGCAAGTAATTTTATTGTGCAAATACATACATAGAAGAGTAATCAATTGTTTATCAACACATATCGTTACGAAACAAATCTGTACAGTAATAGCATTTTTCGATACATTAGTAGTGTAACTAAGCCGGTCCTGTATACCCCCACCCTACCTCCCAGTCGGTCCTGTATACCCCCACCCTACCTCCCAGTCGGTCCTGTATACCCCCACCCTACCTCCCAGTCGGTCCTGTATACCTCCACCCTACGTCCCATCCGGTCCTGTATACCCCCACCCTACCTCCCAGTCGGTCCTGTATACCCCCAACCTACCTCCCAGTCGGTCCTGTATACCCCCACCCTATCTCCCAGTGGATTTATTTAAACAATTAATTATTTATTTGATGATGTCACGCATGACAGGTGAAGGTCGTGAGAGTAGGGGAACAAAGTCGCGAGTGAAAGGAAAATTGTAAATAATTTCTTAAACAATTTCATAATCGAAGATTGTGAAGGTTGAGAAACATGTGTACTACATATTATTATTCCATATAATTAATGACCTAATCCAACCATATGCAACAAATTGTTATTAAGAATTTACTATTATTATGAATAAACATCCGCGGCCGAAGGCCGTCGCCTATAGGAATACCAACCCAGATCGCTCTATGCGCGAGGAACCGCAGTGATACGTAAAAGTCCTCGTCATGCTGTTTACTACTACCTTCTCTCTCGCACTCATTGCCAAGCTTATATTTGTCGTGACAAGAACATTTAGTTTTCACAGTCATTGATACCGCACGTTCGTCATCTGTACCTCTAACCTTTCAAATGCGTGCGCCCTTGTAGACAAGTTATGACGCGTCTCCCGGATCTTTTCGTCGTACGTACTAGTCTCCCCGTAATTACTTTTGAAATGTACGAATAGACCTATACCAGACGTGGCCCACAGATATATTTTCTAAATACATCTAATTAATCAGTCCGTAGCATTTCTCAATTTTCGGCTCGAGGCCTTGTTGTCCACCTTGACTTTCACCTCTATTGCAAAACCTTTCATGAAAAGGGTTTCCGCACGTCTTAGAAATACACGGTAAGTTAGGAAATTTAAGGCAATCAAGCGAAAAATTGTAAGGACGTCTTCCATCTGTTTACTACAGAACCCGTATTTCGTTAATGACCTCTAAATTTTTAAACGCGTGCGTGTGTAGAGAAGTTTTGATGGTTCGTTTCTCGGTAAATGTTTAGAATATTACAACATTGTTGTAAACAATTTTCATGGTCATTGATTTCCCATGCAAACAGGTTATGATTCATGTTTTGTTTATATTATGTAACCTTCATTTTCCACAGGCTTAAACTTGCTTCAATTCCCACCATGTTTAATCAATACATTATCGTTGAAAATGACGTCTTTCCAATGCTTGATCTTAGAAAAATTCAATCAGAGAGTTTGAAAAGTGTTGGCCGTTACACATTAGTATTGCCATGTGTCGAAAATCAAATTTCAAAAGTCGCCTTCATTAAAGGTCAGATATTGCAAAAAAGGAAGGTTAGAATAAATACAAAATAATGTGTGAAATTTTCCTACGGAAAACAGTTCGAAATTGTAATATTCCGAAGGATTCACAAATGGAATATGATCACACATAATTTAAAAACAATTAAATTCGTAAACTAATTACAACAATTATGACACTTTTGAGTAAATCGCGCACGCAATGGAGAAAGAGGCGCGGGGTCACAATAAAAACCTGGCGAGCCGTTGGAGATGACCGCGACGCACACAAAATGGCCGTCCTCAGGAACACTTCCAACATGTGGTGACGAGGATAGATGGCTGGAACTCGTGGTGTCCGGGTTTTGGTCGAAGACGAACAAAATTTGGTATTATGAATTCTGATTTATCTCATCTATCGGGATTATTTGGTTGGAAGTAGATCTTACCATTCACTTTGTCGAAGGGCAAAGTACGTCCTTTTCCCGGCACTTGGGGAAACCCTTCGGTCGTGCACTGTCAGGTGAGATGATCGTTGAAGGCCCATTTAATTGGCGACCATTTGAAATGGATGGCACTCCTCACAGAAAACTCGAAACTAGATGAACGTGGTGTACGATTTGATGTCGATGTCTTCTTCAAGAAGTCCGTCTTCTCACCACTTGTTTTGGTACTTCCCAGGTCTCCTTGCCAATTCTTACTGCTCCTCGATCGCAAATTTGGTTCCTGGGCCGCGACTTCTCTGATCTTTTCCCCCACGCATCTCTTTCTCCCACCTCTTTCTCCCTTTTCGATTACGACACGTAGCTTTCTAATATGCCTATTCTATTACACACATACTCCGTTTCGCACTTATACCTATTACATTCATCCCCCTTTTCCTTGGATGGGATTTCGTCTAAATCACGTAAAAGGAAAACGCCCTGCTACATATATTTATATTCTAATTATTTCTAACAATCACAATTTAATTAACACAGTCGACTTTCTAGTTCGTACTTGCTTATTACACATTAGCTTGTTTATTTACTAGTTTGATTTACTCTTAGCATTTTGGGAATAATATTTGCGCAGCGACAAACGATTATACATTCCAAACTTTTGATTAGTTTTAACATGAGCCAGCTCAAACGAATTATTTTTTAAATCTTTCAGGATTCTATAGGGGCCTTCAAATAAATGAAAGAACTTGGATGTAGTTTTTTCTAAAGCGCTCGAAAGATGGGGAACCCGTAATAGTACAAGATCATTCTCATTGAATTCAACATTTGATATCTGTCTTTGTTGTCTATTTCGCCTCTCAAAATTTTTCAACATATTTTCTCTGGCTAACGTTACCAAATATTCTTTCGATCGATCGCTTACTTGTGGATACGCTACTACCCTAATTACCTCATCATCAACCTTTTTCCCAAAATGCAACTCTTGTGGTGGTACCCCTGTCGAACAATGTGTTGTTATATTGAACAAATGTTCAATTTTCGGTACATAATATGCCCATTTAGTGTGTTTCTCTGAACACAGTGTTCGAAAGAGACGCCCCAACTCACGCATAATGCGTTCAGTGGGATTAGATTGTGGATGACGAACGGAACTATATATACATTTTATCCCAGATTTTTCTAATTCCGATTTCCAAATCTTGGATGTGAATTGTGTCCCATGATCTGATAAGATACGCGCTGGTTTTCCACATCTTTTGACATATTTATCCATTATCGCATTGACACTAGCTCTGGCCGTTGCCCGTTTCATAGGGAAGAGGCACACATACTTAGTAAAATTATCTACAACAGTCAAAATGTGTTCGGTACCTCCTCTCGATGTCGGCAAGGGGCCATAAAAATCCACCGTTACAAGATCCCCTTGTCCCGTCGACGAAACCATATTGTAAGCTCCTTGCATTGTTACATTCATATGTTTGACTCTCTGACATAAGTCGCAGCATTTTACAAACTTTTTTATATGTTTTTGCATTCCTTTCCAGTAATATATTCTCTTGCAATAATTGTACGTTTTGTAGCAACCTACGTGGCCTAGCTTCAGGTGGATGGTATCGATAGCTTTATCCCATAATACTTTTGGTAAAACTAATCTCCACGAATTTGATGCTTTATCAAAATTAAATAATATATTATTGTATATTTGGAAATTTTGGTTTTGCTTATTACATTGACGTTCTTTAAAATACTTTTGTAACTCTTGATCCTGTAACTGATATCCACTGATGTTTTTCAGTTCTTTTAACCAATTTTTATTTTCTTCCAGTAAACATGAAATAGTAAGTCCATCCACCTTCTCATCTAAACCTACTCCCATACAATTATTGAGAGCCGATATTACCAGATTTTGCTTATCTTGATTTTCAAATTTTCCCGCAGGATTTCGACTGAAAAAATCCGCGACTGCATTATCGGAACCTTTACAATATTCCACCTCAAAATTATATTGCGACAGCAGCAAACTCCATCGAATCAAGCGCGAATTGTGATATACCGTTGATTTGAGAAAAGTTAAACATTTATGGTCTGTTACTATAATAAATTTCACCCCCATTAAATATACTCGAAATTTGGTTACCGAATAAACAATTGCCAGGAGTTCTTTCTCAGTGGTGGTATATGCCTTTTCATAATCCGATAGACATCGACTGACTATGGCTACTACTCCATGTTCTTCATTTTCATATACCTGATACAAGATTCCACTTATACCCGCATCACTGGCATCTGTTTGGATTCGGTACTCAAGTTTTGGAATGACGTGCTTTAATTCTATGGAATTACGAAAATTCATTTTCAACATGCAAAACACATTCTCGTAATGCTCATTCCATTCCCACTTTCCGTCTTTTTTCAATAGGGGTCTAAAACTTTCGATAAAGTTTGAATGGTTTAAACTGAATTGTCTATAGTAATTACATACGCCCAAGAACTTTTGTAGTTCCTTTTGGTTTTTTGGACTCTCAAATGATGTTATTACGTCTAATTTGCTATTATCTGGGCGCACACCCGATTCCGATAGAATAAAGCCCAAAAACTTAATTTCATCTTTGAAAAATTCACATTTAGAGAATTTCAAAGTGAAATTAAATTTTTCCAGTCGATGAAATACCGATTTTAAACTCGCAAGATGTTCTTGAAAAGTAGCCGAGCTGAACAAAATATCATCAATATAAATCGTTATATTGATAATATTTTCCAGTGCATTGAACAGTGCCCTCATGAACCCACTGCCTGCCGTTTTGAGACTAAATGGTACCCTACAAAATTGGTACATTCGGCTCTCAAATAGGAAGGCAGTGTATCGGCGAGATTGAGGCTCTAATTCAATTTGCCAATACCCGGTGGTCAAATCTACTTTCGAAAAATACTTCATATTATGATGCTTTTGTAGCAATTCATCGATTAAAGGCGGTGACTCATGATCGTCTTCTATATTATTGTTCAAATATCTCGCGTCTAGGCAAATACGCACATCACCGTCACTTTTCTTCACAATTCGCAGTGGATTGCAAAATGGACTGATTGACCGTTCAATTATTCCATTCTGCAGCATCTCGTCAACAACTTTCGCAACCGATGGTCTTATCGAATGTATTGGGTACGTTTTCTTTATTACCGGTGAATGGTTGGTGAGTGTAATGCTATGCTGATAACCTTTCGCGCAGCCCGGTTTATGTGAAAATATATGTTTATACTCAATTAACAAATCAAGAAAGCTCTCGCGTTCATTATTCTCTAAAGGTAATTCTCTAACGACCTCTTTGAATGTCTGTATTTGATCCGTTTCAAGTTCTTGATTTATACTCTTTATATAAGAATGAGCATCGACCATCTCATCAGACCCTTCATCTATTTCCTTACAACTTAAATCATCACTCATCATACTATCATTACTGTCATCATTTAAATTATCACATATATTATACATATTACAATTATTATCACCTATTATTTCATCATATTTATCATTAAGATCATTTTCATGAGTAGATCTCCTATTACCATATTTATCATCAATTTTATTATAGTTTCCATTATTTTGAGACTCATCCCCCGTTTTAGAATCGAGACTTATCATCTCAACTTGGCCTTGTAAATCTTTTACCGACACTACATAAATATTCATCATATTTTCACTTGTGCAACACATTATTCGATCACCAATTCCTCCTTCAAATATAAGAGAGGATTTCATGATCTCATATTCGCCAATAATGACTTTTCGCGGACCGTAGCATATACTCACTTGATTTTTTATCAACCAATCATGACCCAAAATCACGTCTGAAGTTAAACTCGGGATAACCAAAAAATAATAATAAAATTCCCGATCATCGATTTTAAATTTAATAGCGACCTGCTTTGTCAGCGTGGTTCGTTTTTTAC
Organism: Trichopria drosophilae; assembly: GCA_030407085.1. Lineage (NCBI taxonomy): Eukaryota > Metazoa > Arthropoda > Insecta > Hymenoptera > Diapriidae > Trichopria > Trichopria drosophilae. Next base: position 120,764,263 of record CM059582.1, on the reverse strand, counting down.
CAATTGCCGTGGCCACACACACACCACTGACCGGTAACTCTTCTATCGACTCTGACATTTTTAATGTGTTATAAAAATCTATCGAAATACATGTGATTTGACTACCACTATCCACCAATGCATTTGTCATCATTCCATTAATCTGTAATTTAATGTGCACACATTGGGCATACAAATCTTTCTTTTCAGTTGCTGCATTTGTGGAGAGTGGTTCCAATAATCCCGAGTCTAACTGTTCCATAAAATCGCCAAAGTTTTGACACGTTGTTGGAACCCTTTTCAACGTGTCAATATCTAGTTTAAATTCGAGGTATTGTTTTGACTACGGATATGCCTCCTAACTGCTTGATTATATGATGTTCCAGAGACATTGCTATCCGAATGTCCAGGAGGAGGATATCTTACATCCGGCATCCCCTCTTTTAGATATACCTCGCTACCCCGATTCGAATTTTCACGATTATAGTTTCTTTTATAATTATTATTATTTCTGCTATTGTTTTGCAAATATCCAATTTTGGTTCCTGGGCCGCGACTTCTCTGATCTTTTCCCCCACGCATCTCTTTCTCCCACCTCTTTCTCCCTTTTCGATTACGACACGTAGCTTTTTAATATGCCTATTCTATTACACACATACTCCGTTTCGCACTTATACCTATTACAAACTAGAGTTATAAAAGCACATGGGGACTTAAAAATTGTAATAGTTCCTCTTGAGATACCATCCTTTCGTTGACGTAACATTGAAACGTTCATCAAAATGGTTGATATCAAGAGAATCTTTTCGTCTATGGAGAAAGATTTGAAGAGAGTGTACCAAACTCTGGACAATGACTCTACTCAGGACCAGTTTTGCGCATTCATCAAGGAGTTTAGGACAACTATTACAAAAATTATAGCATACCTGAAATCAAATGCACGAATGCCGATTGGGATACAATTGTCACTGGAGGCAATTATTTATCGTATTACGGATCTGAGGGCTGCAGCAATTGAAAGACTGACGCTTAACGATGGAAAGGAATCTGAACGAAATCTTGTTCTTGAAAATGACGTCCAATCGGCCTTAAAAAATCGTCTTCGCACCGGACTCGTAGTCAACATAAAATATTTGGATCCCCTCAAGTTTATGAACGAGGCAAAAATCATCATTATAATGTATGTTCGTGAAGCAATAAACGAATACAACTGCGTGAAGGTATGCACAATATTCTCAGGACAGTTTGTACTCGGTGAACAGGAAGACAATAAGTACTTTAATAATAAATATGAACAATTATGTGACACATCGGAGTTAGACAAGTGGCTCGAGGAAAAGGTGAAGGGGTCAATTTTGCCGCAACTTGAAGATTTCCAAGAACGTGATTCGGGCTGGTCATTATCAGTCATTAATTCACTCGCAATACAAATAGTATAGTATAATCCAATGCGTGCCGGGTCTTGGATTGACTTACCAAAGTGGGTGAAGAATAAGAAGGCAGTCATCAACGTCCAGACCTTTGATGATACCTGTTTTGCTTGGGCAATAATATCTACATTGTTCCACGCAAAAATAAACTCAAATATACCATCATCTTACCCACCGTATCAACAATACTTAAAATTCGATAGCATAAGTTTCCCGGTTGCGTTAAAAGACGCAACGCCCGAAATTTGAAAAACAAAATGCCATTTCGTTTAATGTTTTTGTGATTGAAAATGAACATGTATTACCAGTACATCTCACTTTATGCGAAAGGGAACGACACGTGAATCTGCTGCTAATAACGCAGGTTGAGAAGAAAACCGTGCGTCCATCTTCATCTTTTGTGCTAGATGAATGTACCGGAGAATACGAAGACCATAGTAATGTTGTATCTCTTTACTGCTATATAAAAAATTTATCCAAACTAGTCGGGAAACAGTGTAGTAAAAGTGAACATAAAAAGCACATTTGCAATCGCTGCCTCCACTATTTTCGTAGTGAAGAAATACTTAATGCACACAAGTTCGAGTGTTGTAAAATTAACAAGTGCGCCGTGAAACTGCCTGATCAAATTACGCTAAAATTTAAAAGTTTCGGTCGTGCAATGTCTGTCCCCTTTGTCATCAATGCCGATACCGAGTGTCTTCTCGGAAAAGTAGAGTCGGAGAACGGCATTCAAGACAGCCTACGAAGAACATAGGATATATAGTGTAAGTTACTATCTACACTGTAACTACGACCCATCGTTGTCCCGATACAAATCCAAGCGAGGCCCAGACTGCCCATCCTGGTTTGCAGATGAACTGCATGGGATTTCAATTGAAGTCTATGAGGTAAGGTTTTATAAAAATATATTCGCAACTTAACCAATGATACAAATTTATTTCATAGTTACAAAATGTATATATAATAAGTAAATAATTTCATTAAAATAATTACTTTTAATATTTATTTTTCTACATTTCTTAATTTATCTAAATTGATCTTTATGATTCCAGATCTTGCGCAATGTTAAGCCGATGAACTTAACGCCGGAAAATTGGAAGGCATTCCACACGTCTGTGACATGTCACATCTGCGGGGGACCCTTCACCGTGACTGATACCAATGTCCGCGACCATGACCACCCTACCGGTCAATTTCGTGGAGCAGCCCACAACGCCTGCAACATTAATCATAAGTTCAGATTTAATAGTCCGATCTTCTTTCATAACCTAAGTGGCTACGATGTTCATTTTATCATTCGCGATATCGCCAATGCATTTCAGGGAGATATAAATGTAATTCCATGTAACATAGAAAAATATATTTCAGTTATAAAATTTGTATCGGGAACAAAAATTAGTCTCACGTTTTTATATTCCATTCGATTTTTAAACTGCTCCTTAGAAAAACTGGCGTCATATTTGCAAAATGAAAGTAAAATAATTTTAAAATCATACTTTCCAAACGATAATGAATTCAATTTACTAACACATAAGGGTATTTTCCCTTATGATTATGTAAATGAAATGAGGGTCCTAAATAAGCCACATCTTCCTTCCAGGGATAATTTTTATAACAAATTGAATGATTGTGATGTAAGTGAAAGTGATTATATGCCAGCAATAAATGTGTGGGACACGTTTGATTGTAAAACCTTGGGCGAGTATTCCGATTTATATTTTAAAACGGACATTTTATTGCTTGCGGATGTTTTCGAGAACTTTAGAATCTCACTTTCAAAATCTCACAGCCTCGATCCCGCGCACTATTTTACATTACCCTGGTATACTTGGGACTGTGCTCTCATGCATACTGGAGTAGAGTTACTATTATTGCAAGACGTTGATATGATTATGTTCATTGAACAGGGGATAAGAGGAGGTCTTTCACAGTGCTCAAACCGCTACGCAAAGGCAAATAATAAGTCGACTTGGCTTACCCTGAAAAAATACACGACGAGCAGAAAGATCTCCCATTATGCCCAGAACGAGCCGTTCCACCCGGATCAAAGCAACCTAAACTCTTAGCCACTTTGAATGAAAAATTTAAATACGTAATACATTACCGGAATTTAAAGCAAGCACTCGCCCACGGTATTAAATTAACTAAAATACATCGCGTATTAAAGTTTAAACAATATCCATGGTTGAAGCCATACATCGACTTAAATACTGCTTTAAGAACCGCCTCCTCAAATGATTTCGAAAAGAACCTTTATAAATTAATGAACAACGCGGTATTTGCACGGAGAAAAATGTGAAGCTCTATAGGTCGGGCAATGGAGACAGTGTTATGCGTCTTGCGCTTCCACCGCACGATGGCGTTCCGCCCTTAGTCACAGAGGTGTGTTATGGGAATCGCTAGAGCCGCTTGCAGGCACTCTGTATGTCAGGGCCCGTCAGGCAATCACAGAATTCTACAATTCAATCGCAAGTTTTAATGTTCGCCATTTCTTAGATTCGTTCCAGCCATCTGTTTTTTGTTCGAGTGCTAGTTTTTCCAGACATAACGTTTTTTTTAAATGCTAATCATGAATATATGCATATACTAATGAATGAAACATGTGAATATAGTGTTTCTAAAAGTTGTGATTGAGACGGGATGGTTGATTTAACTTGAACAATTTTAAGGTTAAGAACACAAGTAGAAAACCTCACTGTAAAAAATATGAATGAATTTTATAAACTCATTGTAATTGTCATTTTATATAAATTTGGTAATATTCCCACATGTTAAATAGTGTTTTTACTATTTGAGGTTAGGGTTTTCACAATATTTTTATAAATTTACCATACAGTACTGTGGATTTACTACATGATGCATAGGGAAAGTACAACGCGTTTTAATTTTACAATGCTACACATTGGTAATATTCGAGCCCACGTTAAACGTGGTAATTTTATCATTCAACGGAAAAAAGCGACAAAATGTGTAAAAATACAACATCCAACAAGAAAATTTACAGCGTTAAACGTGTTAAATTTACCATGTTAAACGTTCAATATGTTACAATTCATTTCTATTTTTTATATTGCTGTATCCCTCAAATGTATATTCCTAAACTTACAATGCAGATTTAATCAAATTGATGAATATATTTACTTCATCGACAGTTCATAGCAAGAATATAAATTGGAAAAAACTGAAAACGGCACAGCGACAACAAAATTCACATACACTTACCGACTGTAACTTTCGTAAAGTATTTCTATTATATATAAAACATAAATATATAAATGTTACAAAATATGTATAGATAAAAAATATAACAAGAACTAATTGTATATTAATATGTATGTAAGAAATATGTAAGAAAGTTGTGAAGCGATAAGTGTAGGAACTGAATTTTTATGTCGTAATGAAAGACTTCGTTCGTTCAATTAATGTTTTTTTTTTATTAGAAGTTTTCTTATCTACATAGATCTATTTTAAACTTTTTTAATAAAAGAAATATATGTTGTGCATGGACATATATTCATAAAAAATAATACACCGATCTAAATGACAATGCACATAAGTGACAAGGGCACATACATATACCACAAGACTATTTTAGCTTACGAATATAGTATAGCTATCTTGATAAAATTAAATAGAATTAAATTAATATCAAAAACAAATAGGACCGTGTATTTAATATCGATGAATGTGTATCATAAGTGCATTCATGACATTAAAATTTAGCAACATATTTTATACCGTCAACATTTACTATTTAAATTTCCAATTACTTCTTTGTATATATATATATGTATGTAAATTATCTGTGTAAAAAAAATTCAAAGTGCTTAGTCTGAGATCCCAGAATACTTTTCTACGTATTAAACCAAGACAAGAGGAATTTTCGCTTTATACATTTTGTGTACCTACTTTATTGTTACTGTAATATTTCATTCCTGCCCTTTTTATAATTACTTTCAATTAATCTTAATTCAATTATATATTAAGAAATCAGCTATAATTAAATTTTCTACATTTTTAAGCCAATAATGTTTTTAATGGTTGTAACCACGTATTTTATGGTTTTATTTATGGTCACATCTTGACAGAGGATCAGTAATATTAATGTTTTTGCAATTTTTTTTATGAAATTTTAATTCTGAATTTTTTTTTTAAGAATTACCCATACATCGTCACTAGACACGAAGACTAACAAAAACAATATTGGCATGAAGACCAACACGGTAATACCTAATGATAATACCAAAAAATCTGTAGAAAAGAAACACCAAAATCTCTTCTGGCGTTAGTCTTCATGGAAAGGAAAAGTTAGCTGTGGCTGCTAATTTTTACCTACCACAGCTAAGGAATGACAACTAAAAAGTTAACAATCAGTGCTAATTTTGCTTGTTCACCTAACTTTGTTAGCAGCTTTTGCAAACTATTCGTAGCCACAGCTATCTTTTTAGCTGTGGCAACAAACTAGTCGTACCTAACTCGAGATAGCAGTGGTAACTAATTCATTCTTTTCCGTGTTCGTGCCAAAGTCTCATCCCGTGTTAATTTTCGTTCCGAAGAAAATGGCTCGTGTTTAGTATTGGTGTCTAGCGACGATATGGAATATAATACTACAAATATACATCCATACAAATATTTTGTAAAGAGCAAGAACTGAAATTCAGAAATAATTTTACTGATTACATTGTTTACATGTTATTAGGCAAATTACTTATATTATTAGTTACTTTATGTAGTAAATTTTACTTAAGTTTTCAGTACAAATTACTAAGAAGTATTTTCAGCGCGCGGTTAATATATTATGTAAATATGACGTAGATTAAATAATAATTTGCTTTTTAAGTGGTCCTATATATTATAAAACAAAGGCTTTCCGCACATATAGTTACGAAATGAAAACTTACCTTGTAAAAATCTAGCTTTAATACATTCTACAAATTATCACTTTCAATAAGGATATTAAGAATTCTTAGCGATCTTTTAAGAGCCCAACAAAAGGAACAGGATTGAAAGGGATTGAACATTTTTAATTCCTCTTAATATCTGTGAATCCAAAAAAATCGAAAAAAACTTTAGCATTACAGCATTAAGGCAAAAATCGTACAAGTTAATCAACCAATGATTTGTTGGTACCAATCTGGTAATTGACTAATGAAGATATTTTCAGCTTCAGGAGCAATTATTTCGAAAATATACGTTAATATACGTAAAACCGGTGATTTTAAATAAATAAAATAAATAAATATATATATATTATATTTATTTATTTTATATAATTTATATTTATATAATTTATTTATTTATTTTATTTATTTAAAATCACCGGTTTTACGTATATTAACGTATATTTTCGAAATAATTGCACCTGAAGCTGAAAATATCTTCATTAGTGCTTAATCACCGCAGAAAACGTAGTGGAGAAAAGGCACGCCGTCATAGGCTGCCTGGCGAGGCACCTCAGGTTGCTAGGAAGAGCGGTGCTCGATGCGCACGATGTACTCTCGCATTTGATTCGCGCACGATATCTGACTAGTGCCATAAGGCCCTTGCACTGTGCCAGAGGACACCAACACCCTCGGTGTGCCGCGCCCGCTCTATAGAGCTTCACACTTTTCTCCGTGATGGTAAAACCATGGAGAATGTCCGGAATAGGGTTGATGTTAAAATTAAATCGAAATGGGATGGAAGGTATGGTGTTGAGGGTCTAGTATCAAAACCAAATTTTCATCGAGTAGCGACATTCGGTGAAGACTTGGTTGCGTTAGAGCTAACTAAATTAGAAGTCGTTATTGATAAGCCAATATATGTCGGGATGGCTATATTGGATATTTCAAAACTTAAACTATACGAATTTCATTATGATTATGTAATACCTACTTTTAAGCAAAATGCGAAAGTATTATACAGAGATACCGACAGCCTTATTTATGAATTCAAGTGTGATGATATCTATGAATGTATGAAACGAGCTATATATATAAGTTTGATACGAGTGACTACGATGTTAATAATGAGTATGGTATGCCCCTTGTAAATAAAAAAGTTTTGGGTCTGATGAAGAATGAGTGTGCGGGGAAAATAATAACTGAGTTTGTAGGATTAAGATCTAATATGTATGCATTACGTGTATTTGGTGAGGGAGAGAAGAAGAGAGCGAAAGGTGTAAGAGAGATAGTGGTCAAGAAAACTTCACTTTCGACGACTACCTGGATTGTCTGATGAATGAATGTGAAAAAGTGCGTGAGCAGCGGTGCATACATTCAAAATTACATAATGTATACACCATTTGTGAATCAAAGATAGCTTTAAGTCCCCATGATGACAAGCGATATTTGATAAAAAATCATACCGATACTTTACCGTGGGGACATAAGGATATAATGGAGATTGATGAGTGATTTCTGCGTGTACGTATGTATTTATATATGTAAATAAATAAATAGAATTATATTAATAAAATTTGTCTTACCTTAATTATTAACTCCTTTCTGTTTCCCTCCAGTGCTTCAATGTTTATATATGAAAAGACAGTTCGTCGTTCTTCGAAAGTCATTAATCTTAATGAAGCAGATCCGTCTTCTCAATCCAGGTGTTGTGTTTATCTTCGAAACCTGACCACTTGACAAATACTTTGTCACCTTTTCGTCGTATAATCTTCTCGACCAGGTATACATCTGGAGTTTTAGTTTTCTGTAACTCGTACTCGTAAAATGCGCCTGATATCTGGTTTCCATCATCGTCTTCTAGTAAATAAGTGATAGGATGCGTTCTTTTCACTTTGTAGATCTTAAATATCTCAGTGGTCCAGTTCGGCGTATAACCCTTTGCAAAGACATGCTTGAATTTGCTAACACGAACTTGATCGCCCACTTTAAACCTTGAACGTATATTTTCATTAACATTTGCCTTATATACACGTTCCAATATTTCCCTTTCATTTTGTTTAGTTACATCGCTCGGCTTCATATTAATAGTTCGATGCTTCCTATTGTTATAATCATTAACCAAGTCTGGTAAGATATGGAGCCATTGATAATTACCATGAAGACTAATAGAATAGAATAAAAACTTCTAAACTGTGGCCACATTTTATTTTTCAAAGTACGATTAAAGCGTTCGCAAATTGATGCTTTTAGATTACTGTATGTAGAATATAAATTGATGTCATGTTTTTTCATTAAATTAAAAATTTTGAATTATAAAATTCTTTTCCGTGGTCGGTATGTAGATTCTTTGGAATTCGACCCATTTTAAATATTGATTTCATGGCAGCTGTGACGTCATCGCCAGTCTTTCTTTTTACTGGGCGGGCCCATGCATACTTAGAGAATACATCGATAACAGTTAACGAGTATTTGTAACCCTTATTTTCATCTGCATATGGAATCATTTCTACAAGATCAGCTTGCCAAGTTTCATCTAATCCGCGAATATCTACTCGCCGTCTTGTATAATTTTTTCTTGCTGGTTTATAAAGCTCCTTCACGACTTCTCTCTTCTCTTTAGAAGTCATTGTTGTTAAACAGATAAGGCAACGTCTTGATTAAAACTGTTGGGTGGATTGTTGCAGATAGTTTATTTATTCACATTTTTCAGACTAACTAATTAATTCTTCCGTAAGGAGTACAAATGTGAAATGTCCCTCTTCATAACATCAGTTATTGCATTAATCTTCTTTAACCCTTTGAGTCACACATTTTTCCTCGTATCGAATTTAGCTGAAATTTGTTACTCGGGGGTTTTTGTGGTCGCTGATTACGAATCCGAGGTTAGTTTTTCGAAATTCAAGATGGCGGATCCAATATGGCGGACAAAAATTTAAAATATAATTCGATTGGGACAAAAATTGCTACTCGGGGGTTTTCAAGGTAGCTGATAACGAATCCGAGGTTCGTTTTTCTAAATTCAAGATGGCGGAACCAATATGGCGGACAAAAATTTTAAATATAATTCCTGATGAATTTTGAAACTTTAACATCTTATCTATAATCAACATAAAATTCATATTCAGCGAGGCTGAAAATTCCCTAACACGCGTTTTCATAAAAAAACTCTCGATTTTTTACATCTTGCTCACAGCCATTTTGAATTTCGTAAAGCTGATATTGGATTCGTAATTATCGACTTCGGAAATCCCCAAATACACATTTTCACCACAATTCGCGCTTTTTTACATCTCGATCACCGCCATCTTGAATCAGCCATCTTGGATCCGTCATTTTAAATTTCGTAAAGCTGACATCGGATTCGTAATCAGCGACCCCGAAAACCCCCTAATACGCATTTTCATCAAAATTGGCGATTTGTTACATGTTTCTGACCGCCGTATTGAATCGGCCATTTTGAATTTTATAAATCTGACACAGGATTCGTAATCAGCGACCCCAAAAACCTATATACCCCCGAACTTCAAGTCAATATCTTTCAAAATAGCGTAAAAAATGAATTCTTTCCAAAAAAACATGATTTTTTTGTGTTTGTTTATTTATATAAAGTAAACAATAAACAATTATGTATTTCTAGTCATGTGGATATGTTCTTTAAGTACTAAGGTAACAGAAAATAGCAAAAAGACCGATCGGAATACGTTAACTTGAACGTAAATAATTAAAATTCAAAGAAATCGAGGTAGTAACGTGGGTTACTACCATGACTCAAAGGGTTAAGGCTTCACTGTTTTTATTGACATTTTGTTCTAGGAGAAAAATTAATTTCTCAGCATCGTGAGCTACAGTACTACTCTCCCTTATGTCATAGGTATGTTTTTTCAAGTCTCCTTCTATATTAGCAATATCTACCGTCAGACTATCAATCAAACCATTATTTTTATTCAAATCATCTTTATTTTTCTTTACTTCCCGCTCTAAGACAGTGATATTATTCGTAAGATTGCTAAGAGTGTAATTATTTTTGTTTAAATTACTGGTATGTTTAGTTATTTCCTGATGTAATTCAATAGTATAATTTCCGATATCTGAAGATATAATCCGCCACTTTTCTATTTCATTGTAATTTTTATTTATATCTTGATGCACTTTATTTATACTTTTTTCAAAATATTCAATCTTCTCATTATTTTTACTCACACCTTTAGACAGTTCATCTATTTGCTGTTTAATATCGCGAATAGATGTGTGGAACTGTAGCAATTTCGACACTTTGAAATACTTGCTTCCGTGCTCGTTGAGACGAACGTCCAAATACATCGATGCTCATTATGATACTGACGTAATTATCACGCAATTAATAGATTATATTAGCTTCACGCAACTCTTCAATAATCGATAAAATTTCATTCGAAAGACTTGAATTACCAGCAGCTTGCGATGCTATTAGAAGGGGCAAACGATCGACAAGTTCATTTGGATCATCCCAATGCACGTAGTCAATTTTGTGGTTTTGTTCAACAATCATGTATTCAGGCAAATTACCACCCTTTTTCGGAACATCTTTGAACATTTCTTTGATATAGTTTCGATATTTGTGGGAAGCATTATACCGAATAGGTTTTTCTTGATTCCAATCTTTCCTATGTGCATTAGTTAAGGTTAGTATACTTTTGTAATTGTTTAAATCAGACTGTTGGACTATAGCTATATCAGCTTTTTTCTTAAATAATAACTCTAGCAAACCTTCAGTAATAGCAAATTTGTTATCCTTAACAATTACATTTCTATTCTTAAATTCTATTGTCGAATCACCGATTCTTGTAGTACCACCTTCTATGCGAACACCATAAATTGTATCAATAATATCATCCTAAATCTTTTCTCATGATTATTTCTCACCAGTAAAGTTAGAAACTTATTTGATAACCTTTCTTCAGTATGATATGTAGGTGTTTTAATATCACTGCTAAATGTCTGCTCTAAAGGGGTATTATATCCATCAAGCATATCATCATCATCATTAAACTCGTTAACATCATTAATTTCTATGCTATCTGTTACTTTATCCTGTACGTTTACATCATCAATCGCATTTTTGTTAATTAACATTGTTGTAGCGTTTGCTATTTTTTCCAATGGACTTATCAGAGGTTTGAGCGTTTCACTTATCGCAAGGTCATGCGTTTCTTTACCCATTTTTAATAATCGATGTTTTCGGCGAATAGATTCGCTAGCTTTGACAATTTGACGTAAAACGTCTTGCTGCTGTTTAAGTGGGGAAGACATGTTAATGCATGCAAGTCTCACTCTGCACTGACTTGTTACAACATTTTTTGTTTGTTCTTAAAATCATTTATGCTTATAAAACAATCAAAACCTTTTCGATACCTTCCCTCTTCTATTTCACTATCTTTATCGATTACAATAAAGCCATGCTTATCTGTCCAACATTGTGTACATATATCTTTAAAAGTGTTGTATGGCATATCCGTATTGACATGATCATTATACACATGTTTAAGATTCATTTCATCCTGCCTAAAGAGAACCAGAAAATTTACGTTATCTCGAATAAGATGCTTGGGAACGCGAGCATACGTTTGACTGAGCTTAAAGCAATCGACGCAATTATGTCTACCCATACAAAAGAAGGATCTAATGTTATCTTGCTTCTCGCACGCAACATCATCAAATATAATAATAGAGTTTGGCCTGGTCTTGGCGGGTGGTACTACCTGTTCATTATCGTGAAAAGGAAAGTATCCTATGCCCTCCACAGAGTCGAGTAAGTTTTGTAAAAATTGATATTTTGGTTGATTTAACGATTTCGAATATACATATATATTTTCAAACTTTAATCCATTCTGATCGATGATTAGACTGAGTAGTGTATTTGTTTTTCCGCAATTAGACGGGCCACAGAAAAGTGCACGTATACTATTGGGCAGCAACTCCCCATGTCGTTTATGATTAGTTGCATTATTTTGTACAGACGATGTTAAATCATCAAAATTGATGATTGGGAGTTTTGTCAGTTGTTTATGAAATCGCATTTTGATAATAACTGATCATAAAAGTATAAGTAGCGCTTTTATATGTAATGTCAGTCATTAACTGTTTGTTACTTGAATGATGCACATCTTAATATGATTACATATGTGGGTAAAAACAAGAAGCAAAAACGGATAAAGAGTGGGAAAGGATTGGTCTATTCTTTAATTAATAAATTACTGGTAGAACTTCATATACCCGGTTATCAGTACTGTGGGCCTGGTACAAAATTAAAGCAACGATTAGCAAGAGGGGACTCAGCGATAAATCCGTTAGATAAGGCTTGCAAGGAACACGACATTGCTTATTCCAAAATTCGTGAAAATCCCACCGGTAGAAGCGAGGCCGATCGAATATTATCGGAGCAGGCTTGGAAGCGAGTTTTAGCAAAAGACGCAAGCATTTCAGAAAAGGCGGCAGCTTCGGGTGTTGCAAACACAATGAAACTAAAAAGTAAATTAGGCATGGGACTGAAAAAGAAGAAAAAAGTGTCAAAAAAGAAAACAACATTATTGCCGCTGCTAAAATGTCAATGTCACCAAGTAATAATGTTCAAAGTGTTATATCGAGCGCTTTGAAAGGGGCACGTAAATCCGTAAAAGAAGCAGGTGGCAAACGATTCATTCAAAAAACTCGACAGCTATCGATACCTTCAAAGGTTGGAGGATTCTTACCTTTCCTAGCACCTATATTTGCTGGATTAAGTGCTGTAGGTGCATTAGACGGTGGCGCAGCGGGTATAACCAAGGCTGTTAATGATGCAAAAGCTGCTCAAAAGCAGGTACATGAAAGTGAACGGCATAATAGGGCTATGGAGACAATAGCTATAGGTAAAGTGTTATATCTTAAACCTTATAAAAATGGTCTAGGTTTGAAATTAAAGCCATATAAAACGGGTTTAGATGTTAAATGTTGAAAAAATCGAAATAACTTGTAAAGCTACCGCATCGAGCACTCACCGATGTAGATATATTGAGATATTCGAAAGAAGCTGGAATTCCGAATTTTAGAGGTGTCGTAATAATTTACCAAAGAATCCCCAAGTTAATGAATGTGCAGTCATAAATTTAGACGATGCAAGAGGTCCGGGGACACATTGGGTAGCATATCGAAAACGTGGCTCTAAAGTCGTTTATTTTGACAGCTTTGGAAACATTAGCCCACCTGCTGAGTTGGGAAAATATCTCGGTGTAGGTAGCATTATGTATAACCGTGAAAAATTTCAAGACTATGCCACTTTTGATTGTGGACATTTATATCTCAAATTTTTATGCAATCAGCTGTTTTGTCCAAACAAGTATCAGTTGTATAAATATATTGCATAAAATATTATGATAATCAGTGTAATTTGAACAATCAGTATGAATGATTCTTTTACGTTGACGCTCTCAGGACAGTCTTCAGTATTGGAAGCGCAATACTTTCCACCTATTGAACTTTCACCGCAGAAGAATTATGAATTGGGTTTGATAGAACTTTTAACGTTTAATTCAATCCCAAATGTTGACGTTAATAATAAATTTCATATTGGTAACCATGAAATTATTGTGCCGATCGGTAGCTATGAAATTGAGGATATAGCAAAATATATTAGAAATAAGCTGTCGGAGTATAGTGATATTACGTTAGATATAAAACCAAATAATAATACACTACGTAGTGAAATCAGATCTAATCGAGACATTGATTTTACACCAATCGATTCGATTGGGCGAACATTGGGCTTCAATAGACGAATTTTGGAAGCAAACAAGTTGCACATTTAAGATTTGCCAGTAACCATAATTAAAGTTAATGCACTTCGCGTGGAATACAATATAACTACAGGTGCTTATATTAATAGTAATAGAGCGCACACGATTCATGAATTTTTTCCTACTGTGGCACCCGGATATAAGATTGTGGAAGTGCCGAATCACGTCATTTACCTACCTGTTGCCGTCAGATTAATAGATCATATTCAATCGCGTATTGTTGATCAGAACGGTGAATTGGTAAATTTTCGTGGTGAAACAATTACAATACGACTCCATCGTAAATCTACGTAACAATGGGTATTATGTATAATGGTCAGAACCTGAATAGTTACTACAATAATAACCCATCATGGAGAAAACATATCAGTCGTCGTGAAATTCGCAAGACGTTAAGACGTGGGAATGCTCTATTTCTGAAAAGCTTGGGACTCAAGTTACATTATCATCACAATATCAAACAGTGAATAATAAAAATTGTTATTGCCGTTGTTGTATTTGCATACTTATCGCACGTTATCTTAATAGCAATAATGGAGGATCCTATACTCAGCATTCAAAAACCAAGTCGTTTTCGACGAATCTGTCGCTCATTACGAGCTGTACTCACATCAATCTTACAATACAAGTTCTTTTGGTGAAAATGATGAAATTCGCATTGCTGTGCAAAATCAAGATTTATGTATTTTACCGTGTAAAAGTTTGATACATGTTAGTGGAAGGTTGACGAAAACCGACGGAACTAAAGCAAATAATACTAATCTAACGTCTAACGCAATCTGTCAATTATTTGATGAGGCGCGATATGAATTGAATGGTGTTGAAATTGATCGAAATAGAAATGTTGGTATTACTAGCTTGATGAAGGGGTATCCTTCTTACACACCAAATGATGAACCCGTTTTAATCAATGCAAGTTGGATATCTAGTTCAAATCTAAAGATAACAAATGATAATGGTTATTTTGATGTGATCATGCCTCTGAGTATGATTCTCGGATTTTCTGAAGATTATCGTAAGATAATTGTAAACACGAAGCACGAACTTATTTTAACAAGATCTAAACATGATGATAATGCAATTATACAAAATGCAGAAGAACATTACAAAATTGAGATGAATAAAATAGAATGGATAGTTCCATATGTGACGTTGGCTGATAGGGAAAGGATACAGCTGTTACGTTTCGTTGAAAAAGATCTATTCATATCTTTAAGTTTCCGTACATGGGAACTTTATGAATATCCGCTATTACCGGTAACATCATCCCACGTATGGTCTGTGAAAACAGCGACACAACTAGAAAAGCCACGATATATTATTATCGGCTTCCAAACAGCACGAAAAAATGACAAGGCGAAAAATGCTAGCCTGTTTGATCACTGTAACATTAGTAATGTTAAAGTATTTTTGAATTCAAAATATTATCCATATGGTAAAAAACCTTGATATACAAATAATCAATTTTCATTATTATACGATATGTATATCAATTTTCAAGCTACTTACTATAATAAAAATGTTAATGGTAAACCTATATTGAATAAATCAATATTTTTAGAGAAAGCTCCATTAATCATTATTGATTGCTCTAAGCAGAATGAAGCTTTAAAACACGCACCTGTCGATGTGCGGCTTGAATTTGAATCAAAAGAAAATTTTCCTGCAAACACTTCTGTCTATTGTTTAATTTTACATGATTGTATTGCAGAATATAATCCCATAAGTGGACATATAAAGAAGTTGGTTTGAGTGGGGTAGTCATTATTGCGCATGCGTCAATTTATAAATTGGATAGAAGTAAATTTTTTTTTTCAATAATAAATCAGTATCTTTCGAGATGAAGTACATACTAGACGTACAAGGTTTTCAAGGCTTTCATACCGAAAGAGATTGCAATAATTAGTTTTTATGACAGTGAGCCAGTTTCTTACGTGATTGAACTTCCGTATGAGTGGAATTGGTTACCTGTGCAATACAAGTGTACAAATAATTGGCTAATACGTAATTTTTATGGATTGTCTTGGACTGTCGGTGACATCCCTTTCGAAAAAATAAAAGAAACGATTGTCATGACATTAAAATATGCACTAAAAATGTACGTTAAAGGATATGAAAAGAAACTTTGGTTAGAGGAAATGTTATCCTCTGATAATGTTGTCGACATTGATACATTAGACTGTCCATCTTTGGCTAAGCTTAAACAGCAGCAAGGAAGAGTGTCGATAAATTGTGACAAACGTGCATGCAATAAAAATAATAATTGTACAATCGAAAATGTCAAATTACTTCAAAGTTGGATCGTAAATAATCTTCGAGATCAGCCTGCATCCCTCCAGCTTTCCTTGAAGATCTATTTCAATGTAAAACGTCTTACATTAATGGAAACAAAGGATATTGAATACCTCCCTATAGATTTTATATGTGTATTTGCTGCACATGATGTAAAAGAAGCCTGGACCAATTTACCGCTTGCAATGCAGATGCATCGTGATATTCGAGAATGTCGACGATGTTACAATCATTTCAAAACAACGTTTAAACAAAAAGATCTTTACAAAGATTGATGGGAAACGCTAACATTTGATCGGTATTTATATAATATACTACCACTATTATATTGTAGAACTTGCATACTATTTTTCAATCTTTGGGAAAAATGGATTGTGGGATGTCAAAAGTTTCAGTGAAAGTGATTGACGGGACATGGTGGGAATTGAAGCAAGTTTAAGCCTGTGGAAAATGAAGGTTACATAATATAAACAAAACATGAATCATAACCTGTTTGCACGCGCGCACGCACCCCAATTTTAAGATATGACGAATGTTGTCTATGGGAAATCAATGACCATGAAAATTGTTTACAACAATGTTGTAATATTCTAAACATTTACCGAGAAACGAACCATCAAAACTTCTCTACACACGCACGCGTTTAAAAATTTAGAGGTCATTAACGAAATACGGGTTCTGTAGTAAACAGATGGAAGACGTCCTTACAATTTTTCGCTTGATTGCCTTAAATTTCCTAACTTACCGTGTATTTCTAAGACGTGTGGAAACCCTTTTCATGAAAGGTTTTGCAATAGAGGTGAAAGTCAAGGTGGACAACAAGGCCTCGAGCCGAAAATTGAGAAATGCTACGGACTGATTAATTAGATGTATTTAGAAAATATATATGTGGGCCACGTCTGGTATAGGTCTATTCGTACATTTCAAAAGTAATTACGGGGAGAATAGTACGTACGACGAAAAGATCCGGAAGACGCGTCATAACTTGTCTACAAGGGCGCGCGCATTTGAAAGTTTAGAGGTACAGATAACGAACGTGCGGTATCAATGACCGTGAAAACTAAATGTTCTTGTCACGACAAATATAAGCTCGGCAATGAGTGCGAGAGAGAAGGTAGTAGTAAACAGCATGACGAGGACTTTTACGTATCACTGCGGTTCCTCGCGCCTAGAGCGATCTGCGTTGGTATTCCTATAAGCGACGGCCTTCGGCCGCGGATGTTTATTCAGAATAATAGTAAATTCTTAATAACAATTTGTTGCGT
Organism: Trichopria drosophilae; assembly: GCA_030407085.1. Taxonomy (NCBI): domain Eukaryota; kingdom Metazoa; phylum Arthropoda; class Insecta; order Hymenoptera; family Diapriidae; genus Trichopria; species Trichopria drosophilae. The sequence continues at coordinate 120,746,603 of CM059582.1, read as the reverse complement.
ATGGTTGGATTAGGTCATTAATTATATGGAATAATAATATGTAGTACATATGTTTCTCAACCTTCACAATCTTCGATTATGAAATTGTTTAAGAAATTATTTACAATTTCCCTTTCACTCGCGACTTTGTCCCCCTACTCTCCCTGTCATGCGTGAGATCATCAAATAAATAATTAATTGTTTAAATAAATCGACTGGGACGTAGGGTGGGGGTATACAGGACCGGCTTAGTTACACTACTTACATTTTCGCACATGTGCCGAGCGATATTTTTTCTCAACAAGTGTGCAAAATGCAATTGTTTATTCGATTCAGTGCGCGCAAACGCATTTCGAGCACTGAGTGCGAAATCTTATATTCTTAACCCTTAGTGAACCTAGGTATTTTCGACACATGTAGTGACAATACTTGGATCAACCGCGTCCAAACGTTTTCCGACTAGCAACAGTGCATTAAAATTCTTACAAAAGTTCATAGAGCTTCTTAAAAGGGTCTCGTCATTGGAGAAATCACATTCTGGATTTCCGAGAGTCTTTCATTACCGACCAAGCGGAAGGTCGGTACGTACGAAATAGTGTTTTTTATGTACTACACGCGTAGTCCTATATTTCAGCAGCGAAATAAGAGGTACATCATAATTATAATGTTACATAAAATTATCACGATCTGCGTGCAGAATCAAAACAAAACGTATGTAATTCTTGCTTCCCTGCCATCACGTAAGTTTGAAATAGCACGCAATAGAACAAAAACAAAGCACTACAGCATGAAATAAGGCGAAATTTACTGCCCAAGTTTCTCGTTCATTACTATTATTACATTATATCATACAAAATCCGGCGATGTTCATCTTTTTACCATTTTCGTGTTTTCCATCGAAAACCAAAAAATTATTTTATTTTTATATTATTAGTTAATTGACCCTTAATACCGAGAAATACTATTAATTATACTTAATTTTAAATTACGACGGTCGAGAAGAAACCTTTTCGTTGCTAGTTGCAACAATTATTTTGACTATTATTATAGTATTAAAATAAAAGATCCAGGTAGTGTCACCACGGGATAATAGCAAACTTTTGCTAATTTGTTCCTATTAAAAAAAAAATGCTGATTAAGGGCTCCTTTACATATGTATTCCTTACGTTTTTTACGTTTAATTAAGTTCGATATAAATCGTGAATCTTGAGGATCGTACAGAATTCTCAACTCCCATTGGTCAAATTTGAAGGGTACACTCGATACTTTCGCGAGTTTCCATCCTATCCAGTTTCATTAAACGCAAAAACGTAAGGAATACTTTATGTAAAGTACCCCTAATAAAATTATTTACGTGAAATTAGATGAAACTATTGTCGAAAACGATGTCACACTTGCAGTCACTTCCCTGCAAAAAATTTTGTGAAGGATTCTTATGAGAATCTCGTGAAACATTGAAACAAGTGCATTATAGTTGTCGTAAATATACATTATATACATCTATCATCATACAAGTATCGTATGGAATATGCAAAGTTTTATTACGTGAAAGAAAATAATTTAATAGGTAGTTTTATGAGCATACAATCATGAATGTTTTGAGAAGAAATTTTATGGAAATTACATAAAAATCTCATCACAATCAGGTCAATTTTCATAAAAATCGCAAATATTGTCGAATAGTGTTTCCGAACCATAGTGCGAGTACTATACGACATTTATATGAAATTGACAAGGTACATGTTCCAAATTGTCATGTGATTCTCATGAAAATCCTACCTAACATTTTTCGCAGGGTTGTGACATACAGAACACATTTACATGCGTATTACTTTCTATTCTTTCCATATTTGTTTTGAATTCGAAACCGATATCTTAAAAAATATTATTTTTCAATTTAAAAATTTGTTCAACATCCCAGATATCGTAAATTAATATCCGCTATTTAAAAGTATAATCCAAAGATTATAATTTGTACAATTTTTAAGTCTATAAGAAAGGATTATAGATTATACCCCACATTATATATTCGCATAAATCTTATGTTCTTTAGCTTTAATCTCTTAGATAGTAGCATTTTTATAATCCAGTTTTCTCAGTATGAATAGAACCTCATTAAGGATTTCTATGTATAATAGCTCTTATAAATGTAGGTAGGAAAAATATTGCAATGAAAGTAACAATAATATTTTTGTAATACAAAGTGTTTTTAACGTGTGCGTAAAATGGTTGAACACATGTGTTGGATGAATATATGCAATATATAAGTAATTCGTAACAATCCATTTATTATTAGAAAATTTGAGTAATGAAAACCATTACACATATTATTATTCCGATTTAATATTCTAATTAGTGAATTGATATAGCTTCTGGAAAATACTTGTCGATTGCAAGGTAATTTGTCCTCTGAGAACAAAAAGGACTCATGCAGCCTGATTGGCGGCATGGACTTTCAGGATTCTTTCTATTGTTACTAATGAACATTCGGTTAATAGTTTTTCCTTCATTTTCTCAACGTCAATCAAGCCCCATCTTGTAAAATCTGGAAAACAATCTTTTTTTTATTTTCGGAAATATGTATATCTAATTTAAATAACATATAAAAATTATTTATATCTTTGTCGTCACATTTTGCTCGATTGATCGATTTATTGATTTGTGGATACTTCTATTTGTTCTTATCAAAATATGGCGTACAACAATTACTTTATTAATTTTCTGTGCACGATTTATTAATTGTAATTTTCGATAGTTTCAATAACGAACAAAAATAAATAAATAAACAAATAGCAAACATATGTTCCCTTCCATAATCAAATATATCTTCTGATATCAGAACAGCGAGGCGATCACTACTCGAAATTCTTGGTATCCGTGTTCTGGGTTCAAGCTTCAACGCTGAGTAGGTAAAAAGTATAGGATCATTCTATCTGAAAATGACAACAAAAGGGCAGTATTTGGGTCGAATGATCTATATTCAATTTACATATTTCTAAGATATATTATAAAAACCACACACAAATCTGTCCTATGTGAGACGTTGTTGAGTTGGGGCCAGGCTCCCCCCTATGAACACCGAAAAACCCATATTCTATCTTTTAAGTATACCCTATTCTATCTTAATAATTAAGTGTACAGTGCTCTTAATGTAAGAAATCTTCTAAACAATTTAAGAAGTTTTCTTAAAGTGAGAGTATTCTTACGAAAATATTTTCTTAAAATAAGAATACTCATCAAAAAAACATTCTAATTTTAAGAATACCAGCTACTGTTGCAAATTTTGTAAGAAGGGATGCTAATATTCTTATATTAAGCATATTTTCTTAGCAAAGAAAGAATAATTTTCTTATAATAAGAATACGCTGCTTAATAACAAAGAGAAGATATTATCGTTCACGCCGTTATCGGCTTTACCGACGGCGCACCAATATATTGACATTTATAAGGTTCATTCTCGCAAGCTATGGAAGAGGTCTCTGAGGTTTGACTTTTTTCGCGCAAGTAGACACATGGTTGCGAGATACGTATATAATCTTGACAGCACATAACGTTCTTATGTACGATACTGCGATATATATATATATACAGGGTGGCCGATTTATCTAAAGACATAGAAATATCTCGAGAACTATGCACAGAATCAAAAAAGGTGTGGGATGACAGTTGGTCGACACGAAGGGGGCATCCAGTGATGATAAAATCAACCCTCTCCCCCGCCCCCTGAGGGAGGGCGGAGGGGGGACAATAAAAATTAAATAGGGACCCCCTATTTTTTATTGCAGATTTGGATTTCTTGGAAAAAAGTGCACCAATTTGATCGACGAGTTTTTGCGTTTTTATTCGATGATAACAATGAAAATGTTTAAAATATCGTTACAAATTGAGAATGACACCAGAATTCGTTTCAGATCAAAGAAAGTAAAGTAAAATGATATGTAATGACTCCTAATTTATCCCCTACCCTCACTTTCTCGGTGTGTAAGGGGGGAATAATTTCAAGTCTTCAACGTGAAGCCCTATTATCATTCTTTTATCCTTCTGACAAATTGATCTGATGACAGCTACAAATAATTGATTTGCCCCAAGGATATCCCCAGGCCCGCTAGTTAGTACTTTTAAATCGCCGCAATACACTGAGAGACCGACTTTATTAAAATATAGTATTATTTTACCAAATTTTAATATGGTTTATATTAAAATATGGAAAATTTGATCCCTTTATGAAAATTTAATATTAAAAATTCTAATATTTAGTAATACCTATTGCAAAAATTGTTATTCTGAATATAAAATTTTAATAATGTCCATTCGAAAAATTAAGATTATGAATAATTGATATTCTTCATAATAAAAATCAAAACTGATTATACTAAAAATTGTGCATACAATATAGAAGCAAGTTTTATAAAAATGTGAAGTTTTCTACCTTCAATAAAATTACATTTTATGTTTTAAATTTATTATTTTATAAATTAAAGAGGGCATCACGCAATCCATTAAAAAATGGGCGATGTCCCTTCACTCAGCTCATTCATTCGCTCTATGTAAGTTTTTTGCAAAATGAGAATAAATAAGCTGAGCATTGACGGTCAAACCAGCTTCTATTAAACAAAACGAAGTGCGACTTCGTTTGGGGATTTCGTCGCCATCTACCGGACCCCGAGAGAACTCACGTGGTTTCATACATGTACATCGCTTGCATTTCGGCCATAACCGGCGCCGGTTCTGTTACATAACGCTAGGGGGCGATATAACTCGAAAATAAAGCAGCATTTCATTTTATATAAAATAAGTTGAGTCACACGTAACCAGTTCACCTACATTTTTCTCTACTTTTCTGAAGGGAAGTAAATGGATATCGCAACTTTCTAATCCCCATATTAAAATTTAATATTCACGGTCTCTCAGTGTAAGACTGTTTTTGAAGTCCATTGTATTGGTAGTAATTCGGTCGGAGGTTACTTTGCTTTTAGAATAACAACTTTCAGTTTACGTGAATATTTTTTGTCTACCCTTCATTGCTTAAATCGAATTGCACGTTAAAAATGAATTCTGCTACAATTCCCGAAAAAATCGAAATGATTCTTGTTTATGGTGTGTGATGGCCGGTGGGGAAGCGTTTTGCAATGAAATGTTTGCAAATACCTTCACCTCAACACAACCACGAAAAGACGGAATCGACTGGAAGAGTCAATTCTGAGTTCGAAATTTTGTGGGGGCTGCTGCCAATACAAAAGAACAGGAATAAAGGTTGGATTTAAATAAAATTCAAATTCAAAGTAAACAATTCCGTTTATTCAGAAAGATAAAAATAAGGAAGGATTGGAAAGAATTAGGGATAGATTAATTCCAGGATTCTCCGGTGTCCAAATTCTTTGTGTCTTTTTCCTAGAATCAAAAAAAATATTATATTATAAATTATGCGTATTATAAATTTGTAGTTTAGATAAGAATAACTATTTGTTTAAACAAAAATAATTTAAAGAATTACAAAACTTGTAATTAAAATAAAAAGTAATATATCGATAAATGAAAATTAATAGTTGAAATTTTACACTTACTTTTAAATACATTACATATTTGATTTTTAATTCGCGTTTTAAGGAAATTAAATATTCCCCAATATTGAATGCATAGATATTGTTAGTAGTTAGTAATTTGAGGAAAATACATATTGGGTTTTCTGGGTGTATATTACAAAAGAAAGAATAAAATAAAAGAACATAATAATATTACTGAATTGAAACCTAACAGTCCCTATTGATGCTTGTGGCTCGATCGGCTTTTCGTTCAAAGGACGACGCCGAATCGAGTCACTAGTATCACTAATAACAAAAATATTTTCCCTAAGGTATTGTTCCTTTTATTTAAAATAAAGAGAGAAAAAATAATTAAAAGGTAATCAACACATTCGTCTCAATAAAAATAACAAAAATATAAAAATAAAAATGAGGCATTTACGATTAATTATCGCGTCCTGTGGGGGGGGGGGATTAAGGAATGTTAATTAAGGAATAATTGTTAATAATAAAGCGGATTGCTTACCATGTGATTATCCGTGGTGGAGTGTGATGTAAGTGTGATGCCGATTTGGTCGCGATGTGTTCAATGTCGTTCCTTACTCGTTGACCATCAGTCCGATGACGTCGGGTTGAGTCGCGATTGTCGGAATTTAGTCGGGTCTATCCGACGCCACTCCTGGAAGAACACTCACTGTCCAAATTTTGTCGGGGTCTATCCGACAGCGCTGCTGAAGGAGAACTGACTGTTTTGTTCGAGAGAAATCATCTTCTTTTTTATCTCTTTATGTATTGGTGTGTAGACATTGTCCCACGTTGAAATTTCAGCAGTTGAATTGATGACGAAATACTCGCTGGTATTTTGGGAGTGGGCATGGATGTGAAGGTTCATAGTTTAGAATGTGATAAGGTGCACGTGAGAATTGGATTCTTTCTGATGAGTCCGACGCGGACACGAATGAAAAAACAGATGTTTACTTTGTCTGATAATAAGAAGCACTTCGTGGAAATTTTAGAAACTGGGAAAGATCGGTGTCCAAATGTTCGCTGACGTGGCCGTAAGATTTATGGACAAACGCCTTGTTATTCTCGTTTCGAATAATGAAATCAAACATAAGAGATCGGTGAAATTCAAAAATAAAAACGTGTTTGTGTGTCATGCGTTAAGTGCTAGCTAATAAAGAATGTTCATTGATGCTGGTTTACATTTTACAATAAGCGGATTCTGCAATTACGACAATTCAAAAATAACTAATCTAAGTCCGTTACGTAGGACGTAACAGGTCAATGTAGGAGGAATATTGACGATGTTGTTGCATTGTATGCTGAGCGTTTTCCAGATAATGCTCGCTCCCGTTCTTTTTTTTTTAGTTGTGAATGCCTTTCACTCTGACGGTAGCGTACAAATGAAAAAAAAGGAAGCGAAGATTAACAGTTACAGGAGAAGCTAGCGAAGTAGCTGTACTAACATCTATTCACAGAAATCCACATGTAAGCGCACGACAATTACATCGCGATTCCGGCATTTGCAGAGATAGTATTCAAAGAATATTGCATCGTCATAAGTTTCACCCATATCACATTTCACTGCATCAGGAACTACATGGCGATGATTTTCATAACCGAGTGGTGTTTTGTGAATGGGCACTTCAAAAAATGCAAACGAACCACAATTTCTTTGTTAATGTATTATTTTCAGATGAATCTACATTCACGAACCATGGTGGCGTCAATAGGCATAACATGCATTATTGGAGCGTAGAAAATCGCCATTGGTTACGACAAGTTAATCATCGACGTCCTTGGTCGGTGAACGTTTGGTGTGGAATCATAGGAAATAAACTCATTGATCCTTATTTCATTGAAAGTAATTTGAATGGAACAAATTATCGAGATTTCCTAGAACAAGAACTACCATTACTACTTGACGATGTTGCTATGAACGTCCGACAGACAATGTGGTTTCAGCATGATGGTTGCCCAGCACATTTTTCAAGAGTAGCAAGGGAAGTACTAGACCGTGATTACAATGGTCGGTGGATTGGTAGAGGTGGCCCCATTAATTGGCCGGCGAGGTCACCTGATTTAACATCTCCGGATTTCTTCCTATGGGGTTACTTGAAAGGTAAGGTTTATGAACAAGTACCAACAACTCGTGAAAACATGGTGGAACGCATAAAAACTGCTTGCGCAGAAATTTCTGCAGATATGATACTATCCTGTATAAAGTCATTTGGAGAAAGAATAAATAAATGCATTGAAGTGGAAGGTCAACATTTCGAACACTTACTCAAGTAAGTGAACAGTGAGAGGCAAGCCCTAGTAGAAAATTGACCGTTACATTTATGGCGCTAGCCCGAGCCCGTCCTTTAAGAAGGGTGTAGGCTGGGCTCTAACTCGCACCCCACATGTAACGCTAAAATTTCTACTGGCGAGGGGACCCACGTAAAACAAGCACCCCAAAGGGAACAGAAAAATACTACGTCCACGTCGTTGTTTCTGGGTAACGCTAAATGTATTTTTTCCCGGCTTTGTTAGAATAATCCGTATTCCATATCCGCTACGCGGGGCGAAAGTTGTCAATTCCGTCTGAGTGCCCGCGCGCATGCGCACTTCGTTCGCATTACTCCCGTGGGACGAAAAGTGCTGCCCGCGGGAGTAATGGATGCGGCCAGGAAAAAACTAGCGTATGCTTCACGAGAGGAATGCGCGCGTACCTCGTGAGAGGGCTGCCCTCGCTTCGCTCGCGCAGCAAACCTTCCACTTGGGGATCACGCTCTTTCCTCCCTTAAAGCATAATATACTATTTTTTACACACAACCAAATCCATGAGTATTTTTCAGATAATTTCCATTGTAGCGGCTAGAAAACACATTACAAGAATACATTTCGTAGTGGTGGCATTGAATAGTATTTTTAAAATAAAATACGTCTACTTTTATTTAACAGATGTGATGTGAATTCTGGAGACGTCGAATTTTAGGAATTGTTTACTTTCGCTTTTTGTCGACTACAGCGTCACCTGTAAGCCAAAATGCAATCGCTCCTTGGCCAAATTGGTGTACTTTTTTCCGGAGAATCCAAATCTGCAATAAAAAATGGGGATTCCTATTTAAGTTTTATTGTTTTTCCCCACCCCACCCCCAGGGGGTCAATTTCATTATCACTGGATGCCCCCCTTCGTGTGGAACAACTTTCATTCCACACCTTTTTTGATTCTGTGCATAGTTCTCGAGATATTTCTATGTCTTCAGATAAATCGGCCACCCTGTATATACAGGGTGTCCCAAAACTCCCACAAAATATTGCAGAGGGTGAATCTTGACTCATTCTGAGCAACAAAGTTTAATACCAAAAATTGGATATGAAGAATTTAAGTAGCGAGCCATTGAAGTATTAAAAAAAATAATAGTTTTTTTGCAATAACTCGGCTCGTTTTAAAGTTACTTTAACGAATGATGACTGATTTTAAAGGATTTTTATAGCGCTACACCTTACCTTGTAAAGCCTATGACCTGCAATGAATATTTCGTCAGTTATCGGCCTAAAAACGGGTAAAAATGGCCTTTTTTACAATTTTTCGCGTCTAACTCATTTCCGTAAAATGCTAGCAAAATATCATATGCAACAGCATTGTAGAGCTTGAAAAGGCGAAGAATTTGCCTTCTCACGCGTTTCGTTTTGATAAAAATTGAGCCCGTGAGGAGACGTTAAAAATTAGAAAATAGGCAAAAAACACGCTTCAGCAATGCCAAATCTATTTTTCGCCTGTTTTCTGAATTTTAACGTCTCCTCACGGACTCAATTTTTATCAAAACATATGACATTTCGATACAATTTTAGGGAAATGAGTTAGACGCAAAAAACTTAAAAAAAAAAGCCATTTTTACACTTTTTAGGTCCATAACTGGCGAAATATACATTGCAGGTCATATGTTCTATAAGTTAAGTTGTAGCGCTATAAAAAACCTTTAAAATCAGACATCATTCGTTAAAGTAACATTAAAATGAGCCGAGTTATTGCAAAAAAACTATTATTTTTTTTTAAACTTCAATGGCTCGTCACTCAAATTCTGAGCTTCAGATCCGATTTTGGTATCAAACTTTCTTGCTCAAAATTATGTTAGGATTCACCCCCTGTAATATTATTCGGGAGTTCTGGAACACCCTGCATACATATATATATATCGGTCATTCCAGCCAACTTTTCTAAAACATTGCGCATGGGGGTCGGCTGATTTTTCCGCTGATTTTTTATATTAAATTACATACTGAAAGACGGCTCTACACCAATTTTTAGCCCTTTATGTGCCCTACAACCCGAGATACACTGTGGTGAATTTTTGAAAAAGGGCAAAAAACGCCTGCTTTTTAAAATTCATTAAGGCTTTCTATTGGACCAATTCGAATAAATAAAAAAATACAATTTTCATTCTTTTGTCTGCTTTTGGAAAAAAAATATGTTGATTTATTACAATGCAATTGCCCTTTGAAGTTAGGTCAATTTTCGAAAATCGCAAAATTGGATATATTGTCACGAATTTCTTACATATATAAATTCTTTAGTAACTTTGGGAAAATTTCGCCCAAACATAGTAGAAAACCACCCCAAAGTTTGGTTCTGCCCCTAAGCCTTGTTTCGACACAATCATTTTTGTTTGAACCTCGATTTGGCGTTATTTTTTCATACAAAACGCGGTATTACCAGGGATATTTTTTTTAATACGCATCCATTTTGCACATTGCGTACACAATTATAGCAAAGCTTGACTTTTGTCAGGTTTAGAACGAATATTTGGATAATTTGAAGAGTCACGTATTCTCATAATAAGTGGAATATCCTTAAACTTAGTATATCAGTTTTTCGGTGAAGCTTCAGACTACCGCGTTCCAGTCATAGTCGCTTCTTGCAAGGTTAAAAAAATGTATAAAAAAATAACTAAAAATGAATTTTCTGTGTTTGCCAACCTACTATGCAATTGCGACTATATCCCTAACAATAAGAACTTGTGTAGCAAGTTTTGAAGTAAAATCACAACATGAAATATATCTACCAGTAGAAATAAGGGAAGAATTTAAAAAATGCTATAATTAACAAAGAAATTCTTCCACAGGATCATGCTTTAGATTTGATGATATCGTTACTATTATTCCATGATGCAAAATTGCAATACGCAGATATTGTTGCATTAAATGCCAAAAAGAACAAGCAGTAAAAACAAGTAATTCAATTAAAAAAACAACACCAAAAGAAGCAGCCACAATATTTCTAAAACAAGACTTATATAGAGACGAAACGTATTTGAAAGCATTAACGTAAAAAAAAGAAACGAAATAAATTCAAAGCCGATTACTTACATAATTTTTTATAGTGTTATTCTCAACTGCCGTGACATAAAGATATTTCTTTTTCTACTTAATTGGACCGCATATACATATAACGAAATTTTTTCGTTATTGGATTAGTTTTTGGTTAATGAACATTGCATTCCTTCTGATTATAATGATAGAAATACAGCAACAATATAAAAATAGGCAATATACATATAATTGCCACACAAATGTAGAAACGAAACGTTCTTTAACAAATTTGTAAAGGAAAAGAGGAACATTTTTGTCTAGAATTTAGCGCTCGAATTCATGATTTTTACATAAAATTGTAACGCGAATGCTAATTTCATAATTAATTTAACATTTTATTCATTGCTTCACGTTCAACCGCGTGCTCGGTCGTCGGTTAATATTCAAATTATTTTTAAGATTATATTTCATTATGTATTTTGAAGTTGCAGACGAACGATCCTCATAAACAATTGCTTGATCATGAACAACTGGGGGGGGGGGGGAAGCCCCAGGTCTGCGAATTTCCTCGCGAAAACGACAGACATGGTTAGACCTTCGCCCCGCCGGATTCTGGGCGAATGTCCATATATTTTTATTTTTCTAACGTCTTGTTCACGCGTTCACGTGCGTTTTCTTATATTGTTTTGTAATTATTTAATTACGTGTGTGGGTGACATTTTTTTATTTCGTACTTAATAGTTTTATATTTTGTCGACCGAATATTGGTCACAAGCACAACCAGATTTTGGCTGCAGCTTCGCGATCGAGTGAGCGAAAAGGCAAACGTGCCTGATTTAGGGAATGATCTGCATTTTGTAAGTACCCGCTATCTTCCTGGTAATTTTATGAGTGTCGGCCATTCCTCAATTGTTCAATTTATCCATAGTTAATAATCATTATTCTTTTATAAAAAAATCGAATTTTTTTTTAACATTCCCTTCATAAAGTCCTTCGTGTTGTTTAAATATTCATTGAAATGTCGTTGGGATTTTACTATAGTCGAGTCATTAACGTGATAAATCTGGGAAAAGACGATCGTCTTACTTATCGATCAACTGAAAATTTGGAGCTCGACGGACAACGGGACGAACGATCTCGACGGGCGTACGACAAAAGTCGTTCGTCTAATTTATAACTGCCGCCGCGGTACTTGATCTTACGAAAATTCTAACCTTACTATTTTAATTTTATTTGATTGACAGTTTTTATTTTAGCCCAGCGACTTGGCTAGTTGGTAGAGATGATCTTCTCATTGTTAAGATCAGCCGGTTTGAAATCCAAGACCGAGGGTTTTATTTTCGCATGCCAGGATGGGCTCGTCAATACCTTAGCGTACCGGCAACATCATATACCAGGCGGTACAGAGTCCACTTCGTAGATCCCTGTGGATGTCATGTTGAGACACTATTGCATCTCTGTGCAGCTTGTACAAGAAATGCAGGCTCAGCATACATTTAACGTCACAATGCGGCTCTCCGAGTGCTGTATTATCATCTCCGCAGCACCTACGGTATTGACGCGACCCCAGTTTTGCCGTACGTCCCCACTGATATTGAATCCGTAGTCGGAAATGAGTCGTGCTCAATATATTGGAATTACTAATTTCCGACGAGCAGGCAAATATCAGCCAATAAGCCGGACATCGTCCTTGTTGACTTCGACGACAAATCCATCTTCGTCATCGAGTTCTCTGCACCAGCAGAGACAAACATAGTCATCAAGAAAGACGAAAAACAGATGAAATATCAGGAACTCCTGTTCGAGATTCGCAAGCTGTATCGAGGATTCAAAATCAAGCTCGTCGTGCTAATAATTGGAGTGCTGGGAGGAATGAGACCAACTTTCCTCGATAACATCAAAAGTATTCCGGCCTGCGAACAACATGGAAATTCCATCGCAGGCCGAATGAAGAAAGCAGTGCTGCTGGAATCTCTCCGTCTACTGAGGTCACACGAGATCCTGTAACCACTTACCCAATGGTAGAGGGAGTGGCTACAGTTGTAAAAGAAATGGCCCGGTGCAGTCTGCAGCGAAGGAGATGGATATCGGATCCACTTTTCTGCTGCAGACTGCACACGTGGATTATGGAGGGCCATAATAATAAAACTTATATATATATATATATGTTTCGTGGTAATTTTGCGGACTTTTTTTTAAACAGATCGGTCATTTTGCGGACTTTTTGTCATTTCGCGGACCGTCCGCGAAAAGAAAGTATTTTTCTGGTCATTTCGAGGACTTTTTTTTTATACATGATTGGCATTATGCGGACCCTATGTTTTTGCTATAGGGAACATAATTTCGCATAATTATATAGGGAACATATATATATATATATATATATATATGCGAATAAAGATCACTCCGGGGACAGCTATACAAAGTGGCTATTTCGAGAACATGTCCTCAAATTAATAATGAGTTCCCGGGATGGCTCGGGGTCCCCGGACCCGCCCCCACGATGCACTATCCTAACCCAACCTCTACAGAACCTTGCGTAGACCTAGGTTTTGCCTTAACTAGTTTCTGTGTTATATTCATATATTCAAGTATACATTTAAATGCCCCGAAGTATCATGATTTCAATGTATACACTTTTTATCTACATTTTTCGGGGACTGTCCCCAAAAAGACCATATCTCCCAATAATAGCCACTTTTTATACATAACTGTCCTCACATGAACCCCTCAACCAATTTATACATATACAGGGTGTTGTTGCAATAACGCATGAGAGATATACCATGATGAAGATTTTTTTTTCTGAAGCCGATGGCGCAAAAATTAATTTTCAGCAAGGTTTGGTTCCTTTGGAAATTCAATTTAAAAGTTTATTTATTTTAGGGGCATTCTCCCCAACGAGACAATTGGTGAACATGTGAATGTCGACTGCTGCACATCGAACACGTGGTCCGGTGACAGTTGAAGTCCCAAACCGATATTGCCGGGAAGGATGTTTCGAAACAGTTGGATGTTTTTATTTGAATGAACGGACGCTTGCGGGTGAGGTTAAAATCATCAGAAATTTCGAACATTCGGTAAAAACATAAAACTTTAAATTATCAATGTTGGCAATGCAATAACAAGCTGATTACGGTAAACAGTAAAAAATAATGCTAGTACAACTTAAACAATAACCTTAATAATTCATTTTTTCATCGTTCAAACATAATTACAAAGGTTAGTGTAATTTTTGTTGATATAAAGTTAGGAGAAATAATGAAAACTAAAAAAATTCATAATGAAACATATTTTCTTGATTTATGTGTAGGTTAATTCAATACTTACCACAAAGTAGAACATAATTTATTCCTTTTGAAAACGATACAATTAACGAATAAATCAGTAATTAAAATATTTTCTCAATTCAGCAGTGGATAGTTCAAATGCAATTCGCAATTCTATTGTTTCATTCGCTTAATAATAGTGCCAATCTGCTCCGAAATTTCTTATTAGCAAAACAAAAGCAAATTGGTGATGGGCTGAAGTTTACATAATTCACTGTGTGAAATGTATGTTAGTTTAAATTCAATTTACAATCTTACTTTTTTCATGGTTCAAAAATAATCACAAACGCTACAGTAATTCACAAGTTATACGCATCTTACAGAAATCGTTATAAACAATGATTATTTAACTATTATTATGTATACATTTGATTGTAAATAAATGTAACATTTAAAATGTATAATTCTCGACCGCTTGTATTTAACATATTGTGCGTATACTTGGTGGGACGGTCCGTATATTAAATGTAGAAAAAAGTAAACAAGTAGAAAAAACCGTAACAGACGAATTGCGATGGCAATATGCGACTGGCGCTTTGTTAATAGATCTTCTTATGTGTTAAATTTTAGACTCACTAACTTTTAGATATTGAATTAATATAATAAGTATCCCTCTTGCGCTAATAATTTAAACTATTGTAAAAATGCGTTTCGCACCAGAATGCCGTAATGTGCTCATCAGCAGGGTTTACGGCATCCTTACCCTGGTCGCAATATTGATTGTATAATGTGAAGACTCGAAAACGAGAATAAAATTAATATATCAATTCTCGTACTATAATAAAGCACGGGATTATGCTTTACAGTAACGTGGAAATGAAAAAAAGGAAACGAACTAAGTTTAGTTAACGAATTGTTTCAAAACGATATTTTCGATATTTCACACAGTATTTTTGAAGTGTTTGGAAAATGTTCACTTTATAAAGAATTTCCTGCTCAAGTTATACGCCCTTTAGAGAAATCGTTATAAACATTGATTAGTTAAACAACGATTCCCTCACGAATTGGCTGCGCGGCGTTCGGCTGCTGCTCGTGAATTAAACGAGCGTTTGTGATTATGTTTGAACCATGAAAAAAGTAAGATTATAAAGTGAATTTAAACTAACATACATTTCACACAGTGAATTATTTAAATTTCAGCCCATTCACGAATTTGCTTTTGTTTTGCCAATAAGAAATTTCGGAACAGATTGGCACTATTATTAAACGAATGAAACAATAGAAGTGCGAATTGCATTTGAACTATCCACTGCTGAGTTGAGAAAATATTTTCAATACTGATTTATTCGTTAATTTTATCGTTTTCAAAAGGAATAAATTATGTTCCACTTTATGGTAAGTATTGAATTAACCTACACATAAATCAAGAAAATATGTTTCATTATGAATTTTTTAGTTTTCATTATTTCTCCTAGTAATCAGCTTGCTATTGCATTGCATCATCATTGCCAACATTGATAATTTAAAGTTTTATGTTTTTACCGATTGTTCGAAATTTTTGATGATTTTAACCTTATCCGCAAGCGTCCAGTCATTCAAATAAAAACATCTGACTGTTTCGAAACATCCTTCCCGGCAATATCGATTTGGGACTTCAACTGTCACCGGGCCACGTGTTCGATGTGAAGCAGTCGACATTCACATATTCAACAGTGGTCTCGCTGGGGAGAATGCCCCTAAAATAAATATACTTTTATTCTATTTACAAAGGAACATTTTTTGAAAATCTAATGTCAGATTCTTAATCAGCGACCCCAAAAACCCGCACACAAGTTTCAAGAAAATCAAATCACTTTTCAAAAATGCGTCCGCCGTATTGGGTCCGCCATTTTCAAATTTTGAAAATCTGATCTCAGATTCCTAATCAACGACCTTGAAAACATAAAAATATGTCAGCATGGACGTAATTTATTCATTTATACGTTTTTTATTGACGATTTAATTTGATGATTTTATGGTTTCGGATATTGTATCGGCCATATTAGTGCGGCCATATTGAATTTTTCCAAAACCCCGCATGGGATTTGAAAGTACTTGGTTGTACAAACATTTTAAGCGTAACAAAATTTATTTCGATTGCGCTGAATTTTGGTCCTGCAGGTGATCCTGTTGGTACGGAATGTCCCATATACAATAAGTTATTGTCATATGACCCTTTTTGAATTTTATTAGGAAATAAGTTATAAATATTGCGCAGGCAATAGAAATATAACACGACGTGCAATTACATCGGTATCATCCCCCTAAACATGTAACAGAAATGAAACTTTACATTGTATCCCATTTTTAGCAAAAATGAAACGTTTCGTAACAACGTCTTGTAGCAGTTTACACAATATTCAACAGCAACTATGTGTACATAAAGTTAATGTGTAACGTTATTAGAACGTAGTTTTTTTTCAATAATATGGCAGAGGCTCATACCTTTATGGATAACTTACATTGAAAAGAGGTGAATTATACATAACATATTTTAATCAACCCCGTTTAAAAACTGCGCGAATGTAAATAAAATTTTTTAAAAATAGTTGGCGTCTCGGCCACGAGGCAATTCGACATTTTTCCGTCGAACGCGAGGGAAAGCCGCCATCTTGGGCAAGCACCGTGCTTATCCAAAGGGACGCGCTGCGTGAGTATTTCCGTTGCGCAGAAACGGTGCACGTCGGGAAGAGAGGGAGTATCCCCCATTTTTTTGTAAAGAGTGGAGAAAGTGTGTGCGGGATAGAAACGCGAGTGAAGAATAATAACAAGAAAAATAAATAACTGAAAAAGAAAGAAAAGTTAAGTGTCGTTGAGGTCAGTGCAAAGTGGATCGACTTTGCATAGTACGCGATCGCGAGAGGCCGCATTAGGGCGAAATTTTAGAGTAGGGCATCGCGAAGACGAGGAAGAGAACGCTCGCCTCGAAGAAACCTCTGAGTGAGGTCTCACAATGCGCAAAGGATCCGTTCGGGTTGACCCGCAGAGAGGTCATTGAAAGACTCAGAACAGTAGGCCTGAGTGCAGTCGGTCAGGAGGAGGTCCTACGCGCCCGACTCGCGGAAGCTCAATCGGAAGAACTCTCAGAAGGAGAGGCCGAGAACGCGATGAAATCCGGCGCTTCTGAAACAAGTATTTACGTCCAGATCTCGGAGGGACGAGCACCGGCGAGCAACGTCGAGGGAGAAGGGGTGCTTCCGACCAGAATCGGCACTTATGAAGCCGTAACAATGGACACGAGGATGTCCAGGTGGCTAGATGTGTGCAGCCAGCCTACCTGGATCACAACGGGTATGAGAGTGTCGCCCGGGATTGTGGACATCGCTAGGGTTCGACCATGGTGACCATCGGTGATAAGGAACGACATCATCGAGCCAGCCACCAGCAAATGGTCGAGTTCGCCAGTCATGGTGCAGAAGCCGAATGGGACCTACCGGTTCTGTGTTGACTATTGAGATGTGAACGCCGTCTCGAGAAAAGACGGCGGACCGAATATAGACGGCTACAAGTTCGCCGAGCGAGGTTTATCAGAAAATAGAGCTCAGCCAGGCCTACTTCAAAGTGCCACTACGAACGAGAAGCCGGGAGATTACTGCATTCTCTGTGACCGCAGAGGGCTGTATCAATTTAAAAGGACGCCACACGGCCTTACAAATGCTCCTGCCGCATTCCAGCGGCTAATGGATTCACTCTTCGGGCCAGACTACGAACCGAGGGTGTTCGTTTACCTAGACGGCATAATCATCGTCAACGAGTCGTTCGACGAACATATGGTCTGGGTCCGTCGAGTATTGGAGACCATTGTTCGAGCCGGTATCCAAATAAACCGAGAGAAGTCGGAGTTATGCTGCGAGAGTGCAGTTTATTTAGGATACCGGAATGATCGAGAAGGGTTGCGGCCCGCTACGGTGAAAATCTGTCCTGTTTTAGAGTATCCGCCACCTCGCACGTTGAAGCAAGTTTGATGCTACCTCGGGATGGTGGAATGGTATGCACGCTTTATACTAAACCTCGCCGAGCAGAGACTCCCGCCCAGCAAGCTGATAAGGAAGACTCAGCAATGGGAGTGGGGTGAGGAGCAGGAACAGGCGTTTGAGAGTCTGACAGCAGCCCTGAGGAAGGCCCCAGTGCTAGGGAGGCCTGGTTTCAAGCGGCCCTTCACTTTACAGACATACCCCAGCGATTATACCCTCGGAGCAGTGCTTACGCAGCAGCAGAGTGACAGGAAGCGCTCCATTGTGTACTTAACCCATTAACGTAAAGTAGGACACTTTTTTCGCTTCAATTTGAATAAAGAATTTCATATGAAAACCCAAATTCAAATAAATTGAAAGGTACATGTCTTACTATTTTCGAGGTCGCTCTTTTCAATGCTGTTGTCAAAATTGAACTATCTTAATTAGAAAATTAAATATGTCGATTTAAATGTCAAAATAACGCGAAAAATCGAGTTTTCTTTGTTATAAAACATTTTTTTCTCATCGAAAGAATATTTGTCGTCAGAGAATTTCTTCATTAAACGTGGACCCAATAGTTACAGTATCAAGATAAATTTTTTAAATATTTAAAACTAACATGGTGACCACAAAATGGCGACTCTAATGACAAATTTTTAATTAAAACTTAACAATTGTTTTGCTTGAAAACTATAGACTTCAGAAAAACTTTTAGAATGAGTCAAAAAATGCTCTCAAATTTTTCCAGAATATATTGTTAAAATTTTTTATTTTTAGAGATTTGGTATGAGCACATCCTGGGCGATTCCCCGATTGGAGATTAGAGGATGATCGGTTATATTGTGACGTAGTGTCGTCTAACAGTAGAGAACTACTGGCCTGACTTTCGGTACGATATACGGCACTTTATCGAAGAGTGTCGCGACTGTCAAGTTCAGAAGACAGCGCAGGGCGGGCCACCAGGATTAATCGGTCAACGGATCGTCGAAAAGCCGTGCACCGTGGTGTCAGCCGACATCATGGGCCCATTTCCTAGTAGTCGGGGACAGAACAAGTACATCCTTGTCTTCACCGATATATTCACACGGTGAGTGGAGTTGAAAGCGCTGAGTTGAAAATATTGCTCGAGCTTTCGAAGATTTGATATCATTCCGATGGGAAACTCCTTCATACCTCCTAACGGACAATGGGAAAGAATTCCGGCGATGGACAAGATGTTGTCGGCGTACGGAGTGCAGTCGATTACCACGCCTCCGTACCATCCTCAGGCCAAAGCGGTTGAGCGAGTGAACCGGACGATCAAGACTATGATCCGCACATTTGTAGGTGCCGATCATCGAGACTGGGACTTGCATTCGCCCGAGTTCCGGAGTGCGATCAACACGGCCGTACAGGAGGGCACGAAAGTGTCGCCGGCTTTCCTAAATTTTGGCAGACAACCGTCCCCTATCAAGAGTTTGAGGCGCCGATTGGAGGGTGAAGCGCCAGTGCTACGCATCGAGAGCGAAGAATGAACAGAATGTCTAAAACGTCTAAGTGCTCTCCGGGATCTGGTACGTCGGTTTCCAAACCAGCGCCAGAGTCTGTATGTAACTCGCTTTGCATGATACTTATGTAATTATGGGTCAGGCTGTAAAACAGCACTTAATGCTGTGCCTCGCCCCTTGAACAATGTAACTTAATGTATATTGTGTCAATAAAGGCGTTATTATTATTATTATTATTATTATTATTAATGCGTTAAAAATCTAAGTATGAGATGGACATTGATTTTGGAACACATGATGACCTTGAGAAATAATTACATATTCGAAGCAACAAAAGTAAATGACTATGATCTTAGTTTGGATCATTAGAATACATTTATTAGAATAATAATATTAGCAATTTTCAACAAATGTAAATCACAACGCGATTATTGGTCCAATGACCCGTTTTTATCTTGCGAAGTTGTCAAATCCGCCATGTCGCGTAATCACTTTGAACAAATCAAATGTAGCATAAAATATTCAAAATCAGCAAATAAAAACCCAAACGATAAAGGATGGCGAGTACGTTTTCGAATAAACCAGTTTCAAGAAAATATCAAGAAATTTGGATATTTTAGAAATGGATTATCCGTAGATGAGATGATGGTCAAATCTTTTGCAAGAACGTCTCTCCAGCAATTCATTAAAGGTAAACCAATAAGATTTAGCCTGAAGCACTGGGGATTATGTACGTCGGACAGTTTTTTATTAGAAAAAATAATATCCGAAAATGATTGTTTGTTTTCGAGGTCGTGGATTACAAATCGGTTGATGAAATTAAGAAATTCAAAACGGCGGATCCAATATGGCCAACCAAAATGTTTCAAAACAACGATTTTTTATGAAATTCGATATGAAGGGGTTTTTGATGTCGCTGAGTACAAATATAGTGATGAAAGTGAGAAATTCAAAATGGCGGATCCAATATCGCGGATCAAAATTTGTTAAAACAACGGTTTTTTTATGAAATTTGGTATCAGGGGGTTTTCAACATCGCCGATTCCAAATCGGTTGCCAAAATTCAGAAATTCAAAATGATGCACTGGCCATTAGGCCTATAAACCTTCATAACTTTTTAACGATTAATACAATAAAAATCAAACTTTCTAGAAAATTTGTTGATACCTTAATAAACAGCTTTCTCGCTGACATTTTTGGCCGAAGCGTTTGAACATATATTTTGCAGTTGCGTAAAAATTAATAATTTTATTGCTTATTAGGATATATCGGTTATTTTTTCTTCATTAGATGCGCAAAGCTCTAATGATTAATTTCGTTTCAAACCGTTTATCCAATATTACTTAAAAATAATTGAAATTGAATACCATTTTCAACGAAATTGCTTGATCGCGAACGAAAACGTGGTCCACGACAATCAAGAGTTCCGTGAACTCATAGAAGGATTTCGAATCAAAGTAAAAGAAAACTTTTAAACGCCGAGATGGAACTGTTCAACAAATCGCACAATTTGTAAGATATTTAAAATAGGTTTTTATATAGATCAGTTTCACTTGCGTTACAGCTTACAATTACAACAATTTTGGCCTGTTTTGTGCAGGCTTTCGAGCCAATTGAGCTCTTCTTAGATATTAGGCATTAACAATGTAGGAGGGGGGAAATGCTTATATATATATATATTTAAATTAATTCTAAACAACTATTTTGTAAGTAAATATTTATCAATTTTATCAATATTTATCAATATTGCCCAGCACAAGGTGTTGTTGCAATAGCACATGAGAGATATACCATGACGAAGATTTTATTTTTTAAACCGGTGGCGCAAAAATTAATTTTCAGCAAGTACGGTTCTTTTGTAAATTGAATTTTATAGTTTATTTATTTTAGGGACATCCTCCCCAAGAAGACAATTGGCGAACCAGTGATTGTCGACTGTTTCACATCGAACACGTGGTCCGGTAACAGTTGAAAACCCAAATCGATATTGCCGGGAAGGATGTTTCGAAACAGTCGGATGTTTTTATTACACTAACTGGACGATAACATAAAACTTTAAATGATCAATGTTGGCATCCACTGTGTATAATACTGTACATTTCCGCGTGTTTAAGTATATTCTACACATGCTGCATACGATCATGTACATTCGGGTACACTCTCATATGTTTGCGTACGTTTCTGCACAATGAAATATTAGAATCGTAACCAAATGATACGCGAATGTACTTGAATACCTCACCCCCTACTAAAAAATCCAGATCGGTTTTTGCATGTGGTCTAACCACGTGGTCTCGACCTGGTAGTTTTGACCCATTTATTTAACCAGGTCGAGATCATGTATAATTTTGCCACCAGGTCATGACCACCTGGTCAAAACTATATGTACCCTGCTTAAAGTTAACACATGACATATCATGTAAACATATCATGTGATATGTGACGTCAGAATTTGTCATATAATATATCACGTGATTTATCATGTGATAAATGTAAACAGCCATTAAAAAAACTAAAATAATAGGACGAATTATTATACATATTTAATTTGCTTATAGCTATTGCTATAGTTTGAAAATAGTTTACTCCGACCGAGGATCGAACCTGGGTCTTCCCTTTACAACGTTGACGCCTAACCACTACGCTACGCTCGCAAATATATTATTACGTGAACAAGATTAACTTATACTCAACCACAGAAAGCATACTGATCAATGCGGGTTTCGTTCAAACAAAATTTAAGCAAGTCTTTGCAGACGTCAATAGTTACAAACAAAATAGTAAACGCAAACGGTTTATGCAGTTATTTTTGTCGGAAAACAAATTTCAGTAAGGTAGAAACGTAAGAATCTCACATGGTCTCGACCTGGTCTAACGGACCAAAACTACCAGGTCGAGACTACGTGGAAAAACCTACCGGGATTTTTTCAGTAAGGTCGTACATAATTCTACGGAGACGTACGAGAATTGTTAAAATCGTACGGTGATTTGCGTTAGATTACCGGTGAAGTTTTCCAATCGGAAAGTTATGACATTTGATCCAGTCAAATTTTTTCAAGGTCATGAGAATTTGGCACAACTTGTGACAATGTTATAAAGGAATTTTGAAAATAATTTAGAGACGCTATAACGAGTACAAATTGTGTTATTTTTCAAGAATTTGATTATTCAGCATAAGTTTGATATTTATTTATATTTCTTTCATTTTATAATTAGTTTGATGAGAGCATTTAATAGTATTATTTGAATTGGTTCAAATCTACGGTACCTTAGGAAACTAATTTAATATGCCTTGAATAACATTAAAAACATTAAAGCGTATACTATAATAGAGAAAAATGCTCAAATTTGTTATCATTGTATCTCCTTCAATTTTGCATAAAAATGACTCTATAACCTAGTCTCGAATTATGAAAACAAGGTTCAAATTGAACACCGATTCGACTTTTTAAACACTTCCAAAGCAAGGTCTCAGAGACCTACATCATGAATTTCTTTATGCACATGTCTTATGGATTAATTATATTTAAGGCTTCTCTCCCGACACTGGTGAGTAACAGACAGTAAGTTATCAGCTCGTGTGAATTTGCATAAATTCTTACCATTATTTATTCTTTTCGAGCGGGAGTTTTTTAGAAAAGGTGCGCCGGTTGTGGACCTGCATCTCGCCTTACGCTCTACAGTGTAACATTTGCGATTGGTCTATGGCGTGCCTTTTTAATCTCAACAGAAATTGTGACGTTTTTCTAACTGTCAACGGCAACTTTGAAAGTAAACACGGCGCAAGTCAGACACCACGTCACCAGCGTTATCTACTCTTCTTCGGCATTGTATAGTTCGTCTACGGCATGTCAACGTCAACATTGGCAGTAAGTTGCGCAGTGGATCGTCATGAGGAAAAAATGTCAGTTTCACTCGTCGCTGTCATATGATCGGTGTCTGTAAGCCTTGTTTCGTGTTGTCAACTCTGGTGGAAAATCTCACCTCGTATATATTGTCGCGTGTATATGTTGCGTATTCACTGTGTCTCGTGTGACAACGTTTCCATGTCAAAACGTAAACCGAAATCTGCTCTATCACCACATTCTCAATTTAATTTGCTCCTGGCATGCAGAAGGTGTCGCGGACCAGTTCGGAACAAATATTCTTGTTCTGTCTGTGACTCGTCGTTTCATCGGTCGTGTGCATTGTTATTTATACGTCATAAGCCTGCATCTTATTGCTGTGCACAGTCTCTAAATTATTTACTTCAGCCATATTCGAAAAGTGTGTGTGTTCCCCACTCTCATATTCCCTCTCCTCCTGCTTTAGTCGCTCCTTCAACCTCACATCAATCTGAGATTCCAGATTATTCCATAGACACGCCCTCACCCGTAGTAGACTTCACGCGGCGAACTATTATTTCCCCCTCGCACCTGACTCCTACCGCAATAATGAATCCGCCTTCCTTCTCCAGTCTCCCCTTAATGCCCGAAATCCCACCCGTTGCATTACCAGACAATTGGGATCAACTGGACGAAAATGAACGCAGTTCATTTCATACGCTATAAACGTTGAGTTGCGTGGCGCGCTTGGAAAATATGCAGGCTTACATTCGAACAATTGCTGATCGCGTTCAACGTAATACTACCGAAATTGAGCGTCTTAAAGTGCAACGGGCCTACGAACAACCAAATTCGGAATTAGCTGTCACAGGCCTGCAAAATTAGTGTAATTTGTCCCACGTCGAGATCGTTGATCGTGTCTTGTCGAAATTGAAAATTCCCCGCTATAATGATAAAATCATCGAAATTAGAAAGACCACCTTCAATACTAACACTGAAGCAAATACTTTCGCTCTCATTTTTAGATTCGACTCAAATGAAATTTGTAATTATGTTATAGACATGAAACGTAAGTTTGGAAAATTAACTAAGGCTGACATTTTTCCGGAGTTCTATCCTACCGATCAGAGGATTATATATGTTAATGAATTGTATGCTCGTCCTTTCTATATTTTGCTTAGAAGAGCTAAACAGAAGGCTAAAAGTATTCCGAACTCTCGGGTTTGGGCCCGAAATGGCTGTATTTTCTTCCGTAAAGATCCAAATCAGACTGAAATCCCAATTGTTTCGGAGCTAGATCTAGAGAAAATTTTCTGACAGCCACAATCACCATCGTCATGTAGTAATACTATCTTGATTACTCGCAATTTAAATGATCACCGTAATAATTTCTTAAATGTATCTCATTGTAATATAACCTCGCTTCGTGCGCATTTCCATCAAATCGAACATTTCCTACTATCGTCAAACACAAAAATTCTTGCCCTGACAGAAACATGGTTGACTCCGGATATTTCTACGCAAGTAATATCAATTCCATCTTTCAATTTTGCTAGAAATGATCGGGCACTAACATCTATCGGCAGGAATAGATTCACCTTAGGAGGAGGATTTGGCTGTTAATTATATGAGTCATTGTCTTTTACGGTTTTGAATACATCTAAAATCACATCTATTAATGAGCCCGAGTATATCATCCTCAATGTTAAAATTCCACCTAACAGTAATGTACTCTTAGCAGTAGTCTATCGTAGACCGGAAAGAAATATGTTTGCTGATTTTATCTCAACGTTGAGTCGATATCTGCCTACCTACAAAAATATAATTATCACTGGTGATTTAAATTGTGGCCTTTTATCTAATTCCTATAGTTCTAACTACCTTAGGCAGTTTATTAATGAGAAATCGCTCAACTCGGTCCCGTTTGGGCCCACACATCATTCTCATATTAATAACACCCATACACATCTTGATGTATTCATTGTTGATTCCATGGATAAAATTCACCAATTCAACCAGTCGTCACAACCGTTTGCTGCTGGGCACGACTTAATCTCGATTTGCTACAATGTGACAAATTATTCGCATCGACCTAAAGTGGCCACGTATAGAAATTTTAGACATTGTAACTTTGAGATTTTAAGTGCAGAACTTGATACCGCCTTCCGCAGTAACCTTCCAGTCCTTTTTGATAATAGCCTTGGTATGTTGACCGGTCATGAATTTTCGCAATTAGTGCAACGTTTCTACAATTGTTTAGAAACCTTGCTAGATCAACACGCACCATTGGTGACCAGGCCAGTAGATCGACCCCGTGCCCCCTGGATTAATTTGGAACTCAAGCGTCAAATTAAGCAACGTAATTCGTTATATCAACGGGCTAAGCGTACTCATAATGCAGTGCTTCTGACTCAATATCGAGAATTACGGAAGCGAATAAAGCGATCGATACGAGCGGCTAAAGAGCAGTGTATTTGTAATGCATTGGGACAGGTTACTGATCAAGGTAGAATTTGGGCTCTGCTGAGGAAGTTCGGCCTCTCAGAGATTTCATCACATTCTGCATTAAATCACTTCACGCCCGAAGAGCTAAACTGGTACTATAGTGAAGTTGCATCAGTGTATCCCCCCTGTGATCAGAACCAACTTAAGAATATTCTTGCAATCCCACTTACATGTAATCACCCGAGATTTGTTTTCCCAACTCTACAAACGGTATGGGTTTCGAAGATTTCACAGCACTCAAACTGCTCTCCTTCACATCTTAGATGATGTGCGACGTGGGATTGAACATGGTTACATTACCATCCTGGTATTATTCGACATCTCGAAGGCATTTGACTCCCTAAACCATCCGTTGATACTATGGTCACTACGTAAACTGGGTTTCGATGACTAGGCTATTATTTGGATGTACTCCTATCTGTCTGGTCGCTCGCAAATCATTCAGGGCCTGGATGGATCGGCTTCGGAAAAATGCTTCACTACTATCGGAGTTCCGCAAGGTTCTAGTTTGGGACCGATTCTATTTATAATAGTCTTTAATACTCTTTTTGCACGATTACGCTTCTGCCGTGAAACGTCCGTTGTATTCGCAGATGATACGCAGTTCTACTTAACAACAGCACTCAGCCGCCTAGACGAGACTATTGCAAATCTAAATAGTGACATCGAATCGTTTTGCCTTTGGACCCAGGAATGCGGCCTTTCGCTTAGCACGAGAAAGACACGGGCAATTATTTTTGGCTCTAGGCAAAACTTGGCAAAACTGCGCAACATTACGGTCCCACCGGTGTTAGTCAATGGCACGTTCATTCCGTATGTTAATGAAGTACGAGATCTGGGAGTGTATCTCTCATCGGACTTAACTTGGAACCGCCATATATCCTCAATTAGTTCTAAGGTACACTACACTCTATATCGCCTACGATTCCGAGGTTCGGTGCTGCCGCCAAAATTGAAACTGTTGTTGGTAAATGCGTTAATTCTCCCCCATATCGATTTTTCGTGTTTGGTCTACAAAGACGCCTCTGCGTATCTGCTGTTAAAGGTGCGGAGACTACAAAATACCGCGCTCAGGTACATTTACCAATTGCGTCGTGATCAGAGCTTGGCACCTTTCTGGCGGAGATCTAACTGGTTGTTACCAGAGGATCGTTGTAATTACTTTTTAGGCTCACTTACGTTTCAAATTTTATCGTCACATCAACCATCGTATCTGTTCGCTAACTTCCTACCAGTTTCCCCATCATTGCGTACTTCATGGCGCCTATCACAATAAGCATACCATCTCCCGCTATGTCGCACCGAAAATTTCCACAATTCATTTTGGATATCAGCGATTTCCTTGTGGAACTCCCTTCCCGACGCAATTAGGCAATCTACCTCACAAACGGCCTTCAAAAACGCGCTGAATAATTACCTGCGGAGAGATTATAATATAGTGACAAATCGTTAAATTGTATTGTACTATAAACTGTATTTCAACTGTTTTCCCTTGTCGTTTGCAAGTGCGCTATTAAATAATTAGTGTAGTGGTATTTGTAACTATTTTTTTTATAGTATCTCTGTTGTTTTTATCTTTAATTTTTATTTACGTTGTCATATATGTACTATGATTAGGCAATTGCGTAGCATTGTTAATGTAAAAAGTCAACTATTTTAAAATGTCAATTCAACCATGTAGAGAGAGAACTAGATAAGTAAGTGTAGGTTAATGATTTTGTAAATTAGCGGATAAGTGTGTATTTTTGTATGTTGGTATATTTTTTATATTTGTATTTTTTATTTCTAATTTTGTATTATTGTAAAATTTTTTTTTACGGTGTATTGTACTTAATGTACTGGTATTCTTTTGCACACGGTCTGTCGGACCAGTGCATAAATAAATGTTATCAATCAATCAATCAGGCTAAATTCATTATTTGATCTTGCAGTAACAGATTTTCAATCATCAAAAGTGATAATAGATTTCCGCCACCGAAAGTCGAAGATAAATAAAAATATGTTATACGGAGGATGTTTTCTTATAATCAATATTTAGAAGTTCAGAATCAAAATACGTTATATATTTATATCATAATATGAATAATGTTCGTTATAAATAATTAAATTTAAGAAATTATAATTGTACTGTAATGACTTTGAATAAAATCAATTTAATGTATTTCATTGACCGAGCTTATTATCGAACCGGTGGGTAATGCCGATTGAAGTTATTTGATAACTTCTGCGAGCGAAACATAGGAAACGCGATATGCGATTCTTTTCGACATACGCGTGGCTTTCAAGCGGGTTATATCGTTTTCGGACGATAGCGATCTGGCGTTAACAGAAGCTACAGCGGAACTGACGCTTTCGGGTTTTCTCGGCGTCATACAATTTTCAGCGGAAATAACTAGGCGCCACGAACGGGCTTTCCGATAATAATTGCAAAGTGCTATTTGGCGCGAATAACAATTTGCAACTATTTTGGAGCACCCGATTGGACCACCGATGTCGGTAACTTAGAAATACACGGAACTTTGCGCAGTATATGATTTGAGCGTACGATACGCGCGACACTTGCTACATACGTCAACATTACCGCCCGCCTTGCGATTGTGAGATCGCAATAGCACAACTTAATACTAAAGAACCTTAACCTAACTTATTCTAATGGGTTGTTGTCGCGCTGTCAATGTCGATGGGCAAAAGCGCGAGCTTACTTATCGGCCTCTTCAAGACCGTTCTAGCAGTGCGGATCGTCACGACGCGTACTAATCCGTCTTGACCGGAATGACACTTGACAACGCGAGCTAACTCCGATTTCGCTGGTGGGAATTGATCGTTTCGCAACAGGACCATTTGACCAGGCACAATCGACGGATTTACGCGCTGCCACTTTGAGCGATGCTGGCATGACATTACATAGTCACGAGACCAGTCAGTCCAGAATTGCTCGAGCAGATGTTGATAAAACTTCCAGCGAGTGAGTCGGGAAATGGTGTAATCGACAGTGAGTGGGACTGGGGAACAAACCAGCTGGCCGCCGATGAGAAAATGTGCGGGCGTCAAAGCATCTAAACTCTCGATGTTTTCAGTTAATGGCGCGATAGGCCTGGAATTCATGCAGGCTTCAATCTTACACAGGAGCGTTGCGAATTCCTCATATGTGGGGGTCCGTGCTCCGAGGACGCGCCTGAGGTGACGTTTCATAGAGCGGACTCCAGCCTCCCACAACCCACCGAAGTGAGGTGCTGCAGGCGGGATGAACTTCTATTCCACGCCATCCTCAGCTACGCGGACTCGAAGGTCATCCGAGTCCATCACAGCTCGATAAGCGGCGTGTAACTCTCGATTGGCGCTGGAATGCGGCTAAAAACGCTGCCCGCGTTGACGTGCATACGAACAACGCAACGCAGGCTGGTTGCGAGCGATGGCCGCGGCCACCCGCCAAACGCAACTTCATGGGGCCCGCCTAGTCACCTACGCATTCTGAAAACGCGCGTAGTGAACGAGCGATGCGAGCCGACGGCAATGGACCCATCTGTTGGGTAGGTTTTTCCGCGAGTTCCCTTGCACTTTGCAGGCAGTGATGAATTACCGACTTAACCGTTTTACGTCCTTGTAACACCCAAATCTGCGTTCGTAGAGTGCTTAGCATGAGGTTAAGTCCTCCATGTAAGCACCGTGCATGTGCTTGACGCGCAAGCAATCGAACTACATAGCCCGATGGCAGAATAATTGGAAACTTGGCGGCGTAGAGGAGCCGCCCGCCTACTCGGAGCAGACCGTCAGGGTCTAAAAGGATTTAGGCGGCGGAGTAGGCTGGTGTTGGGCAGGTGCTGGGCGATTTTGAGGCGTCTATTACCATCTACATCTGCATCATTCGCAGATAGCACAATTATCTCAGCCTGGAAAGCCGACTCTGTATTACCGAGAATATTCGATTTGTGACTAACGCTAATTATCGCGTGTAAGACTGCGAGGGATTAGACGAGTGCAGGTGTGCTCTCCAAGCCTTAGAGACTCGAAGCACGCGAGCAAGAACGCGGACCATCCGGTGCCATGCTGAGAAGCGCCGAAAGATCTCGTCAGCGTGATCGACACAAGGCTCGGCATGATGCGCATGAACCTTACGCTCGAGCTCAGCGTCCTCATTGATGCCGGGATCCAACGTTGGCCAATTCGACGGCGGAAATCATAGCCATGAGGGTCCATGCCACCACAGATCATTCTCCCTTAACTCGGCGGCTGACAGTCCGCGTGACGCGAGGTCGGCAGGATTGTCCTTACCGGGGACATGTCGCCAAGAGATGTCAGGTAGCTGGGTGTGAATTTCTGACACTCGGTTGCCTACGAATATCTTCCATTGTGAAGAAGGGGCCTGGAGCCAAGCAAAAACAATAGTCGCGTCCGTCCAGGGTTGGACAATGCCTGAGGAAAAAACTGACCTGCGCAAGTAATTGGGCCAGAAGAACTGCCCCACAAAGTTCGAGACGCGGAGTGCTGATTTGTTTGAGGGGTGCGACCCTCGTTTTGGCAATAAGCAGCGAGATTTCGCCGTGACCTGACTCATCTACGACGTTCACGTACACAGCCGCTGCGTACGCCTTGGATGACGCATCAGAAAATCCGTGAAGTTTGATGCTGGAGGTCGAGGAAGTGCCCAACCAGCTCGGGATGGATATCACAGACAGCGTTGGCAGTGCATCTTCAAAGGCGCGCCAACTTACATCCAAGGAAACGGGGAGAGGTGCGTCCCAGTCGACTTCGCACTGCCAAAGCTATTGCATAAACATTTTGGCCGCGATTACTACGGGCGCTAGCCAACCGAGAGGGTCATATAAGCGAGCGATGTATGACAGTACCACGCACTTTGTGATGACTGGAGACTCTAGTGGATTCACGACAAAGCGATAAGAATCGGAGCTGGGTTGCCACGATATGCCCAGGATTTTTACGCTATCGTCCGGTTGGAGCGTTTTGTCGCATGCTAGGCCGACATTCGAACTGTCGATATCGGCCAGAAGTGGGGGGTCATTGCTGATCCACTTCCTAAGCATAAATTTACCCTTCGATAAAAGTGCCTTGAGCTGATCACGAATAATCTTCAGCTTCTTGATGGAGTCTGCTCCAAATAAAACGTCGTCTACAAAGAAGTTTTCGCGAAGAATCCCTTTTACCGAGAGAAAACGCGTCTCCTTCATCCTCTGCTAATTGACGAAGGACCCGTAAAGCTAGATATGGTGAGCTTGACATACCGTATGTCACTGTCAATCATTGATACGTTGCGATGGCGTCATTCGGCGACGATCGTCATAGGATTCGTTGCAAATCAACGTCCCGCTCGTCTACGAGGATCTGCCGATAAATTTTTTCTATATCCGCAGCGTACACGAACTTGTGCGTGCACCCGTGCTGATGCAGGGTGGGGAGATCGGTCTGCAACTTTGGACCGATAAGTTGCCAATCATTGATTGACTTCCCGTTGGTCGAGGGGCGTGAGGCGTTAAATACTACACGCATTTTCGTGGTAGTACTGTCCGGCTTAATCACTGGGTGATGCGGCAGATAAACCACCCTGTTTGGAGTACTCTCTTCGAAAATTGGACGCATATGTCCGAGCGATTCATACTCGTTCATAAATCGCTCATATGCTTCGCGTTCTTCGGGGCGCGTGGAAAGACGTCGTTCGATTGACTTAAGGCATTGCCTTGCGCGACAATGGGTGTCTCCTATCTCGGGAATATCAGCGGTAACAGGCAGGCGCACCACATACCGACCATCCGGAGACCTTGAATGGCCTTCACGAAACAGTCGCTCGCAGCGCTCATCCTTCTTTGAAAGGGAACGGTTGGATGAAACCTCTTCAATCTCCCAAAACCGGGCAATTGAAGCTTGAAGATCTTCATGCACATGCACGTGATGCACGTGCACGGTGGAGGGATCTGTCTCAGTCATTTTTGCCGTTGCGCCTAATAGCACCCATCCGAAAATGGTGTCCATCGCGATAGGCTCGTCGCGTTGTCCGCGTCGGATACCTTCGCGAAACACGTACGGATACAGATCTGCGCCGATAAGTAGGTGCACGGACGTGTCATCAGTAGGACATCCGTCAGCCAGTTCTAAGTTATTGATGTGCGACCAATGAGAAACCGGATGCTTAAAATTTGGCGTATAATGTGTCAGGGAGTTCATGGTTAGCGCGTCAGTTGATAAAATTACTGAATCGTTTTTAACATTACTAACCGTGATCGAGACGATCTCGTTTACCTTCCCTGATCCATTTTTTCCAAGACCCGTGACAGCGACGGAGGTCCTACGAAACTTTGTGCGCAGCTAATTCGCTACTTCGCGAGAAATAGACGTATGCGTTGAACCCGGGTCCAACAGCGCGCGCACCTTCCCGGTGCGTTGAGAAGGCGAAGACACCAACACCCACACAGTCGCAAGCACCACATGAGCAGGTATTTGAGAAATTCTGTGATGAGACTGTACAAAATTAACGGTTGGTGTTAGATCAGACTGCTGATTAGTGCCAGCGGCCGCTGGGTTGGTGTTCGATTGTGTAGAATTCTTCGCCTTTTTCGTGTGCAACAATGTATGGTGTGATGCACCACAATGCGTGCAAGTGCGTGTGCTCTTACAACTTGATTTTTTATGAAACGTGGAAAGGCAATTTGCGCAACATTTATTTTCCTTCACAAAATCCCATCGTTGGGTTGAACTTAAATCTAAAAATTGCTTACATCTATATAAAGCGTGTGCTTCGGTGCACATAATGCAGTTCGCAAATGCACTTGAATTAGTATGATGGACTTGAGCGTGGGAGGCAGTAGTGGCTTTGGACCGTGACGCAGGTGCTGCCTTAAGACGACTCGCGGAGTCAAATCCGGTAGATGCTTCAAGAGAGCGGATTTTTGTCGATAAAAAATCGCTTAATTGATTAAAAGTTGCAAAGTTATCGTCTTGCAGCGAAAAGTCCCATGCCTCTCGCGTCCCATGGTCAAGTCGTTGACATATGATAAAAACTAAGACATCATCCGAAATTGGACGATCTAATTTCGCAGGAGCGTCCTTCATGGACTTCGCTTAATCTAATATGCGACGAAGTTCGAATGGCGAGTTTTCACGAGTAACCGGTTTTATGCTAAATAATCGCGATAATAACGTATGAACTAATCTACGTCGTTTTTCATAACGGTCGAAAAGCAATTTCCATCCGACTTCAAAATTCTCCGCGTTTACAGTGATATTACTCAAAACTTTAGCGGCTTCACCATCTAAACACGACTTTAGATAATAAAGACGCGAAAAGGAATCAAATGACGGATCATCGATAATTACAGTTCGAAAATGGTCGCGAAACTCTACCCACTCCGTATAATTACCCGAAAACCGCGGTAACTTAATACATTATACTTGCGCTCGTCGATGTGTCTCGTTGCTGGTTGCTGGAGCTGGAGCTGGAGATGCTGCGATGCTTCCCGTTGTCGATGGTGGTTGTAGTAGGTTGATAACCGCGTTCAGACCGGCGCGGCGGCTGTGTCCACATACATCGTCTTAATAGTACCGATTTCGTCTTCTACAAAATAGGCTTCGCCGGAACATTGCGGCATTGTATGTGAGTGCAAACAGGAGTGTACAGAACGAACAGCTCATATCGACATGAGACGCCGTCGTAGAAAGTAGTACCGTGCGCAACATATTCTATATGTATATAGAATACAATTTATAACAATAAAGTCTCGTTATTATTAATAAAGTTCTTCATTGTATTTTTACCATCTCAACATGGTAGCAGAGCGTGGTTAAAAAGTGTGTCGTTAATTGAAAGTGTTATTCAGTTAAGAAGGAACATTGAAAAAAAAATAAACGCCACGTGTCTGAAAATTTAGTGGTTCAACGTTGTCGTCCACGTAGGAATATTCGGGAACAAAATAAGTGAAGCAATACAACATGGAAAAC
This sequence comes from Trichopria drosophilae, assembly GCA_030407085.1. Classification (NCBI taxonomy): domain Eukaryota; kingdom Metazoa; phylum Arthropoda; class Insecta; order Hymenoptera; family Diapriidae; genus Trichopria; species Trichopria drosophilae. The sequence continues at coordinate 120,712,774 of CM059582.1, read as the reverse complement.
GACAGTGACTTTAAAATACCGATATTTGATGGAGAGGATTATAACATGTGGAAAAAAAGTATAACAATGTTTTTGAAAATGAGGATGTGATAATGTAATCGAAAGAGAAAAGATAACTGCAGATAACAATGAGTGGGACAAGTAATTAATTATATATATAGTGCAATATCGAGTAAACAGTTAAAATTTGTGTTTAATAAAACGACGGCGTATGGAATAATAAAAAGATTTTATAGTCTGTATTTAAAAGAGTCCACGGCATTACAAATTGTATGTAGAAATAAATTGGAAAAATTGAAACTTATGATTATAGTAACTCGGCAACATTTTTTAGTTATTTTGAAAAAACTGTCAATGAATTAAAAAGTGCAGGTGCTACTGTGTCTGAAAAGGAAAAGCTAAATTATATACTGAATACATTGGCAGAATCATATAGGTATATTGGCGATTTAATAGATACTCTAAAAATGGAAGATCAAACGGCAGATTATGTAAAACATAAAATACAGATGAATGAAATGAAACATCAAAAGGATGACGATTTTGGAAGAAAATCCAATGAATTTTTTTTAATAACAACCGGCAGGAGCGAACGTGTTATTAATGCGGCAAGGTAGGATATTTAAGAAAAGACTGTAAATATGGCGGACAAACAATAGGCAGAGGGTCATCATGTCGATCGACACAAGGTCGACAAGAAACCGGAAGAGGAAAGTTCTGCACAGGGCGTGGCTACAATCATCGCTATCAGCAAGAGGTGAGCGCATATCAAACAAATCAACGACAAGCGATTCATGAAGAAAAAGCGGCTTGGGTCACAACGGTAGATCATCGCACGGCGCAAAATAGTAAGGTGAAAGCAATTGATTGTAACGAAATTAAGTGGCTACTAGATAGCGGATGTACGGACCATATAATAATTAACGATAAATATTTTGAAAATTGTAAAATACCTGAAAAGCCAGTAAGTGCGCATTTGTAACATGTACGTATTATAGGTGTGATACCGTATGATAGTATGGGTTCGGTTCTCAGATGACGAGGTCGGTACATGTAGAGAGGTGTACGCATTGTATATGTGAGTTTGTTGTAATCACTTAGAATTGTCAGTGTGATCGTCAATCGTGCGTATTGTAATAAACAGAGAGAGAGAGAACAAGAGAGAGAACATGATAGGTAGGGGAGCTTCAAGAGTAGGAGAAGTCAAAAATTAAATTTGAAAAGAACGGCTCGCGGCTTCCGCGACTGGGCGCCAAGGGAAGCAGACGCCTTCCAGGAAATCCGAAATTCTGACGAGTTTGATGTTACACGAGACTCGAAAAAACGGTCAAGCAGTTTTCCATTTTGGATATCTCCTGGGGCATGTGGATTTGAGAGGACTTCGAAATTCAGCGTCCCGTCTCATCATGCATTAGTCGAGGAGGGCCTTCTGCAGGGCAATTGAGGCAATTACTCCTCGATAACTTCAAAGGTATGTGATGTCAACTGTTCCGATTTTTCGAAGAAATATTGTTGTTCCCCTACTAATTATTATTTTTCCGGCAATGGGTCAAATTGCAGAAAATTCATCCTGGAAATTCCCGATTGGTGGATAAGCCGGAGATAAAAGAGGCCGTTTATCCAAGACCACCTTCCAAAGAGAAATTTTACAACGGCAATGAAGCAACAGAAACGGATCAACAATGTCGAGAAAACCATGATGAGCTGGTGATAGAAGAGGCATCGAGTGTTAAGAAGGTCAACGTACTCAAAAACCAGGTTCTGGCCAAAACGTAGATTAATCGTTCTCTCTCTCGCGCGCGTCGGGAATAATTGTCTAATTTAAGATTGTCGAAATTAGTATTAATTCAAGATCGAATATCATTTAATTATTGTGATTTGTGTATGATCTCATTCTTTTTATAAAAGGATAATAAAGAAAGAAATAGTACTTATGATGATCTCATTATACAAAATGGCGACCAACAAGCGGGCACGAACTGCCTTAAAATTAAAGAATTAAAATTATATGTAGATAATTGTGATAAAATAAGTAATTTTATAAAGAAATTAATAAAATAATAATTCCATTGGGTCTGTGTATAAATAATTTTTATAGTTGCTTATTCTGTGTCATTCGCAGACAAAAGAACATGAAATAATGAAATATGGAATATTGAATTTTTGAAATAGAAAGAGTTTGAAATAAGGAAACGTAGTGAAATTATCGTATTTTTGCATCGTTGTTATTACAAATTGAAAAAAAAAGTGATTTTTAATTTTAATAGCGAGAAAAATGAAATAAATTAAGAATGAATGGAAAATTTTAGAGATATGAAATAATGGAAAAATTAAAAATAAATAAAATACATAAAATATTCATTGAATTATAAATTATATCGTTTTTGAATATTTTAGAAATTATTATATTGTATAAGTTTAAATTTGATAATTTGGAGAAACTGAATTTGTTTATGTTATAATTCAAAACAATAGGCTGTAAATAATTAACAGCCGTGTTTACTTTAAGAAAGCGATGTGTTTGATTTTGAATAAAATAATTTCTTTGAAACGCTTGAAATAAATATTTTAAAATTACTGGCTCAATAAATATTTGAATGGGAATAATTGAGAATTAAATCTCGATGAAATGATATATAACGATTCAGAAAAATGCTTTGTTTGGGTTTGGGTATAGGAGTATGTATGGGTATTTATTCGGAGTCTCTTCCAAGCACAAACAGGGTGTTAGTAGATTAATAAAGACGAGGAATTGGAGATAAAAAAATGTTAGAAAATAAAATAATCATTTATGAAAATTAAATTTAAAATACAAGAGTATATATTTTAATCGAAATTAAATTCAAATTTATAGATTTATTTATTTATGTTGTGTTATAATAGAAGCAAGTTAACAGGAAAAGTAAACAAAGAAATTAATTTATTCTACTAATTGTAGTGATGGAAAACAGCAAATAATAACAAAGTCAAGGCGTAAAACAACGCAAATATATTCAAATTTAAATTTTGCACGAGGAAAATCAAAAACCTCGCCAATAATTAAAATGTGTTGACACGAGATGACCCGATTAATAGTTATACGCAAGAAAGAAACAATGAGCAGTCTGAAGTAGATCGTTTAAAACAAGTAATTTTAGAACAAAAGAGAATTGGATGAAGCTAATCTTCGTTTGCAGAATAGCGATAGCAATAATGACAATAATGATACACGACCGAATGCTACAGTTTCAATTGCGGATTTAGGTGCAATGATGATAAACTGTCAGTCTGGGTAATGTGAAGTAAAAATTCCGAAATTTGATAATGAGAACATCCTAAATCCAAAAGAATTCCTTGCACAGGTGGGAAAATATTATCGCGTAAAAAATATTAGGTAACAAAATAAAATGATTATAATAGAACAAGCATTGTCTGGAAAAGCAGCGATGTGGTTCGACAGATGTCAGGGAATTAATCATTTTGATGAATTTAAAAGGCGGTTTTTGGATGAATTCTATTCGGCAGATATACGTATAAATTTAAAACAAAAATGGATGAATGATAGATATGAAAATCATGATGAAGGATTACAAACGTATTTTTATCGAAAATTAAAATCCGCGACATATTTTGATCCACAGATATCAGATTTTGAAATAAATTATATGATAGTTCAGCAGCTGCCTATCTGGGCGAAAGAAGCATTGGCTACTGTAGGATATGGGGAAACCGACTCCATAAGTCAAACGTTGGCTCAATTGGATGCAATAAAATCGGAAAAAGATAAATATAACGAAAAAAAACAAAACAATTTTCATAGTCAGCATGCCCATAATAATGCTCGCGTAAGACAACTTCGAGGTATGGGTGATCTTCGAAATACGCATTTTCATCATAATCCACGTAGATATGATGATCCGCGCGTGAATCGGTATGGTCAAAATCAAGGATCAAATGGCCAACCACGAAAAGGGCCAATGCGAGGCTCGCCTAGATATGTGAATACCTGCAATGATAGAGCCATCAAAAATAATCGCGTAAGTGAAATCGCGACTTTGAATGAGGGTCCAAGAAATGATGAAAATTTAAACTCGCAGTAGGCGCGTTGAGATGTGATCCGTCGGCGCGTCTGTATGACATCGATTATGTCCCAGAATTAGAAAATGGCGTAGATAGGCAAAACAATGATGTAGTAAATTCGGGTAAAGTAAATGATACGTTTAAATGTCCTCATGTATTAATAAATATAAATGGTAAAAAGAAGTGGGCATTATTAGATTCGGGAAGTCAGATTATATGCCTATCGGAGGTTTTTTATAAAGAAATTAGAGATAAAATAACTATCCGGGAATTTCCAGTAGCGAATTTACTAGTTACAACGGCGGTAGGCGAAAAGACGACAACGGTTAAAAAACAAGCCCTTATTGAATTTTATATAGGTTCCTTAAAGATGAGTTATATATTTTTAGTAATTCCGTACCTATCAGCTAACATCATTTTAGGGAACGATTTTCACAGGAATTTTGGAATAACTTCAAATTACCCCGAGGAATCCATCACGTGTATGGTGAAATGTATTGAACGTGAAGCGGTATTGTTTGGTAAAAAAGGAAATAACGAGATATTCTTTTCAAGATCTGAGGAATTAACACATGTGTTTATAATGGACCATTTTATGATACAGGAAGCTATTGTAGATAAAGATAAAAATTTGCATAATTCCGGTCATAATAATCGTTCAAAACAAGTTAATCACCATGTCGTCGATTTTGAAAATATTGAAGAGAACGCGAATTGTTTGTCAAATAAACCGAATTTAAATGATAATAGTGAATAAAATAAAAATAAACATGTCACGATAAATAAGAATCAGACATCGAAGGTTGATCAACAAAGTTCGAGCGGTTTTAGCCAGAATCAAGTTGTTGAAAATATACGTTCAAATAATCAAGGTTCATTGAACATCGCCGATAACAATGTTTTGATTTTGGGCTGTGATCGTCTGATTGATGTTGATAATGACAACGTTCAGAATTGTAATAGTAGTAGTAGTATAGTATAAGTTTATTAACCCGTATTTGAAATATAAAGAAATTTCTTGAGGGTAGAGTGCACAGTTGCTCAATATATACAGAAACAGGTACGCTACATTCACGCTTCCGGTACGATACACATAAAAAGAGAAAACAAAATACAATAAAGAAGTAAATATATATATATATATATATATATATGTATGTAAATACGCTCTTAATTACTAACGGAACGCACTATACAGTTATCGGCATATAACGACAGGGACACAAAACTAGGCACTTTAATAAAGACCGAACGAAGCATTGTACATTTCATTAACGCGATATCTACATTTGTGTCGCCAAACAACTTTACATTAACATAGAACTCTTACATATACCGATAATGACTTTGAACCTTTATAGAATACGGATAAAGGATACAGCTCATAAAACACGACTTTTCTTTCATAAACAACACTTTCAATGTTCGCTGATACCATATGAAACTTTTTTACAGATATAAAATTATTTTGCTTTAAACGCACTGCCCGGCAGCAACCGCAAATTCGCAGGCCAACCTAGAAGTCCATTACAAATTGTCTCCTGGCAAAGCACGCGCTGACGAAACCAAAAAGGACCTTCAGCGCACGAGGGTCTGCAGAATGGATCAGAACGGCCATTACATTCTCGTCGGAACAGTTGATCATTATGCTGTTACGACGGAGTCTAGATCTTGAGGGGGCAGAAAGGGGACAGTCCCACAGGATGTGAGTTAATGTCTCCCTTTCACCCGTATTGCATATCGAACACGGCTCATTCGGGTTGTAGGCGTAGTGAGTACTACCGACGCAGAGCGAACGCGAGAATATAGTGGCCGTTCTCATCTGTATTTTTAGGCGCAAATGGGAAAGCTGGCAGCGTTCAGGAGCCAGAGTAGCCAGTCCGTCGGAATATTGCCTAAATATTTGGAACTGGATCGATTCCGATAAGAAATAGCGCTGAAGGTCGCGGTTACGCTGAAGAATGGCAAAGGTTTCGCAGGTTGACGTTATACTAGACTCCCAGTTAGTTGCCGAGAAATCCTCCCATAGACCATCACAGCTCGGCGAGCCGAGGACCGACCTCAGCTGCACAAGCCAGTTCATTAGCATATCTGTCGTCCCACCAGAGCTGAGCTCATTCAGCCTGACTAGCCCCGCGCGCGCCAAGCTATTTGTTGGTTGACGCAAATACTTTAGTACTAAATTTAACGCTCTACGCACTATTTCGACGGATATTGGATAGAGCCCCAATTCCAGACGCAGAAGATAAGGCGGCGTCGATTTAGGGAGCTTAAGCCATTTCTTAAAAAAGTCAACCTGTACCGATTCTAAAGAGTGAAGATGGCCGAGGGCCCAACAGGGAGCAGCATACAGCAGGGTAGATAATATGGAGGCCCCATAAAACTTGAGGGCAGCACTGGTTGAATCACATCCAGCTGAAGCCATTATAGCCAAGATAGACGCCGTAGCTTGGCGAGTCTTGGCTATAGCATTTTCAGTTGCCTTCAATCCACTCGCCGATGAGGAGACGATTGTACCTAGATATGGGTAAGTGGTCGCAACTTCCACCTGCTGATTGCCATAATAAAAATTTCTTGAAGAGGCGTCAAGAGGACCACCTCTTCTGAACACAACGATTTTTGTCTTAGCGATGTTTACAACTAGGCCATTAAGGCTACAATAAGACTCGACGCCCTAAGTTTAGCTCTTAAGTCAGCAGGTGAATAAGCGAAAATCGCCAAGTCATCGGCGAAGAGGAGCATCATGAGGTCGAGCGTAGTTGTGAAGTCAATGCCCCTCAAGCCCAGGCCCCGACAGTATGTTACGATGTCGGAGATATATAAAATAAAGAGCAGAGGGCTCAAGATTTCTCCCTGAAGAACCCCCTCGGTCACCCTAACTCGATCCGTAGAGCCAGATGGGCACACGATAGAAGATTCAGCTGAGTCATAGAAGGCCTTAAGCACCCTAACCATTTTGGCACTAATCCCAATGCTATATAACTTGTGCCAGAGTTTTGCATGGGGTATAGAATCGAACGCCCTGCGGAAGTCCACAAAAAGGACGTAACACTTAGAGGCTTTTTTCCTGAGCTGGATCTGGACAGCTGCATTTAATATGAAAATGTTGTCCTCCGCAGAGCGTCCCCTTCTAAAACCCGCTTGTTCATCTGGGAGTATGTCACGCTGGGAAAGCCAGTTTTCGAGTCTCACCATAAGCACCTGCGTGAACAATTTCTAGAACGCATTGGTTATGGCGATCGCACGATAATTCTCTGGGTCGGTTCGGTTGCCCTTCTTGAAGAGCATGAAGAGATTAGCTACCATCCACCCCTCAGGAGGCAGTTCGTTGGTTAAAATTGAATTGAATAACTCCAAAACATAGGAGAACCACTCGCCCGTGAGTAGCTTCCACGATTCTGCCGGAATACCGTCAGGACCTACAGCTTTACCGGATTTTAATCTCTTCATGCTCTCCCTCAGCTCCTGCGGCAGAATTGGGCCGTCAAGGTCGTTGTCTAGAGCCCCATAGAATGTTAGTGGCAATGATAGCCTTGGAGGGTAGAGGAGCTCCAGGTGCCCGGACCAGGCCTCCAAGGGCACAGGCGAACTACCTAAAGGAGCCCGCCTGTGTCTCCGAACCTCGGACCAGAAACCCTTGGCGTCCCTCACCCCAGCAAAGGCATCAGCTGTACGCGAGGCATATAGTTTTTTTGCCACAACCGTTGCGAGTTTAAACTTCTTCTTGGCAGCGAGGTAAGAGTGCTCATAGGAAATCTCGTAGTTATTCGACCGAACGAGATGCAGGGCTCTGTTCATAGCTTTTCTGGCGACCTTACAGGACTCGTCGTACCATCGAGGTATAGAGCTCAATGAGTTACTTTTCCCGCCGGAGTAAGTGGACAATTTTACTAGGCCTTCCTGCACGAGAAGGCTGAGTAAACCCGAGCAAAAAGTATCGAGAGACGGAGTTTGCGTTGCGTGATTTAAAAAAAGTGCATATGGGTTGACTTCGCGTAAACGCTTGACGAGTTTTGCCTCCCCTTCAGGGGACCACGACACTATGTACCTCGGTGCTACGTTAGACGAAACATGAGACATAGGCGGAGGATTTATACATGTAAGGGACAACGTGGCGACTGCCGGAAAATGGTCTGAGCCTCCACTCTCAGGGCCTATAAAAAAGTCGTTCACCAAATATAAATGATTTGCTGAGACCCAGACCAAATCGACAATGCTACGCCCCTTGACATCCAAAAACGTGAATTGCGCGGGTGAATCACTAAGCGAACGACCGTTAAGTAACACGAAGTTGTTATCGAACATAAAGCTGTATAAACATTTACCGCGAACATTATAACGGCTATCGCGAGTTCGCCTCGCAGGTACAAATTGGGTCTCCCCGAATAAATTCGGGAAGTCGCATTAGTAGTCGAGGTCACCGGTCCATGAATGAAAGTCTCCTCCCAAAATAATCATACTATCAGGAAATTTAACCGAAAAGGAATCAAGAACAAGCTGGAGCGAAGAAAGCAACGACGCGAGATCAGAATTTGGCGGGAAATAGAACGAACCTTGAATTAGAGAAATCGGAAATGATTTAATTAGAAGAAAAAGCCAGTGCGAGGAGGATTCAATCAGCACCGGTGACCCCGACGACGGCACATAAGTTGACAAGCCACCGCCAAATCTTCCTCTGGAACCTTCACGCGAGGCTGGGACTGAGAAGTTCACTGTACCAAGGTCCGCAGGAAGTGTAGATGGTTCATTGTCTCGGTGAAATTCATGATCCTGCCTTGTGGAAATTTAGACGCCATGGAGTAATTGTGGGGACCGTGAATATTCCAAAAGGCAACAGAAAGCAGAAGGTCCTGCCGACTTGATGGAGCCACTATATGAAGAGTTCTGCGTGCTGATGATGCCGGCGGAGAGGGTTGAGAGCCAAGCCGATGTATGATGGAGTGTTGTGAGACTCGGCAGCCCCTTGAGCTGGTAAACGGGGCTGCATCTAGGCGTTTTTTTGAAGAGTGCGGTGGGCGTATGAACGGGATGTGCTAGGAGCTGACGAAATCGGTTGAGAAGATGGTAAGTCAATTTCCATACCAGTTGATGGTGATGGCACTTCCGGTATAAAGGAGTCAGCAGCATCCGACCAAACATACCAAACGCCATCGACTCGCACCTTCTGGTACCTGCGCTCAACCCTTTTTCGGTCTGCTTTGGACTTCTTCACTAGTTGCCTGGCGTGGAAGTCGATACGGCGTTCCCTGGCCGTAGAGTCAGCGTCAATAAAAATGTCCTTGCCCAAGAGGAGGCGCTTCTTCTGGGCCATGATGTGAAGCTTGGACCGATAGGACAGCAGTTCAACGATGACAATAGGAGGGTCATTCCGTATGAGGAAGGCTGTATCGACCACATTGGAAATTCCAAAAACCTCATCAAAAAATTTCTCAACACAGGCAGTTCGATCACCCGAAATTTTCAGTCCGCGAATTTTCAGATTCTTCTTCTTGATTAACTTGCTCTGGTGCTCCAATTCAGTGGTCAGGTGGGATATCTGGGCATCTTTTTCCTCCAGTTGCAATTTTAACGAGGTTACCTCACTAAGGACCTCAGTCCTAAGCTCTGAAATCGCGTCCAGGCTCGATTTAGTCGCCGCGTCTACTTTAGCGTCGATTTTGGCTGACAGAGCATTTATTATGGTCTCTTGTAAGTCCTTGAGCTGGGCGTCCATTGTATGGTTGGGCTGTTCGACAATTAATTGTGGCTCCTTAAGAACAGCTGGGACTGTACAGTGACGCTTGGGCGGCAAGTTTTCAAAATCGGCGAGCGAAAAGATTTCGGGCGAACAAGCCCGCTTGGAGCGCGAAAAGAAGTCCGAAATAGGCTTAGTGTGCGTATCTCTATAGTCGAGCCACTTTGTCGCTGTCGAAGGCCGCCCTACTCTTGATGGTAGCGAGTGAATTGTAGTTGACGACTCCTCCCCTTGCCCAGTCGAACTCGCTGACGTAGTCAGTGGAGAGTGGGAAGGCGTGGCCGATTCCTCCTGCTGCATGGACAATTAGTTCGCCCGGGACGTGCTGCCTCTTGCGGGACAGTGTCTTGGCGGCAGATACCGGCTCCGGAGAATTGGCGCGAAAAAAATGCGCGGGATCCAGACGTGGCGCACTCGAATATTTTTGACGGTTGAGTTTTATGAAAATAAAAAACTCACCGGCCGACGATCCTAGTGTTTTAGAGAGCTCAGCCCACAATGATCATAAGTGGATGAGGTGACTTATCGACACGGGACCAGACACGAAGTAACCGTTGACAGCTACTTTACAGTGACATGTTGAGGTTAGAATGGAAATCCGACACACTCCAATCAATAATATCCCTCGGGTACAGCAGCAATTTAGACGAAAAAGTATACAGACTTGTAAGACGGCTCACATACTTTCCAAGGAACATCAGGACATGACATTTATGTACCGTAAAATTTAAAATAAAACGTAAAAACACGCAGAGAACATTGACAACGTGTTACACCGATCGATACCGGAAGTGCACTCTCAGAATTGTAATAAACAAAATGAAACATTAATAGATAAAGTAAATGATACTATTACAAATTATAGGAATCGTGAAAGAAGTAAAAATTATTCCAAAATAATTAAACATCAAAATCTACCGTTAAATACTAGTAAAAAACAAAATTTAAATGGTTTAGGTGTAAGAAAACGAAACTTCTAGACTTTTTCCATTAGAAATAAATGAAAAAATTGAAGAAGTAAATAGTATTACGCAGAATTTAGATTATCATAATAAAGATATTAACGCGATTTTACCTTGTCCGGAGATAAAGGATTCCGAAAAAGAAAGGATTGATAGTATTGATGATAAAGAAGATGACAATCACGCGAAATTTGTTGATAGCGGCGCTGATGAAGATACATGTGAAAGTGTTGATGAGAATATTGATGGAAATTCCAAGGGAAGTGTTAACAGGTGCGATAATGTACATGCCGCTGCACTTGTTGACATGGAAGTTGAAGAAAATGCTAATGCAATCATCTATACGGAAACTGAAGAAAATGCCAGTGTAGTTGTTGACAATGATTCGCGGACGAATATTAATGTGTTCGAAAAAATGTTGGTACAAGTGGACGTACACGTAGATGCTCAATTAGATAATGAAGTAGGAAAAGTCAATGATAAATTAGAAGAAAATGCAGATATTATAAACGATCAACCTTTTTGCGTAGTAAATAATGAAAATTTAAGTAATGATGAATTTAGTGAACAATAAGAACTACATGTGGTAAACGCTGGAAGATAAATAATCTGCGAAGAATCGAACATACATTAATGGAAGATAATTTAGATGGAGTTAATGAAAAGAATATAAAAAATGAATTTAATAAAAATGTTAAAAGTATTAATGAACAAATCAATGACTTAACAATTGAAGAAAAACCAAATTTCGCGAAATTATTACAAAAGTATAATACGCTATTTACTGATAAAGCGGGATGTGCTATAGGCTATGAGCATCAGATTAAACTAAAAGAAGATAAACAATTTTTTTATAAAAATTATCCAGTCCCCTTTGCTATAAGAGAAGAGGTTGCTGCTGAAATCCAGGAAATGGAAAAACTCGGTATTATTGAACGCGCGGTCACACCTTATATAAATCCTTTGCGAATAGTAAAGAAATCTGATGGGAAAATCCGTATATGTTTAGATGCACGCCAACTTAATGAAATTATCGAGAACGATTATGAATCTCCTCCGATCATAAAAGAGCTGCTTCAGAAGTTCCACGGTGCTAAATTATTTTTACCATTAGATTTAAAACATGGATATTTGCAAATTCCATTACATAATGATTCGAAGAAATATGCTGGGTTTCTTTTTGGGGGTAAATCATACCAGTTTCGACGTATTTCGTTTGGGTTAAAAACAGCCGGAAGTGGTTTTATGCGAGCATTGAGTTATGCGTTAGATGGGGTCCTTGAAAATGAAACGGGAATATACACAGATGATTTTTTAATGGGAAGTGCTACAATAACTAAACACTTAAAGTTAATTAAGTTTATTTTTCAACGATTATTGGAGAAAAATTTCACGTTGCGAATCGAAATGTGAATTCTTTAGAAGAACAGTGATGTTTTTGAGATTTATTCTTTCCGAATCTGGAGTTAATTCCGATCCCCAAAGAATGCAAGACATCGAAAATTTTGAAGAACCTCGCAATGTGAAACAACTCCAACGTTTTTTAGGTGCCTGTCATTATTATAGAAGTTTAGTATTAAACACAGTAATTATGTAGATCCACTAAGAGGGTCATTGAAAAAGGATGTAAAATGGTATTGGACCCCTGAAAATGCTGAGTCATTTAAAAAATTGAAAATGAACTTTCTCCAGTCCGTAACTTTCACTCATATAATACCAACTCTAAATATTATTTGCAAACTGATGAGAGAGACCACGGTTTAGGGGGGATGCTATATCAAAAACATTCGGATGGAAAAATCGGTATAATAGCGGTTATTAGTCGATGGTTGAATAGTGCAGAGATTTCGTATACCACGACCGAAAAAGAGTTGTTGGCGATAGTTTATTCCGTAACTAAATTACGCTCTTATATGCTAGGTGTGAATTTTGAAATTATCACTGATCACCGGAATTTAATATTGCTTAAATCAACAATTTTTCGAAATTCGCGATTAACTAGATGGGGACTACTTCTACAACAATATTCTTATTCCATTGGTCAATGCAAAGGTTCCGAAAACGTATTATTGGACTTTTGGGTAGACACCCAGAATGCAAATTCCGCGATGAATCACCCGACAGTCTGACTATATCATTATTAAGTGAGAGTTTTTCAAGTCATGAGCATATGGGAGACGTATCTAGACGTATCATCAGTAAATGCTTTAAAAATTATGGAATGACGGACATGTTATTAAAGCAAATACATCAAAAGTTAGGTCATCCGGGAGTATTTAAAACAAGCTCGTATTTGAGAAGATATTTTTATTGGTGTGGTCTTTACCAAACAGTAAAAAGGTATGTGGCAACGTGTGACATGTGCCAACGGGTGAAGCACAGAAATATGACGATGGAACGCGAACACCAATTAGTCTCAGCAAGAAAACCATTGGAATTAGTAACCGTAGATTTTTATGGTCCACTTCCTACGAGCCGTGGAGGGGTGCAACACATTTTTGTAGTTGTAGATTCTTTTTCAAAATTAGTAAAACTTTATCCAATAAAAAAAGGCAACTACCCACGTCAGTGTAAAAAAATTGTTGGAGAATTTTATCCCTGAATGTGGAAAACCAAAAATGATACTCAGTGACAATGGTTCTCAATTTTCTTCGCCAAAGTGGATTAAGAAATTGGAAAGTGAAAATATTCGGCCCGTGTACAGTCCTGTGCGCCACCCACAATCGAATCCCACTGAACGTGTGATGAGGGAGTTGGGGCGAATATTCAGAACATTGTGCTCGGATAAACATAGAAAATGGGCCGTATTGGTTCCGGACATAGAAAATATATTAAATATAACTACACATTTTTCGACTGGGTATGCTCCTCGAGAGTTACATTTTAATCAACCCATTGTAGATGATGTTGAAAAATTAATATGTTTCCCGAAACCCAACCCACAAAAATTCGAATATAAAATCTTGAAGGCAAATGAGAATATAAAAAGAAATTTTGAGAATAGACGAAAACAACAAAAATCGATATCTAAAATTAAATTTAAAATCCGGGACTTAGTATTGTTGCGCGTTCCGCATTTATCGAGCGCGATTGATAACGTCACAAAAAAGTTTTGCCATCTGTATGAGGGACCATATGAAATAATCGAATTAAAAGGACACAATGCATATATTTTGCACGATTGTGCACAAAACAAGGACACGGCTGGTAGTTTTTATCAGGCAAGCCTAAAACCGTATATAGAAAAAATGTGATAGAAAAAGTAGGAAATAATTCAGTAGATTAATGACTAACGGCTGTTTAAAAGATTTTAGGTATGAATTGATGTAAATAGGTGTGTGACGAACTGATAGTAATCAGTGAAGACTATGTTAAGAGAAATGAACATTTAGTGATGGACAGAATTTTAGTATCCTTCCCTTTGTAAATTATATAATAATTGATTGCGGAAAAGATAAGGGGGATATTGTAACATGTACGTATTAAAGGTGTGATACCGTACGATAGTATGGGTTCTGTTCTCAGATGACGAGGTCGGTACATGTAGAGAGGTGTACGCATTGTATGTGTGAGTTTGTTGTAATCACTTAGAATTGTCAGTGTGATCGTCAATCGTGCGTATTGTAATAAACAGAGAGAGAGAGAGAGAGAGAGAGAGAGAGAGAGAGAGAGAGAGAGAGAGCAAGAGAGAGAACATGATAGGTAGGGGAGCTTCAAGAGTAGGAGAAGTCGAAAATTAAATTTGAAAAGAACGGCTCGCGGCTTCCGCGACTGGACGCCAACGGAAGCAGACGCCTTCCAGGAAATCCGAAATTCTGACGAGTTTGATGTTACACGAGACTCCAAAAAACGGTCAAGCAGTTTTCCATTTTGGATATCTCCTGGGGCATGTGGATTTGAGAGGACTTCGAAATTCAGCGTCCCGTCTCATCATGCATTAGTCGAGGAGGGCCTTCTGCAGGGCAATTGAGGCAATTACTCCTCGACAACTTCAAAGGTATGTGATGTCAACTGTTCCGATTTTTCGAAGAAATATTGTTGTTCCCCTACTAATTATTATCTTTCCGGCAATGGGTCAAATTGGAGAAAATTTATCCTGGAAATTCCCGATTGGTGGATAAGCCGGAGATAAAAGATGCCGTTCATCCAAGACCACCTTCCAAAGAGGAATTTTACAACGGCAACGAAGCAACAGAAACGGGTCAACAATGTCGAGGAAACCATGATGAGCTGGTGATAGAAGAGGCATCGAGTGTTGAGAAGGTCAACGTACTCAAAAACCAGGTTCTGGCCAAAACGTAGATTAATCGTTCTCTCTCTCGCGCGCGTCGGGAATAATTTTCTAATTTAAGATTGTCGATATGAGTATTAATTCAAGATCGAATATCATTTAATTATTGTGATTTGTGTATGATCTCATTCTTTTTATAAAAGAATAATAAAAAAAGAAATAGTATGATAATCTCATTATACACATTTAGGAGATAATACAATTGTGAAAGCCACTATAAAATCGGAAATGTAGTGAGTTATTTTGATACGTTTGGAAAGAAAGTTGAAATAGATATGAAAAATGTATTTTAAGTTAAAGATATACATTCGAATCTAATAAATGTTAGTAAGATAACTGACAATAGCACAATTATTTCGAAAGGAAATTTAGCAAAAATTAGGAGTAATAGCGGTAAACTAATGGCAGTGGCTTTCAAAGAAAATGGTTTATATCATATGAAGAGCAGGTTAAAATCTCAAAATAAATTTGTCAATGTTTCTAATAAACATTTGGAAAGTATTACTCTGAAAGAAAAATGGCACCGTTTACTAGGTCACATAAATTTTAAATATCTAAATATTTTGTCTAAAAATCAATTGATATGCATTGAAAATAAAATGCATAACATTCCCTTCAAAAATAATAGGTATAAAGCATAAGAAATTTTAGAGATTGTTCATACCGATGTTAGTGGACCCTGTCAAATCATAGGCTTTAAAGGAGAGAAGTATTTAATTTCATTTATTGATGATTACAGCAAAATTTCAAGAATTTATACATTAAAATCAAAAACAGAGGTTTGTAATTGCATAATTGAATACATTAAATAATGTGAAAATTTAACGGGAAAAAGAGTAAAATCTTTGAGATGTGACAATCGTAAGGAGTATTTAAATTACGACGTGTATAATTTCGCTAAAAGTAAGGGTATCACTATTACACCATGACCCGTTTATGTTCACGAATTAAATGAAATTGCGGAACCCTTTAATAGAACAATTATGGATTTGTTGCGTTGTTTATTGGAAGAAGCTCAAGTTCATAAAAGATATTAGCCGGAAATAGTATGTGCAGCAACTTATTTAAAAAGTTGGACGTTGACGAATACTATCGAAAAGAAAACACCATACGAGATATTTTTCGAAGAAAAACCTAACGTTTCGAATTTACGTTTATACGGTAGTACAGTTTTTGTAAGAAAACCCGAGAAAAGAAGAAACTCTAAGTGGGATAAAAGGCCGAAATGGGAATTTAGATTACATACAGTGAAGTTGGATATAGGGTATTAATAAATAATAAAGTTATAGCAGCTAGACACGTTGATATTATTGAGGAAACTAAAAATTGTATAGGTTGCAACGACGATAGGTCAGATACAGACAACGATGAAATTAATAAAGACTCAGATACAGACAACGATGAAATTAATAAAGATTCTGACTGTGAAGAATCATTGGATAATAGTTTCAAAAGTACGGATGAAAATTGTAATGGACAGATTCGCCGGTATAGATAAACAATGCATGCGTGTGAGTGTGAGCGTAAGAAGCATGTGAGATAGTGTGAGTGTCGCGTACCGAGGCGGGACCTCGGCCTATAAATTTGGGAGAAATTTCCGAATTATGGACAGTCGTCACCAGACCGTCTAGAATAGTACGTCGATCGACTTATTGCACTCCGATTCCCTGGCTACGCAAGTATCGGTGGGCGGGTACGAGTGTGCGCTTAAAATTACACTTGCAGTGGCATTGCGGTCAGCTTACTGGGTGTCCCTGTCCAGTAAGGGTAGGCAGGTCTCTCTAATAATCTAATGCATGATATTTTTATCCTTATAGGTGGAGTTGCTTCAAAAAAGACAATACCGTAATTGGATACCTTAGCGAATAACGCTCTCTGTAATGAATTGTAAATTCGGATCTCTTAAAAAACAGAAAAATAAAGAATTGGTTTCAATATACAAATCAATTCTCGAGTCCAATTATTTTTCCTTACCTGCACATTACATTTGGCGACCGTGACAGGACTCGAGAACGATTGTATAAAGAAAAAGTCGGATGGAAAACACTGAAAAGTGTTATTTTCTTAAAACCACAGCCAGTACAATTTTTAAAAAAACCGAGAAAGATTCTTGCAAATAAAATGCCGCGTGGCAGGCTAAGAAAGGATATGCGAAGGAACATGTCCCACGAAACATTAAGAGAAAAAGAGGTAGAACCAGTAGAAAATGTAAAGCTCTTTTCGAGACTCAATTGTCAGCCCAAAGCAACGGGACTGATCAGAGAAATACGAAAAGACTTAGAAACTTAGAGTAACGAGATATGAAAGCGCAATTACTGCTAGATCAAATGAATCAGGAGAAATTAAGAGACCTGCAAGGTCGAATAGAGGATACAGAAAAGGAGGTGGTCGTGCGTCTAGAGGACATACCAGAAATGCTCAAAAATATGAAATGGGCGGAAATCGTGAAAAAACAAAGTAACGATATTCTCAGACTCGAGCACCAGATAAAACATCTCCATTCGCTAATACAAGAAGCACGGGAGGCGAGTGATACGCGCTTTAGTCGCCGTATCATACAAGAGGGTGAAAATGATAATACCCCAAAAATAAGGATAAATCCGCCCACATTTTCAGCAACTATTGCGAAGGATTAAAAATAAATGCGCCACAGTTTAAGACGATTATGTACCAAATTTTGAAGGGTCCCGTTGTAGACTGGTGGTATTTTGTCTAGCAAGATGTGCTAAACCTCGACGAATTTGAACTTAAACTCCGGAAAAGATACTGGAACGAAGTATGTCAATACCAACTAAATCGACACATTGAATTCGGGTATTACCAATCCCAGCGAAATGCAAGCCGCGTTGAATACGCCATCGATTCATGTAACCAGATTACAGATGCGAATATGTCTTTATCAAACAAGGAATTAATTACGATGATATCTCGACATTTTGAGCAAGAAATAAGGAATGCCATTATTAATCGAGATATTCGCCAATACGACGATTTATTGGACGTACTCAAAACGTACGATGAAATGGGGTCCTCTAATGCAATTAGGGGGATATACGAAAATAAGGGTGACAGAATGGGGATGATAAACCAGGAACGAAGAAGGATCCTGATTGAAGAAAAAAGAGAGGCATGGCGGAAAACGACGCGTTATGAGACCCCGATCATTCAAAAGAGATACGAAAATGAAGCGGGGCGAGGAGAAATACAACTTCCGGGGTGGCGCCATCAACAGGCGAACCCATAAGAATTTGGACCTAGGAAGTACAATATCAATGCAATGGGCTTAAATGTAGAACAACGAGAAAAAGATGAACTTCCTACGCTGGAAGAAATAAAAATCTCTGAAGGCATGGAAGGCAGTAAGCCAGAGGAGGAATATTGGAAAATCGGTAATAAGGACCGCCATATAGCAATCGAATAAATTTTCGAAGATCCTAGGGAATTCTTGACTGATGAAGAAAGTAATCCTACGAGTAAAGAAAAAATAACTTGCCCGGAAATCCCGACCATAATCGAAGGAATCTGAACGAAAGCATTGTGGGACACAGGGAGTGAGATCACGTGTATCTCGGAAGAATTTTACAAGTCGAATGCCTCAGCATTTAAAAAGTGTCCGACGTTACCCATCACCGGGAAACGAGTAATAGGCGCGACCGGGACCAAGTCAACCACCCCCAAAATACAGGTCTTATCAAGAACGTGGGAAAAATTGAAAACGAGATAGCCTTTGCGATAGTACCACATTTAATTAGAGACTGTATTATAGGAATCAACGTGCAGACGCAATGGAAAACGAGAATCGATCTCGAAAACGCGAAGATCCACATAACCGGGGAGGATTCAAAAAACGACATCATAACTTTCAAAGCAAAGAAAAAAGCCTCGACCAGAGCTACAGGGTAGGAACGATACAGCATGTATCGGAGAGAAGAAAAATCTCAAAACCTAGTGAGCAGGATATTCGTGAAAAAGTGAATAAATGCGAGATTCTAAAAGAACACGAAAAAGACACACTAATTAAACTACTTACCAAATTAAAAGACACGTTCAATGATCGACCGGGGAGAACTAAGATATATGAACACGATATCAACTTAAAAACGGAAACGCCGTTCTTTATTAAAACGTATCCAATTCCGTTCGCATATAAGGCAAAAGTGAAGGCGGAGATCCAAACAATGCTTGAATTAGGGGTCATACAACCATCCACTAGTACATATATCAATCCGATGCTGACGGTGATAAAAAGGGATGGATCAGTGAGGTTATGTTTATACGCGAGGGTGCTGAACGAACGAATGATAAGTGATAATGAAACCCCGCCGTACCCCGACGAAATATTTCAAAAATGTCTGGGAGCCGAATACATGACTAGTTTCCATATGACTAGTAGTTTCTGGCAAGTGCCACTTGCTAAGAACGCCCAAAAATATACGGCATTTTTGCATGACAGAAATGTGTATGAATACACCGTCACTCCATTCGGATTAAAAACAAGTAGCTCAAGTTTAATAAGAGCTCTTAACCGAGTATTTTGGGGAATCGGAGAGTTTATTATTAACTTTGTGGACGATATTTTATGCGTATCTTCTAATTCTGATTCCCATCTCATACACTTAGAAGAAAACCTGAGGAGGCTACAAGAAAATGGAATAACCGTCAATTTCAACAAATTACAACTATGTCGGCAGGAGATTTCTTTTCTAGGGCATATACTGACCCCGAGAAGGATACAACCTCAAAGAGAAAAACTCTCAAAAATCAGAGAATTCACGCCTCCAAAAAACCAGAAGCATCTGACAGGATTCTTAGGCTTCATTAATTACTACAGCAAGTTCGTCCGAAAAGACGCAGATTGAATGGTACCACTATTAGAATTGTTAAGAAAACGATAAAAGTGGGAATGGAATGAAGAACACCAACAGGCATTCGAGGAAATTAAGCAATCCTTCGCGGATAACATATTCTTTAAACACCCTGCGCCCGGGCAACCGTACATACTCACTACCGATGCGAGTACACATGCGATCGTGGCAGTGGTATTGCAACGAAATGGACTGGGAAAAGAAGATCGAGAGGTTAATAAAAAGCGCAAGCTGATAAACAATCAAGAAGATCGCTACGGGTCCGTAAAAGGTCGGAAGATTCGTCCACTGTAGCTAATTTCCTTGGGGGGGGGGGGGGGGGGGCTATGTAACGGACAGATTCGCAGGTATAGAGTGTGAGCGTAAGAAGCATGTGAGATAGTGTGAGTGTCGCGTACCTCAGCGGGACCTCGGCCTATAAGTGCACTCCGATTCCCCGGCTACGCAAGTATCCGTGGACGGATAAGAGTGTGCGCTTAAAATGTACAGTTGCAGTGGCATTGCGGTCAGCGTATCGGGTGTCCCTGTCAAGTACTGGTAGGCAGGTCCCTCTAATAATCTAATGCATGATATTTTTATCCTTACAGGTGGAGTTGCTTCAAAAAAGACAATACCGTAATTGGATACCTTAGCGAATAACGCTCTCTGTAACATATTGTAAATTCGAATCTCTTAAAAAACAGAAAAATAAAGAATTTGTTTCAATATACAAATCGGTTTCTCGAGTCTGATTATTTTTCCTTACCTGCACGTTACAAAATATAAAAATTGAGGATAAAATTAATGAAGTTGTTCTAAAGCGATCAGATAGAACAAGACGCCCCCCGGAAAGATACGATGAATATAAAATGAGTAATAATAATATCGTTGTAAATTATTGTAGGGCAGATACCCCAGTTACATTTGAGGAAGCAATAAATTCAAAATATAATGTAAATTGGAAAATGGATATGGAGAAAGAAATTGAAAGATTAAAATTAAATAGATCTTGGGAATTAGTTAAAATTGTTGACAATAAGAGGGTTATAGTTTTAAAATGGATTTATACTAAAAACACAAATAACGCGTTTAAAGCTAAATTAGTTGCAAGGGGCTTTCAGCAAAAAGAAGAAATTGACGATATATATTCACCTGTTGCAAAAATGCAAAGGTTAAATATGTTATTGTCATATTGTTATAGAATGGGCCTAACTATACAACAGATGGATGTAGAGACCGCATTTTTTAACAGTAACTTATCTTCAGAAGTATACGTACATCAACCAAAGGGTTATGAAGAAAGTACGAACAGAGTTTACAAACTTGTAAAAGCTTTATATGGTTTGAAGGAAAGTCCAAGAGCATGGTGTGATTGCCTTGACAAATTTTTATTAGATGTAGGTTTTGAGAAAAGTAACGTTGATTATTATTTATACAGTTTGAAAAAGGAAAACGATATTATTTACTTACTAATATATGTTCATGACTTATTAATTTGTGGTAAAAATGTTGTTATCGTAAATAAAATGAAAGGTCTATGATCAGAAAGATTTAAGATGAAAGATCTTCGGAAAATTAAAGAATATTTGGGAATTACTATTTTATATGATCAGTCTCGTAGAGAAATGAAACTAAATCAATTACAATACATTGAATCATTGATAATGAAGTACAAGTTTGAAAACACCAAGTTGTATGCTACACCAATGGGAGTCAATTTAAAACTTGAAAAATCCGATAATTGTGAAAGAAATATTAAATATAGAAATTTAATTGGGGCATTGCTATATATAAGTTCAGCTACGAGGCCAGATATAAGTTACAGTGTAAACTATATGAGTAGGTTTCAAAATTGTTACAATGAAATGCATCTTAAATACGCTTTAAGAATATTAAAATACTTGTATTTAACTAAAGACTTAAGTTTAACGTATAGTGGAAATGATAATAGTGATATAATTGATTGTTATGCTGATGCCGATTGGGCAGATGGTAACTTGGATAGAAAATCCACAACTGGTTATATTATTCGTCTATTTGACAAGGACTGTGGAGTGGATAAAAGAAATTTTCAGCGGGCCCTTTTATATTTAAGAGAAAATAGCTATAGCCCGGAGTTCTTGGTACCGTATTTTTCCGCCAAAAAATGTTACGCGCGTACAATTGCGTCAAAGAAGCGTGAGTATATTGTTAGGTTGTCGGACACGTTCGCCGAAGTTAATAACTCGGCTAGCTTCTGGAAGGCAATTCGGTCGTTTACCAGGAAGCCGGCGGTAGGCTCGTTTATATCAACCGAGTCCTGGCGTGAGCACTTTTTGTCCTTATTTCCGCAAATCTCAAACTCTCCTAGTGTGTTTTCTGGGACTTATGATCCGGGTCTAGATTCGATTTTTACGATGGCAGAACTGGAGGCCAGCATTAAAGCATTGAAAGTGGGTAAAGCGTATGGTCCGGCTTTTAGATCATGCTTGGCTTTCGAAAGTCCTCAATATTTTTAATAAGTTTTTTGAGATTGAAGCATTTCCGCCAGACTGGGCACAGGCATTCGCGTTTATGTTGTTCAAGAAGGGCTCACTAGAGGACCCGGGCAACTATAGGATAATTGCCATCTCAAACGCGATTTCCAAAGTGTTCTCGCAAATAATATGTAAGCGGCTTGCAGACTGACTGGGCTTTCCAAAATAATATTCCACCAGAGGAACAGTCAGGTTTTAGAGCGAGAAGGTCTACCGACGATAATATTTTTAGTCTTTTAGCTACCGTGCAAATCGCAGAAAAAAATCAAAACTGTTTTGTTTATTCGTAGATTTTAAAAGAGCATTTGATTCAATTCCTCATGTATAATTATGGAGGAAACTTTACGGCTTCGGTGTCAGTGCCAAATTCGTCCAAGTACTGATAGCCATGTACCAAACGGCATCAGTCTCTCTACATAATGCTGACTCTCCTTTGAACTGCGCGGTGACAGAGGGAGTGTTACAGGGATAAATTCTGAGTCCGCTTCTATTTACTCTATACCTTGCAGATATGGCAGCCTTTTTTAGGGGCAAAGGAGTGAGAGGGGTGGACGTCACGAGTACCCTTGGCTTTCTGATGTTGCTTTACGCAGATGATCTCTCGATCTTCGCGTATTCGTCATATGCAGATATGCGTAGAAAGCTGATTTTGCTCGCCGACTATTCCGATGAAAACGGTCTTAAGGTTAATATAGAAAAAATGAAAATTGTATGCTTTAGAAGAGGAGGCAGCTGGACTCCTCCTCTAGGCACTTTATATAGAAAGGTACCTCCGTCGAGGTTGTTAGTAAATATCGGTATCTCGGGGTAACATTCTCCTCTTCAGCCCAGAGTTTGCTGGCTAGTAAAGAAGCCATTTGTTCGGGAGAAAGCCGCCATCTCCGGCGCCGGAGGTTCGCTGTCGGTAGGAACTGGAGAAGAGGGGATCGGCGCACCCAGGGAAGGACCTTGGATTCGTGGCGGGAGGACCGCGGTAAGTTGAGTTGCTTGCCGGCTTTGAGGGTGTGAAGATCGGGAGTTTTCCTTTTTTCCTTTCGACTTCTTGGCATACTACATTTCAATTGAGGGCACAAGCGCATTTGGAAACGCATAATCTTTTTCCTGCATCTCTGCCTGCGATGCTTCAGAGGAGACAGAAGAGTTCATCATGGCAAAAGGTACTTTGTGCAATGTTTTTATTTGGTACTTTCGCCTTTCTCCGCGTCACGTCCTCTTTCTCCCTGCCGTATCGGACGACAAAATATACATAAACCAAATTATTAACATTGGTTCTTTGTAAAGCAAATTCAACAGGTAAATAAATAATTGATTTATATTCAAAGTGTACTCATTTCACAACAAAGGTCTCTTTAATAAAAGTCTCCCCGTAAGTGACTTGCTTTCCATCTTCCCCTCATTCACCTTTTTAGCTTCAAGTCTTGTGTCTTTTTATCAACACAGGTATCGCCATACCTAACGGTTTCTTTTCTTTAGCAATTAATATTTACCATACATGAATTTGGGGTTTCGATTTTACACTAAAACACCATTAATAAGACCAAGGCAGCCACAACCTCGTTACTCTGCATAATCAATTCTGCTAAAGTTGATGCCTGTGATGCGATTTGGAAGCTATACAGGGCCATTATTGTAGCCACGCTTTTGTATGCGTCTCCGCTCTGGGGGTTAAGATATCTGGAAAGTCTGGAATCTTCGTAGTTGGCATTTTTCAAAAGACTTTTTCATCTCCCACGCAGTACTGCCTCTGCCGCACTGCGTCTGGAATTGGGTGTATATCCTATAGCTGTTGAAATTCTAAACCGGTCTTTAAAATGGGTAATTCGAGTGTTACGCATGCCGGATTCCAGACTTCCCAGAATACTTTTACTTAGACTACGTGAATTATCACTGGCTAACCAGTCTGATGTACCGTTTAATTGGCTTCTCCAACTCAAAGCTTTATGTGGCAGTCACGAACTGTGGGACAATTTTGATGTAGATTATTGGGAGCAAGGTGGTGCTCTTGTCAACAGCTACGCCGTTCAGCTTAGGCAAAAGGATTTAACGGCTTATTACAATTCTGAATCCAATCAACTCCCAATTTTCAGGCAACTTTCTGACTCCTACAGGTCATTTTATCCCCCTCGTCTGTCCTTAGATTGTCTAAGAGTTAAAATACAACTTAGAGTGGCAAGTATGCACTCAAGATCGCTATTAGTTTCGGGCTGCAGATTTAAGTATAATCCCACAGTAACATGTGATCTCTGTAATTGGAGAGTGCAAGAGAACCTGCAGCACATACTATTTGATTATCCTTTATTAACAGGCGCTCGATCTAACTGGTCTGGTTTGAATTTCAGTAAGGACACTTCCGAGGTAGCCTTGATTAAAGCTTTTTGTTCAAGCGAAGCTATACAAGCGAAACAGCTCTTTAAGTTTGTAAAATCATGTTTTTTTCGCAGGGAATTTCTGTTAGGAAATTAGATTAGATAACAGTGACCGCCCGTAGTCAGTAGTTTGCGTTTCATCTTTGCTCAATAATAGTTTGTAAATATTAATTTTGTCATTTTGTAAATGATTTAAGGGGATGTATTTTCGGAATCGAATCCTATCTCAACGGGACAATTGTATCCCTTGAAATGAGAAATAAATATCTATCTATCTATGTATTTGGAAATGTAATTTCTTGGAGGTCTAGGAAATAAAAATCTGTAACAAAAGCGTCAACTTTTGTCGAATAACTGAAGCAGTCAGTGAATTAAATTTGTAAGAGAACTGATAAAAATATTTGATATAAAATGTACAAAACCAATTAACATTTATGAAGACAATTCTGGTGCAATAGATATAGCAAAGTACGGAAATTTTACTAAAAATTCAAAACATATAGAGATTCATTACCGTTATGTACAAGAAAATATAAAAGAAAACATTATTGATGTCATTAAAATTGATTCTCACGAAAATATTGAGGATTTATTTACAAAGTCACTAAGTAAAGATAAATTAAAATATTTTCGATATATGTTGAACTTAATATAAGATGTAGTATATAGAATACAATTAGTAACAATAAAGTCTCGTTATTATTAATAAAGTTCTTCATTGTATTTTTGCCATCTCAACACTCAGATAACTATTTATTAAGGATTCCTTGTTATTTCAAAAATTTTCTATACTCTTAAGTAAGCAATATTCCTATTTTTATAACAGCAAGGCTATCCAGCTGTCCTAAGAAGGAATCGTTGTTTTAGTAAGGATTGAGATAACTAGGAGAAAGAGTTCTTCCCCAGCGTTTTAATTTTTTCAGTGTTCATTAATATATGTACGTGACAAATTGTACAATATTCAAATTATTATAGGATTATAATAATTTCTTTATCACGCAGGCTTTACGGATATTTGTCTAGTACCTCTATATACAAGTAACCGTCCTTCGTCATACTGAAAGATATGTAAAAAATATCTAAAAGATATTCGAAACTGTTGCATAAGATATCTAAAAGATACCTTTGGAGAATTACAAGATAACATATTTTAGATATCTTATAGACCTCTTTTTGCTTATTGGATAATGTCTCAGAATTAGTCGACAATATTGATCCATCGAAGGACGGTCTCGCGTGGGAAAGGCCAGTTCAAAATTCGGATGGCATCAGATTATTAGGAGTCTTCTGGAATCCGCATCAAGATTCCTTTCAATTTAAGATAACTCTCGACGCATCAACACATTTGACCAAACGATCGTTTCTATCGATTATCGCTCGTTTGTACGACCCGCTTGGCTGGGTATAGTCGGTAGTTGTGTGGGCCAAAATATTGGTCCCATTCGACTGGGCTAGCCCGCTCGCAAATAATATTCAAGAATCATGGAATTCCTTCTATGAGACGCTTCCCGTGATGAATAATTTTGCAATTCCACGCTGGACAGCGCAATATGCGCAGTCATATATTTTCGAGTTATGCGCGACACCACCCCAAATTTCGTTGCTGACTGGCTGGCTGGACCAAAGTTTCCCCAATTAAGCAACCAAGCGTTCCTCGTTTGGACCTGTGCGGGGCCGTTCTGTTTGCCCGAACTCTAACGGCTATACGCGCCAGTATGCACTTCGCTATGCTACCTTTACATTGCTGGTCAGATTCTACGACTGTATTGCACTGGCTACGTCGACAACCAGTGAAGTGGAAGACGTTCGCGGCGAATCGGGTCTCGGACGTACAATCTTCACTCCCAGACACTACTTGGCGTCACGTGGTCTCCTCGGAAAATTCGGCTGACCTCGCGGCACTGGTCTTTCCGCTACAGAATTAATTAGAAGCACCCTTCGGTTAAATGGTCCTTATTGGCTGTCAGCAGACAGCATCCCCGTTTTCGATGAAGTTCTTGCACTTCCTGAGGATGCGCCTTTAGAATTGCGGTTGCATTATTTCTTGGTCTCATCGGCGCCGACGAAAATTATGCATACGATTTCAGAACGACTTTCGACGAAGCACCACCTCGTACCGTATCGGTCATATGTTGCGCTGGTGACAATGTATCTCCGGTGTGATGGCGAAAAAACTGCTCTACTTCGCTGCCTCCAGGCTGTATTATTTCCAGAAGAAATTCACAAATTACAGTCTGAGAGTAATGTTCCGACGAAGAGTCCAATGCATGTACAGCGATCAGGGTATGACCTTTGCAGGTACTACATCGGCCTTGAGTCAGGCATTCGTCGGCGCTATAAATGCAGAGAAGCTCCACGCTCTAACAGCGAGCTATGGTATCGAGTGGTATTTCAAACCCCATTCCTCTGCACATTTGGGCGGACTCTGGGAGGCCTGAGTAAAAAGTGCGAGAACCACATGAAACTCATCCTTGGCAACCACACGACCACATTCGAGGCGCTTCCTACGTTGTTATGCGAGATTGAATGCTCTTTAAATTTGAGGCCTTTAGGCCCTTTAACCCAGGATGTGCAAGTCTTTAACCCATTAACACCTGGACATTTCCGCATCGGGACCACTCTGAACGCGATTCAGGAGCCTTCACTTTTATCCATTTCGGAAAAACGGTTGTCTCTATGGCAGCTCATGCCCTAAATGCTTCAGCATATCTCCTACACCGAAGCGACGCGTTCTCATCTTGAAGGACACGGTAGTTTTGTTTCGCGTTTTATCCACATGCAATGTGTATCGCGAGTTTTCTGTGACCTATTATTGGAAATAAATTAAAGCTGCTCATAAATTAAAGATTCTAAAGTGACTCCGATTCTTGGTGGCTCTGCCTCTGGATACCTGATCCTGGTTCCTTAATATATCTGAATGTGAACTTCATTCTCTACCGTTCTTCGGGCTCATAAGTGAACAACCTCCTTTCACTCATGACCTTCTTACCACCCACTTGCAAAATTCTCCCTCCACACTATCGTAGAAGGGAGCTAGGGGGGGGGGCGTTCTCTCTCATTTACCACTACTAATAACTAATGCTTTGAATAATTTTCTATTAAATACTATTAGTTTACATAGTAAATACTGACATTACGTAGTATTTTTACGTAAAAGTTTAGCGAATATCTCAAAATTTCAAATATGCAAACATACGCTGTCTGATTCCGACGGCAAAACAGTTCCAGTGCAATTTATCGCACATTTTAACACAAGGGCTGAATAAGAACACTACACCAACAATGTAATCAGCTTATAAATATGACTATACCTTTTAATTCATACATTTCTCCGATTTGGTCGATCTCTCTATTCTCTCCATCTGTGCTATGTACGGGAGTGAAGGTTCCCAAACTCGTAATTTACATCGCGGAATGTCTTGTACCTTTTGGGTTTTTGATCTTTTTTATCCATACCAATAGCTGAAAAAAGGTGAAATTGAAGAAGTTCTAAAATAAAAGATAAAATGACGTGAAAGATAAACTTAAAATATCTTTGGAAATAGGTGTCGATCGTTGTAGCCAATTCAGTACACGTAGGTCGCTTTGAAAAAAATTTTGCATATAGACAGTGTAACTTGTTTTAACTTGTATTGTAGACATTTATTATTCGTATGTATATGGCGGTTGCGAATACTCTAGTCTCTAGAGTCACTAGGATCTCGGACGACAATTATATAATCCGATAAAAGCGGACGACATTCTGCAATTCACAGTGAATTACAAGGAAAGAAAGGGTACCACGTAACATGTGGACCTTCCTAGTACACCGACAAAATCACGCAGTAAACAAAAAGGGATTGAAAGGGATCATTTATCAAAAAAATAAATTCAAAGGGATACAGAGGAAACTTATACTTTCGTATAAGTTTTATTCAATTCACCTTTGCAATTTCATTTTAATTCGCTGTAAATATATATATGTTCGAAATGGCTTTTTGAGGTCAATTTTAAGTAGATAGTGGTTCTTATTAGGAAATTTGGCTCTCATGAGAACTGTCCTTATAAAGTTTTGCTGCAAAAGTATCATGCAAGGACGTGTCCCATAAAACACGATTGATAAAAAAGTCCCAAAGATCGTTTATTTTGGTTTTCGCGAGGTCTGATGTGCTTACGGTGACTCTACTCATAAATTTATATATATATCTAAGGTCGGAGCTTATAAAATACGGTAGTCACAATGGTTCGA
This sequence comes from Trichopria drosophilae, assembly GCA_030407085.1. Classification (NCBI taxonomy): domain Eukaryota; kingdom Metazoa; phylum Arthropoda; class Insecta; order Hymenoptera; family Diapriidae; genus Trichopria; species Trichopria drosophilae. The sequence continues at coordinate 120,683,774 of CM059582.1, read as the reverse complement.
AACATTTCATATATCGGGTTTTACCAGGTCTGATGTGCTTGCGGGGACTGTCCTCATAAGTTTATATATACATCTAAGGTCGGAGCTTCTAAAATACGGTAGTCACAATGGTTCGAAACATTACATATATATATGGGTAATTGATTGGTCCCTACTGAGAGGGACCCTGTTTTATGTCGCCAACGCCGTATTGCAACTTTGCAATGAAAATTTAGGACAATGCTTATGTTTTTGCAATTTTTTGTAAATTATTCCTTAAACTAACATGTATTAGCTATACATTCACGAATTTAGAGGTAGCTTAATTCTCATTTTCCATTAAAAATGGCATAATTAGTATTAACCTACAGTTTCCCGAAATACAGCGTTATAATGTATTATTAAGATTAAAAAGTATATAAGAGTATAATATAGTGAGTTTCATAGCATGAATTGTATGTTATAACTATAAAGATTATTCGGTACTATGAAAAATATGAGTAAGTTAGCGTTTTGTATTTTTTATTGGCACTTTAAGTTCAAAATTCTTCGCGAGTAAAAATTCATTGTCATAACCGAAGCCTCGGGTTTTGGTCAATAACAATACAATTATAGGTAAATTACCCTTGGAATATGAAGATTGTGTTTATTATTAACGACTTTTTATGAAAAAACTCGTAGATTTAACGAAATACGCCCTTCGTGTTAGAAAATTACATTTTGTCATTTCCGAAGCGTGTCATAACCTAAGCCTTTTTTAATTTCTTAATAAACTATTTTCTATTATGAGCAATTCACTTGAAAATGGTTACTCGGGGGTTTTTGGGGTCGCTGATTACGAATTCGTTGTCAGATTTCCAAAATACAAAATGGCGGATCTAATATGGCGGATGGAAATCGTAAATTTTTTTTCATTAACTCGAAATTTGTGACTAAGGGGTTTTTGGGGTCGCTGATTACGAATCCGTTATCTGATTATCGAAATTCAAAATGGCGTATCCAATATGGTGGATCGAAATCGTAAACTTTGCTTGATTAATTCGAAATTTGTTATTAAAGGGTTTTTGGCATCGCTGATTACGAATCCGTTGTCTGAAATCCAAAATTCAAAATGGCCGATCCAATATCGCGGATCGAAATCGTAAACTTTTCTTTATCAACTCGAAATTCGTTATAAAGGAGTTTTCGGGGTCGCTGATTATGAATCCGATGTCAGATTTCCGCAATAGAAAATGATGGATCCATTTTACTAAGGGGTTATTGGGATCGCTGATGATGAATCCGATGTTAGATTTCCGAAATTCAATATGGATCCAATAAGGCGGACCAAATACGGTTTGTAAGATACACTCGAAATTTTCTAAATTCAAAAATACGATTATAATATATGAATATATTATAAAAATGATATTCCATATTTTCTCACATAAAAGTTAACGGATTTGGTACCTACATCAGATTGGCAAGAAAACGAAATTTAGTGTATGATAAGGATAGATGGAAACAAAAACGATCTTTGAGATTTATTGAGCCCAGAATGGTTAATACAATAAACAAAATACTTAAGCTTATGCGAATTGAAAGCGACTATATTCACAGTCATCCGATTCATTTTGTTATCGATGCGACGTTTCTAATATTTAACTTCGACGCAAAGAAAATTTTTTACATTGTGAGGATAGAAGTAATATTTAGGTATGTACAAAAGTATTCATTTAATGCTCATATTTTATACAATTTTTCCCTGGTTAAAATTTATTCTAGTCAGTCACCGGGGACTGAAAATAAAGTTCTGAACGTCACTTTATTCAATTCAAATTAAAATTGAAATAATTTTGAAAACAACGATGATTTTTTATAAAATACGATTAGATTCTAAATGATTAATTTTTAAACTATTTTACCGTTTCATTTAGTTAAAAAAAGTGTGAATAAATTTGTAATATCTTGCGAACGTAGTGATTAAAAGTTATAAATTGACGGAAAATGTTTATAAATTTATTTTAACGTTACAACTAACTAATATTACAAATCTTTATCAGTTGTTTAAAGAAATTGTTGCTTCTTTATTATAATAAGGTTATAATAAAAATTATAACCTTAATATAATTACGTTATTATAACCTAATCAGACTGATTGACTTGAGCTGACAGTGCAGATCTACTTTCTTAAAAATACGTTTCAAAGTAGTAACCGCCCAGTTTAAAAACGTCAACTCAAACTAGTAAAGCTAAATAAATTTTTACCAGGTTCACGGTGTACGAATATAATTTAAAAGATCGTGTTATGACATTACAGAAAATAATGCCGACAAAAGCCGAAAATCGACTAAGAAAAAGACGGGAAGCACAAAGAAAAAGAAGAGAGAAGATTAAAAACGATCCAGTGAAGTATAAGTTTAACAAAGAAAAAGAACGTGAACGTAGTGCTTTACGAATTGCTGATGGCAAAATCAAATTAACTTCTAATATGACGGAAGCAGAAAAATTGGTAAGGGCACAAAAAAATCAATAAGCTGTTCGTCGGTATCGAGAAAAACGCAAAATGGATACATGTCAAAGTGAAGCTGAATCTATTAAAACTGTCGAAATGAATGACGAAATGGCGAAACAAGCACAATCACAAATTAAATCAAATAGAGGCAGGAAAAGGATTCGAAAAAGCCAAGATTCAAAATTATACCGAGAAAATGTTTCATTGAAAGAAAAGAATGAAATATTAAATAAAAATCTGAAAACAATTCAAAGGAAATTGACAAGAATGACGAAACCCAAAATTATCGGTAATGAAAATGATGTAAATGACATAAAACGTACACTTGGAAAGGAACACGTTAATTCGCGGGTGAAAAAAGCTCTTCTGGAAGGAATAAAACTGAAGAAAAGCATTAAAACTGTTTATAACGAAACACGAAGTTTAGAGGGCAAGAAAGAAATGAGGCGCATACTCGGAGATAGAGTCAAGTTAATTGTGCCGTACAAAGAAAAACGCAAATCTAAAGTTAGAAAACAGAAAAAAAATATCTTCGAAACGTTGTGTAGAAATTTTATGAAGAGAACAGTCGAATTCGGCCAGGTAAAAAAGATTGTATTACAAAAAACAAAATTAAGAAACAATCTTCCTTTTTGAATGCACCGCTCAACTCGCTTCATAAAAAATTTTGTGTTGAAAATCCTAATATAAAAGTCAGTTATTCTTATTTTGCACGATCACGTCCTTTTTGGATACTTCCACCAAAAATGACTGCGCGCGATACCTGTTTATGCATAACGCACGAAAACGCGAATCTGATTGTTTGTTCATTAATTAAAAATCACGTTCTTGAAGATAAATGTATTGATGATATTGTAGCTTCAATTACCTGCCAACCTAAGACTGAAAGTTGCATGTTGCGCAAGTGCGCAGGATGTAAATTCAAACAAATTAAAATTAATACTGATTTAAATAAAAATGATCCGTTATCTTACAAAAAATGGGTCACAAAGAAAGAAAATCGAATATCTGGGAAAACGAAAAAGCCGATAACTGTTCAGGTAACATCGAAGCAAGTAATTACTACATCTGTGAAGGATATCGAAGATAAATTTCAAATTGAAATATTAACTCCTTTTATGGCACACGCGCAAAGAATCAAACGACAGTTTATAGCGACTAAAAACATCAAAGACACTTTATCTGACATTGATCTTTTTGTGCTCATGGATTGGAGTGAAAATTACGTTTGTAAATACACAGATGAACCTCAATCTGTCCACTTCGGTGCCTCTAAAGAGCAAGTTTCTCTCCATACAGGTATGGTTTACACGAAGAATTTTTAGCAAGGTTTCTGCATACTATCAAAAAGTTTACAACATTAGTTCCCTAATTTGAAAACGATACACTTCCAAAGGGATGGTCCATCAACTCAATATCGCAACAAGAACATGCTTTGGCTGCTTAGTACACTTTTTACTAAAATTTATAGCAATTTCGACAACATCGTGTATAACTTTTCAGAGGCAGGTCATGGAAAAGGCCCTGCGGATGGAATCGGGGGACTTATTAAACGTATTGCAGATTCGACAGTATTGCATGGAATAGATGTTAATAATTATGAAACTCTCGTTTCCGTACTTCTTGCTAAATGCAAAACTATTTTTATATCAACAGTCGATGAGAGTGAAATTAATAACATCGACGAACAACTACCAAAGAAAATTCAAGTTTTTCAAGGAACGATGAAAGTACATCAGTGGAAATGGAATAGAATACAAAGTAACATTATTAGATTTAATGAAATGAGCTGTTACGAATGCGCAATTACGGACAAATGTAATCATTATCACCTTGGCGAATTGAAAATTTTAGACCCACAAATCTCATCTACAAACAAAAACCAAGCGAAGAAACTGAAGTCAGACAACAAAACAAACGAAAACCCAAGATGCAAGTAACCATAAGGGCAAAAAGGAAAATGTAAATACTGTAAAATAAATGTAATATAAGTGTATAAACATGTAAATATAAAAGTTATTAATTGAAGAGTACATATTTATAATTCATTATATCGAATAATCTAAAACATACTAAACTGCAATTCAGAGAAATAATTTTATCAATTTTTTTATTCAGACTTTTTACGTTGCGCTTTCATTATTCAGAAATTACCGTTAAATAACAGACTTTTCGATCCGAAAATGTGGAACAGCCATTTTGAATTTCGGAATTCAGACAACGGATTCGTAATCAGCGACCCCAAAAACCCTTTAATAACAAATTTCGAATTCATCAAGCAAAGTTTACGATTTCGCTCCGCCATATTGGATCAGCCATTTTGAATTTCGAAAATCAAACAACGGATTCGTAATCAGCGACCCCAAAAACTCTTTAATAACAAATTTCGAATTAATCAAGCAAAGTTTACGATTTCGATCCGCCATATTGGATCCGCCATTTTGAATTTCGAAAATCAGATAACGGATTCGTAATCAGCGACCCCAAAAACCCCTTAGTCAAAAATTTTGAACTAATTAGAAAAAACGAATATGATTAACATAATTATAAAAATACAAAACACAATTCAAATTTAAGGAGGGCTGTATAATTTACAATTACAACAATGAATGTTGCGCAACTTCGGATTCTTACTTTAGGAAGTACTCTAAACATATTTCACGCATTAAAAAAATTTATTCGAACAAACACTTTTTTATTCAAAATTTTCAGAAACCGAGTCCCTCTCAGTAGAATTACCCATATCGGTTATTGCCAGGTCTGATGTGCTTACGGGGACTATCCTCATAAGTATATATGTGCGCATAAGGTCGGAGCTTATAAAATACGGTAGTCACAATGGTTCGAAACATTACATATATCGGTTTTTACCAAGTCTGATGTGCTTACGGGGACCATCTTCGTAAGTTTAAATGTACGTACAGAGACGGGACCCACAAAATACAGTTTATAAAAATGTTTGGCTTGTAAAATACAGTTTGTGAAAATGTTTGGCTTGTAAAATACAGTTTGTTTGATAGTTTTTACGCTATATACAGTACTGCTCGTTCCTATAAGGTCACGCCTGAATAATTTTGGCTGAATTATAATCATATGGTCATGACCATGGAAACAAATATGCACGCACTCACAATCTGTAAATTCATAAACCTTTATATTAAACTTCAAATACATAGTGATTGGAAAAAGTAAGTAATTGTGTCGTTTTAAAAATTAAAAAATAATATATTATCACTGATTTTTATTATTCCATTTCAATAATTACTTATGAATATAATTGAAATTCACTTTAAATAATTTACATTTTTTTGCGTATTTTATTTATTGATTGTTATTTATGTACTGTAAGTTTAAATGTTAAGTTATGCATGTTTTTTAATTCATAGTGATTCGCATTTATAAGTTAAGATAAATAAACGATATTATCGCAGAAAAAATTTCGGATACATCAATGCTACAACGCCCGACGCTTCGATTCTTTATATAGAATATTACATTTATATACTATTCTATTAATAAAATATAATCAAATAAAGATAATAATAACAATGATAATATTTTTATTGTATAAAATGTTCATATTGCAATGTAGGTATTAATTCTGAAATTCTGAAATTCTGCTTCGTTGGTCTGATGATAAAAAATAACCTTTTCAATTAAAATTAAAAATCGGTCTAATTTCATCGCGATTGATATAAGTTCCCCCTCGGGAATGCACGCGAGTCGGCCGAGAGGGGGAATCTATAGATTTCTCTATGGTGGGGATTAAGCCGAATTTAATTAATTTGTTTAATTTGTGAGAATCCGACCCACGTTATACCTATTTGAAATTGGTGGAAAATTTTCAAAATTATTTGTTGGGCGAGAGCCTTTAGCTCCGTACGCATGTACACGCGAGTATGCGTGAGTGTGCAGCGCACACGTGATGAGCAGTGCGGAATGAGCGAGCGTAGCGAGTACATGTGCCATGCTGGCAATGCGCTATTACATCCAATTGTTAATAAACAATCTTTAGTATAAACTATTACCACTGTGTTCGTATACCTCATTTACACCCCACGCAACTCAGGATACAACATTATTGTTTTAATATTGTTTCTTTTTTTTTTGTACAGAAACTTTACTAAAATATGCAGTTTTTCGGGCTTTTTTCAACGCGGTTTTCTCCGGGGGCTTTCATTCTATTTATGTTTATTCTGTTTTGGAGTACAATCTTGTTTGTTACTGTTGATGTTGTTCTTTTTACGTCCTTATAATGAATATTTTCGAAATCACTGACTGAAAAACGGCACTTTTCATAATATTTGAAAATGTTACTGAAAATATTTACTGTTTTGAATAGAAAGTCGATGTAGAACTCTTGTACTATTTTATGATATAGTTGAAACATAATTTGTGTGGAATTATTATTTACATCAACATCCAAATAGGTATCCCAGTAAACAAAAATCAATTGAAAAAGATTCAGATTCAGACAGAATTCTTTCGAATCTATTTGAATTCCATTTCTGAATCCCAGAAAAATAATTCTCGAATAATGTTCAACGTATATGCAGAGTAAAAACAAACAAGTAATTTCTTGGTATAGACGGCATTGTACAAAATGTGAATAAAGGAAACATAAATATGCGTCATTCTAATATGAACGCAAACGCGGATGATTACATTTATAACGGAAGCATATATGGCCAGAAAAGTGTATTTTACTATTGAATAAGAGAAAACAAAACCCCACCTGTTATTCATTTTGCAAAATTATTATGTCAAAAAAGGCGTTTCGCACTTGACCGCTGGTTGTGCTCTTCAGCAGGGATCCAACAGCCGTACCCTGGACGCGATCATTTAATTTATTTGTAATTTTATAAATGTATTAATTGTTTCGAGTTTTTGGGGAGAAAACGCATATTTATGTTTCCTTTATTCCTTTATTTACATTTTGTACCATGCCGTCTATACCAAGAAATTAATCGTTTGTTTTTATTTAACAAGCGGCAAAGAAATCGAAAAAAACTCGAAACAATTAATACATTTATAAAATTACAAATAAACAATATATATATATATATATAATATATGCAGAGGAGAGTTTCAGTTTCTCAGTCTCGTTTCATCTTGTAGACAGTTTTGAGGGTGGGGAGGGTGTCCAACTAAAGGCCACGATTGTCCACAAGGGGGGGGGGGGAGAGGTCAAGAATACCAAAATATTGCGTTACGTAATATATGGACAGTCATATATTCATAATTTGCCATTCTTTATATTGCACGAATTATACAGGATACGATGACCAACGATTTACAAACACTAAAAATTCGTCATAAGTAAGAATTATCGAAAGTATTGTAGAACGTGACTATTTTTTGTCTACCCTTCATTGCTTAAATCGAATTGCAAGTTAAAAATGAATCCTGCTACAGTTCCCAAAAAAATCGAAATGATTCTTATTTATGGTGAATGTAAGAGGAATATTGACGATGCTGTTGCGTTGTATGCTGAGCGTTTTCCAGATAATGCTCGCTCGCGTTCTTTTTTTTACAAAGTTGTGAATGCCTTTCACTCTGATGGCAGCGTACAAATGAAAAAAAGGAAGCGAAGATTAACAGTTACAGGAGAAGCTAACGAAGTAGCTGTACTAGCAGCTATTCACCAAAATCCACATGTAAGCACACGACAATTACATCGCGATTCCGGCATTTCCAGAGACAGTATTCAAAGAATATTGCAACGTCATAAGTTTCACCCATATCACATTTCACTGCACCAGGAACTAGATGGCGATGATTTTCATAACCGCGTGGTGTTTTGTGAATGGGCATTTCAAAAAATGCAAACGAACCACAATTTCTTTGCTAATGTATTATTTTCAGATGAATCTACATTCACGAACCATGGTAGCGTCAATAGGCATAATATGCATTATTGGAGCGTAGAAAATCCCCATTGTTTACACAAGTTAATCATCAACGTCCTTGGTCGGTGAACGTTTGGTGTGGAATCATAGGAAATAAACTCATTGGTCCTTATTTCATTGAAGGTAATTTGAATGCAACAAAATATCGAGATTTCCTAGAACAAGAAGTACCATTACTACTTGAGGATGTTGCTATGGACGTCCGACGGACAATGTGGTTTCAGCATGATGGTTGCCCAGCACATTTTTCAAGAGTAGCAAGGGAAATACTAGACCGTGATTACAATGGTAGGTGGATTGGTAGAGGTGGCCCCATTAATTGGCCTGCGAGGTCACCTGATCTAACATCTCTGGATTTCTTCGTATGGGGTTACCTAAAAGGTAAGGTTTATGAACAAGTACCAACGACTCGTGAAAACATGGTGGAACGCATAAGAACTGCTTGCGCAGAAATTTCTGCAGATATGATTCTATCATGTGTAAAGTCATTTGAAGAAAGAATAAATAAATGCATTGAAGTGGAAGGTCAACATTTCGAACACTTACTCAAGTAAGTGAACAGTGAGACAGTGAGAGGCAAGGGGACTCACGTAAAACAAGCACCCCAAAGGGAACAGAAAAATACTACGTCCACGTCGTTGTTCCTGGGTAACGTTAAATGTATTTTTTCCCGGCTTTGTTAGAATGACCGTATTCCATATCCGCTACGCGGGCGAAAATTGTCAATATTGGAGAATCCAAATCTGCAATAAAAACTGGGGGTTCCTATTTAAGTTTTATTGTTTTTTCCCCCTTTCCACCTCCAGGGGATGGGGGAGGGGGTAAATTTAATTATCACTGGATGCCCCCCTTCGTGTCGAACAACTTTCATCCGACAACTTTTTTGATTCTGTGCATACTTCTCGAGGTATTTCAATGTCTTCGGATAAATTTGGATTTTCATCGATTACAGCGCCACCTGTGACCCAAAATGCAATAGCTCCTAGGTCAAATTCGTGTACTTTTTTCCGGAGAATCCAAATCTGCAATAAAAAATGGGGGTTCCTATTTAAGTTTAATTGTTTTTGCCCCCACTCCACCTCCAGGGGATGGGGAGGGGGTAAATTTAATTATCACTGTATGCCCCCCTTCGTGTCGAACAACTTTCATCGGACAACTTTTTTGATTATGTGCATAGTTCTCGAGATATTTCGATGTCTTCAGATAAATCGGCCACCCTGTATATATATGTTTTAACAAGTTATGTACCATCAGACGAAAGAAAGAGTTTTTACCTATTGAAAAATAGGTGGAATTTAAATTGTGTATAGTGGCTTCGAAGCATCGTTCGAAATCCTCCGTCTCTGGGATTTGTGTGAAAATTCCGTCAGATTTCACGTACCTTAAATCGTTTTCGAGATATTTAAAAATTTTGACAATTGTAAATTTTCAAAATTTTTAAACTGTATATAGTGGTTTGGAATTATCGTCTGGCGTACTCCGGCATATTAGTCAAAATGCCGTCAGATGTCACTTATCTCTTATCAATCTCGTGATATTTGGAAATTTTGAAAATTTGTTATTTTAAAAATTATGAAAACTCACGTGTAGCTCAATCGAGTTCAACCCCTTTTTGTAATCACAAAAAAACAGGAAAGACGATTAAATCCTTTTCTCGCCACCTGATCGAGCATTGCTCTCTTTGTCGCGCGCGTTGCGCCTTTGCGTACTAGGACGCTCTCTCTCTCCCTATCATTGTCGGAGCCATTGTCTTTGTAGCGCTCCTTTCGCAACCGCTCCGGCGTTTGCGATTTTTTCTTACGACGCCTTTTACATATCTTGTTCGTTTTCGAGTTCTCACTGTCTCCTTCGTATTCATTGAGACGTTCAAGATTGATTTTTCCCCAAATACGATGAGTGAAATCCTTTTGGATCGCGACTGGTGGCGGTTCTTTCGGGGAGGGTTTTGTTTCCCTTTCCACGGATCTAAAGGACAGTACGTGTTCTTCCTCCGTTCCACTGACGTGATCACAACTTAACGAAGTCTCGTCAGCTTCCGGTATTACGTTCTTGAAGGGCCAAGAACCCATCCGGTCTTCCCACCGAGTGCGATAATCATTGTTTCGATTATGCACGAATTCATTGATGTCAATAATGTCATCCTGCGATGTATCGGAATGATCGGGCTGGAACCTGTGTCCATAATTACTGTAGAGTCTAGTTGCGACTTGGTCGCCAGTGCCGACGTTGCTGGGTGGGCGCTCGCGAGATTTCGCGTATTCGGCCGATTCTCGTTCGGAATCGGCGGATTTGGAGAAGTTTCTCCCTTATAATTCCTGTTCGACTGCGTTCTCTCGGGTACGGTGACCGTCTTCAGAGGTTCTGACGCGCCGGCATATACAGGTACCCTACTCCAGTATTTATTCACTGACGACCCTTTTGGCCGTCGTGATGTTTTCGGTGCCCTTTCCGTATTAACATCGCTTCTCCCGGTGGTTGTGGCAATGTTTTCGTTCATGCGTGGTATTTTATGATCCATAGGATTTCCCGAACTCGAATCTGACCTTTTGCCCGTGTCGTATTGGTGGAATTCCTTCCGCCTTTTCGATCCGCGTTCGACCGGTGTTTGCTTCCGGATCGGAAACACATTTTTCATATTCGACGGTTCATTTTGCTCGTCCGTGTCATCATTTTCCTCCCGTTCGACACCGTCTGCTGGATTCCTCGACAGCGTATCAGCGTTTATGTTGCATCGACCGGGCTTGTAGACCACATGATAATCGTAATATTAAAGCTTCGTTTTGAAATGATGCGTACGAATCTTCAAATCCTTCATTGTTTTTAAAAACGTGAGAGGTTGATGATCGTTCACTATAGTGAATTTTCGACTGTGCAGATACGGCCAAAACTGTTCTACCGAGAATATTACGGCGAGCATTTCCTTATCAATCACCGGGTAACGGGTCTCGCGCGCCGGTCATAACATCCAAAATAAATAATTTTTTAATAAAAGGAGGATTACCTGTGACAAATGAATTCAGTTGCACAAATATCAATCCATTTCTTAAGCTGAACATTTTCGGATTCGCATGGATTGATTGGTGGTAATTTGAATCCTTGTGAATCCATTTCCCCGAATTGCAATCCCGAATGCCAATGGATTAAAAAGGATTCGAAATTTCAATACATTTGAATCCATTTCCGTCTATTCGGCACAGAAATCAGCTTTCTTTTGCAATTCTGCTGCGTGTAGGATTTGTAATTATCTAACATCACAAAGTGCACAACTTTCGGAAGTAGACAACGCAAGCATTGCCGTGATTTTGTGCGACCAGGGTAGAATTTTCAGAAACTGTGTAAGAATTGTGCAATTCCAACGTAATTTTTCAAAAGCGAACATGATATACAAATAAAATAACTCAACATCGTTGCAAGGAGTATTATTTATTCATATTATTATTCTTTTATAAAAATGTACCGTATTAAAAATATAAATGTGGCACAATTCATTTCTAGGTACTTTATAATTATTGATACACTTTTACACACGCTTTTACTTGCTGAATCGATCGGTCTTGACATTGATGGTTATTTGCTATGAACCCTCATATCTCATTATTCAAGGGTAGCATAGGAGTATTTCCGAATGCGTTGTTGACAGACGATTTTTCTGCTTGTGTCCATCGAATGCGTGTTCCTGAAGCATTCAAACGTACAATCAATGAATACATCTACTAAAAAATAAAAGGAGTTTATACAAATATAAAGGTAATTTTTTTTTTTTAAGAATGATATAATTTTTCTGATTACTAATTACGTGTATGTAATTTACTCGCTGCGGCGTATGAAGTTCAACCTGGGATTTTAGTTTGAAATGAAAGAAATAAAAGAGCAATGTAGATTCGTAAAGATTGTGTTTTCGACGAAAATCTAGATATTGTCATCGTCATACTGGCCGTTCAAAGATAAGGGACATAGAAACCTGTTTTTCCTACACTGCGCTGCAGGAATTCACATAACGTATTTCTGTCAACATACAAGAAGAGGATGTCGCGGATGTACTGCAAGAAGTTGATAACCTAATCGAGATCATACAAGAAAAAACATCGATAGTAGAGGATTTCAACGCTAATTTCCTCCAACAATGGGGAATGTCGAAAACATAAGCTGAACGAGGGACGAAATCCACGATTTCGTCATTATGATTAAGACCATGAAGTGATTTTAGAGAATTTTCTATAAATTATGATGAATGCATTTTTTGTCAAGAAGATTATGCATCATCTAAATTTAAAAATTCAGATTCAAGAAGGCCGAAGAATAAACGATCAAAAGTGAACACTTTACCCCATGAAAAAACAGTGAATAACATTATGGAAAGCGCAGAGAAAAACGAAAGTATTGAAAATAAAAAAATTATTGCGATTTTAAGTGAAGAGGAAGATGTATGAAAGAAAATACACTAGCACTTGCAATGTTTGACAAAATCTAATAAAGAAAATGAGGCTCCAACAAAGGAAAAGCAGACTGAATTCAAGACTGAAAGTCACGTATCACTTATTATCAAATATATTTTCGGTTTCAAGTGGATTATTTTTCTTATCCAAATTCGTGATTTTAAGTTTGGAAATCTTGACTCTTTCATTTGTTTGCAGTGAACCTATCGGTAAATACTCGATGATTTTGAAGCTCTAGTGGTATTATATATGATAAAAACAACAAATATTACTCAACTGTACAAGCAAAATATTTCTTACGAACAATAATTATTAAAAAACTGTTATATGTCATCACACAGAAGGGAACAGAATACTTATTAAACACCTTCAACAATCAAATAAGCAACCAATTCCGCGGCAAAGATAGCAGGAACTGCATATAATGATGCAAATGGCTGAAATAATAAGTAATGAACTTAACAGTCAAACATACGACTTGAATAATTATCCAGCAGCCCATAGATAACTTTTTTTATTATTTCAATTATTATGGATGCACAAAAATAGTATCCGTAGCACCCAGTATTGTTGTCATAATTAACATAATTGTTGCCATGTTGCCCAAAAAGTAATGTTATCCTGATGAAATTTTTTTCTGGAATTTCTCCGCATTTTCTCCGCAAATGCCTTTTGCGTCGAAAATATCTCAAAACCAGGAAAAGTTACGGAGAAAACTCTGCATTTTCTCCTGATTTTGAGACATTTTCTCCGCAAAATATTTTTTTTTCGTCAGAGGAGCTATTCATGTAGAACTCGCAGTAACATCGTATAACAGATATGGTCCCAAAACATTGAAATGTTATCGAGTTTTGGACTTTGCAGTTCATGCAGAGCAGTATTACTTTTCCAGGCTTCTGCAATAAGTGTTTCATACGATTGTACACCAGTTTTTCTAATCCATTTTTTCCACTAACCTTTTTTTCCACTAATTCTTTTTTCCACTAACCTTTTTATCCACCAGTTATTTTTTCCACTTATATATGTTTTCCATCGATTACTTTTGATCAACTGATGCCAACTTCAGTTGTTATTCAATGTGTCAAAATCTTGCAGTATCTTTATTCGTAAAAAACACTACATTTTATGTAAAATGGTTATTGAACTTGTATTTGGCGGAACAAAAAACCCTTTTTTACATATCAATCGATTTCTATTCACAAAAAGTGAAGAAAAGAAAGGTAGAATTTTTTGGAAATGCCGAAGGTATTCGGAATATCGTTGTCGTGCTGTTACTCGTTTTATTGGAGAGGTTAGTATCAATAAGTCGAAATTAAATAAAGGATTGAAAATAAAAAATTAATAAAATCCTAAGGCCATCGAAGTTGTGAAGTGTTCAAAGGAATCTGATCATGTCTCGCACGCTCCAGATTTAGAAGAGGTTAGTGCTCTGAAACTGAAAGGAAATTTTTCGTTCGTTGTTTCGAAAGTTAAGAACGCTTATACAATCTGGTACGAGACTACGAAAATAAAAAAGATGACGGCGAAATTGCGGAGTATCTTCGAGCAGTCGGACACAATATAAAATTGTGAATAATGTAAATTGTATATTATTTGATTAAAATGTAAACAAATAAAAAATAAAAATTTGGTGGATAAGTGGCAAATGTAAAGTGGAAAAAATGTAGTGGAGATTTATACAATTCGATTATGCAGAAATGTTTCGGTCAATTTGCATTTGACAACGCTGCCCATAATGTTCGTAAACTGGACGGGTTAAACACATTTCGTTGTATGGGTGGCATACGAATTATTGTTAAACATAACGCATTCCAGCATAACAGTATTCTCACAATCAACAAATTAGCGACTTCAGGAATTTGTTAAAGAATGTACCACCGCCCTTAAATACTTTAAAAGTTATCCAAATATACAATTTTCAAATGTATTATATCAAAAATTGGATAAACATGATTTATGATGCATTAAAAAATATACAACTATTTGCAAGTGACTTCTTAAGACTATACACGAAATTTTCAAATATCGACAACAGTACCAGATGGAAGCAATGAACAAAAGATCAACAATATGAAAGAAGTAAAGCCTGTCCTTAAAAAAGATGGTGGATTAAGAATTTGTGCAGATTACAAAGTAACGATAAACAAAGTTTTGGAGGATGTTAAATATCCTACGCCTAGGATCGATGAACTTTTCGCTTCACTATCTGGTGGCAAAAGATTTTCGAAATTGGATACGGTGAATACTTTTAACCAATTAGAGGTTTCTGAAGAAACCTCACGACTTGTTGCTTGGTATACACCCAAAGAAATGTATAAGGTAAATAAAGTTCCTTTTGGCCCTAAAACTGCGGTGGTCATTTTTCAAAGGACAATTGAAAAAACGCTTCGAGGAATTCCTGGTGCAACTGCTTTCTCTGACGATGTAGTTGTCACAGATAAAACAGGCAAGGAGCATTTAAGTAATCTTCCCAAAGTTTTGCAAATATTATTAAATGTAGGTTTTAATGAAAAAAATACAATTTTCTTCAAAGTGAAGTTTGATACCTAGGACATATTATTGATAGTCAAGGACTCCGTAAGGACCCGGAAACGGTTGCTATTATTGAGACGAGGGCACCAAAAAACCCTACGGAATTAAAAGCATTATTAGGAATGTTTAATTATTACGGGAAATTTGTCTCAAATAGTAGTCAGTTGCTTAAACCCTTGTATGACGTGGCAAATCAAGCACAATTTTCTTGCACAACAAAAGAAGAGGCTATTTTCAACAAGGTCAAGTTTCAAATTGCTTCGAAGCGATGTTGAGTACATTTCAACTCGAAATTAAAGATTAAGCTGGTCTGCGATGCTCCCAAGGACGAACTAGGTTCTGTACTTTTTCATATTCTTGCTAATGGTTATGAGAAACCAGTGAATTTCGCATTTAGAATTTTAAGAAGCTCAGAAAAAACATTCGGTGATCCACAGAGGCTTTATCAATTTACTGGACAGTTCAAAAATTCTACCAGTACTTGGTTAGTCACAAATTTATTCTATGTTCAGACCATAAGCCCTTACTCGCTCTTTTAGGAGAGCAAAAGGGAATTCCTTAGAGGGCTGTAGGTCGTTTACAACGATGAACACTTTTTTTCGACTATTCACTTCAATATCTGAAAGGACAGAAAAATGGAGCAACTGATGGTCTGTCTAGATTGCCTAGATCAGTAATTTCGCCCGTAAATGAGTCAAAGGATTATTTTGAAGCCAAAGTTTGAAGGATTGAAATTCGTCGTGATGAAATATTAAGCAAGATTTTTCATTTTGTTCGAAACGTATTGCCCTCTACAGTGAAACCCGAATTAAAAGCTTTTTCGGTTAGAGCAAATGAGCTCAGTATTGATGGCGACCTTCTCATGTGGGGATATAGAGTGATTATTCCAATCAAGTTTAGATTCAGTCTTTTGGAAGAAATTCATAAGGGTCATATCGGTATTGTTAAAATGAAGTCATTGGCACGACAATATATTTAGTGGCCTAATCTTGATTCGAACATTGAAAACTTCGGTAAAAGTTATTCACCCTGCACGTCTCAAGCTTCAAATCTGGAAAAGTCTGAATTGATTAAATGTAAAGAGGCTGAGTATCCTATTGAAAGAGTTCATGTGGACTTTTTAGGACCCTGTCATGGTACAACCTACCTTTTATTGTTTGATGTTTATTCAAGATGGCCATAGGTAATGGAAATGAAACACATTCATTGTACATCAACAATTGACGTACTTCGAGAAATTGTTTCTAGGTTTGGAATTCCAAAAATCCTAATTTCTGACAATGGAAAGCAGTTAACTTCTGAGGAATGTGAAATATTTTGTAAATTAAACGGAATTCTTCATAGGACTACTGCTCCTGATCATCCGGCAACCAACGGATTAGTCGAGAATGCTGTGGTCAGTTTTAAAAAGGGAATCAGCAAAGTACTTCATAACCATGAGGTTACTGCAACCAATCTAAGGACAGCGATTACGCAGTATTTTTTCTACTATAGAAATGCACTACTTTACTCAACTGGAATATCACATGACAAAAGGTCTTTCTAGGAAAAGAATTGCGAAATAATCTAGATTTACTTAGGTCAAGAAAATTTGAGTCGGCATTCTTAAGTCCAACTGAACATTTTAAGAGTAGAAGAGACTTTTTTCAAAAAAGAAAAACGGTATGGGTGAGAAATTACAAAAATCCCTTAAAACCCTCGTGGTCAACGGCGAAAATTAAAAAAGTTCTTGGTAGATGAACGTATTTGTACAATCCTGAATCAGGTGATTCTTCACTTATGTGGAAGAGACATACAGATCAAATAATTAAATCAGATTCATTAAAATTCAATGAATTAGTATGGTAATATAATTTAAAACAATGGTATTCCCTTGCCTGAAAAGGAAGGAAATAATCAAAAATGTCTATCTATCGAATACTATTCTGAGGAATTTAATACTTCGAGTTTGTTTTCAAGGAAAAAGGAAAAAGATGAATGACAGTGTTTTAGTTCAAATTTAAAAATGGATTCCAAGGAGAGTTCAATGACGCAAGTTACAGAAATTGCCGATATCCAAAAATCCGTTAATGCAGTTTGTGAAAGACCCAAGAGAGTGATAAAACCTGTTTATCGGTACTCCGTCAGCGGTTTTCCGCGGTCGGTACGTCGTGGGTATTATTTCGGAAAAAGAGGGGGTAATCTCCGCGTCGCACTTGTTACGGCATAGACCGCCGACTTAGTTGCTTCGTGGTACCGACAGGGGTTAAGGGGAACTGGCTCTGGGTGGATCTTGTGTTACTGTCCTTGTACTGTCCTTGTGCTGTCCTTGTATTGTCCGGACCCTTTCATCCGAGAGCCGACCCGCATTAGACTATGAAGTCATTGAATGCGGGGGTTAATAAACGTCCTTTGTCCTTGTTCTTGATGTTATTTATTAATTTCCCAAGACACCACAATATCAATTTTTTAAATTGATTTGAACAATTCACGATTCGAGAGGACATAAATTATTGCACAATTTTATTATTATCACTTAATTAAAATAATTTACAATTATATTATTTTTAAACAATAATTTTAAACTAATACATATTCTTTTCTTTATGGTAAAATAATAAACTTTGAAAAACGTATGGCGCCCAAAAAAAAGGAATTCGAGCGTTTTCATGCTTACGAAAAAATATTTCTTATAATTTTTCTTATAATTTTGTCACTTATTCTTTATAAATGTAAGAAACATATTTAATGTCAACGTCATCAAAAAGATGAATTTGCTGCATGCGTTCTCATGTCAAAATCGGTGAATGGCACTTTCCACTGGAAACTGCACTGGCTGACTTTTCCCACTGGAACAACGCTAAAACTAAAAACTTGCACTAACTGAGTGAGCACCAAGTCCATAAGCGCAATGTAAAAATTTGTACTGCGTTGGTACTCAGTGCGCCCACTGGATGTGCTATGTACACCGGATGAGTGGTAGAGAACGGGACATAGTCGAACACATGTTAAATTTACACAGCTTGTGAGCGCACAGTTCCGCTTGCTCATCTTGCTATTGATTATGAACATTATGAACATAAGCTTAGAATTAAATAAAATAAAAACCGCCACTACATCTCATTTATTTCCTTTCATTTTGTTTAAATTAGAAGAAGACTGCATCTGGACAAAAAATATTATCTAGATGCAGCGATCTAAATTGTTTTGTTTTTCTTCAAATTCATAATGGTATTCACTTGTGTGATAGCAAGCTGATTTATAGTGGACTCGATCAGTTACAAGCTGTACATTTATTTTATATAATTACAAGTGCAAATTTAACATGGGTTTCCCTACAGATTAATAACAGATAACCAAAGGTCCCTATAAATACGTGTTAAATCTGCTGTGTTTTCGTTACCAACCCTACTTGTACATTTCTTCATAATTTCTGCTTATTTACGTAACGAAAAACGAATCATGCATTTAGAGGGACATGTGGCTATCTGTTATTAATCTGTGCATATGTTCCACCCTGCTAAAAAGGTAGGACAGAATCGGATGAATATGGAGAGGATAATAATAAGAAAATAGAAAAATGCACTCCATTTACGTCCATTCCTATCGATCCATAGAGACAATTTAATGAAAATCCACCCAATTGTGGTAATCCTATATAAAGCTCTCCCGATTTTCCATTGATAATCTTGAATCTATCCTATATGATATAGAATTTGAAATGTATTCATTCTTATGCAATTAATTTATTACAATATATAATTTATTACATAAATAATGTAACGTTTCGTTCCACTTCTATATGAAGATGTAAATATGATTTTTATCCAATAGTATCCAACTGAGTAAACTCGTACGTTTTAATAACATTGTATTATTCCGATTCTATCCGAAACAATCCGCATTGGAGTCTTAAAAATCAAACTAGTATTTCATTCCGTTTCTATCCAAAGAGACTGATACCCTTTTCATACGACTTTATCCGATCGACTAAATTTATACGTTTTAATAAGATCGTGGCATTCCGATTCTATTCGGAACAATCCGCATTGGAGTGTTAAAAATCAAACTAGTATTCTTTCCGTTTCTTTCCAAAGAGACTACATAAATATTGAAACTTCGACTATAAGTAATTTTGATGGGACTGTCGGTAAAAATAAAAAATACAAGGTTACCCAGACAACCAGCTAGCTGCATATTGCCGCATATAAGGGAAAAGTCAGGAGGCGGATATGTCGGTAGAAATACGGAATATGCGTCGGCGAATGGATTAAAGACGCACGAACACGGTTTTAATCTCTTCGGCAGAAATGCGTCAGAATCGCTGCAGACTAGTCGGCAGGTGAGAATTTCCAGCAAATTTGCTGTCTGTGTGACGACGCATATTCCGTATTTCTGCCGACATATCTGCCGCCTGACTTTTCCCTTATATGCGGCAATATGCAGCAGATCTGACTGTCTGGGTACATGCACAACGTCGCCGACAGGTTATTGTACCGCGAGACTTCATTTTGTAGAGGGGATGTCTGCAACATATTATATCGAAATACTGTTTTGAACTTAAGTTAAATCTCTCTCTCTCTTTCTCTCTTAATAAACATACCTCTCTAAAGAACATGACTTTTGTGTATTGAGAAAAAGAATAATCTTTTATATTAATTAATATTTCCTTAAGGGCCCTCGAGCGTGCCGAGGCGGTCCCGCCTGTGACGTCAGAGGCGAGAAAACTTTGCGCCGTGAAATTGGCAATTTTCGGGATTTTTTTGCAGAAATCGGTTTATCGTGTCGAGGAATAGCGATTAAAGTAGTATGGAAAAGATTGTTAGCTTATAAATAGGAAAAATAAAGCATCAAAGTTTCACTGCGGCCATCTCTATGTCTAACTTCAGGCGATCGACATAAGACCTTCTCTTTCTAGGTTGCTCCGCTCACTCACGCTTCGAGACTGTCTCACTTGCTCGGATTCGAAAGACACTCGCTCCCTCTCTCTCTCTCTCTCTCTCTCTCTCTCTCTGCTTCCGTAAGAGAGTGCAGGCGACTTGGCCGTGCGTTGTAGTCACGAAAAATTCATGCATGCATACGATTGAAAATTTGTATAAATAGTCTGCAACTATTTGTGCGAAGAAATAAATAGCATAAATTTATTGTGGATGAGTACTATCGTATTTTACTTCGACCCAGACCATGAATTTGGTCAGTTCCCGTCAAAAAATTACCCTATAGTTTTTCATCAAATGTCGACGTTTCAGGCCCTAAGGAACCTAAGCAACAATAAAAAAATTGGTGTCCGTTAGATTGTACGTCCGTCCGTCCGTGGGCAAAATTTTGTATACGCGATATCTCGCGACTGGCATGACCAATTTAAAAAGTACAAACGGATTTGGGTTTCTCTTGGCCAAACTTAGATCTCATTAGTTTTTGGAGACAATGCATACTAGATTATGGGGAGGTTTAACAAAAAAACACGTTTTTTCCATTTTTTAACAAAAAATACAAATCGTACAAAAAAATATTTCAAACAAAAAATATAGAACACCGAATTCTCTATAAAAAAAGGTTGTATTCATTTCTTCGTAAGATCAACGATAATGCCGTAAAAAGCAAATTAACATGAAATTAACATAAATTGTACATACACATATACAATGCATATGTATGTATATTATATACATTACATGAAAAACAGAGACACAGAGGAAGCAGGGGAGTGAGGCGGGTATCAGGGGGGGGGGGGCATAAAAAAATATTCACTGTAATGTTGGTATCAGGTAGCCATGGGGAGGTGGTAGCGGGGAGGGGGGTTCGGGGATTCGTTTATAGAATCGGGCAACTAGGACGAAACGCAACTAGCTTATCAATTTCGGAAGTTTTTCAGTTATAAATAACCAATCGAGCCAAAACCTTTCGCGTCCAGGGCGTGAAGAAAAACGTATTAATGTACCGGAACGCATGAATGGAAACCGAAGTATCCCACATATGGGGCATTCCACGCCAACTCACCCAATTTTAAAATCGATCATCACCAATTTTGTCCATAATTTTTGTATAGATGCATTTCGGTGAAATAAGACTGGTCAAATTTTTTCAGATTTTTAAAATCACTCGTTAACGTGTGAGAATTTTTCAAAATTTTGAAATTTTAGAAAATTGAACATTTTTAAATTTCCATAACTCGGTTGCTACTTATCGTACAGTAACGAATAAAAAATGGAATTGTTTGTCTTGAAATGTATTTTTCTATGGGTACAATAAAAATTTAAATTTTTCCAAATTTTTTCCAAAATGGACATTTTTAATTTTTTTAATTAAATTCACAAAAAAACTACTAAAAATAACGAACATTTTGCGGGGTCGTACAAGATGGCAAGTTGTTTCGTTAATTTTTTACAGATTTTTACATTCTTTTATACAATTTAAATTTTTGCTGAAATCTCGAGATTTAGTTTATTGAATTCACAATTCACTGTTTTTCACTTTTTTTGCGTATTTTGGATTTTCCGTCTTTCAGGAAAATCTATTTTAGAAATCTATTTGAAAAATCTTATTTGATTCATGACTTCGAGACTCGCTAAATGATTTTTATCATTACATTGATTTCTTTTCCCCGTTTGAAAGTTGGGGTCGCCAGTTTCAGAGCCTTCTTGAGTTGTTTCCTCTATTTCGGGATCTATTTCTTCTATTATTTCGTGTGTTTCATGATCTACTTCTTCATATGTATTTTCCGCTATATTCGTGACTTCATTTTCAGATTTCTGTAAGGATAATTTCTGTATCTCATTTCTATATGTACTACAAATTTT
Organism: Trichopria drosophilae; assembly: GCA_030407085.1. Classification (NCBI taxonomy): domain Eukaryota; kingdom Metazoa; phylum Arthropoda; class Insecta; order Hymenoptera; family Diapriidae; genus Trichopria; species Trichopria drosophilae. The sequence continues at coordinate 120,661,645 of CM059582.1, read as the reverse complement.
TAGATTTTTCGGCAATTCAGGAAATAGTAACATTTGCGCAGCCGATAAATGTCTCAAATTAGTTTTTTTAACATGTTTTGGTATTTGAAAAGGATTTACACATCTATCACTGAATGTATGATATAAGGACATGACTCTTATAGGGAACAAAAAACAGGGAAATAAACTTTGACAGTAATGTAGAACATGCACGGATGATGGCTATATTAATGTAATTGGGGAACGCTTTAACTGTGAGTAATTCGACTTCTGAAAGACGGACAATCCAAAATACACAAAAAAAAGTTAAAAACAGTGAATTGTGAATTCAATAAACTAAATCTCGAGATTTGAGCAAAAATTTAAATTGTATAAAAAAATGTAAAAATCTGTAAAAAATTAACGAAACAACTTGCCATCTTGTACGACCTCGCAAATTGTTCGTTATTTTCAGTAGTTTTTTTATGAATTTAATTTAAAAAAATTAAAAATGTCCATTTTGGAAAAATTTTGAATTTTTTACTTAACACGTAAAAATACACATGTCAATAAATTCGAGTTAAATTTTCATTATATCCATAGAAAAGTACATTTCAAGGCGAACAATTCCATTTTTTATTCGTTACTGTACGATAAGAAGCAACCGAGTTATGGAAATTTAAAAATTTTCAATTTTCTAAAATTTCAGAATTTTGGAAAATTCTCACACATTAACGAGTGATTTTAAAAATCTAAAAAAATTTGACCAGTCTTATTTTACCGAAATGCATCTATAAAAAAATTACGAACAAAATTAGTGATGGTCGATTTTAAAATTGGGTGAGTTGGCGTGGAATGCCCCATATAACAAAATTTATTTCCTGCAACACGACCTGTCAAAAACTCGACTAAACCGCGTTTTTTTAAGCATCAGTGTGAACAAGACGTGCTCATTTATCAGTAGTTCGGCTGACCTGCGGTCGGGGACGAAGTTTTGGAAATGCTCATTTTCAATTTTAAATATAGGGTGAATATGCCAATGAATAGACGACTATCAATGAATGGACGATTTTCTACATATTTCTATTTCTTATGAATGTATGATGCACAACATGCAACAAAATACATATTTTTATGTTCTTTGAGCATTCAAAACAATATTTACAGTACTATTCATGTTCCAGTGTTTATTATTTTGTAAAATCAAAGCAAAGTTTTAAAGCCATCCAAAACTGGTACTGAAAACGTCCCATTTGATTTAACCCGTCTATTCATTGGGGTTTAACGGATTTTTTTACGAACATATGAAGACGAGGTTAATAATTAAATAAAATCAAAGGTTGAAGTACACGGTCATAAAGAGCAGAGTCTAACAATTCTAATCGTGGTATCATAATTAAATTTTCATAAAAGAATTCAAAAGTTACAATCGATCAAAGTGTGAAAAATGCTTAACCGTCCATTCATTGGCATATTCACCCTATTTAGGGAACAAGATATTGTTACAATATATGTATAGAAACTACTCGAACCTAACGAGGCTAGAACTACTCTTTCCTGCCGTCTTTCCTGGCAGTGTTAAAATGGGAATATTCCCGGAAGCATCAGCCTTTCGTCAGGGAACTGCAATACGAATTTAGCCAAAATTGTAGGCACCCGGGTCGAACGCATCTAGTTTGCAGTTCAATTTTCAACAGTAATCCACCCACTGAGAGAACAAAATAGTAAAATGTACTAATCCTAGATAGGATAACTATTCCACTAGTCGAAATGACTGTTGCTTGAGGTATACGCGTAGACCAAGTAACGAGAGCTTCGCACAAACTGTAAAATATTGAACAACGTATCTACTTACAGGTAGTACACGTATATGATCAGTATATTTTACTATTATCCTTCTCCCAGTGTTTTGTGTACCATTCAAAATTAAACTACAAACACGATAGTAAATATCTAGGATAACTTTTCCACTAGTCGAAATTACTGTTTCTTGAGGTATACGCGTAGATCAAGTAACTTTGAGAGCTTTGTATAAACTGTAACATTTAACAACGTATCTACTTACAGGTAGTACACGTATAGGATCAGTATATTTTACTATTTTCCTCCACCCCGTGTTTTGCGTACCATTCAAAATTAAACTACAAACTCGATAATAAATATCTAGCAAACAACTTCTGTCATTTATTTCATCGCACAAATAGCTTCAGAATGATTTTTCATTACGCAGAGTAATGCATGATAACATATTTCGTCTATATAGATTACGCAGAAAAATAATAACATGGCGGTTATACGCTTGAAAATTTGTATAAATAGTCTGCAACTATTTGTGCGATGATATAAATGGCAGAAGTTGATTGATAGATATTTAGGATAGCGTTTTTAGTTGAATTTTGAATGGTAAGGTACACACTGGGAGAAGGAAAGTAGTAAAATATACTGATCCTATACATGTAGTACCTGGAAGTAGATACGTTGTTAAAAGTTACAGTTTATACGAAGCTGTCAAAGTTATTTGGACTACCCTGCTTAAAAAAAACGGATAGAAATGGATAGGATTGCAAGTCAATCCGCTTGCGTCCTGTTTTCTAAACGTATTATTTCAATCATTCTTTATCCGAATATTGGATACAGAAACAATACGTGTACATCCAAGTGATTTTCGAAAAGTTCCAATCCGGTTCCATCCTGTTCCATCCGCAAATGATGAGTATGCCAAATTAATACTTATTTATCCGAAATCTACCATGTACAGGTTTATCATGTTCCATCCGTTTCATTTTTATCCAATTCTTTCCATTTATTGTCGGTACTAAATGTAATACGTTTCTATCCGATCTCTTGATGACAACTGTATCCATTATCGTCCGGGCGCTTTCATTACCAGTGAATATATTTCTATCCCATCTCTTGATGACAACTGTATCTATTACCATCTGGGTGCTCTCCTTGCCAGTGAATACGTTTCTATCCGATCTCTTGACGACAACTGTATCTATTGCCGTCTGGGTACTCTCCTTGCCAGTGAATACGTTTCTATCCGATCTCTTGATGACAACTGTATCGATTATCGTCCGGGTGCTCTCCTTGCCAGTTAATACGTTTCTTTCCGATCTCTTGACGGCAACTGTTCCGGCCACATTATGGTGTTCTCATTACCAGTAAACACGTTTCTGTCTGATCTCTTGATTGGAGCTTGATTATACCGCGAATTTGCTGCTTGAAAGGTTAGGAAACAGCTGACATATTTTACTCAGGCAAATTCGGATCTAACCTCGAATTTTACACCCACTATGACGAAATTTTGTTTCTTTAGTTCCTTCAGAAATTACGAAGAATTTATGGAGTTATAGAAGTTGGGTGCCCAAAGATTTTTATGTTTAATGTTTATTTTAAAATGACCTCAAGAAGACGAAGGCTCTTGAATTTTACGTTGACCCATATTATTCAGGGGACATTTGTGAGGAATATTCCTCCAACCATCCTCCTGCGTATAATAATAAGAAACAAAAAAGTAAATAAGAAATGCAAAATTTCGCTCATTTTTACGAATGAAACCGCATTATATTGGCTGATTTGTCTAGTAAACAGTCCTATATTTTTTTCTTTCGGACAAAAAATAAAATGCGCTTTTTCTTAGAAGGACCTGAACATTTTTTCGTCATAGTAGGCGTAAAGTTCAACTTTATGCCCCAAAAGTGGGCGCAAAAGCGTACTTTACGCCTACTAGGCGTGAAGTAGAAATACGGTGTAAAACTTGATCCTTAATCTTATTTAAGAGTCTTCGGATGAAAGTGGAAAGGATTGGTGTTCAAACGATAGGATACAAATGGAGAGAATTGCACATTTCAGTTTCGGATGGTACAATGGATTAGATTGGATAGGATCTGTATACGATTAGTGGACAGAAACGGATAAGACAGTCTTTGGATGAAAGTGGAAAGAATGTGTATCCGTTAGGTCGGATGAAAATGGATGAACTTAGTGGTTTTTATAGATTCTTACAAAGTTGAATTCAGTTGTAATACTTTTTACGGATATTTTCGGATAAATATGAGTGTATTGGATAGAAACGGATTGAAATGGATAGAAACGTCGGATCAAATTTCGGATAACATTTCTATCCATATGCGTCCATTCCTATCCGTTTTTTAAGCAGGGTACGCGTATATACTACAAGCAAAAGTAATTTCGACTAGTCGCATAGTTATTTAGGATTAGTACATTTTACTATATTGTTCTGTCAGTGGGTAGATTACTGTTAAAAATTGAACTACAAAAATACGATGGTACATATCTACAATAAATTTTACTATTTTTTTTTATACAATAGTATATACAATATATTTGAAATATTATATAAAAATTATTATATTATATAAAAATTAATATATTACATTAAAATAATATATTAAAATTATATACAATATATTTATTATTTATTTCATCGCACAAATAGTTGCAGATTATGCATTCCTATTTATTGGAGATTTTTAATTATATAACCGTCATTTTATTATTTTTAAAAGCGATGACGCATTTCCTCATAAAATTTAGATGCAATATGTTTATTGTTTGGTGCGATTAAATATTTTATGTCTATAACTACTTATTGTCGCGTATTTTAATTATAATACGTTTGTATTGCTTCAGTGTCACCCGAGGGGCTCCAGGGTTCGATGGGGAAAGTGGGTACGGGAGCGGCAGGAGGCGGCGAGGCGTCGCCAATACATGGATGACATGGCCAGATTTTTACGTAGTGTCTGGAGAATGCCCCGGGGGCCCAGACCCCGTCACAAAAAAAAAGAATAAAAAAGAAAAAAAAAGAGATAAATAATATATTTTTCCTTCTCCCATTGGGGGGGGGGGGGGGGGGGCAATGAATAACTATATATACTGTACACATATCGTACTTGCACGTTTGGCATCCCCCCCCCCCTCTTCCTTTGTCAATTCATTCCCTGTGTATATTTATTGAATATGCGTTCGTGTGTGTTCTTCCGCATTTCCGGATTTCCCCGTAGTGAGGCTGCTTTCCGGGTATGGACTTCAAAGGTAGGTATTTGTAGGCTAGTCGTTTCATAAAAAAAAAAGAACGGTTTGATCTACATTTTTGTTTTAAAAAAAGTGTCATTGTACAGACTGAGTGCCCAATGTCAGAAAAAAAACATCAATTTTAATTTATTGAAAAAAAAAGAACAGTTTTTGACGCTTGTGCGCTTTACTTTGCCAATTATTTTACATTACGCACTGAAAAGTCGTGCACAAAAGTTATTCGATCTGCGATGATTTGACTATAAGTTTTCTCGCTTTTTATCCTCCGACAATCAAAAAGTAACCCTTCGAAATTATATTGTATGACTTAGCGTATCTCACCATCTGCAGTTCTCGATGTGTTACTTTCTAAAAAACATCCATATTTTTTAAAAATCATGCAATTTGCGCGGCCGGGAAACAAAGTTCCGAAAACGAAAACTGAAATTTCGATACTGTATGAGTCTAACGTATTTTAATTCGCTTTCTTTTTGCCAAATTTTCAAAGACAAAGGGAAGAAAATCACGCTGGAGCCATGTTATATACAAATCTTGGCCTGGGGGGGGGGGGGGGGTGTTGATTTTCAGAACTTTGTTCCCCGGACACATTCGCAAAAATGCATGAATTACATGAGACAGTCTCGAAGCATGAGTGATCGGAGCAATCTAGAAAGAGAAGGTCTTATGTTGATCGCCTGAAGTTAGATAAAGAGATGGCCGCTGTGAAACTTTGATGCTTTATTTTTCCTATTTATAAGCCAACAATCTTTTCCATACTACTCCCAAGAAACCGATATCTGCACAAAAAATCGTGAAAATCCCACGAAAATCGCCAATTTCACGGCGCAAAGTGTTCTCGTTTTTTTCCTTCGCCTCTGACGTCACAGGCGGGACCGCCACGGTACGCTCGAGGGCCCTTAAGGATGATTAATTTATATTAACTTGAAAAATTGGAAAATCACAAGTTGTATGTTATCAACAAGTCTACTTGGTCGTATAATACATGGTTGCCTAAAATAATTGATATTTTATAGTACACTTTTTTGTAACGATGATTTCCTGTTCATATTTAGAACAACAAAATCATCGTTGACGAACCGCTCCGGGCTCTAAAGATATTGGATAATAAGTAATGTCGTTTAGTATTTTACAGGGAACCGTTTGGCCTAGGGCCGAGCCTAGCGGACAAAGAAAACACGAAGCGAGAGAGAGAGAAAGAGAGAGAAAGCGTGTCCGCGGACTCGCGGAATTTGGAACCGCGGAAAAATCGGGAAGCGATTCCGCGTTCGCGATTATTTTAACTGTGGCGAGGCTCGAAAAGCCTGTTTTTCGATCCCAGTGCAGTGGGACCTTGCATTTTATTTGTATATATTTTTTTTGTTAATTATAATTGAATAGATTGATCTTATCGACTTTGAACGGTGTATTTATTTTTGTGTTATGTAGTCTTTTGTGTTTACTGTAACGGCCGTCTCATCTCTCACCGCGAGTGAGCTAGTCGGTGGACGGGAATTTCACCACGGGTTTCGTCCATACCAGGACGTCCGAGAGCGTCAAATTTGGGCCATCCGGGAACCGTTGGTCCGGAGAGTATCCCAATAACGTGGAGTGGCCATTCTGGCCCATCGTCGTTACGATTCCGCGGGAAAAACCGTTACATGGCGCCCATACGTATAGATGGCAAGTTTAGGCGATGCCGTCCAACGTGAAAAATAAAAGTCAAATTGGACGTTACATAGCGCTTCAACTTGTGTGACTCGTAACTATAAATGCGTTACGTGACGCACTGATCTGATTTTATTTTTTTTTATTGACAAAAGTGAAGTGCGAATTGCATTGAAACACATTGGAAAATTGAAACATTCGAAGGTGCAAGTTTTGTCAAAACTAAAATGCAAAAATTTTGAAAAATGAAATTTGATTTTAGTGAAAAGTAAATTTGGTAAGTTGATATTAGAATCAACGTTCAATGGTAAAACTCAAATTTTAAATAACTTCAATTATATTTCATTTATTGCATCGAAACAATATGCCTTTCGTTGCTCGGCCGAGAGCGAGCGCTTATTTACTTCGCGCGTAAACATAGCCGATATAAGTAAATATAGATATAAGGCATGTTAGAATTAAAATGATAATCATAAAATGGAATGACAAAAATATATGAATGATTATTTATTTAATAAATGAAAAGAATTATAATAATAATAATCTGTAACATTTAGAAAGATTAAAAAGAAAGGGACAGAATTAAATAACTAATCGAGAATAAATTTGATTAAAAAATAAACTTGAATTGTAAAAATTCTCCTTTGTTTTGATTGTAAAAATTTTTTTTTTTTGTTTTTAAAGTAATCTAATAGTAGAGGTAACAAAAATAACCATACTAAAATTTAAGAATTAATTAATTTTTTTTTGGTATATTTAACGTTATATTCGTTTGTAATTGCTCTCTCTCTCTCTCTCTCTCTCTCTCTCTCTCTCTCTCTCTCTCTCTCTCTCTCTCTCTCTCTCTCTCTCTTTCTAATGAAGTCATTGTATACAATAAAATTATTATATTGAAATATTTCGCGATATAATTGTATTTGAAAATCAAGAAAGAAGATAAGGCAAGTGTTTTGGCCAGAAGAGGCCTTACGAATTTGAGTGTCGATTATTTTTTTTTCTTTTATGCATTTCAAATATTGCGACGTGGAAAAATAATACCGGCCAACATAATTGAAAATACGTAACATAATTATCGACTCTTTGCGCTTCCATCACATGACCTCTCTGTAGGCCACAAGAGAACAAAGTGGCATTTTTTTTTAACTATTTCACGGTCGTTCTATTGGTTTGATCAAAAAGGTCTTGAAGAATTTTGGCACGGTAAAATGTGGCAATACAGTCACGAAGATAGAACTCTGGAAGAGGAACTTCAAGAGTTGCCAGTTGAAGAATGGGCATTCCAACTCGAAGAGAATGAGCTCACAATAGCTCTAAAAGAGCTTCAACTTTAAACAGCCGGTAGGAGGCTGACTCGGGTCGATCGACTTTACTGACGGATGATGGGGGATTACACCCAATCCGATTTTCAAGAAGTGGAAAATGAAAATGAAGAAGAAACCAAGGTGTATCGTAATTCACTGTTAGCCACATTTCTAGAAAAAACTACTCTATTATTGGAAGCAGATGGACATTCACTACTGGAAGAAGAAGTAAACCACTCAGTAGAAGAAGTCCCAAAAAATACTAGAGTGACAACAGGAACTATGGCATCCAAAACTGTTTCAGAAAATACCACAACAGCCCATGGTCAATGAAGGAATCACGGCCAAACGAAAATAAATGAGTCGACAAAACCACCTACAGATGATCAACCATCAATATCAGGAGATGACCTAATAACCTATGTTCTGCCAAGTGGGATAGATACGGTTATGTCCAGAAGGACAGCCGCAGCCTTTGAAGGGGCGTTAGTGTTCCAACAGCGACCAAGCGAGAACATTAAAGAATTAATCGAAAACTCAGAAAGATTAGTCAAATTGGTTGATAGGTATAGGCCACAGTCAGCCCAAAATAATGAACCAACGCCATTTACGAGTACTCAAATAGGAGCTTAATTTAATGGCTGGACAAGAGATAAGACAATCCAGAGTCATTTTTCAAGATACATATCACATTGACAACGATGAATCGGATAAACAAAGTACAGCACAAAATACTGAAACTCCAAGAAGATGTCATACAGGACAGATCCCGACGAATTTCCGTTTTAGGAATTCGAGCCAACCCAACCGAGAAGGTGTGGATGTCTCTGGGGGAGGGGGATTCTTCCCGAATGTAGGATCGGGATGGAGACTCAATTCGTCAGCAAGATGGGATCAAGGTCCGAGAGATGTAGGAAAAATTGTGCGCCAATGGCGAACTACATCCTCAGGAGCCAAAGAGAGCCGCATAGAGTCATTCCTGGCTCGCATTGAAGAATGCAGAGGGCCGGCTAATCTGACAGATGAAGAAATGCTCTGTGTCCTACCTGAATTACTCACCGATTCGGCCAAAAGGTGGTACCGAATATCCAAGGACTCATGGAGGTCATGGGAAAATTTCTGCAAATCTGCGAGAAAATGCTACAGGTTTAGCCAGCTGGAAAGGCAGAAATTATACGCAGAAGCAAATTTCCGGACTCAGGACTTGGATGAGCCCGTAAGAGACTACATCGGTTGCCTGATAACAATACTGGACTTGTACCCGGATCCGTTGACGCTGGGCCAATGAATTATGTTTTTACACAAGAACATGAAGCCTGGCCTACAATGGAGGATTCCGATGAGTCAGATTAAAACATTTCAAGACTTCAGGGTGGCCGCAGTCGAAGCAGAGAGCGCGGAAGAAGCAACGCGCTCTTATAGGGAACCGCCACCACCAGAAGGTTCTCTAATACCGGAAGTGGCCTATAATAGATCCAGAAAGGAATTTCAGCCAAATGTGAAAATTGTACCGAAGATCGCAGCGATCCAGTCGTCGAAATCTGATGATACGTCATTAATTTTAAAATAGTTGGCCGCATTGCGAGAAGAAATCCGACAAATTAAAGAGGCGCAGTCACAACAGGCTACCGAAAGAAGGTCATTGCAGCAGAAACCACATAGCCCTTCATCGTGGAGAAAGAAAGGGCCAAAAACCAATATGGGCCAAACAAGATCACCGAGACAATCCGTACCCGATTTCGTATATGGACGCTATTCACCGGAAGCTCCAAAGGGCCCGTTATATTTCAACGCTCGACCTTAGCAGTGCATATCTTCAAATTATGATGAAGGAGGGCAGTCAGCCATTGACGGCATTTACGGTTCCGGGAAAAGGCCTTTTCCAATTTAAAAGGATGCCCTACGGCTTGACAGGTGCCCCAGATACATTTCAGGCGCTATTGGACTCACTCATTGGTCCGGAGCTTGAGCCCTACACTTTTGCCTACTTGGACGACATCATTATTGTCACTGAGTCGTTCCAAAGTCATTTACGTTGGTTAGAATATGTTCTCAAGAGAATACAAGGAGCTGGCCCGACTATTAACCGCGAAAAGAGTCACTTCGGTCGCGATGACAGGTCGGCGTGATGGTCGTGCGGGCTAAGGCGTCAGTCTTAGTCCGCCCGAACTGAACGTCGCGAAGGGCCCGAGTTCGAATCCCCGTCCTGCAATTTTCTCTGGTTATGTCCAGTGTGGAATAACCGGGGAACTTTGCTGGGCGAAGGTACGAATTTGGGACCGCTGCTGACCTCCGTCGGCAGTTATCGGTACCGTCAGCGTCTTATCCGCGGTCGGTACGTCGTGGGTCTTATCTCGGATAAAGAGGGGATAAGCTCCGCGTCGTACTCGCTAAGGCACAGACCGCCGAATCTGCTGGTGGTACCGATATTGGGGTAGGGGGGACTGGCTCTGGGTGGGTGTTGTGTTGTATATGCCTAGTTCTGTCATTGTACTGTCTGTCTCTGTCCTGTACCTCTCCACCCGAGAGCCGACCCGCAAATAGACAAATCGTCATTAACGCGGGGGAAATAACCTGTCCTTTGTCCTTTGTCCTGTCGCGATGAGGTGAAATACCTTGGGGTAGTGGTTAATTAATACGGATTCCGGCCTGATCCGGATAAAATTGCACCTATTTTGGAGTACCCGCCGCCACGAAACTTAAAGCAGCTTCGTAGGTTTCTCGGAATGGCGTCGTGGTACCGAAAGTTCCTTCAAAACTTTGCTTCCGTCGTAGAGCCGTTAACACGCTTGACTAAGAAGAATGTCGAGTATGAATGGACTGCAGCTTGTCAGGAGGCATTTACGGAGGTCAAGACAATGATTGCGACTGCGCTACTCCTACAACGGCCAAGTTTCACTGTGCAGTTCGTCATTCAAACTGATGCCAGCGACACCGGTCTTGGTGCCGTCTTGACTCAGCAAATTGAGGGCGAGGAACGAGTTTTGACGTCCGCTAGTCGTACGATGAATTCAACGGAGAGGAAAAAGTTTCGGCCGTATATCGAGGGATATCACTTTTTGGTAATAACTGACCATAGTAGTCTCCGTTAGCTCCGTAATCTTCGAAATCCGACTGGAAGATTGGCTCGTTGGGCACTAAAATTACAGAGCTACGATTTCGAAGTATGTCATCGTAAGGGAACTTTGAACTATGTGCCAGATGCACTTTCTAGGATGTACGAGCCGGATATGCCAGAAGTATTCGCTGTCGATGACCCAGAGTCTGATCCTGACACAGAGGGCGATGAATGGTATCGTCAGAAGAGGCGAGACATCCAAAGCGTACCAAAAGAGCATCGCTACTGGAAAGTCGTAGGAAAACGAATTTATTCGTACCCACCAAATCCCATCATCGAAGATCTTCTTGGCGATGAGGATGCATGGAAGATAGTGCTGCCCAAGAAATTAAGGCAACTGGCTTTAAAGGAGTGCCACGACGCAGATACAGCGGGGCATCTGGGTCAAAAGAAAACCTTTGACCGTTTGTCTTCACAATACTGGTGGCCTAGTATACATAAGGATGTGGCTCAGTATGTTCGCAGTTGCGAAGTGTGTTAACGTTGTAAAGTGCAGCAATCTGCCCCAGCTGGCCGAATAGGACGTCGACCTATTGTACGGCCATAGTAAGTGGTTGTAGGGGATATTATGGGTCCGTTTCCGAAGAGCAAACGAGGTTTTGAATTTTTGCGTATTTTCGAGGACCTCTTCACTCGCTGGATTGAATGCATTCCATTACGCCAATCCAATGCACGGAATGTGACGGACGCACTGCAAAAGCGAATTTTCCTTCGGTTTGGTACACCGGAAGCGTTCTTATCAGATCAAGGCCTGGAATTTAAGAATAAGGTCTTAGATAATGTCCTACTATAACGTGGTGTACGTCGGGAACTAACGCCAACTTATCCTCAAGCTAACCAGGTCGAGAGGATTGATCGTACCATCAAAGAGATGGTCAGATCGTTCATCGAAGACGACCATCGTACTTGGGATGCCCATATCAACGAGATCGGTTTTGCTTATAATACGGCAATAGATAACCCAAACGCAGGAGGCACAGAGTGCCATAGATAGGTGGGGAAATAGAATGGATAGCTTAAAATCTCTGTACAGAGAAGCTCAAGACCAAGCGGATACCGCTCAAGTACGCCAAGCTGAGCATTGCGACCCTAAGAGGCGTGACGTCATCTATAAGATTGGGGATCAAGTTTTAAAAAGAAATCGTATACTTTCTTCCGCCGCGCAAGGCATCTCGGCTAAATTGGCACCGAAGTATACGGGGCCTTATACCATCAATGCAATACTTGGTTCCAATACTTATGAATTGAAAGATGCGTCAGGTCACCTAGTTGGTCCAGTACATGTGGTGGACATGAAACCGTATGTAAAGTCAATTGCGGAAGAAGACATAATCGAAGATAGGATAGAGACCGATCAGGAAGACATACGTCATCAGACGATTGATCCAGCGAAATGCGCACCGCGAAAACGCGGAAAACAGCGATGAACCGCGTGGGCGTCCACGGGATAGTAACAGTGCCGTCAGAAAGGAGTCGTTTTCAGCTGAAAGGAGCCGTTTTTAATGCGCACCTTCCGCGCGCAGGTTGCTTCGGCAGTCGTCGACGGTCTGAGCTTGTCGGCCCTCGGTAGGGGAACGGAGCGAGAGGAAAATATATGGTCGGGCGCGCGAAAGTATTAAACAAATGACGGGGAGTTGAACTTTATCAGATACTTCGAAAATTAAAATCATGTATACTCGTCGTAGTCGAGTGGTACAAGCGCATGGGTTGAAGCGCAGCGCGTTATTTTTTTAGTTCGATTTCGATGTCGAGGATTTTTTTTTTTTTTTTTTTTTTTTTTTTTTTCATTTACTCAACATTTGTAACGAAAATAATTGTTTACTTGTTTACTATTAGTTATTTTATTTACAAAAATGAATTGTGAAAATAAATTTTAAAAACATTAAATAATATGTTTTTGCAGAATGACATTTGTAAGAATCGAATTCTCTGTAATATTAAAAAAAATAAATGTACAATATTTTATTGTAATTTCCGAAATAATATACAAAAATTACAAGTCGTACATTTTTTCTAAAAAAGTTATTGTAGTTAATATAAGCTTGTAATTGATTATTTTTTATATGTTTCAAAAATAATGTAGACCTTCCATCTAATTCCAAATATCGGGCGGTATCTTTATTTATATATACGGCAACAGTTTATATTACATTTACGGTAAATGGAAACATCTTTAAAGAATACAGAGTAAACGAAAGTATCGTGGAAACAATTTTAGGAAACAAATATTTGGAATACTCGATTAATGTCATATTAAAATAAAAAGATGTTTTTTTACTTCTCCAATGAAATTGTACCAAATTACTAACTACTTTTTTGAAATATTTCAATATTACTATACAATAATATTTTTATCCCGTTAGAAAACTTATATGATTACACTAACAGCATTCTGCAAATCAGTATATCTGTATAGTGTAAAATCTTATTTAAATTGGTTATACATTTTCACCAATATTTTTTTAAACATTTAAACCCTTTCACGACAATTTTACTTACTTATAATTAAATTGATTTCAAGAATGTATCATTCAGCAAGATGGTTATTCGTCATTCATTATTTACTTTGTTTTGCCTACATTATGCTATTATTTATAGCTATGGGTTTTCTTTTACGTATTAATTAATTAAATAAATAGATTATACTAATAATATTGTAATACACCGATTAAGATATCGAAAATTAGTACATTATGTTTCAGATACTGATTTTCATTGACCTATTAAAAAACCACATGTTTGGCACAAGACTGGGTATATGGTCTTTTATTTATCAACAAATTGTCCAATTTCATTCCCGACTAGAAAAGGTGATAATTAATTCGTAATAATCATTTTGTTAAAAAATGGTTTAAATCTGATTTTTCCTTTTATAACAATATACAATACATTTAGTTTACTATATTTATAACAAAATAGTAAAGAAACGTTCGCAAAATGCAAAGGTTTATTTATAAATAGGTTATATTAACAAATTTCTGAATTAATAAAATATTTGTTGCAATTGCAAATTTTAAGAATAAGTTATATACTGATTTTTCAATAAAATTTAAGTAAAGGCAAAATTGGAATTGAGAAATTGGCAAAAACAAATATTCATCTTAGGAAAGAAATTATTAGAATATGAATATATATATATGCGTTTATATGATCGACACCATCGCTTTAATACACAAATTAAAACTATATGTTATTTATAGTGTATATATTATATGTTAAATATAATACAATTAGGATTTACTATTTTACCGGAATGAAGATATCTTTTTTAGAAAGATTATTTGTAAAAGGAAATGTTGCCGATATTCGTTTAATATGATCACAATATCGATTTTAATATATTATTATTAAATGAATTCAATAGATTCATTATTGTCAAATTGAATTAAAAATGGAATTAAAGTTAACAAAAAAAATATTATATAAGCTCAATGTTTCTATAGACATATTCGACGTATTGTCATCCTTGTATATATATATATATATTATCTAAGATGTCACTGTATAAGATGAAAGAAAGCTGAGTAGTCAGTAACTCCAATTATTTATTATTGTATTTCAAGTCAATTTCAAAGTTATTTTATACACAGAGAGAAAAACCTACTTAAATGAACCCTTTAACGCTCAAATACACAAAGTGGTTTCATGGAGTACGATACTACATTTAATTTATTTATTTAAACCCCACGAAGTAAAATTATCAAGTAATTTCTTATTGCCCAAAATTAGCTCTTTACAAATGTTGAAATCGAAAAGTTATACACGTTCTTTTTAAGCGTGAAATTTTTGCTTTTATTTTTAATTTATCGAATTTTATTATGGGCAATGGCATTACCATACATCTAAAAGTGACAAATATCATGTCAAAAATGAATTTTCTATCAGGGTCAAACTTCATGAAGATATTGCACATTTGGGCGTCAACCATTTATACAGTAAACAAGACAATAATATGGCCCCTTTACTATTTTCCGATAGTTAAATATGTTGTAGAGTATTCAACCTCAAATCTGCCAATGCTTTACAGTTTAATTATCCCTTTATGCATTTGTGAAAAGCAAAAAATTGTGGTAATAAAATCGAATAATTACAACTACGGTTGTCAGAGTAAAAAGAATTATTGAATGGCACATTCTAGAATATCCGTAGCAAGTGTAAAATGAAAATACGCTTAGGTTTATTGATAACTAAGTTGTATTAACAAATTTCTGAATTAATAAAACATTTGTTGCAATTGAACATTTTCAGAATAAGTTATATACTGATTTTTTTCAAAATACAATAGATTTGCTGTGATCAAGAAAAAAAACAATAAGATTCCAATAAGAAAATAACTTTGATATTGTTTTAGTGCAAATTTATTGCAAAAATTATTACAAATTTGGGCAATACACGTATAATTGATGTACGTAGTACGGAGAGTGCAACAGAACATGTTAAAACATTAGTGTTTTTATGTAATTTTAAAATATTTTAAATCTGAATGTTTTTTATTAATTTATCATTATGGTGAAGGTGAAGAAATAAGAAAAGCTATCTTCTATTTTTTTATTCGCAGAATATTATAAATTAGTAATAACGTTCCACTTTTTAACAAATTAAATAAAACCCTTACATTCAAATATTTTGACGTGTAAGGGCTCCCCCTCTCGTCCGCCCTGTCCTAATATTGCGTGAGGGTGTATTGCCTCATATCTTTTCATTAGGTAACAGGTTCCCAGGGTGTACCACGTGGAGGTCAGAGTGGGGATTGAGTGAAATGTGCCTTTAATTGCAGGATCGCATAAAGTCACATAGTCACCCCTTTACACCCCATATAATTAATATGTGTATAAAAAAAAGCAAGAATAAATTAATGCACAAAATAAATGTTTTATATGTATATGCTTTAAAATCACGCATAATAACAAAATATTAACTTTGTCCCAATAGGGTATTTCGGCACCTTCTCTCCCACTACCTGGGTCGTTTGCGTCCTGAGGTATTTTAAAATACTAAGGTACTCGGTAGAGAGGTTCTTGGCAGTAGTAACTTTTTTTATGGACGGATGGTGGCGCCCCGCGCCCTTTTTCGGAAGTTACAGAACTTTGAAATTTACGCTGGGTTAAGAATAAATAAAGGGTTAAAAATATTAAATTACTTAACGCAAAGAATTAATTTAACAAAATAAAATGGAATGAATGGACAAAACCCTTTTGTACTGAATCACTCTGCTAGTTATATAAATTAATACTATTATGCAATTCCAAGTGCCGTTCTGATATTAAAAAATCTTTACATCTAATATTTTTATCTTGTAGATAAGATCTTAATATACAAATCGCGTTCAAATTATCAATGCCAAGGCTTTTCCTTTTCGGGCAATTTATGTCAGTAACAATTGAAAAAATTCTTTCAGCAGATGCATTAGAGTGCGGAAGGCATGCTATAATTGAAAATAATTTATTTAATTCTGGAAAACTATAATTGGAATCTGATTCCTTACGACTCGAAATTATTTGCCAAAATTCTGAAAATTCCATATTTTTATAAATTTCAATTTCTGCTGAAGAAAATGAATGAGGCAATGTCCTCCATTCAAGATCTAATTCTTCATTGCGAAGCAACGGTAATCAGTTGGAAATTAAACGCAAGTCTTTTATTGTTTTCCGTGATTCAATAGATAAGGCTATTGACGGCTTTAAATACGATAAAGATTTTAAAAAATCGTCATTTATTGGCAAACGCGTACGAATCTCCGTAGTTACGGTTTCGTAAAACTGTAAGCACGTGGTTCGGACTTCTTCGGCAATAATTCTACGATTCTTTAAAAATTCCTCACATTTATTGCCTAAATATATATCTTTTAAGCTGCATTGGTGATCACGATTACAAATATCTAAAGTTAAAATATCATTTAGAAATTCCGGTAAAATAAAATTCGAAGCAAATGAGTGCAATAATTTTACGGACAATGGCTGAAGTTCGTGGATGAGAAACTTTTTTGATTGAAAAGTCGCGTTAAATTGATTTAGTTTATTCAGCGTATAGTGTAAAAATAGGAAATACGCTTTAACGATATCATTAATAAAAAAGTTACTTAATTCTTCGGCGTTTTTATTTTTTTGGTCAAAAAAATACTCTGCTGTAAAAAAACTCGTTAGAACCGGCCAATTTTGAATTATTCGGTCACTACATTGAAACCTTCTAAGCCATCTCGTTTTACAAAATTTAAGGATTTTACACTGTTTTATGTCATATAATTTTTATATGAATTTAATTTATAGATATGAATTTTTGGATTCTACTAAATGTTTGCATCGTTTAGCGCTTAAATTAAAATATGATCCCGTTTTTTGAATTAATTGTTCGCAGATTTTTGGCCTTTTTTTACACGCGGAGCTAGCAATAAGAGCCGATGAATGGCATATGCAATTTAATGACATTAAGTGCGGTACGCGCTTTTATAAATGGGACACGAAAGAATTATGAGCTCCCGTCATGACAATAGCATTATCCGAAGCTACTACCACAATATTAGTAATGGGGATTTTTTTAGTTTCGAGACAGGCCGTAAACGCGTCTAAAATTTTCTTCGCGGTACAATCTTTACCATCTAATTTTATTAATTCCAGTAATTTGTTACTTACCGTACAGCGATCATTTAAAAATTGAACTGCGACGCACAACAATTTACGCGTAGACCGATCGGTGCTTTCGTCAACGCAGATTGAAAAAGGAGTCGTTTGTAACGATGAGGTCAAATTTTGTACGATTTCGCGCGATACAACAGTTTTTGCAATTTCCTTGGACTTAGTTTTACCGAGTTTTAAACCTTTTACGATTTCCGAATCGGTTATAACATCTTTTAATGCCGGAATTAATTCGTCAACGAACTCAAACGCGACATCATGGGCCGATATTAATGCTGAAAGTTTAATTTCCGCTTTTTTAATAGAATTCGCGAGGTTATTCGCGAAGTTTTTGGCGCTATCGTCACAATTAGTATCAATTTTTTCGCGTTTTTTAATATGAGATCGCGATATCTCATGGGCTTTAAGGTGCGATTTTCCGTACGACAGTGATTTTTCGCAGATTATGCAGTACGCTCGATTGTCATTATTTACGTCGCGTCTCACCCACGAAAATTTATCCAACCATTTATGGGAGAATAATTTTCTTTTCTTTGGCACCGGTTTTCCGATGTCCATCCCCGCAGACTTAAAAGAAATATTAATTTTCGTAAAAGAAAAAAAAAAGGTTTTACTATTTTCAAGAAGATAAAAAAAAAACACAAAATAATTGAAAATTAATTCAATGAAGCTAATTCAATACTGAATATTGTAATTATATATCTGAATGTTTGCACAATTTAATTTAAAATAGAATATTGCAAATGAATTTTTACTTTACTCACACAACCTGTTCGAGTATCTTGTCTCAAGGCGCAGCGAAAAGTAAACAAATCACGGATTAAGACATTAACTTTCGGAACGGAATTGGCGGGAATCGAATAAAATGTCAATTACAAATCTACATTGATTTGATATTTAAGAATCTGAAAATTTCTTTTAAAACCCTGATTTTCCGAGAATATCTAAAGGGTTTTATTCGTAGAAACAATTGTCATTTCGATTTTCGGAAAATGCCCACAGAATATCTTTTCGGGTTCTTTAACACCGCGATACATTTCTTTTTTATATGGTGGAAAATTGTTCCGGTAAATTTTAGTCTAGATAATATGAACACTGGCTCCATAATCAAATCACTTATATTTTGACAAATATGTCGAAACTATACAGATATACTATTATACATAATAGTATGTTAAATATCGAAATCGGACACTTTTTTTCTTTATTAAGGCGTCATTTTGATACATATTGCATGACTGAATATATAATTATTTATACAATGTAAAGTGCAGTTACCAAATGAAATGCATTGTTATAAATTAACACGTTCCATAAAACAATGTGAAAGTTATTTCAATATTTAAACTCTGTATAAACACTTTTATGTATTTCTTTGTAATGCTAAAGAAAAGAAGAATGATATTTTGATTCAGATATTTTTATTTATTCAGAATTTAATGAAAATGTTTATAATAAATGTTGGAATGTTATATATTATTATAATGTCGTATATATTATTAGGATAGTATTGCAAATAGTTCTTTACACTCTGCGGTGGCTGAGAAAAAGGAACTATCTAGACTTTTTGGAAAGATTGAAAAATTATACCTAAAATTGGACAATTTGTTGATAAATAAAAGACCATATACCCAGTCTTGTGCCAAACATGTGGTTTTTTAATAGGTCAGTGAAAATCAGTATCTGAAACATAATGTGCTAATTTTCGATATCTTAATCGGTGTATTACAATATTATTAGTATAATATATTTATTTAATTAATTAATACGTAAAAGGAAACCCATAGCTATAAATAATAGCATAATGTAGGCAAAACAAAGTAAATAATGAATGACGAATAATACATTCTTGCTGAATGATACGTTCTTGAAATCAATTTAATTAAAAGTAAGTAAAATTGTCGTGAAAGGGTTTAAATGTTTAAAAAAATATTGGTGAAAATGTATAACTAATTTAAATAAGATTTTACACTATATAGATATACTGATTTACAGAATGCTGTTAGTGTAATCATATAAGTTTTCTAACGGGATAAAAATATTATTGTATAGTAATATTGAAATATTTCAAAAAAGCAGTTAGTAATTTGGTACAATTTCATTGGAGAATTAAAAAAACATCTTTTTATTTTAATATGACATTAATCGAGTATTCCAAATATTTGTTTCCTAAATTTGTTTCCACGATACTTTCGTTTACTCTGTATTCTGTAAAAGATGTTTCCATTTACCGTAAATGCAATATAATCTGTTGCCGTATATATAAATAAAGATACGGCCCGATATTAGGAATTAGATGGAAGAAATTACGATGCGGTTAAATTAAAACTGAACCCTATTTGTACTCGTTTTCATAACATTTTGTTATTAATATCGATTTATTTTTCGAACTGTATTTTGTCAACTCTTGTAGGGTTCAGTTTTAATTTAATCGCATCGTATTAGAGGACAAAAAATGTTTGTGTTTTCAAGGCCTACAACTCTTTTCTGTGTGATATTTCGGTAACTATGTGTCGAAACGAGTTAAACGCGTAAATCCTGAAAAATCGGCATTTATCCCGTTTTTATGGCTATAACAAGAGAGATATTCATTGTAGATCAAAAACCAATAGAGACAATTTATAGAGCTTTAAAATATCTTTAAAATGAGCTCCGGTGCGTTAAGGTACCTTCAAACCGAGTCGAGATATTTCAACAAATGTGATTTTTTCACCTAAATTTTAGTGTTGAATAACTTAAAAACTCTACCTTCCCGAACATTTTTTTAGAGGAAAAAGTTGTTCAGAATTATCTGTAGAATCTAGAGTTAGACGCTGGGTAATAGCTGGCCGATCACCCTGTATAGCTATAGATAGTAGAAATTCCGTCTTATAATATCTCTCTCTATCATAATACCTCAGGTCTGACGAACGACCAAAACCACCTGTTTTGAAGGGAATGCGCTAATGAAATGTATTCCTATTTGTTTCAGAAAAGATTGATAAACACAGCAGCGTCTCCACCGACGACTTGGCGTCCGCGGTCAGCTCCTTGAGCCTCGATGGGTGGGAATCCCATCTCTGCGAAGAGGAGGTCCAACACCAACGGGAACGGGCTAAGGCACTACCACGACGATTACGTTGGGTGGGTGTGGAGGACGCGCTGGAGGCAGCAAGGGCCACGAAGCGCCGTCAGACTAGGCTAGAAGCCGAAGCGTTCGGACTACTGGACGATTACGTCCAGGAATTCGGACTAGCCGAACGAACTCTTAAAAGTGGGTAGAGGCAACGACAACCTATCGACAAGGTTTAGCCGATGGCCAGGCCGCGGTCAAGGCCAAGGAGATTCGGCAGCAAGATCTTCAAAGCCGCTTCGAGAGGGAGAAGGAGGCGGAAATTCGTGCCAATAAGGCCAATTTATTGGCCAAGAAAAAGTTGGCCGAAGCCTCCAAAGCCAGACAGGCAACCTCAAAGGAGCTGGGCTTCGAGGAGAAGCCAGAAACACGTCCCCCTACTGCATTCTGCCGGGTATGTGGTTTTCCCAGGGTAATCGACATTGACCATTGTTCAAATGCCGACTACCACAACAAAAATGGCCAATGGTATGCCAAGGCCAGAAAATGGCAGGATCGGCAGAATCTGAAGGGCAGAGGGGGATCGAAAAGGCCGATGAACCGAAGAGGCCAATAGGCCGAAGAGGCCAATGGGCTGAAGAGGCCAATATGTCGAAGAGGCCAATATGTCGAAGAGGCCAATCGGCCGAAGAGGCCAGTAAGCCAAAGAGGGCCCCCTGTGTGGGTTGCAAGAGCCCAAATATAATTTATTTTTTCTGTAAAGGCGTACGAAAGGCGGGATTTAACAAACCAACCGCGGGTCCGAAATAAACGTCGAATAAATCTTCTTCTTGATGCGATTTATTTCTTAGATTTATAATAGTGCATGCTATAAGGAGGAATAGGAGTAGAGAGTTATGATTTTCCCTCATAACCTCACCATGAGTCCAAATCCTTAGACCATCCATATCCTAAACTGTGTCCTTATAATTACATGGATGGGAGAGATTGACGGATCAGGTCCGTTGGGTCACCTCGACCTGGTACACCAATCGGGTACTCAGGGTTTGGGAGCGGGGTGTAACGATGATTTCCTGTTCATATTTAGAACAACAAAATCATAGTTGACGAACCGCTCCGGGCTCTGAACATATTGGATAATAAGTAATGTCGTTTAGTATGGTACCGGGAACCGATTGGCCTAGGGCCGAGCATAGCCAACAAAGAAAACACGGAGCGAGAGAGAGAGAAAGAGAGAGAAAGCGTGTCCGCGGACTCACAGAATTTGGAACCGCGGAAAAATCGGGAAGACCGCGGAATTCCGTTACTCGTTCCTTGGCCGTAACACGGGCGTGATCGTCGGCAATTTCGGACGCAATTTCATCCTCGTTCCCGCGGTGAAACGTGCGATTGTGCCAGTGTTTCCGAGGAACTTTTTAAGAAATTAATCCCGACGGACGAACTGGTGCCCTTATCCAGGTTGTAGCAGCAAATAGAGTAAGTACCGGCGAGTTACCAGCCTGAAACGGCAACCTCTCTGTCTCCCTCACTCTCTCGCTCTCATCCTTCGATTTTCTTAGGCGAATTTTGTTTCCGCGTTCGCGATTATTTTAACTGTGGCGAGGCTCGAAAAGCCTGTTTTCCGATCCCAGTGCGGTGGGACCTTGCATTTTAGTTGTATATATTTTTTTTGTTAATTATAATTGAATAGATTGATCTTATCGACTTTGAACGGTGTATTTATTTTGTTTTATGTAATTTGTGGTCAAATCACTTTTGTGTTTACTGTAACGGTCGTCTCGTCTTTCATCGCGTCGCATACCAGGACGTCCGAGAGCATCAAATTTGGGCCATCCGGGGACCGCGGGGAAAACCGTTACATTTTATAAGAACACATACTTAAAACCTAAAATCCCTGAATACATATTTATAAAAGTTCAAAATAAATGTAAATTAAGAATCAAATCTGGAGAATCGCTAATATGTACTG
The DNA here is from genome assembly GCA_030407085.1 of Trichopria drosophilae. Classification (NCBI taxonomy): domain Eukaryota; kingdom Metazoa; phylum Arthropoda; class Insecta; order Hymenoptera; family Diapriidae; genus Trichopria; species Trichopria drosophilae. The sequence goes on along the minus strand of CM059582.1, from coordinate 120,638,913 downwards.
CATATCATAATGACGTCCTTATCATTTTCATTTGAGGAACTAATTTTAACTTCTTTTTATTTTAAGTTGAACTTCTTCTGTACTATACCTATATTTATTTAATTGTGATAACATTTGGGTCATTCCACGTCAGAAATATCACGATTTGCAAGGGGTCTTCGGATTTTTTCGAAACTCGGTATAATTATACCTCCATATAAAAGATAAATTATGCCCAAAGGATTTTTGAAAATTTTCAAAATTACGCGCACAACGGGGTGATGAATTTGAAATCGAATTATTTTTCAAACCATTGTAACTCTGGAAGGGTTAATTCGATTTTTATGAACCAAACATGATATTAAAGCTAAAAACATATAATTTCGAAATAAAACGAATAAATAAAAAAATTTTTCAATTTGGCCCAAAAAAAATGCAAAACAAATTTTTAAACCAATTTTTCTGAAACTTATACCCTTTTTATTTTTTTTTAATATATATGTGGTGATTCCTTATGATTTCACCTTCAATTTAAAAAAAAATTATTGATGGAGACTTTCGTAGAACTCGAGATAACGGGTTTTGAATGAACGGACGGGACGCGGCCGAAATTCAATATTAACTTGTTTCATCGTCACTTTAAAAATCCGTAAAAAATCTTTTGGATTAAAAAAGAAATTTATAGTATTTCAGACGACAAAGAAAACAAAATTTGCTGAAACAAAACAGAATATTGAGCATAAGGAAAAGCATCGTCGAAATGAACCAGAAAAAAAATAGCGTACAACCATTTATAATTTCTAAATCTCCTGAATGGCAGGTAAGATGTGTATACTGTAAGAGAGTTTGGATTTGAAAGTAATCCGGAAATGGAGTTACACTAAAAGTTTCTTTTTGTTGTCAGATAGCGAAATGAACTAAACACTCTCTTACTGAGGGCAAATATAATTTTACTTTAATTTAATACGACTTGTATAGTCGACTTTTCTCACAACACGATTCGTCACGTTCGGGATCGCGATATCACAGTCCGATACCGGGTGGTCACGCCGAAACCACGTTTTTCAAGAACGCCGCCATATTCGCGCCTCTCCTTTTTCACGGAATGCGTCTTCCCTCGTCCATGTTTCACGGCGGAGTCTCCTCTACTTGAGTACCCCCGGCGTACTACGTACTCTATCCCCCTCGCGTCATGGCTACCAACTTCGTATTTCGAAATTCTCGCTCGTTTGTCGACCCAACCTAACTATACTCCTTACAGATTGGCCTTCCTGAAGTTGCAGTCGTCCTCGACAAACACAAACAGATACACTTTATTTTATTATTACATTTACATATGATACATAAACTAATCATCATTCGCTTCCACAGGATCATTGGCCTCTGGGGTAGGTTCACCTATTCTAATCCACGGTTTTAGTTTGTCCGAAGACAAGATCGCATTGTACGGAATCTGGGTACGATTAAAACTCTCCTTATCTACTATCACATAACGGTTCTTTTTTAACACCGCTTTGACCTCATAAGGCCCTTTGTACTTCGATAAGAGCTTTTGGTTTAACCCTGGCTTCGCACCCAATGATCGAATCATTATAAGATCACCCGGTTTGTCCATAGAAGGAATCCGATGTTTTTTATCATAATACTGTTTATTATATTCCTGTAAAGTCCTATTAGCTATTTCTGCGCTAGTTCGCAAGTTTTCCCTTTCCAGCACGGGATCACAATCTAAGTGTTTCAATACATCGAAATAATTACATAGATCGCTCTCTGTATGATTCCGCTGATCATAACCTAGGAGTAATTTACTCGGTGTTGTACCGATCGACTTATGAAAGATATTATTAAGTACGTATTGAAATTGTCCTAACCTATCTTTCCAATTTGCAGGGTTATCCACTGTTTTGGCTAATGTACTCTTCAGGAAACGGTTTACCCTTTCTACTGTACCGTTTTCCCAAGGAGAAGCTACTGCCACTTTATAATGTTTAAAATTTAACCGCAGAGCTAAATGTGCAAAATCTTGCGACTTAATGGCAGGACCCCTGTCACTAACCACTTGCTTTGGTACGCCAAAAATATTAAATAAGTACAAAAGCTGAGTTTCTACTTCCTGCGCATTAGTAGTTTTTGTGGCGAATAGCCATACATACTTCGTATACGAATCTACGAGTTCAAAAATATGTTTGTAACCGTCAGACGAAGCTTCCAAAGGTCCAAAATGATCAATATGTATTTTTTCAAACGGGCCTTTCCCCCTTCTACCAGTTGTATCTCACCTTCCAAGCAACTACCAGGTAGTGAGAACTGCAAACATTTTACACAGTTTTCAATATGCGTTTTGATCCATTTTTCAATATGCGTTTTGAAATTTCATGCTTAGAAACCAGTAACGTGCTAAAATTCCTTTCATTACCTTTTCCAACCCTACATGACCGACATCATCATGATGAATACGAATTATGTTTTCCACCATTGATTTCGGAACTACGAATAATCATTTTGTACCTTAAAAACTAGACCATCTACGAGAGTACAATTTTTATGACCTTCCATTTCAATTTTCTCTAATATTTTCTTAATTATCCGATCAGCTAATTGTTTATACAACAGTTCATCTTCTAGACTGAGTGCTTCGATCGCATACAAGCTACGGCTAAGAGCAACCACGTGTGCCATTTTTGACCCTTCTCTATGAACGACATCGAATTTACAATTTTTAAAAGACAAGCTCCATCGGGCAATTCTAGGATTAATATTTATCTTTTTCAGGGCCAACACCAAGGAGTTACAATCGGTGATTAGTTTGAAGGTTATGCCCTGTAGGTACACGTGAAACCTTTCCAATGCACGCACTATAGCTAACGTCTCAAGCTCAAACCTATGATATTTTTTCTCTACCTCTGTGCTTGCCTTACTAAAATATGCAACTGGTGCAAATTTTCCGTTACATTGTTTTTGGAGTAAAATGGCACCAAAGCCTAAGCTACATGCATCCGTATGCAATTCAGTATCCGGCAGAGGATTATAGAGACGAAGAACAGGATAAGACGTTAGCTCTAATTTTAATCTATAAATGCCTGCAAGAAATTTCACCATACTCCAAATTTGAAGTTTTCCTCAGCGCACGATATAGAGGTTCTGCTATCAGAGCAAAATCAAGAATAAAGCGACGGAAATAGCTTGCCAAACCTAGAAAGCTCTGCAATTGACGACGAGTTTTTGGGATAGGGAAGTCCAATATAGCTCGCGTATGTCGATCACTCATAGAAACTCCGTTTTCAGTGACAACATAACCTAAATACTCAATTCGCTGTTGTAGAAATTGACACTTTGACAAATTGAGTGCAAAGGCATATTGCCTTAAAATCATCAGCACTTCCTTCATAATCTGCAAAATTTCCTCCACAGTTGTAGTTGCGATGACCATGTCATCCATATAAATCTGCATCTTCCCCGCTCTAATCATTTGTTGGAAAATCTGTAAGATTCGTTTCTGGAACTCATCTGGTGCATCGGCAAATCCAAACGGTAGTTTTATGAACTCGAACTGACCATCCGGGGTCGCAAAAGAAAAGTATTTAGTGTCATCTGGATGAACTGCAATTTGATGAAACCCGTCTTTCAGATCCAAGACTGAGAACAATTTCTTTCCTTGTAGAAGATTCAACTGATCCTCAATAATTTGAAATGGAAATTTTTGTTTGTCTATTCTTTGATTGAGGAGTCTCAAATCCACACACATCCTGATCTTTCCGTTCTTTTTCACTAGAGGTACCACTCTGGCACAATACGGAGAGCTACTCGGAATAATAATATTTCTTTTTAGTAAATCATCCGTAATTTCCCTTAACTTAGCTTTTTCATTATACGACATCCTACGCGGTGCATAAGAATGTAATGATGTATCCCTTATATTAACTCTAACCCTATACTCGTCCTCAATTGGCTCTATTTCCATCTCTATAACTTCCTCAAAAAAATTCAATAATTTCTGTAAAATTTTCGAACTTAAATTACTATTCGCATTTTCTAAAATAATATTCAAATCACTACGCGTTGTAATTGCATTAATATTTAAAATATCGTTCGGTTCACTATGCTCAGTCAATTCGCATTCCCAGCTATTCGGTTTATACGTCACTGTTAAGTTTTTTGTAATAAAATATTGGGTAATTAATAGTTTGGTCATCTACAACGAAGAAACTTCCTTGTAGTTCTCTGCCATTTAAACCGTTTACTTCAACTGGCAGCTGAACTTCACCCAACATTCTTATCGGCGTGTTATTTATTCCTCGGTAACTTTGACCCGAATCAACTTCCTGTAAATTAACTTTATTCGCGAATTCTTTAACAACCGACGATTTTAATAAGCTGATCGGACTACCCGAGTCAACTATAGCATGAATCTTACATTTACTATTATCTAATCTTACAATTTGAACATGAGGAATGCTCGCACTTGCTACGCTGGCTATGCTGTTAACACCTCCTGAAGGTTTTGACGATGAAGCCGATGAATCCTGGAACCTCATTGAACGCTGCGATCCCCATTGTCTGGGATCCCCATGGGATCGCCATTGTCACTGCCAATTGCGCCTGCTTCGTAGACTGCAACTTCTGACCTCCGGTGTAAATAATCGTTGATGTTTCCGTAAGTAACCCTTCTCATGTGCTCAGCAAATTCTGCTACTGTGTCCAGTCTGGCATCCAGAGCCGCAACTTGAATAATTGGCAATCGAATCCCCGCAGCCAACAAGTCGATCTGATCCTTTTCGGTAAGATCTATAAATTGCATGAGATTTAATTTATGATTAGCATAATCTACAAATTTTTCAGAGGTATGATTCCATCCTCTTTTGTTAATTTTTTATCATTGCTGACGCAAATGAAATTCTTCTTTGGAAATGTCCAATTAAACCGTCTTTAACTTTAGACCATGACGATATCATTTCTACGGACTGACGAACATACCACTGAGAAGCAGTGCCTTTCAGCCTACTCGTAGCAGCCAATAATAAAACTTCCCGAGAAACTTCATATAATCGACCCACATAATCGACTCTCTCCAGCCATTTTATTATATTTTCTTTCTCAGCTCCTTCGAATAAAGGCATTTGAGTAAATATAATACTAATTAGATTACCTCCATACAACTTTGGATTTTGAGGTTGACCTGACACTAATCGTGGAGAAACGTTTCCTGGCGAAGGTGAAATAATCTGTGGGGCTTCTCTCGCATCAGTCATCCATGTCGTCACGTGGGCCATAAATTGACTCTGTCGCTGCATTTGCTACTGAAAACACACCATTTGCTCCAAACTCGTCAAATTTGCATCAGAAGCCGAAATTTCCATGTCCGCATTTCGCGCAAAACGATCAAGAATAGCGTCCAAAACGCGATCAATCGGTCCTTCTGCAGCAATTTCCAATAATCTTGCCTCCGCTCGAACTTCCGCTTCGTTTAAACCAAGTAGACGCTTTTTCAAAATCTCGTAGGGCTGCATGGCAAAGTTTTCCAAACGCACGAGACTTTAGGAACGCACGGCGTCACTTTAAAATTTACAGCAAATTTAATTATTTTGCAGTCAAAAGTTCTCAAATTAATCGTTTCGATATGGTAATTAAATGACTGTTCCGAATTAGTCCAAAACTTTTAAATTAACAGTCTATAAACTTTCTGCACGTGCTAAACGGATTACCGTTACTATGACGTTGAAGAAATTTAGAGGTCAAACTTTGTTGACTCCAAAAGAAAATTGCGCAAACACTGGGTGACACACGAACTCTTTTTCGAAATGAGAAACAATTAATTTAATCACTATTTATCCCGATTCGCGGTGTCGATTTTTTGCACGTCGATCCGTTGATCGTAAATGCGAAATACAGCGTGATTGTCGCAATGAAAATTGCGCGAACCTTCGATTTGAAGTGGTACGAAAATTTACTCACCTGAATTATTCGACGATCGATTTTACCGAAAACGTGTTTAATCGTGCCAATCGCGTTAATCCGCGTCTATCCCACTTCTGAAACTGTAAGAGAGTTTGGATTTAGAAGTAATCCGGAAATGGAGTTACACTAAAAGTTTCTTTTTGTTGTCAGGTCGCGAAATGAACTAAACGCTCTCTGAGGGCAAATATCATTTTACTTTAATTATATACGACTTGTATATTCGACTTTTATCACAATACGATTCGTCACGTTCGGGATCGCGATATCACAGTCCGATACCGGGTGGTCACGCCGAAACCACGTTTTTCAAGAACGCCGCCATATTCGCGCCTCTCCTTTTTCACGGGAAGCGTCTTCCCCAGTGTTTTCAGATCTAGCAGGAAATTCGGGCGTGCGCAGTGCGACTTCTCTCACATCGGTCGGCGGACCGCCCGCGATCCCGTAGACATACAAATGTGTAGCCGGCTCGCCGAGGCACTCAGTGTGTCTTTAATTTTCGCTTAATTACGCTTCTACGCAATGCTTAAAAATTCTGTTTTTTTGCGGGATTCATTAGCAGAAGCATAACATATAATATTTATGAATAGAAAATATAAAAAAAGAAATTGAATGCTTTATTTTTAAGATAAAACTTATCCAATTATCAGTTTACGGATATCGCAAACGCCTTGATACTTTATTCGTAAAATTTTAATTTAACAAACTATAGTATCGTTATATAATATTGTTATTTTCCTTTTCAATTAATTTTAATAATTATATTTGGTATTTTTATAAAATTATATACACTCCTTCGTATTTTCTTACTTTTCATATAAACTGAATATAATAATAATAAATAATAATATTTTGAATTCTTCCTAGAAAATATGTCATTACATTCATGTAGCTGCCAGAAAGATTTTTATAAGTTTTAAAGGAAACTTGATTTAAAATTTTCTTTTTTAATTGAAGTAATAATGATTTAAATAAATATGGTTCAATATTACTAAAAAGTATTGAAACACAGAAAAATAGTAGAAAACCCTAATAAGACTTTTATAAATTATAAATTTATTTTAATATTTTATAAATTATATTCAGATTATGAGTATCTTTAATTTTAGTAAGATAATTAGTTTTGAAATTTAATGTCAAACATTTCAGAGAGTGTAATCATTTAATAAAATATCGTTCGGTATCTAAAACTTTGATTTCCTGCCAATTAATGTGTTTGTGTTCCAAAATATGTTCGGAAATTAAGAGTATTTTTTTTAGAACATCTATAAAAATTGCGTTTATACTTCATGTTCATGAATTCTGATATGATCCTTTTTTGGTCTTACTTATGATACATCACAAGGTTTACAAATTATAAGACAAACAGAGTTATATTTGTTCATTTTATTAATTCTATCGTTGCATTTTCTCGCAATTGAATTCCAATTATGCCTTACTACTATAATATTCCAGCGTTTACGTTTACTGCCAAAATACTTCTGGGTTATTTTCATGAGATTGAATTCGTTTTTAATTTGTTTTGAAAAAATCTTTTTACGATAAATTGTTGTCACGTGGATATTATTAAATATTACTAATATTGTGTTTAAGATAACGTAGTTCCGAACTTTTAATTAATCTGTTAACATTGTCTATGATTGCTAATTTTTGAGATTAAGGACGGAAAGAACTATAAGTCACTCACACTGTAAAGTTTTATATTAATTGGATATTATTATTAATAGATGTATAAAAATAAACATGCGAAATCTCACTATCTCCTAATTTTAAAACTTACCTTGTTCGCCGCTGGAACTGTTAAAAATGAATTTATACACATCAGTAGTACAAGAACTTTATTTCGCTTATGAAATGCAATCAGCAGAAAACATTAATTATAAAAAAATAACGTTAGCTGTTGATCAAATGCATAGTTCTTACTGTTTAACATACCCGAGTAGAAATTTATTCAGGCCCTGATCAAGGTGTAACGCTTTTGGTCAGGCCCTGATCAGGGCCATAATAAATGTGTACTCGGGTACGTAGAGGAATAATAAAGGTTAGTAAGATTGCATATTACTTCAATGAATTTCTTACAATACTATAAATATTATATATCACTATCTGTACTGAAGACGAGGCAGTTCTCTGGTAAGTATAAGTGTAAAAATTAGGCTTTGCACAAAATTTTTAACTGTTTTTCCCACACGTTTATGTAAATGGTTCCCTGTCAATGAGTCGAATTTTAAAAACTTATAAGCAAATGGAGCCTGAAAATTAACTTCACAGCTCGATAATTTATTAATTTTTCCTCACAATTTACGAAATTTGAGGTAAAATAATTTTTGTTGAGCAGCTCTATATATATTATATATATATATATATTTATTTTTTTTTAATTTTATATATTACATATTATACAGGGTGTTTCTTTTAAGTTGAAACTGTCGAATATCTCGAAAAGTAGGCACTCTACGAAAAAATTTTAAGATTATAAATTTAATGGGTCTAAGGTGTACATACAGTGATATTAAAATTGGCCCCCCCACACCGACCCTGGGGGCGGTGGTGGGGGTAAGTTCGAAATCTTAAATGGGAAGCCCTATTTTTTATTGCATATTCAGATCCTTTGAATAAAAATGCGTATGATTTGTCTAAAACATTTTTCTCGTTTCGCGATAGATGGCGCTGTAATCGAGGATTCGTTCATTCTCAGTAACAGTAAGATGAAGAAAAATTGAATTTCCAAAAGGGCCAATTTTAATATCACTGTATGTACACCTTAGACCCATTAAATTTTCGTTCTTAACATTTTTTCGTAGAGTGCGTACTTTTCGAGATATTTGACAGTTTCAACTTAAAAGAAACCCCCTGTATATAAAAGATTTAGTTCTAATATTTAGAAAGCTGTCTGTATAGAACACCAATTTAATATACTTGATAAGCAAGCAAAGTTGGTTTATATGAAGAAAATGTCGACAAATGTCATCCAATTGCTTTAATTGATGAAGAATAATTAGCTTTACATGAAAAACATTGAAACGAGTTATATTGAAAGGTTTTTGTAGGAAACTACCCTACATTTTTTTCTTTGGGATAAAAATTAAATGTGCTTGTTGATAAAACACCGCAATGATCTGTAGTAACATTTAACATTGCATATATTTCATTCTCAAGAAGGTACCTCCTGTCTAAAATAAAATATGACGACACAAATAAAGGAAACTAAGTTTACAGAACATATAAATTTTTCTACCTTTCACCGTTTAGAAAAAGGCCATTTCAAGTTTAAAAACAATAATGCATGAGTGTGTTCCTTGCATAAAAATGGTGCCACACTTTTTTAATCACTGTGCCACCTTACCGGAAAAAATCTATTGGTATTTTTTGTTTGGTATATTTTTAACTTTACATCACTATTTTCACGTTAACATTATTGGGTCTTTTCGGAACAAAGACTGAACATATGGATATCTATTGTCAAAAAAGCTGCATCACAATCAAACGAAATATTCCAACCGCTCTGGAATAAAGAAAATCCTAATGCTTTCAATGTTAAATTATTTATCTTGATCACAAGCCTTGCTGAAGAGCACGAAATGACATCCTGGTGCGAAACGCATTTTCCACAATTGGTCAAGTTGAAACGCTAGAGGGATATTTTCTGTTTTTCTGCTTTTGCTTTTAATATTAAACCCAATAGTTATCTTATCGAAAATTATACACATCACGATAAAAAAAAGTAACTCACTAGACCCTGACCCAGTGATGTCTATATATATACCTATATACGACATGGATTATTTTTTTAAACATTGTGATCATGATTGTGATGACCTTCACATACTGAAGAAAACAGTTACAGGTCTTCCAAGCAACAGGACAAAAAATACATACACTTATTCCCAGGTAAAAATTATTGGTATACAATTGTGTACAAGTGTGATATACATTTATATACAACTTTATACAAATGTTTACAAATCGTATACGATTGTATATATCCATATACAAATTTTGTCACACAAATGTATACACACGCATATAATAATATATATTCGTATACATTCGCATATATTTGTATACAACTGTATGGAATTGTATATCGTTTGTGTATACAACTATATACAATCGTATACATTTGTAGAAAGTTGTATATGAATGTATATCACACTTGTATACAACTGTATTTACACAATTTTTACTCGGGCTAGTCAATACATCTGGAAAAATGACTATATTTATGCATATCAAAACTCTCGGCGTAAATTCCTATATATGTAAAACAACGTAGATATACAGAACTGTATTTGGAACTTTGCAAGTTTCACAAAGCATGTGCATTGCACTGCCGCATACCAGTAATACAGACATGAAACTCACATATCGTCATATGCATTATTTGAGGAAAATTATTTAAAATTTCAATAAGAAATTCTCGTCTCATTCTATCCATGATTTGTGAGAATTTTTACTTCTTCGAATATACATAGACATTTGTTTTTAAATTTATTTTTACATCAAAGATATATCTATTTTACTTACCAGACATGCTTAAAGTTTAATTTTTAAAATTTTTCTTTAGTTTTAGTTTTTGATTTAGTAAATTTTATGAAAACTATTTTCTAAGACACTTGAAAGTTAAGAAAAAAAGCAAACAGTGAAATATATAATTTTTTAGTTTACTGCTACTAATTCGACGAAACTGAACCCCAATTCTTTTTTGCCTGCATATTTTTTATGTAAAATTTATTATAATTGCAGAAATGACTAAATAGTACTTTTAATTATTTTCCTCAATTTCAATCAAGTTTGAAATATATTTATTTACACCTGTATATATATATATATATATATATATATATATATATATATATATATATATATATATATATATATATATATATATATATATATATATAGGTATATGTGTACAGGTGTAAATAAATACATTTCAAACTTGCTTGAAATTGAGGAAAATAATTAAAAATAATATATATATATATATATATATATAAATAATAAATTACTTGATGAATTGAATTTATTAGTTAGTTAGTTTTAATATTTTTATAAAAAAACTAACTAACTAATAAATTCAATTCATCAAGTAATTTATTTAAAATAAAATTATTGAATAAAATATGAATAAATTAAATTAATCAATTAAGTTTCAATATATATATAAATAATAAATTACTTGATGAATTGAATTTATTAGTTAGTTAGTTTTAATATTTTTTTAAAAAAACTAACTAACTAATAAATTCAATTCATCAAGTAATTTATTTAAAATAAAATTATTGAATAAAATATGAATAAATTAAATTAATCAATTAAGTTTCAATAAACTTGTGGTGCTATCTGACGCCGAGTTGACTGGTCCTGAATACAACTGGGTTATGCAAGCTAGGACTCTGCTGTCTGCCGTGGCTCCTCAGCAGATGTGGGAAGATCTTTCTGCTAACTTGTGGACAAATACTACGCCTACAATGCTGGTTACCCTGAGGTCTTCGTTTAGAGACGAAGATTTACGTAGATGTCGAAAATCGTCTTCGCTTGTTCTACCTCTAGATAGACCGCAGTCGGGATGCTTTCTCTCATGGTATCCGTTACGAGCACCGCTCCCTTTTTATAGAACCAAACTGCAAGTCCGTTTATCGAACGTTTACAGTGATCGCATCTACATTGGAGTAAATGTCCTTCGTTTGGACCCGACAAAAAACTGTGCTTTCTGCAGCGGAATGGAGAAGGAGACACTCCTTCGTGTTCTATTATACTGCACTAAATTTGAACGTCGGCGACTCTCCTTTCTTGGGTTAATCACGTGGCCAGACTGCGATAACAATCGAGGATCAGAACCTGAACGTTTTTTATGCGATAACACTGTTTATATACTTCGTGCTCTTCACTTCTTTTTAAATTATGTTTTCCGTATGCGTGAACAATCTTCACCCGCTTAGCAGAGTTACTGTCGATACCGCCGATCATCACTGGTCCTTTTATAGTATTACACCGTGGCACTATTTACTGTTAGCTTGCTAATATGTTTAGACGATTGTAAACGGTCTCCCTTTCCTTCTGGATTTGTATCCAAATAAATGGAAATAAATTACTATTAATTATATATATAAATATTCATTTTTATAAAAAGAACTAACTAATAAATTAAATTAATCAATTAATTTATTTAACATAAAATTATTGAATAAATTTTGAATAAATTAAATTAATCAATTAATTTATTGAAAATAAAATTATTGAATAAATTATGAATAAATTAAATTAATCAATTAATTTATTTAAGGGGCTGTAATGTGAGCATGAAGTTGCTTGCTATGCCGACCGATTTTCGATGCCTGACAGTCGATACAGGTCCTGCACCAATCTTTCACGTCGATGTGCATTTTTGGCTATACGTACTTTTGGCGAATTAGCCTATCTGTCACTTTGGCGCTAGGGTGAGCCGGTTTGTGAAAAAGGTCGAAAATGCGCCTGCGAAACGGTGAGGGGATGTACGGGCGAATAGACTCGTCGGAAATGTCACAGAATAGGAATGTATGTCGGGGTCCCCATTGTAGATGTTTGAGTTCTGGGACTCTTGGATGCGCTGTAGTTCCGAATCGCTTCCCTGCGATAGAGACGAATTGTTTCGACGCGAGAAAGGGTGTCAGCTACGACCTAATGGCTTATGGTCAGTCAGGATTAAGAAGTCCCTGCCCTCGAGAAAATATCTGAAGTATTTAACTGCTTCGTAGATTGCTGTAAGTTCCCTGTCGTATATGCTGTAATTGCGTTGGGACGGGGACAGCTTACGTGAGAAAAATGCCAATGGTTTCCACGATTCGTTAATTTTCTGCTCGAGGGTTGCTCCCAAACCAAAGTCCGATGCGTCTGTGCGAATTCTGGTTTCCGCGCCGTTACAGGGATGGGCTAAAAGCACGGCATTCGCTAGTTCCGTTCTAACGCTTATCGTTACGTTTGGACTCTTTAAGATAGTCATTTAACGGGATTTGAGCATTCGCGGCATTGGGAATACTATTGCGATAGAAGTTAACCATGCCGAGAAAACGACGTAACTCGGAAACCGTGCGAGGTTTCGGGAATTTCGTTATAGCTTCAATCTTGTCGTGCACCGGTTTAATGCCTTCGTAAGAAACCAGATACCCGAGGAAACGGACCGTGGGTTGAGCAAATATGCATTTGCGAAAATTTAAGCGTAAGTGGGCTTTGCTCAGTAGCTCGAAAACAGTGCGGAGATGCTGTTCGTGCTCTGCATTCGACGAAGACGCTACGAGCAGGTCATCGAAGAAAGCAAATACGAAGTCTAGATCAATCAAGACGCGATGTAGATACCGTTGGAAGGTTTGACCAGCGTTACGAAGCACCGGGGTCATAACTAGGAATTCATATAATCCGAAAGGAGTCGTGACCGCGGTTTTCTGGATATCATCCGGGGCGACCGGAATCTGATAATATGCACGATCGAGATCCAAAGTCGAAAATACCGTTTTGGCATGTAAATTAGAATTGAAGTCTCTCAAAAGCGGAGGTGGGTATCGATCCGGAATAGTTATGGCGTTAAGACGGTGATAGTCGCCACATATTCGCCAACTCCCGTCGCGTTTAGCCACAAGGTGTATGGGGCTAGCCCATGGACTTGATGACGGACGACAGATGCCCGCTTTACACATATCCTGAAAATCCCTTTTCGCAGCGGACAATTTGTCAGGAGCAAGGCGTCTCGGTCACTCGGCGACTGGCGGGCCTTCCGTGATAATATGGTGGTAAACATCTCGCGATTCTAAATCAGGAAGTCGAGCTACTCCTGTAAGTTCCGGAAAATCCGAGAGGAGACTTGTAAACCGGTCGCTTCCAGAATGGCGGACGGTACTAAACGTAGGAGAAACCGAGGGTTTCGATGTGCCCGGTACACATATTTCGGCCAAGGAATCAAATAAACACGATCTTCGCAGATCTATGCAGAGACCGTAAGCTTTTAGTAGATCAGCTCCAATTATGGGTTCTGGAACTGCTGCGATACAGAAATTCCATTTGATTTCACGGCGTAATCCAAAATTTAAAATTCTAATTTCATGACCGAAAGTGTCGATTGTAGAATTATTTGCCGCGTATACTTTAAGTTCGGCAGGTTGACATTTGCCTACTACCAATAGGAAGTAAAGAAATATCTGCGCCCGAATCTACAAGGAAAATCAAACCGGAATTACGATCGCGCACATGCAACCGGCTTCCTGCAAATCGACCTTCTCCGCCCGTTGCAAAAAGAGGAGGTCGAGTTAGTTTTCCTTCTTAAAGGTACATTTTTCCGGGTCGGCACAGGCGTGTGCCCTTTCGCCGAATTTTTTATGCTTCCAGCATACACCTGAATCGCGACTGTATGTGCGAGCGCGACTGTTACGACGCGGCTGTTGTCCAACACTCTTCACTACCTTATCGCCTCTCTTACTCAGCGTTGCAATATCTGATGCAAGTTTTTCAACCGAAATGTTCGAAACGCTCGAGACAGCGGATGCTGAATATTGTACGCTAGGTCCTGTCGCCTCGACGACAATATCTGCTAATTCGGCTAGCTTTTGCAACTCTGTAACATTCGACGCAGCAAGAATGCCCCTACAATTACTGGGTAAGCTATCTAAAAAGATTGTTCGGATTACCGTGTCGTTACAACCCCCGTCGTTAAGATTACGTAATCGACTTAAAATCTGCGTCGGCTCACCATCGCTTAGCACATCGCTCTTTAGCAGCTGACGTAATCTACGTTCCGCGGAGCTAGAATATGTAACGACAATTTTCTCTTTATTTTTTATACCGATTTTCTAATTGCGCGACAGATATTAGATCCTTCTCGGGTCGACTTTCCTGTCGACGCACGACAACGCATCGGTATCGAGAACTTCGATGAAAAAATCGGTTTTTGTGTCGTCGTTAGCTATTCGAGCATTACGAAATGTAGTTTCGAGCCGCAAAAACCACAACGCTGGATCGTGTTTGATACGCGGTACGACTGAATTTGCATGTTCGGAGTCCCCATGTGTTCATTGTTTACCGCATCAGCATTTCGCGCCTCCATTTGAGTTTTTAAACGCGCCAATTCATCGCGAACGCGTTATAACTCTTCGGCAAGTTCACTCATCGTGCTTCCTTCTTTGTCGCTAGGTCGAAAACGAATAACGGAAAACCATAACCCGATCGCGATTACGATTCGGAGCAATTCAATTAAAAATGCGAACATGAATTGTCACCCGATCGATTTGTAATGTTCCGCGTTTTCGAAAGTTCACCCAACTCCAACCGCACTCGCTGCTCGTGCAGGATTCAAAATTTGTTCGGCGAAGACGCGGAAGTTCGAAATTTCACCGACACGCACGTGGCCAAGATGGCCGTCACAAAACTTACGGTGAGATGAGCTTGAAGAGCTCCGACGACGAGAAAACGTGCGTCACGAACTGCACATAAAGATGGCTGCCGGCCGAGTCGGAAAACGAGACAAGTGTAATCCTCGCAATCTAAAATAACGACGATCACATCGGGGTCACCAATGTAGAGATCGGACACTCAAGGTACCGCAGGTCTACTCCTGCAGACTAGGGCAGCAATAATTGACAATTCGGATAAATGCAATACTGTACTTTATTACAACAAATGGCGCACAAGAATATCTAACGTCTGAGTCAGAGCGTGACTGGCTAGGGAGTCGGTGGCGCGACGCAGCACCAAGTCTCCTACGAGTTCCCCCACACTTCGCGGCGGTGGGAACGAAGTTTGGCAGCGCTGGTAGACGGTGGATGCCTACAAATTGGACACTCGCCTGATATCTGTCGAGTCGCTAGAAAATCAAAGCGACGTTGTTATTAGCGGTATTCCTATATTCGATAACGAAGTCTTAATCGACTCGGTATGCGCTATTGCCTCTTCTCTAGGTGTTCCCCTCCTTTCCTCGGAGGTCGAATGGGCCAACCGCATGCCCTCTCCTCGCGCTCCCCAGAATGGATCATCGTTGCTTCCATCGGACACTGCGCCAGCGAGAACCTTACGATCGCAGGTAACTTCGATTTTGACGCACCCGAATAACATCTTCGTGCGAATTATATCGTGCGGCAAAAGAACCTGTTTTCTACAAGCGCGTCAAAATATGAAATCCTTAAATGCTGCCAGTATTTTTCCAGGAAGATCGTCAAGTGAGATCTATACAGGGTGGCCGATTTATCTGAAGACATCGAAATATCTCGAGAACTATGCACAGAATCAAAAAAGTTGTCGGATGAAAGTTGTTCGACGCGAAGGGGTGCATCCAGTGATAATTAAATTTACCCCCTCCCCCATCCCCTGGAGGTGGAGTGGGGCAAAAACAATAAAACTTAAATAGGAACCTCCATTTTTTATTGCAGATTTGGATTCTCCGGAAAAAAGTACACGAATTTGACCTAGGAGCTATTGCATTTTGGTTCACAGGTGGCGCTGTAATCGATAAAAATCCAAATTTATCCGAAGACATTGAAATACCTCGAGAAGTATGCACAGAATCAAAAAAGTTGTCGGATGAAAGTTGTTCGACACGAAGGGGGGCATCCAGTAATAATGAAATTTACCCCCTCCCCCATCCCCTGGGGGTGGAGTGGGGGCAAAACAATAAAACTTAAATACGAACCACCAGTTTTTATTGCAGATTTGGATTCTCCAATATTGACAATTTTCGCCCGCGTAGCGGATATGGAATTCGGTCATTCTAACAAAGCCGGGAAAAAATACATTTAGCTTTACCCAGGAACAACGACGTGGACGTATTATTTTTCTGTTCCCTTTGGGGTGCTTGTTTTACGTGAGACCCCTTGCCTCTCACTGTCTCACTGTTCACTTACTTGAGTAAGTGTTCGAAATGTTGACCTTCCACTTCAATGCATTTATTTATTCTTTCTTCAAATGACTTTATACATGATAGAATCATATCTGCAGAAATTTCTGCGCAAGCAGTTCTTATGCGTTCCACCATGTTTTCACGAGTCGTTGGTACTTGTTCATAAACCTTACCTTTTAGGTAACCCCATAGGAAGAAATCCAGAGATGTTAGATCAGGTGACCTCGCAGGCCAATTAATGGGGCCACCTCTACCAAATCACCTACCATTGTAATCACGGTCTAGTATTTCCCTTGCTACTCTTGAAAAATGTGCTGGGCAACCATCATGCTGAAACCACATTGTCCGTCGGACGTCCATAGCAACATCCTCAAGTAGTAATGGTACTTCTTGTTCTAGGAAATCTCGATACTTTGTTCCTTTTAAATTAACTTCAATGAAATAAGGACCAATGAGTTTATTTCCTATGATTCCACACCAAACGTTCACCGACCAAGGACGTTGATGATTAACTTGTCGTAACCAATGGGGATTTTCTACGCTCCAATAATGCATATTATGCCTATTGACGCCACCATGGTTCGTGAATGCAGATTCATCTGAAAATAATACATTAGCAAAGAAATTGTGGTTCGTTTGCATTTTTTGAAATGCCCATTCACAAAACACCACGCGGTTATGAAAATCATCGCCATCTAGTTTCTGGTGCAGTGAAATGTGATATGGGTGAAACTTATGACGATGCAATATTCTTTGAATACTGTCTCTGGAAATGCCGGAATCGCGATGTAATTGTCGTGTGCTTACATGTGGATTTTGGTGAATAGCTGCTAGTACAGCTACTTCGTTAGCTTCTCCTCTAACTGTTAATCTTCGCTTCCTTTTTTTCATTTGTACGCTGCCATCAGAGTAAAAGGCATTCACAACTTTGTAAAAAAAAGAACGCGAGCGAGCATTATCTGGAAAACGCTCAGCATACAACGCAACAGCATCGTCAATATTCCTCTTACATTCACCATAAATAAGAATCATTTCGATTTTTTCGGGAACTGTAGCAGGATTCATTTTTAACTTGCAATTAGATTTAAGCAATGAAGGGTAGACAAAAAATAGTCACGTAAACGGAAAGTTGTTATTCTAAAAGCAAAGTGACCTCCGACCGAATTACTACCAATACAATGGACTTCAAAAACAGTCTTACACTGAGAGACCGTGAATACTAAATTTTAATATGGGGATTAGAAAGTCGCGATATCCATTTACTTCCCTTCAGGAAAGTAGAGAAAAATGTAGGTGAACTGGTTACGTGTGACTCAACTTATGTATAAAATGATATGCTACTTTATTTTCGAGTTATGTCGCCCTCTAGCGTTATGTAACAGAACCGGCGCCGGTGATGGCCGAAATGCAAGCGATGTACATGTATGAAACCACGTGAGTTCTCTCGGGGTCCGGTAGATGTCGACGAAATCCCCAAATGAAGTAAGAGTTTCGTTTTGTTTAATAGAAGCTGGTTTGACCGTCAATGCTCAGCTTATTTATTCTCATTTCGGAAAAAACATACAGAGAGAGAATGAATGAGCTGAGTGAAGGGACATGACGCGTTTTTTAATGGATTGCGTGATGTCCTCTTTTTGTTTATTAAATAATAAATTTAAAACCTAAAATGTAATTTTATTGAAGGTAGAAAACTTATTTATAAAATTGCTTCCATATTGTATGCACAATTTTTATGTAATCAGTTTTGATTTTTAATATGAAGAATATCAATTATTCATAATCTTAATTTTTCGAATGGACATTATTAAAATTTCATATTCAGAATAACAGTTTTCGCAATTGATATTACTAAATTCTAATATTAAAAATTCTAATATTAGAATTTTTAATATTAAATTTTCATAAAGGGATCAAATTGTCCCTATTTGCCCCCTGGATGCCCCCCTTCGTGTCGAACAACTTTCATCCGACAACTTTTTTGATTCTGTGCATAGTTCTCGAGGTATTTCAATGTCTTCAGATAAATTTGGATTTTTATCGATTACAGCGCCACCTGTGAACCAAAATGCAATAGCTCCTAGGTCAAATTGGTGTACTTTTTTCCGGAGAATCCAAATCTGCAATAAAAACTGGGGGTTCCTATTTAAGTTTTATTGTTTTTGCCCCCACTCCACCCCCATGGGAGGGGGGAGGGGGTAAATTTAATTATCACTAGATGCCCCCCTTCGTGTCGAACAACTTTCATCCGACAACTTTTTTGATTCTGTGCATAGTTCTCGAGATATTTCGATGTCTTCAGATAAATCGGCCACCCTGTATAAACGAATATTTACCACATGATCGATACGAACTCTTAAGGAGTATACAGGAGTTCGCGAAACGGCATGGACTTCGTAGAGAATCATCATTTCTTTTACGATCCCCAGATGGAAAGGACATCACTACAAATTCAGCCGAAGATCTCACTACTTTTTCACGTAATATTTGATGCTACCTCTTCACATGCACTTAACGGATTAATCATATATTATAAAAATGCAAGGAATTCGTACCAAATTTGCCAATATTCGAAAAAATATAAACTTAATCCAACCATCTCCGGATATTATCCTCATGTCTGAAACTTGGCTCCAGCATGATATATTGGACTCAGAACTAGGATTTGAAGGATATTTCATATTTCGAACTGATAGGTCGTCATCTATGTACCAACGAGGAGGCAGAGTTTTAATAGCCGTAAAATCACATATTTCATGTTCAGCTCTATCGTCGTCAACTTGTCAAATCTCTGAACATGTATGCGTAAGTGTCTCCACAAAATTCGGCAAATTAGTTATTTCGGCATCCTATTTCTCCCCATCTGCACCCATGGAAGACTACACTCAATTTGCTAGTCTGATTGAGGATATTTCATTCAATTTTAACGAAAGCCATTGGATTATCAGCGACCTAATTTAGACTTTAATTTGCCGAACGTTATCTGGATTAATAACCAATCAGGCTTTACAACTTTGGGATATGTTCCGCCTAATATTAGAGAAGCTGCAAACATTTGTAGTGATTTATTTTCATTTCTGGAAGCACATTTCTACTTTCATCTAGCAAAGAATATACTTTAGATTTTCTTTTTTCGTCAGTACCCAACACTCAATTTCTTTATAACCCGGATTTTCTTCTTCCTACCGATGCTCATCACATGCACGCATATTTTAATCTGCCTCATTTTGAATTCCAATCTTCTGACACTAACTTTATTTCATACAACTTTAAAAGTGCCGACTTTGCTCGATTGAATGCGGACTTGCACCTAGTTGATTGGGGATGTATTGTAAATGAGCCTGATATTGATAAAGCGTTAGCCGCATTTTACACTATTTTATACGGAGTTATTGATAAACATGTTCCAAAAATGCGCGTTACGTCTTGTCATTTTCCTCCCTGGTACAATACTGACTTAAAAAACTTAGTCTTCAAAAAGAAAATGACGCATGTGCAGTGGAAGAGATATAGTACACAAACTGATTTTATGGTATTTAAGAAACTCAGAACTCTTTGCATAAAGAATTCTATGGGCAGTATATTTTCAATATCGAAGTAAAAACTTGTTGACGGTTAAGAGTAGCACTGTTAATTTATTTAATGATTATTTCGGTTCGGTTTACCGTCAGGCGTCTAATTTTAGGCCGTCCTAGAGTGTTTTGTCCATGTAAATAATTTAACATCGTCTTATACTTCAGGATCGGATGGAATTCCTCCATTATTTTAAAAAAATTGTATGTCGCCTGTGTTAGATCCATTAAGTTATCTTTTTAATAAATCCCTTGAATGCGGTATTTTTCCAAAATGTTGGAACGAACCTTTTATGACCCCAATTTATAAAGATGGCGATAAATGTAATATTTGTAATTATCGACAAATTGCTGTAATAAGTAGTGCTTCTAAACTTTATGACTCAATCGTTGCTTGCAAATTGAGCGAAGTTTTACAGACCATAATAATTTCTAACCAACATGGTTTCTTGGAAAATAAATCAACTGCGTCGAACTTATTACTTTTTTCTGATTTGGTATCTAACTCATTTGGGGAAGGTGGTCTTCGTGGTATTTTTGTGGACTTCGCTAAAGCATTCGATAGTATTAATTATGCAAGGCTTATAAGTAAGATGAATCAGTTGGGGTTCTCGAGTGCGTTTATGAGATGGACGGATTCATATGTAACTGGACGAACCCACCGTGTGAGAAATAAGGACGCTGTGTTCGACTCTTATTTTGTTCCTTCGGGAGTACCTCAAGGCACACACCTGGGCCCGCTTCTATTTAATCTTTTTATTAATATTGGTAACAACATTCAATTTTGTAAATTTCTAATTTATGCAGATGATATTAAAATGTTTATTAAGATTCGTTCACCCATCTACGCCCCAAGGTTCCAGCGTGATCTGGAGTCAATAGAGAGATGGTCAAGGTTAAACGGTCTCAACTTAAATATTAATAAATGTAAAGTTATGTCTTACTCTCGTCGGGCCGATAAATTCGAAATCGCGTACAACATATGTGATGTGAAGTTGTCCAGGGTAAATAAGCATTCGGATCTCGGAGTGGTTATGTGTGACGATTTTTCTTTTGGGGATCACATTCAGCATGTTCGCAACAAGGCTTCTAAAATGCTTGGATTTGTTCAACGTTCTACCAAAGATTTTAAAGATTCGCTAGCTATAGCATACCTTGCTCCAATATAGTCTCCATATACACTCTCTGATATTGAGTATCTCGAAGGAGTTCAGCGAAGAGCTCTTAAATATTTAGCATTTAAGTCTGGTAACCCCTTGTCACGTTTTGACACAATTTTCGTGATATATCATCTAAATTCAAATTTCCGACAATCAATTCATTTCACCGTTATCACGATTCTTAGCAGTGTATCGCATCTTAAATTCGAATATAGATCCACACTTATCTGAACTATTCCCAACATGGGACACAGATTATCTAATCCTAGATCCGACAGTTATTAAAGAATCGACTTGCAAGAGGAACTATGTGTTCTTCCATTCTATTCCGCGTCTTAAACGAGGATGGAATAATCTAGATGTGTCCACTCGTTCACTCAATACGCTGAATATTTTCAAAAAATCGGTATCTAATTTACTGTGTCGGTACTATGAGTAATTTGTAATTTACTTTGTATATATCGTATATATCATCGTTTTTGCGTGTGCGTGTATATGTACATAATTTAATCTTTATTATTGTCATTCCTGCGTTGTATTTGCTAATTTATATTTCTTGTTTTCTACATTTTTGTATTATTATTTGTAGAGGACTTTTGGTCCGTTTATTAATAAAATAAATAAATAAAAAAATTTGTTTATTTGCAATAAAATTATTGAATAAATTTTGAATATATATATATTCTTAAATTTAACTTATTCAAAAAATATCAAAAATGTCTATGCATAATACATTAACATAAAGGTAGACTAATTAAAGTCGATCAACTCATAATTTATAAATAAATAATTTTTCTTTATAAATAAAATGCCTGATTAAAGGATTATCTTGATAGGATAAATTAAATAATTTAAAATTATTTTTAATATTATTTAATTTATAAAATTAAATTTTTTGTTACGTTCAGACGCACATTCAATATTTTTATATAATTATTTTCCCATCGTTCAGAAAGTGAAACGTAAATATTATATTTAAACGGTCGCATTCTATTCACACGGAATCAATGAGTGCCCGTGGAAGTCTAAATCTCATCTTCCTCTGCTTCTTATGTGCGATCTTGCTGACAGTGCTGGGAACGCCGGGTCTGAGACTAGATATTTGACACGGTGCATCTTAATAGAACAAGGATGCATTGATAATCGCACAGTTGCAACGTCTTAGAGTGTGGACATTATCGTTATTTCCGAAAATGCAGCGCTGACGGTTTTAAGCGTGGGATATTCCCCGTTGATAACCAACGACGCTGATGTCGTTCGGTCTTGACGTTAGTGTCGTCACTCGTGGTGCACCCTTTAAGTGAACAGGTCATTCAAAAGAGGAGGATCAAGACAATAGTCGTGTACCACAGTCACCGACTACATAGTTGAGCAAAATCGAGAGTTCGCGTGATATGAAATCTAAAGGACTCAGTAGCGGTTCATCTTTTTCTTTCGGACTCGCCCGGCTAACCAGGGCAACAATATATTTAAATTATAGTACTATTATTTCCAGCTTATTTTATAATCATTTTCTCTATCAAAATTAACCATACATCTTTCCTTAATCACCATTTCTTCCAAACGCCTTTGCCATATTAAACCTAATTAGTCTTCGGACTAATACTAGAACATTGTTCTGTAGGTTTAAATCCATCTTTTTCTTCTTCCGGTTTCTCGTCCTGATTATCTCTAACATTTCAAATATATACATATATACTTTAATCACCGACTATTCATTTCAGTGCATCAAGGATCCGCATTTAAAACGGTAGATCGAGGCCTGCATAGGATCGATTTCTTGTGAAACATTTCCTATCCCGAATCGTTTCCTAACGATCCAAAAATGAATTTATAAAAAAAATCCTGGTTGTTCGTACAAGCATACGTTCGTACATAACATTTTTTATAATATATTTAATTATCCCTATATTATTATTAATTATATTATTAACAATTACATTAAATTCAATTTTTATTTTTAATTATATTTGAAAAAATTATTTTAAATGAATTTTTTAATTAAAATATATATTTATTTTTTAATTAAAAAAATTTGTTCATTAATATTTTTATATTTTATAATTATAAATTTTAATTTTTATAAAGATATATTTATAATTATTATAATTATTTTTTATTTATAAAATTAGAAATATTTCCATTTTCTAAATGATTTATTCAATTAACAAATTATTTAAATTGAATAAATTGTATTCTTTTATCTACTATTCATTCTTCAATTTATTCCGTTATACTTTTTAATCAACATTATGATTTTTTGAAACTTAAATAATTTAAATAGTTTTTTTGTTGGCGGAGGGGGAAATGCGTTAGGCACCATAGGGGGTTGAAGATGTTGGTTAACCCCCCATGTGTCAGACTCCCATACCCATGGTGTTCGGGGCAAGGTTTACCGACTAAAACCCTAACCTCCCTTGGCCATCCATAATCCACGTGTGCAGTGTGCAGCAGAAAAGTGGCTCCGATATCCATCTCCTTCGCTGCAGACTGCACCGGGCCATTTCTTTTGTAACTGTAACCACTCCCTCTACCATGGGGTAAGTGGTTACAGGATCTCGTGTGACCTCAGTAGACGGAGAGATCCCAGCGGCATTGCTTTCTGCATTCGGTCTGCGATGGAACTTGCATGTTCTCGACAGGCCGCAATGCTTTTGATGTTTTGGAGGAAAGTTGGTCTCATTCCTCCCAGCACTCAAATTATCAGCACGACGAGCTTGATTTTGAATCCTCGATACAGCTTGCGAATCTCGAACAGGAGTTCCTGATATTTCATCCGTTTTTCGTCCTCTTTGCTGACTATATTTGTTTCTGCTGGTGCAGAAAACTCGAGGACGAAGATGGATTTGTCATCGAAGTCAACAAGGACGATGTCAGGCTTATTGGCTGATATTTGCCTGCTCGTCGGGAATGAGTAATTCCAGTATATTCGGCATTCCGTGTCATCAATCTGTGCCCAGTGCGTCTCAGGGCTAACATACGGAAGGAACAACTCCGTATGTTGGAGGGAAGGCATATCGACAAGCCACTGCATGGGCAATTCTTTCGAAATGTCCAAGAACTTGGCTTGTCGGCAGAGATGACCTTCTCGTTCTTAAGATCAGCCGGCTTGAAATCCGAGACCGAGAGTTTTATCTTCGCATGCCAGGATCGGGTCATCAATACCTTAGCGTAACGCCAGAACGTCTTACACCAGGCGGTACAGAGTACGCTTTGTATATTATGTAAATGTCATGCTGAGACACAAATGCATCTTTTGGCAGCATGCCCAATATATGCAGTTTCAGCATACATCGAACGTCACAATGCGGCTCTTCGAGTGCTGTATTACCATCTTCGCAGCACTTATGGTATTGATGCAACCCCAGATTTGCCGTACGTCCCCACTGATATTGACTATATCCGTAGTCGGGAATGACTCGTGCCGAATATACTGGAATTACTCATTCCCGGCGAGCAGGCAAATATCAGCCCATAAGACTGACATCGTCCTTGTTGACTTCGATGACAAATCTTCGTCATCGAGTTTTCTGCACCAGCAGAAACAAATATAGTCAGCAAAGAGAACGAAAAACGGATGAAATATCAGGAACTCCTGTTCGAGATTCGCTGTATCGAGGATTCAGAATCAAGCTCTTCGTGCTGATAATTGAAATGCTGGAAGGAATGAAACCAACTTTCCTCCAAAACATCAAAAGTATTCCGGCCTGTCGAGAACATGCAAGTTCCATCGCAGACCGAATGCAGAAAGCAGTGCCGCTGGGATCTCTCCGTCTACTGAGGTCACACGAGATCCTGTAACCACTTACTTACCCGATAGTAGAGGGAGTGGTTACAGTTACAAAAGAAATGGCCCGGTGCAGTCTGCAGCGGAGGAGATGGATATCGGAGCCACTTTTCTGCTGCAGACTGCACACGTGGATTATGGAGGGCCAAGGGAGGTTAGGGTTTTAGTCGGTAAACCTTGCCCCGAACACCATGGGCAAGGAAGTCTGACACACAGGGGGTTCACCAACATCGTCAACCCCCTATGGTGACCAAAGCATTTCCCACCTCCGTCAAAAAAAAAAAAATTAAAAAAAAATAAAAAAAAAAGGAAGAAAAGGGCCTTAGCGCCGAAGAAGCCTATACATACCTGGGCATACCTCAAAGGCTTGTCCAGGATGTGCAGGCTGCTAAAACCACCATCATTCGGAAATACCGTCGTAGGGGCCCAAAAGGAATGCGTAACACAATGCGGCAATGCAAAAAGCTGCATCTTAGCCTATCTTCCCAAATGGCCTACTCTCACCTCCACGTGTGCTTATTAAAGCCGGTGGGTCCGGGACTCTTAGTAACCTTGCCAGAGATTGGGTAACCAACCCCAGTGAATGGCGAGCTAAGAGACAAACGAGCGAGGCATAACAACGGGGAGTAGGGCTAACCACCCTACTCCCTGTATTTGCGGTTACCGACAGAATACCGCGTAGGGCTCTTAACCACCGGGCAGCTTCGGATGCAGCCCAGTCCCGAGGTGGAGGAGCCGAAACGGGTGTCCCGGGACAACAACCCACGAATGCCCACGGACGATTTCAGTCGACGGAGGATCTCAGGCAAGATCTAATGCGCTGCTACGAGGAGAGATGTCCGCAACAGAGAGGATACATGGCGTGAATGCATAGTCGGTTTGCAGTAATGCATCCCGAACTGGCAGATCGCATTTCTCAACAACAACTGAGAGATTATGTGGCCTATCTGAGGCGGATAGATTTCGTTGTTCCCAGCTGTCAACCGGTACCGGATGTGCGGGCAATAACAACTGAGCCCGTACGCGGTGCTGGGAGAGATGCTCCATATTATGTAAGCACGACACTCGTGTTTAGGCAAAATTTGACAAGGAAAGTTTTGCCTAAACAACGAGAAATAGACTGAGCAAATAGCCTACTTCTGGATGCTTTTCAAGATGACTGCGACCTCTGGCAAGTCAATTGTGCCGTTTACGAGGCTGCAAGTGATCAGGTGACTCCGCGAAATCTGACACAGATATCGGGGAGTCGGCATGTTACAAAACGCATGTCTCAATTGAACGGCAAGATTCGACTAACACGGAAACTCGCTTCACGAATTTAGTGTGTGATCGACTATTTAACATCAGGCCGTTCATTTACGGGTAAAGTTACGAAGTTCGCACAATAACTGCGAACGTACTATCACACACTGAATAAGCTGAATTTGCTCAACATCAAGCAACGTTTAGCGGATAAAATTCGGGTTTTGGCCGATGCCAAAAAGAGGCTGCAAAGACGGAAAGATGGAATTTGACAAAACTCAATATTTTGGACGAATCATTCCAACCCTTCAAACATCGTATCGCAGCCTCAAGCAAGTCCAGTACAAGGGTAACCTGTCGATAGACTGACTGGATTACATGAAGACGTATGACTCAACATCGCACGCGCTTTTAAGCTTGTTGCTCGAACGCCCCCATGTCCACCCAAACATGGTGAGAATTGTAGAAGACCTGATGCCTCTTTGGAAAACACGCTTTGTCATGACATCGGGCAAGCGTCGAACCATGTCTAGACTGGTTCAATTCCAAAGAGGAGTCTATCAGGGAGATTTTCTGAGTCCTCTGCTCTTCTGCATCTCACTATTGCCTCTATCCGTTGCTCTCCGGAAATCTCAAGGGTACATGTGTGGAGCGCCTGGTGAACGTGTACATAAGATCACCCATCTTTTCTATATGGATGATCTTAAATTATACGCATCAGGCGAGGATCAATTACATCGATCTCTGAACATCGCCCTCACATACTCGAGAGATGTCGGCATGGAATTCGGATTGGACAAGTGTGCAGTCGTTCATTTGCACAGAGGAAGGTCAGGCTCCAATAACAACGATATGGAGCTCGTCAATGGAAATGTCATCCGCCACCTTAGCGCCGAAGAAGCCTACACATACCTGGGCGTACCTCAAAGGCATGTCCAGGTTGTGCAGGCTGCTAAAACCACCAACATTCAGAAATACCGGCGCATTCTCCGTCAGTTCCATTCCGTGTTAGTCAAAACTTGCCGTTCAATTGAGACATGCGTTTTGTAATCTGCCGACTCCCCGATATCTGTGTCAGTTTTCGCGGAGTCACCAGATCACTTGCAGCCTCGTAAACGGCACAATTGACTTGCCACAGGTCGCAATCATCTCGAAGAGCATCCAGAAGTAGGCTATTTACTCTGTCTATTTATCGTTGTTTAGGCAAAACTTTCCTTGTCAAATTTTGCCTAAACACGAGTGTCGTGCTTTCATAATGTGGAGCATCTCTCCCAGCACCGCGTACGAGCTCAGTTTTTATTGCCCGCACATCCGGTACCGGTTGACAGCTGGGAACAACGAAACCTATCCGCCTCAGATAGGCTACATAATCTCTCAGATGTTGGTGAGTAAAGCAATCTTCTAGTTCGGGATACATTACTGCAAACCGACTATGCATTCGCGCCATGTAGCCTCGCTGTTGCGGACAGCTCTCCTCGTAGTAGCTCATCAGATCTTGCCTGAGATCCTCCGTCCACTAAAAGCGTAAGTGGGCATGCTGGGGTTGTGGTCCCCTGACACCCGTTTCGGGTCCTCCACCTCGGGACTGGGCTGCATCCGAAGCAGCCCGATGGTCAGGAGCCCTGCGCGTTCTATTTCTAGAAACCGCATGTACAGTGAGTAGGGTGGTTGGCCCTACCCCCCGTTATTATGCCTCTCCCATTTGTCTCTTACCTCGCCATCCACTGGGGTTGGTTACCCAATCTCTGGCAAGGTTGCTAAGGGTCCAGGGCCCACCGGCTTTGATAAGCACACGCGGAGATGAGAGTAGGCCATTTGGAAAGATAGGCTAAGATGCAGCTTTTTGCATCGCCGCATTGTGTTATGCATCATTCCCTTTAGGCCTTTTTTTAACCCCCCGTGTGTCGGACTCCCTCACCTTGGATGTTGACGGCAAGGTTTACCAACTAAAACCCTAACCTCCTTTGGCCCTCCAAAATCCTCGTGTGCACTCTGCAACAAAAAAGTGGCCCCGATATCCATCTCCTCCGCTGCAGACTGCACCGGGCCATTTCTTTTGTAACTGTAACCATTCCCTCTACCATCGGGTAAGTGATTACAGGTTCTCGTGTGACCTCAGTAGACGGAGAGATCCCAGCAGCACTGCTTTCTGCATTCGGTCTGCGATGGAATTTGCATGTTCTCGACAGGCCGGAATGCTTTTGATGTTTTGGAGGAATGTTGGTCTCATTCCTCCCAGCACTCTAATTATCAGCACGACGAGCTTGATTTTGAATCCTCGATACAGCTTGCGAATCTCGAACAGGAGTTCCTGATATTTTATCCGTTTTTCGTTCTCTTTGCTGACTATATTTGTTTCTGCTGGTGCAGAAAACTGGATGACGAAGATGGATGGATATTTGCCTGCTCGTCGGGAATGAGTAATTCCAGTATATTCAGCGCGACTCGTTCCCGACTACGGATTCAATATCAGTGGAGACGTACGGCAAAACTGGGGTTGCTTCAATACCGTAAGTGCTGCGTAGCTGGTAATACAGCACTCGAAGAGCCGCATTGTGACGTTTGATGTATGCTGAAACTGCATTTATTGGGCATGCTGCCAAAAGATGCATTAGTGTCTCAGCATGACATCTACACAATCTACAAAGCATACTCTCTACCGCCTGGTGTAAGACGTTCTGGCGATACGTCCCTCCAGGCTTAAAAGTCCCCTACCTCCCATATTTCGGGACAAATACAGTCGTTCCACGGAAGATCTTGGAAGCAAACTGCGTTGCATACAAATCATCTTTCGTGTGCTTCGGTCAAGACCCCTTAGTTCGTCAACGTTTCACTTCAATGCTCCAAATAAATAGAGCACTGGTGATACGGCCAACATATTTGTGGCTGCCACCTTATGTCTCCCGGTCAATTCTGATGACCAGATCTGACGGAGAATGCGCCGGTATTTCTTAATGGTGGTGGTTTAAGCAGCCTGCACATCCTGGACATGTCTTTGAGGTACGCCCAGGTACGTGTAGGCTTCTTCGGCGCTATGGTGGCGGATGACATTTCCGTTGACGAGCTCCATATCGTTGTTATTGTTTATTTTATTATTATTATTAAATTTATTTGCATATATATTTCGTAAATTGTAAGTCGCGACGATCACCAGGATCGGAGTGTTGGTCGGATGCTGGAGCAAGCTTCCCCTCCTTACCTTATCCCTTGTTGGTAAAATATTTCGTTCTGCATTACCGTCAGCCGTCGGTAAAGCGGCTGGCCGGCCTATTCCGATTTCTGCTCGGTTGTGCGTGTCGCCGCGCGCGGCACCAATTGCGGGCGTTAGACTCCCGGGCATCATCTTTCTCTTTTCCCCGGACCGCCTCTCTCGGTGGGAGTGGAGAATTACCACGCCGCTCGATCTGGCGCGGCCGAGGAGTGGAGATATCGCCCCTCCGGTGTGTGTGCTCCTTCTCTCTCTCGCTTTTCTGCCTGCATTGGCTAGGCCTCCCTTCTCACCTGCTGAAAAGCGGCGCTCCCCCACATTTATCGTAGTGCAGCCGTTTGGCGCACGCGGCAACCACGTTGCCTCCCCGTTTCGATTTTCTACGGTATTTGCCTTCCACCATTTCGTCAACAAGCCAAGATGCATGGTTTGGCGTTCATGCATCTGTCTCTCTGCAGAGCCCGCGAGGGGCTATACGTTCCTCTCTTCGTTGCCCGAGACGCTACGACGCATTTGAGTTCCCCACGTTATTGAGTACAGTGCCGTAGCGCACTTCAGCCAGTCCCGTTCCCTTCAGTTCCCTCCTAAATTTTGGAATCCCTCATGCTCCCTCTGATACTCCGCTCCTAGTAATTGGCCGTCTCCCGTGTGGCCGCCTCGGAACGTCGTTACCGGGCACGCTAGCGAGCTCACGTATTGCGCCGTTTCGGAGATTTGTTTTTCGCTGCGATTTTCCTCCGTGCTAGCGAGCACACGTGGCGTTTTCGAGTTTTGCTGGGCAGCCCGCTCGACGGGACCCGTTCTTTTGCGGATTTGAGTTTGTTTTTCTTCCGAGATGCTGCAGGAGTGCTTACTATTGTTTGGATTTCCACGTGTTGACGTACGCCACACAGTGAGTGCTTCGAGGAGGGTACCACGAGTCCGTTCACCGACGAGTACCCGGTGGACATCCTGGAACACTGACGCCGCAATACACGCTAGCGCCAACGCCACCGACTTCGACGGCGCCGCGCCTGCCATGCCGTAAGTCCGTTCTTTTTGATTCTATTGTGCCCTCCGCGATTTATATTTTCGTTGTCACTCCGGTCAGAAGAAAGAGATTCGCCGTCGAGCGATTCCGAACCCCGGTAAATTTTCTGGCCAAGCGCGGCCACACATGTACATTAGTTTATAAATATACTTATTTTTTTTTTTGGTTAAACTTATTAATAGTATTTGTTGCATTCTACCCTTTCCGAATCGCCGATTCAAAGAGAGGTTACAAATTAATGGATTAAATTTAACATATTTAAAACTATTAGTAAGATTATCTTCAATAATACAAATAAGATGAATAATTTTAATTATATCTTTTAGAAATTATTTATTTTATTTTTATTATTTAATTTATTGTTTAGTTTCAATAATAATAATAATAATAATAATAATAATATTTAAAAATTTTAATATGTTATATCTTTATAATAATATATTAAATTTTAATATATGCTCATGAAACTATCTATCTAGATAGATAGATAGATACTTTATTTCCTCATCAGATACAACAATGTTTATCTATAAGGATGGTACAATGGAGAGCGACGCAAATAAATAGCTAAATGCAAATATAAATATATAATAAAATAAATTAAACGCATGGGAGCCGTCGTACATATATTGGTAATGTTAACGCAAATGAACACATAAAGGTGTAACTAAAATAAACGAAAACAATTTAACGAATTTCGTAGATGAGATATCACAACTTAGTTTATGACTAGGTTCCGACGCAGAGTCCGCTGTAGGGGAGTCGACTTGATCATCTTCGTTAATTTGTAAAGTGGGACTCACGATACTCATAAACTCTACGGAGGTAAGAGTGTAGCGCTTTGAGAGTGTGAAGGGCTTTGTTGTTTAGCAAAGAGAAGAATTCCGAGTAGCGCGCTAGCAGATCTGCTGGGTCCGAGACAAAAGACCACAGGGAACGTCGAAGGTCCTCGAAGGCTGGACAGGGAAGGAGCATATGTTCGGGTGTCTCTAGCAATCCTGAGTTACAGGACTGGCACCGATCCCGGATCCAGGCGCATGGTGACGTAGTCTATAACAAAACGTGAAGCGTGACATGTAGCCAGTCTCACCTGCAGCCTGGAGCGGAGAAAAGCAAGTGGAGCACGTTCCGGGAGGGAATTCAAGGTCGACGTAGGTTCTGAGGGTATAAGGCCGAAGGTCAGTGAGGAAGATTGAGCCACTCTCTGTAGATCTGAGGCTCTAAGACTTGACTCTAACGACGCCAGTTGGTCGTGAGCACGGGAGATCCAACCCTCTGAGAAGTGGTCCGACCAAAAGTCCTGTGAGGTAAGGCCAAAAAGGTTCGAAACGTGGGAAGCCCAGTTATATGAGTCGCCATTCTGATTGCTTCTTATTGCCAAGTCCACGAGCCTCTTCAGGGCGATTCTGGGAATTCTCGTCTCAGCCATATCTGATATTTTGGCAATCCAGTTGATTGTCATAGAAGTAATAGCAAAAGACAGAGGGAGGAGGCACAGCTCCGCCCTGACAGCATATCCCGGGGTTGACGTGGGAAGTGAAAATAAGGTCTTAAAAAATCTAAGCTGGGTCTTTTCAACATCGTCCAGGTAGCAGGGTGACCATATCGGCGACGAGTATAGCAGGGTTGAGTTAACAAGAGAGTTGAACAGTGTAAGCATGGCAACCCAGGAGTCGACCTCGCGGTTCTTAAAATCGACAGAACAGCTCCTGAGGCACCAGCGGCCCTGGTCATCGCTGCATTCACAGCATGGCGTCCCAGTTAAACCGTTCGTATTGATAAAATCTAAAAGTGCATTTCCGCGGGTGGAAACACATTGATCATAAGAGGACCGGTCCTCGTGAAGGCGGGAGACCACAAGACAATCGGAATCCGCAGAACCCTCAGTACCAATTCTGGTATTGAAGTCTCCACCGATTACAAGTAGTGATTGCGTATGTAAAATTTGAAGCGAGTCAAGGACGTCTGACGTGGACTCGTTAACCAAGTTTCGGTGCAGCATAAAATTGTGAGGGCCGATGAAGGAGAGAAAGAGGACAAGTTGTTGGCACCATGAACGTTCCAGAAGGTAACCGCAGTAGGATCTGAAAGGAGGTTCACCCCTTGGTGTAGCATCTGTGAGTCGTATGCTCGAATGTGTCAATGTGTGGTCGTGGTGCTTGAGTGTTGGATTGGATTTTTTGGTGCGTCTTCTTGAGTATCCATGGATGTTTGACTGGCGAAGGAGTGTGAGCGAGGAGTGCGCGTGTTCGAAGCTGGCACAAACGAGTTTGATGCGTTGTTCCAGCGAAACCAACAACCGTCAACTTGGTATTTAAGATAGCCCGAACGGGCTTGTTTTCCATCGCGGCGGGCTTCGAGGACCAAGCTCCTAGTCTTCATCATAATATTGCTCTCCTTCAGGGTGTAATGCGGCTCAATTGAAATTTTTGTGCCTTGAAGAACCTTTGGTTTCGCCACCATTATTGAATCCCTGTCTTCTGCACTTACAAACTTGACCACAACGCTAGATTGGTTGGGGCCAATGAAATGAGCCTGCGAGACAGGGCAGTCAACTCCAAACTTGGTCTTGATAAAGTCGCAGATATCAGTGCGGAGTGACGAGGAGTTGGGTGGATGAACTAAACCTTTTATCACCAAGTTGCATCGTCGGCTTTCCTCGGTCAGAGATTCTAAGCGGGTTTCAATTTCTGCGAGATGCTTAGAGTGGTCATCAATTTTTTCATCCCGGGCCTAGTTGGAGTATATGACTTCCTTCTTGAAGGCGACTAAGTCCGAAATTGCCGTGTCCACTTTGCTTGCAAGGTTGTCAATTTTCTTTATCAGTATGTCGAATTTGTCGTCTGACATATTTGGAGACGTAGAGATGGATTTGGCGAGCGAAGTTGAAGTGGAAATTTCCAGTGAGGCAGGAGACAGATCGATGCTCCGGTCGAGACCACAGAAGTTGATGGATGGGTCCGAAAGGGATAAATCCGAGATTCCTGGGCGTGCGTTGTTAAAAGCGTCCTGCGAGGCACGTTTCCGACTGGATGTCAGATAGGATGGAATAGAAGAGCAGGAATCAGTTTTATTCTTCAGCCAGGAATATGCAGTAGAAGGGCGCCCTCTTTGGTTAGCGCCTCCACTGGAAAACTCACGTTGTGACATACGAAAAGCCCAATAAACTTCTAAAGAGAAATCGTCGAAATATACACTGGAGGTTCGACAGAAGTGCAAAACCGTAAGTAGTATAAGGTTCCTTTCAAAGTTGGTGTCAGCCGAACTTAAATAGAGTTGTCTACTTAGTGAGGGCATTAGCTATTATCGACTAAGTTGGCTGTCTGCATCGGTGTTATCGGCTGGGCTGTCGGAGCTCACTGTGCGCACTGAGTGGTGGGACAAATCGAACAGAGATGGTGCCACCGAAATCGTTTAAAGATATGGATAGTATGCCGCGTGTCGACTAACGTAAAATCTTATCAACCTTTTAAAGTTTTTTCCACACTGCATTCCACTTTACTTGCGGCACGACCCTTAACAAAACGTCATTTGATAATTTTACTGTTTTATCGTTACTGTCTGCCGTCCACGTCTGTCGATTCGGTTTGCACACTCTGTCTGTCCTCTGTAGTGACGTTTACCTCCAATAATAGGATTTATTTAACAATTTTTTTTATGAAATTATTATATCTAATTAGAAAAATTGGCTAG
This sequence comes from Trichopria drosophilae, assembly GCA_030407085.1. Lineage (NCBI taxonomy): Eukaryota > Metazoa > Arthropoda > Insecta > Hymenoptera > Diapriidae > Trichopria > Trichopria drosophilae. The sequence goes on along the minus strand of CM059582.1, from coordinate 120,604,432 downwards.
ATCGATTAATTCAATTCATGAATTATATTTAATATTATATATATATATAAATTTTATTATTCTATTAATATATTTAATAGGATCATTATTAGCATTAATTTTTAAATTTAATAAAATTAATTTTAATAAGTTATTTATATATTTTTTAATATTAATATTTTTAATATTAATAATATTAGAATTATTTATATTAATTTAAAATTTTAAGTTAATTAAACTATTAATCTTCAGACTTCTTTTCGACTTCAGCATAGCCTTTGATCTTGTTGACCTCGCTATATTGCTACAAAAAATGAGAGATGCTGGGTTCTCCAACTCAGTCATTACGTGGTTTGCGTCTTACCTTGGTGGATGTTTTTAGGCAGTTAGCGGACGAAATGGAATCACATCATCGTGGTTACCAGTGAGGGTTGGAGTGCAGGGCTGGTCCAGGGCCCCGTCCTGGGGTCTCTCCTCTTCTCGCTGTTCATCAACGACTTGCCTTCCATCCTTCAACGCACATCTCATGCTATATTCGCAGATGATAAACAAATATTCTTGAACGGTCATCCTGAAAACATGGACTCAGGCGCTTGGAGAATGACGACTAATGTGCTATCGTTCACTGACTGGGCTAATAGGAACCACCTCGTGGTTAATGTAATTAAAACTAAGGCTATGCTTATTGGTGGCTCACGAAAGGTTAGTTAGTTGAATCTCAATGCTATACCTTAAATCATTATTCAGAGACAACCGCTGCGCTGGACTGTCACTGCTAAAAACCTTGGACTCTACTTCGACCAAACACTATCCTGGCGAGAACATGACTTAAGTGAAATATATTTTAGTGATTTTTTAGCTTCGCGTCCTCCTAAAGTGAAAATAGAGTGAAAATACGAAGTTCCGTTAGAAAGTTGTTGCAACGGTCCATTTGAACATTTAAATTGTCGGAAAGTGGTTGCAACGATCGAGCACATGTTTTCGTATTTAAAAATAAATTCGAACACAAGTTGCCAGGAAATAAGTTGGCCCGGTAAAATCGAGGTGTGGATAAACACCCGCCCTGCCGTCCCGAGCAGCTGTTAGAAAAAAATTTAAGTTCAAAAGAAGTACCGAACTTATATTCCGTCGCAAATTCCTATTTAAAAATAAATTTTAGATTATATTCTATTATATTATATTAGTAATTATATGTAATTAATTAATGTTGTGTCTTTAATTTTATATAGCAAATTATAATTTTATATTCAGATTTAATTGGATAATTATGTGTAATTAATTTTAATTTCAATGAGGTAGAGAAATTCACATCCCCGAAACTCCCTAGAATTCGATATACATAAGGGAATAATCAAATAAGCTTAGAAAAATTGTTAGAATATATAAAAATAATCGTTATTTTAATTTGCAGTTTTTTTTCGGTTTTCAAATCGAGATAGTAATTGAATTAATTCGAAAATCTATAATTCGGACAGATAAATTCCGGTAACAGATTTTCGAATTTTAATGAGAACGGAAAATTTTGAATTTATGCAACACGTGTAAATTTTCCTTTGAGAATTAAAATTTAATTATTTTTGAGTAACAAAAGTGAAAATAATTAAATAATAAACTAACTAAAATTTTTTTTCCAATAAACAAATTTTTTTGTGAATTTTAATTGAAAGTAATTATATAGTAAGCAATTTTCGCTGTAGTGAAAAGTAATTAACGGGTTTCGCGATTTCCAGGTATAGGATTTCCCCCCGCCCCCAACCAGAAAACGAAGAGTAAATCGCAGCTTTTGGGTTACGAAAAAAATCATTTTAGAATTATACTATGCCAATATAGATATATATGTAAATATATGTTGTTATTTTTCTTAAGTATCGCCCTTACAGGTACCAGTGCAGCGACTCGAATATAGTTTTTTTTATTAGGAAATAAAAAAAAAATATCAATTCCTCGTCGCGAGTCGCGCCCCTGTATCATATATTTCAAAGAGCTTTTCTTTGTTCCTTAGCAAAAGTGCACCCGTCAGTTCGTTACCGATAATAACGGATGACTCACACCCGTTATCCGGAATTTAAAGTTTTGTTATTTTTGAATTCCCCTTATTTTTGAATTTCCCTTATTTTTAAATTCCCCTTATTTTTGAATTCCCCTTATTTTTTAATTTCCCATATTTTTTAATTTCCCTCATTTTTTAATTTCCCTTATTTTTTGAATTCCCCTTGTTTTTGAATTTCCATTATTTTTGAATTTCCCTCATTTTTTAATTTCCCTTATTCTTGAATTACCCTTATTTTTGAATTCCCCTTATGTTTTTTGAATCTCCCTTGATTTCGAATTTCCCTTAGTTTTGATTTCCCCTTATTTTTGAATTCCCCTTATTTTCTTTTGAATCTCCCTTGTTTTCGAATTTCCCTTGGTTTTGAATTCTCCCTATTTTTTTTGAATTTTCGCAATGGATATTCAATGAGAACGCAATAGTTTCCGGGTTCGCCTAATCCGAGCTTAAATAAAGAAGGTATTCCCTTCCGGAACGATTTTCATCGCGTGATCCTTTCGAGTATACACTTTTTTCTTGCGTTTTGCCTGCATCGGACTACAGGTCGCGCGATCATTGAATCGGATGACTCGACTTAGAACATCGAGTTGCATCGCGACCTTGAGAAGCGTCCGATCTGTTAGGATTATTTCTTTTTAGGTTCCGGTAGTTCTTGTAGGAATTAACGACTAGGTTCCAATACCTACCCCCACTACCTACCGTCATGCTTACACGGTTCCCATACATACGTAATTAGTTGTTTAAATTGTAATAACAACCGCGGAAAGAGGGATTCCTTCGAATATACCCCCGTTACATCCCCCGTAACGAGAATACCCACGTTATCGGTGGAGACGCCAACCACCGCATCCGAATATTTCCCAATCACGACCGCGCCCGTGTCGTATACGGCAACCGCTACACACGTCACGCCCTCTCGTGCGGCGGAGCGACGCGTAGCCAGTCCGGAGAAAATTTCGGAAATTCGGGCAGAAATCGACCGGGTAGTCGATTTACGCGACCTTATCGGTCGGTGCGACGAAGCCGAACTATTGATAACCGAGCCGATAGAGGTGACCCGGGATCGGCTCGTAAGATATACGATCTTACAGCGGTTCCCGGACACCCCAGTCGAGTGGGATCGACAAACAGACGGACGAGGCGACCACCCCCCATATATGTTGCCCAAGGCGCTGAGTTGCCCCTTCTATGGGAATATGTTAACTAGTTCTCTGCAGGCTACACATCTTGATCCCGTCGAACCCCAGCGGTCAACTAGGTTCGGAACCGCAGAGGTGCCTAACTACGGTCTTCCGTCCGATCAATCGCGCGCTCATTATCGGGACCCGATCTCGATTGGGGAGGAGAGCTTCCGGTTCTCGGTGGCAGATGCGACCACATACCAGGTCGATCGGTCCTATGAGGGGTCCATAGCCCTCCTTCGCGACGCACAACGAGAAAATGTGCCGGCGAGCATCTGCCATAATCCGCCCAGCGCGCTAATGAGGGGTAACCACCCACCGAACGGGTCACGTGACCCGACCCTTGCGGCCCCCGAATCATTTCGACGTGACGCCGTCAATCTCGGAGTACGGGAAACACCCCACCCCCAGTGGTCAGGGGAGATCGACACCCAAAATAGGGACGATTTCTATCTGCGACAGGTGGACCCCCCTCGTCCGGTAATGGCGGGGCTACGCCCCCCCCCCCCCCGTCGTCTGAACGCGCACACGTCCCATGTCCACTTTCCAGCCGACCTGACATATAATATGTCCCCGCTCCAACCCCCCTACAACAGTACGCGTCTCGGTCACCCCCAAACCTCGCATCGCCCTGACGGTAACGCGTCTACCGCTGGTAGATCATTCAACTCCAGCCTTTCGATGTCCGGTGTCCGATGGCAGAAGACGGCCACTGAGCATTGCAGGACGCACCGACCCCGTTACTCCGGCGAGGAGGGGGAGGACGCGGAGGAGTTCCTCGTCAAATTGGGGGAATACGTCACTAGTCGGGATTTGACGGAACAGGACCTCCTGCGCGCCCTACCTGAAGCGTTCAAGGGATCAGCCCTCAACTGGTACCGAGTTGAGAAGTCAAGCTGGCATGCGTATCCCGGCTTTGTACGTTATTTTCGCGACGCGTTCGGCCAACGCCGCCTAGAGGCCATTATTAAGAGGGAGATCACCTTACGCACACAGGGACCTGAAGAGCCCATCCGCGAGTATTTAGTGGCCCTACGGAGTCTTTTCAACCTGCTTGCTTTCCCCCTTTCTCAAGAAGAGCACCTGGCCATTGCGGTCCAAAACTTGCGTCCCGGTCTTGCAAGAAAAATCGAGCGAGACGCTGTTCTCAATTTCGCGGATTTACTGCGGATCGGTCGACAGGTGGAGGGGGCCGCAAATCAAGACAGGGTCTACCGCCCCCCTCCAGCGGCTAATTAGTCCGCCTTCTCCGCCTACGCCTATACGCCGAAGACGAGGCGAGGCAAGGAAAAGCTAGCCCTCGCGATGCCCGCTGTGAAGCCGGCCAAAGTCAGCGTCGCACCCCCACCCCCTCTGTCGCCAGCCCCCTTCGAAGTAGAGGAGGCTGCGCCGGTAGCCCGCGCAAAAAGGAACAGAGGTCGTAGCCCAACCCGCTCGGTACCGTCATACCCGCAGCGCCAACCACAAGTGGCGACACATACCAACCCGCCACTGTCAGGAGTACTTCGTCTCCTGGACGTGGCGCCGAGAGAGTGCCCACCCCCTGAGACTAGGTCGCCGCCGAATCGGAACCCCGTCCGGTGTTACAACTGTAAACAGACGGGTCACATATACCGAGAGTGCCCCCACCCCTTAGGTCATTTTTGTCGGGTCTGTGGCTACCCAGGCCGTGATGCGAATAATTGTCCCGTTTGCGCTCGTAAAAAGTCGGGAAACTGTTAAAAGGGGGGGGGGGAGAGGAAACCCCTTGACCCCCCCCCCCCCCCTAACACCCCCATCCGCGACCACCCCTACGTCGAGTCGTATGATAGCGAACATGGAGTATAGAAGGATCGTTTATACAACACCTAAGCCCTGTGGGCTCAATATCGAGTTCGAGTCCATCGATTCCTGTGAAGCCAATCAGTGGACACTAGATTCGGACCCTCGTCCCCACTTTTGCGGAGCTTTGAATGGAAAGGTTATTAGGGCACTCGTTGATACCGGAGCTTCGCGTTCATATTTAGGCCTCGCGTGTCACGAGGTAGTTTCACCCTTCATGAGGTCAAGTGAAGAGGAAGTCACAGTCGCAAACGGCGCGCTAGTCCAATTAGATGGCGTCGTTACCCTCGCTATGACAGTCGATAGCCATACGAAGAATTTGGAAATAAGAGTTGCTCCCCTCCATTATCCATGCGTGTTGGGGATGGACTTCATGCGCCTATTCGGTCTTAAGATAGATACGGAAAATAACGCGTGGAGTAGCCGCAATGGCACCCCGCACTCGCCAAACCATTCCAATATGTCGGTCACCGTCTTCGCCATATATGACTGCGCTGGATTGGTCGCCCCCTCCCAGGAGGCCGCCCCACGATTAAGGAGGCTGCTCGACCAATTTTACCCCGCAAATAGGACCCCTACGATCAGTATAACGCGTCTGACGCAGCATCCTATCGACGTACAGGGTCATCCCCCGATTCGTCAAAAGGCTCGCTTACTCTCTCCCTACATGCTGAAGGTAGCACAGGACGTGGTCGATGAAATGCTGAGCAGTGGCATCATCGAACGCTCCGCGAGCCCCTGGATGAGTAACCCCGTTATCGTCCGGAATTCGAATGGGACTTTTAGGTTCTGCGTAGACTTCCGAGACGTAAACAAAATAACGAAGAAGGATGCATACCCTCTCCCCTCCATGGATAGGATTCTTTCCGGGTTGAGTCGGGCCCAATGCATCACCACACTCGGTCTCAGCCAGGCCTACTTTCAGGTGCCCGTGGCACCTAACAGTCGGCCCGTTACTTCTTTTGCTGTCCCCGGTCGCGGTTTATTTCAATTTAAACGGATGCCTTTCGGGTTCACTAAAGCGCCGGCGACATTTCAGCAATTAGTGGACCGTCTCAAGTACCTCATCGACCCAGCGTGGGAACCCCACGTCTTTGCGTACTTGGATGACATCATCATCGCCACGGACGATAAGGAGGACCACTTTCGTTACTTGAGACGTGTCCTGACTAGTCTGCGCAACGCCGGATTGGAACTAAACCTGGAAAAGAGTGAATTCTTCCGGGACGAGGTGAAGTACCTCGGTTTTGTACTAAACAGAGATGGTTTGAAGACGGATCCGGACAAGGTCGCTCCCGTTCTCGAATTCCAAACTAGATGATCTGGAAGATGTGGTCCGGACCACCGGGGGAGACGTTGTAGTGGCCGGAGACTTTAACGCCAAGGCTCTCGAATGGGGGGGGGGGGGGTGCACCCCGACTCACGAGGTAGAAGAGTCATGTAGATGGTCTCCAAACTGGGGCTGATGGTGTTCAACATCGGCACTGCATCAACGTTTCGGAGACCAGGTTACAAGAAGACCATCGTCGATGTCTCCTTTGCCTCGGAGGGAGTAGCGACGCGAGTTGATGGCTGACAGGTGATCGACGACAACACTGGCAGCGACCACCAGTACATTTCTTTTACTTTTAAAAGCAATGTTGCAGCCAACTACCAACATCACCAACAACGACCCGCACGGGTTCCCCCCCCCCGTGGAGCATTGCCAAAATGCATACTGAAAAGCTGTCTCTAGCAATAGCCAGAGGAAAAGCCTCCCTCGATGATATTCTTCACGGCCCAGATGCTCGGACACTAGCGGATGCTCGAGCAACCATACGCCTTCTACAACGGGGCTGTGAGGAAGCGGTGCCAAAGAAACCATGTCGGCGGAATCGCCGACCTTTGTACTGGTGGACGATGGAGATCGCTGAGCTCAGACGTGAATGCCTTAAACACCGACGGGCAGTCACTAGGGCCCACAAACCCGATCTCCGCATCGCAGCCTTAGTAACTGCCGTCTATATGCGGATAAAAATAGAACTCCGCCAAGGTATCATGTCTAGTCCGCGCCGATGCTGGAAGCAGCTGGGCGATGATCTGAACAACGACCTATAGGGTCTAGGGCATAAAATTGTAATGCAGAAGGTGGGGGCGTTCAAACAAAGCACCCCCACCGATCCATCGATTCTACACAACATTGTAGAGACCCTATTCCCCATCTATCCGAAGAGGCCGGATCGCCCAGCTCTCGCGAACCCACTGCAGCAGGCAGTCGCAAAACTGCGCAACAAGAAGGCGCCGGGCCCGGACGAACTCCCAGCAGAGGTGTTGAAGGCCTTAGTTGAGAAGCAGCCAGAGCCTTTGCTGGACACGTATAATACCTGTCTGAGGGCAAGCACCTTCTACTCTCGCTGGAAGGTGGGAAAGCTCGTCCTCATAAGCAAGGGCAAGGGACCAGTAGAGACAGCGTCATCTCAGCGACCCCTGTGCATGCTAGATACCGGCGGCAAACTCCTAGAAAAAATGCTTCGACGTCGCCTGCACGAAGCCATACGGTTGGCAGGAGATCTGGCCGACCGGCGATTCGGCTTCCGACAGGGCAGATCGACGATTCAGGCGATCCAGGAAGTTATCCAGTCTGCACGGGGTACAGAACGGGGAAACCACTTCTCTCGCCCCGCCTGCCTCCTTGTAACCCTAGATGTGAAAAACGCTTTGAACTCGGTCAATTGGGAAAAAGCACTGCGAAGCGGGATTTTAAATTACCCGAGTACCTCCAAAACATAATGGACGATTACTTGAGGTCCCGTTTCATCGAATATGAGACATCGGATGGCTTGGTCCGGAGGGAAATGACGGCAAGGGCAGCCCAGGGCTCAATCCTGGGTCCTGACATATGAAACGCGCTCTATGACGGGATCCTAAGATTGGAAATGCCCGGAGGGGCATTCCTGGTTGGGTACGCTGACTATGTCGCGGCAGTCGTTATAGCCAGAGACGCAGCGACGGTCCAAGCCCGATTAAACCAGGTAATGCTGCGTATTCGCTCCTGGATGCATGAGCACGGTCTGGAATTGGCGTCAGCCAAGACCGAGACCGTGCTCCTAACTACGCGGAGGATCCCAACCACCATTGACATCAATGTGTGTAGCGAGGCGGCATAGACCAAACAAGCAATCAAATACCTCGGGGTAAGTCTTGACACCCGGATCACCTTCTCGCCGCACATACAGCGAATAGCGGACAAGGCAGAAAGGGTCACTACGTCGCTTGCCAGAATTATGGCAAACGTGGGTGGTCCGATGCCCTCTAAGCGGCGGCTGCTCACGCGACAAGGAATTCACTTCTGCAAGCGATAAAAGAAGACATAGTGTCGATATTTGATAATCGCTGAGGGGGCGCATTCTATGTCCTCCTGAGAGAATTAGTTCCGGAAAAGTATAATATATTGGACGTACAGCTGGATTCATTTAACGTGCGATGGAATCGAAGAGAGTGTGTTGGCGCACGTGATGTGAAAAGATTAGACACCTCAGGCGATGAGACTACTCCGAATAATATTTTTATTACTAGGATAATATCATTTAATTTATGAACTGAGTGGACGGTAGTAATGTAAAATTGGGTAGATATTTCTGAAAAGCTGTGTGAGGACCTATTCATTGGAGTGGTTGTTTTGTAAGAGAGATATCTTAAAAATTTCCTTTGAACGGATTCAAGTATCTTGATTTCACAGTTGGTGAAAGGGCAAGATAGATGAGGCATTTAATAGATGTGGGAAAACTAGAGTTTTGTACAGATTAATGATCGCTGAGGTGTCAGTAAATTTTTTGGTCGAACGTTTGAGAAAATCAAGTTGTTTAAAGGATCTATTTACAACCAACTGTAGGTGCTCAGAAAACGATCCTGCACAATTATATTTCTCGCCAAGATCGCTAATGGTCTGTACGCAAAGTAGGTCTTGCCCTTGAATGGTATAATGAAATCGCTTAATAGAGTGTGACATCGTAAGATGCATTATCTTGCATTTACTTAAATTAAGATATAATCTATTAGTGCCGCATCATTCGCTAATTTGTTCTAGGTCTCGTTAGATTTTAGAGGCGTCTAATGGAGATTTGACAATGTTGCATAGTTTCAGGTCATCAGCATAAAAAAGAAATTGGGAATGGGATATGACATTCCCCAGGTCATTAATAAATAAAATAAATAATAAAGGCCCCAAATGAGTTTCTTGCGGGACTCCTGACGAAGTTGCAAAAAAGTATTATTATAAAATGATATTAAATTTATTTTCAAATTTTGATCCATCAACAAGAATAAATTTTTCATTAAATTGAATTAGAATAATTTATGTATTATTATTTTTACCAAATTTATTTTGATTAATACCTTCACGGTATAAGATATTTATCTCTCTGCGCGGTTACCTCAAGTGCCACAACGGATGCTTTCGTCTCTTCATCTTATGGTCATAATTTACAAATTGTTCACTTGAATGTTCGATCACTACCATTACATTTGCCTCAGTTAAAACACATTTTGTTCCAAAAAGATTTTGTCATCTTCTATCTCTCTGTTGACTGAAAGCATTTCCGATGAAGATTATTCGGTGATGCGACATGACAGGATGCGAACGCCTGGCGGTGGAGTAGAAAATTTCTACAAAAGTTTCTGTCATTGCACGCAGTTCCGAATATCGACGGATGAATATGATCTTGAACAACTATGGTGCACTTTTCATTTTCACAATAATTTAATTGTTATTAGAGTTTTATATAGACCCTCATATGTTTCTCTTAAATGCATTGATAATCTTTACACAACTATTCAGTCTTTTTCCACTTTTACAGACAAAATAATTATACTCGGTGACTTCAATATAAATTTACTTAATCCTAACAAAGCTGATTCTATGAAACTGAATGAGGTCATAAAAAATTGTGGTCTCGTTCAATTGATTAAACATCCGACCGGAATCTCTTCAACAACAGCAACATTGATTGACGTTATAATTGCATCTAAATCTGTGGACTTATCTAATGTATTTACCTCAGATTTCTTTCATGTCACCGATCATAATTTGGTAAGTTGCAGCACAGTATGTCCAAGACCTCCAAACAATACAAAATTTTTAAATTTTTCTATTCGTGATTTTAAAAGTTTTAATGAAAGTAATTTTAAGGAAGCTGCTAAATGTTATCAGTGGAGTGAAATTACTGATTTCTCCGACATTAATGATAAAGTGATGTATTTAACTAAATCGATTGTTGATATTTTCGCTCCGATGAGAACAATTCGGGTCACTAAACCCTTCTCTCCATGGATAACTGATGTCATTCGACTTTTCATAAAGAAAAGGAATGCAGCGCAAACAAAAATGCGTAAAACTAAGTTACCATCTGATGTGGATTATTACAAGCGTCTGTGTAATTTTACTACTTCTGCATGTAACGATTCTATTATTTATCCTGTCAATATCTCATTGGTCGCAGAGTGAGACACAGTCAGACGATCAAATGATCGTCTGAATAAGCAACCAATGAAATATATATATAAGAATCATGGTGGATTTTAAGCACCTACTATAAATCGTTAACAATAAAATGACACATAAAAAAAATGAAATGGTCGATGTTCTCCTCATCATTATTTGTGCATGCCAATGTGAAATAATAAAAGAGTCTTTGTACATACTTTTTTGGTTATAAATTCCGTCCCGGCAATTCACACATTATCAATTGCATACATCATCAGCTTAACAAAAAAATAGTAACATACACCTGGGTACATTTGAATACAAAAGCTAATAATATGTTCATAAAAACGCAAAGATGATCTTTACAGAAAGCGTGACCAAAAATGCAATAATCTTTAAATCGACGTTTCTCCAATATCCAATATTGTATATTCAGTGTAGAGAAATAATTAAACTGATCTTGAATAATTAAACTTTGAATCGAGTCTTTACTTATAAAAATCCTCTTGATAAAATCTTCCTTTAATAAATATCTTTAATTTATATTTTATTATCTTTTAAATCGAATCATCGAATTGATACTGGTGAGACTCATACGATTTTGTTTGGAGTCATCAATTTCAATTGAATAAAAAGCCGCTCACCATTTTGTGCAATTGCACGTGGTAAACCACGACAATACCTGGCATGACGAAAATCTGATGTCCACGAGTGGGCGTCCTTCTATTAAAATACTCGGAAAATTCGATGGCGTCCTATAGTCCCCTAGAGACGTGTCCGATGACGAAAGTTGACGATGCAGATTCTTCGTACAAATTTCACACCTCTTGAAATGGTTGAGAACATGGCGCGTCATCAATTATGGCTGATGGAAAAAATGGCGCGTCCTCACCTCAGAATCGTCGATATGCTTGAAGGTTCAAACCTCGTGATTCCGGTGTTGGATCTCGTCAGGACCGTCAAGAACTAGGATGATCTCGTCTTCCAATTGACCTCCATGATTGTCTGTCCTTGGCGATGGTGATTTTATTGATCGCGAAAAGGACTTATCGAGAAATAAACGGAATGGAGTCCGTGTTTTTTTCGTTTGCAAACGTTGTTTCGATAAATTCGACTAACTTCCTTTTTCGTCTCACGATCGCGTCTTTCCTTCTTTTTGCTTTCCACACTCGCGTTTCTTCGGCTTCCTCTGATTGGTGGATGTATTCTCGACACTTGCATTCTCACTGGTCAACGCTTTCTTCCCTGTCGCATTCTTATTGGCCAACGCTTCCGCATATTTTAAACTTCACTAATCTATGGTTTCACACAGTCGGTACATACTACGCGGTCGATATATAATACGCCATAACATATATCGTCACATGCGATTAGGAGGAAACGGACTGTATATTTATTGAAATTCAGTATACTCCCGCAAAAAAATTTGTGGTAAACGATGAAACATATTGGTACCGCAAAGCCTGACTCCTCTCACCTGCCTCCGTCTTTATGTAATCCTGAATCTATAAATGAGCACTTTGTTAATGTCCCTCAAGTTTTTGTGAATCCTAACCTCATTAATCATTATTTAACCTCACGCTATTTAACGTGCAGGTGAGGAAAAATAATCGGACTCGAGAAACCGATTTGTATATTGAAATAATTTCTTTATTTTTCTATTATCCAAAGAGATCCGAATGAACAATTCAGTACAGAGCGCGTTATTCTCTACGATATACAATTACTGGATTGTGTGTTTTTGAGGCTACTCCACCTGTAAGGAGAAAATGCCATGCATTTATATTTTTGGAGGAACCTGCCTACCCGTACTTATAGATCTTATAGATTTTTGCCCGCAAAAAACGAATCCAGGTTCTTAAGATATCCTAACCTCAAATTGCCAAAGTGTGTATTTTTTAATATTTCGTGTAGGTTAATCCCGTTATTAATAAAATGTTCACGTATGTGCGTGTTTGCCCATTTCCGAGTGTATTCGTGTAGAGATTTAAGTGCGTTAATAAAGTCCTGCTCTTAGCTCTACCCGGGATCAACGACAAGGACGTAGCAGGAGTCTGATCCCATCGGGGTGCTAGTTTAACGTGAGTAATCCTCTTGCCTCTCACGTGTGCGCGCGTGTGTGTGTGTGTGTGTGTGTGTGTGTGTGTGTGTGTGTGTGCTGCCATAAGTGTCGTTAAATCAGTCAGTTTCCAGGTTTTTCACTTTTGACCGGCCGAGTTCGTTTTTCGGCAAATGATCTCCGAATTGATTTCCTCTTATGTTTTGCAGCAGTCTCTCTCTTTAAACACCAACAGTAGTCTGACAACATGTGTTCGTCCCAGATGCCCTGATATCGTTTTTCCATATCTTTAATGTCTTGGTGAAATCTTTTACCTTGTTCTTCGCTATAATGACCAAGATTTTCCGGGAAGTAGTCAAGGTAGGAGTTTAAAAAATGAATTTTTGAACTCATTAAGCATCCTAGGATTTAAAAATTTTCAAGCATATTGCTGAAAATGATTTTGTGGTCGGATCTCTATTATTGCCTAAAAATTTATTAAATACTTCCCTGAAACTAATCCATGCCTTTTTTCAACCATAGTCATTTTTTTCTCAAATTCTACATCTTGCACACACACACACACACACACACGCACACACACACGCACACACACACACGCGCGCGCGCACACGCACACACACACACACACACACACACACACACACACACGCGCGCGCGCGCGCGCGCGCGCGCAAGGGGAGGAAGAGGCAAGGGGGTTACTCGCGTTAAACAAGCACCCCGATGGGATTAGACTCCTGCTACGTCCTCGTCGTTGATCCTGGATAGAGCCAAGAGCAGGAATTTATTAACGCACTTAAATCTCTATACGAATACACTCGGGAACGGGCGAACACGCACATACGTGAACATTTTATTAATAACGGGATTAACCTACACGAAATATTAAAAAATACACACTTTGGCAATTTGAGGTTAGGATATCTTAAGAACCTGACGCGATAGGCGAAATCGGACGCCGGATTCGTTTTTTGCGGCCAAAAATATATAAGATCCACTACTTCTGATTAAAGTGATCTCCCAAAAATTTTTTTTAATCCTTCGAAATCTAAAATACTACTAATAGTAAGCATAAAACGTTTAGAGAAAATTAATTGCAATCAGGTCAACATCTATGTCAAAGGTAATATCATTCCTGTAACGAAGGAAGCTCAGATTTTAGGTGTTACGTTTGATTGCAATTGGTCATTCTCATCACATATATAAAAAAATCGGAATTTCATATGCACGACTGCGGCAGCTGTATCCGTACACTGGTTCTTTCTCATACTACACTGTTAAATTATTCAATTCGCTACCTTTGGAAATCCGAAAATCGATTTTTTCGACAGACCAATTTATTTGCATGATGAGTGAGTACTATCATAAGAAGCGTCACTCATAGATTTGTAAATCATCCATCTCATTCGTTTCCATTACCGTCTACTCTAATGTATCATTCAAATACTTATTCTTAGTTGTTTAATTACGTTTTTGCTTTGCTCATATTTACGATGCGTTGCTATATATTATCTTATCTTATTTGTTTTTTATTCTGTAAGTTACTGTTAATTTGTACTTTTGTTTGCGTTGGTCAGTCTGAAAAACAGCATTGTCGCTGTGGCTTGCCATATGTATTGAAGGGGGTGTATTTTACCTCTCTTTGATATCAATAAAGTCGAAATAATAATAATAATAATAATAATTTATTTTAATAATTATAAAATTTTTATTTAATGAATTTAAAATTTTATTAATAAAAAAATAAATTATATTTTATTTATATGTAGTAGTAGTAGTAGTAGTAGTAGTAGTTTATTACTCTCATAAATAGGGGTACACCCGTTGAGAGGGAGTTCCGAAATTCCAAGATACATTTTTATGCGGCGCAGATAATATACAATACCACTTGGCAGTATTATTGTGGACATATTGAAGTATAACCGAGAGCGATTAGACAGCGCAGAAACGAACGCAAAACTTAGTCGCCTAGGAGAAATGCCCCCCTGTGAAAACACGCTTTTACATATTTGTATAGAAGAGACGTAGATTGGGTGTCGTTACCACAAACTAGTGTACACAGTATACTGGTCGAATGATTGAGGTTTCGAGCAAATTCTCTTCTAATAGTCGCTAGTAAGGGGCACTCCATTAGAATATGCAGCAGCGTTTCTTGCACATTATAATTGCAGAGAGTACATGGCGAAGCCGGATTGTATAAGTAACGTTGCCCAGCAATTGAGAAAGAACGCGAGTAAACTGTTGCTAGTCTTAGCTGCATCTTTACTTTTAAGCAGTCCAGCTGTAAACGAGAAGGATACAGAGTGTAAGCAGAGTCCCCAGGGAGACGGTAGATGGGCAATTGAATAGACTCGGAAGAAAAGTAGGCTCTCAAATCCCTAGCCCTGCAGACCTCCGCAAACCCTGCAACCACAGACGGCCCTACCTGTTCCCAAAAGTCGGCACTAAAATTATTCCATAACTCGTTCACCCCTGGACTGACAAGACTTTCCTTCAACTGGACGACCCAGTTGAGGGTTTCACTTGACGAAACAGCTGTTGCCAATTCTTTTAAGCGGACAAATAATATTTTGGGCAGTCTGTGATCCGGCAAACTTAGTATTCTAGTCACCAGTTTGATTGCTCTGGAGCAAATTTCTACCGATATGGGCGGAATACCGAGCTCTTGGCGAACGAGGTAGGCCTGGGTGTTCCGCGGCAAGCTGAACAATTTTTTTAAAAACCCAACCTGCGCGGATTCCAAAATGTCCAAGTAACGTAAAGACCAAAACGGTGCCGCGTATAAAAGAACGGACATTATCATCGCATTATATAATATAAAAATGGCATTCCATGTGTCTATTTATTCAGAGCAGATTAAAGACGGTGAACGTCTGACGCAGCATTTGTTCGGATTATAGCGTCCTCAGTAGGTTGGAGGCCGCGCGCGGAGGAGGAGAACACAACACCCAGGTACCTGTAACTGGATACAACTTCAACAGGACTACCTCTGTACCGAAACAGTCTGGAATGAGCAGCCAGCTGTCCAGCCCTTCTGAAGCATACTATTTTAGTCTTACTTGTATTAAATATAAGAAGGTTTTTCTGACAGTAATCCGCGAGTAAAACTAATTTTTTACGGAGATCTACCGGGGAGAATGCAAAGATAGTCAGGTCGTCGGCGCACCTTTTTTCAGTAATGGAAATAACTTAGCGTGAGCCCAGCCCGCGGGGAATGCCTCTGCAGAAAAAAATCTATTAAAGAGGTGGAGATGGCGGGAAAGCCATTTATCGTTTAGCAGTTTAAAAATTTCGGCAGGTAACTCATTCGCAGGAACCAATGGCCTTACCCACCTTCAACACTCTGATACTATCCTTAAGCTCGTCCATGGTAAGCGGGGAGTCCAGGCAGGGCTCAAACGTGCCATAAAACGTCTCTGGGGAACAGTCCTCCCCGGGAAAAATCTCCGAGAAGTATGCCCCCCAGGCCCCCTCGGAGACCCGCTCACCCGGGCGGGCTTTTACCGGAATTGACGGCACGCGTTCCAGAAGTCTGTTGAATTGCGGACTTCCGAAAACCTATCGGAGATCGCGGAGACATAACGGAATTTTTTCTGCTTTAAGGTAGCTAAGTATACCCTTTTCGCGGAATTAAAAGAAAAGGTCGAATTTGTGCTGTTCGCATTTTTACGCATTTGGTACATAGAGCGACGAAAAACTCGTCTTGCGGAGGCGCATTCCCCGTCAAACCAGGGTTTCGATTTATCAGAATACTTACGCGCTTTACAAAATACCGTTCTCGAAACTAAACCTGAGCTTGTTGCCGCTGCGCGAATAGCCCCGATAAAATGCTCGTATACTATATCTAAAGACTCTGACTCCATCTACGGAGAGGCTGTCAGAGATTGAGGTAGAACATTTTGGAAATTCCGCGCCCCATCAATCGACATCGAGTATCTTATTTTTACGCAGCACTCCATCGAAGCGTCCGTTGTCTCCCGAGCAGAGCTTGCTGAATATAAAAAAAGTGATAATATTACCGGCAAGTGATCCGAACCGTGGAGGTCGTCCTCCGTATTGAGGTCAGCAATAAATGGCAAGTGAGGGGCCGAGACCCATATAAGATCAACGACGCTCAAACCCCTTTGGCCGAGAAAAGTAAAATGTGCTGGGGAATCGCCAGGACAGCGTCCGTTCAAAAGTACAAAGTTATTTATTTGCATGAACTCGGACAGAAGGGAACCGCGACTAGTTCGAATTTCATCATGTGTCCTCCTTGTCAAAATCATTATAAGGATCCAACGGGCCAACCCGACAGTTAAAGTCGTCGCCCAATACAAAAAAAAACAGTCTGGGTACCGGGCATTCAGGGTATCAATAACTATTTGAAGAGGTGAAAGTTGTGCAGTTAAGTCAGAGTTGGGGGAAAAACAAAACGAACCGACTATTACGTTGCTCGGAAGTGTGTTAAGGTGAAACAAAATCCAGTTAGGAGAAATATCGAGCACAGTAAAACAAAAATCTGAGTGAATAATAGATAAAAGGCCCCCGCTCAAGCGACCGAAGTTACGAAGGCGGGTGGCTGGAGAGAAAACACCAGAATATCCGGGTGCAAGCTCATCAATTCTCGCTTCACGATTCGTCCACGTTTCGGAAAAATTCACTATTTTAAAGGGTAAAAAAAACGCATTATTTCTTACATTTAAAAAACCGCGAGCATTCCAAAAAATAATTTTTAGTAAATCCGTAGGTTGTTTAGTATACTCAGAGACGCACGGAGTAATCGCTTCCGTGGTGCCAGGTGACGACGTAGCAAAATCTCGCTGAGGATGACAGGGGCATACTATAAATTTTGAGGCCGATTTGACTCTGAGGAGCCGTATCCATAGCAAACGAAGACCTATTAAGGCACTGGGATCCAGTAGCGAGACTCCTGATGAAGTTTGGCAAACGGGCGTGCGACTGGGGTCTTCTGACTGAACTTGCGCCTTCACAAATGACCGTGTAGTCTTGGTCTACTTCGGACCATTTGCGCCAAATGTTATTAACGGCTATCATGTTGCCCTTCTGCCTAAAAATACCGCCCGTAGCTACCGCCACGCGGCGAGCTTCTCTGGTCTTGAATGCCATAAAACGTTCCTTTTCCGTGTAGTCCGAATTTATAAAAATCCTAGTATTTTTTAGGACCATTTTCTTTGAAGACAGGATTTCGAACTTATCGTCTTCCTCGGATAATTCTACTAATATGGCTTGTGGATTCGTACGGATTGTTCTCGCTGAGACTACAACTCTTGCCATGGTGAACTTTGTCGCTAAAAAATTTTGAACTTCGACCTTCAGTGGGGCCGGGCCAGGTTCAAATCCGGTTAAAATTATATTTTTCCTCTTCAAAATTTTTTCTTGAACCTCCAACATTGCTGCCATCGTCTTGATTAGTTGATCTTGGGATTCAACTTTCTCCTTAAGCGCAACGATGCGAGACGAAAAGTCGGAGCGTATGTCAGCAATTGCGCTCTGAACAGCCCCGATTTCTTGGCACATTAGTCAATCCTGGGTTGCAGTGCACTGAAGACATTTCTTGTCACATTCTTTTCAGATTCCTTAATTGCCGCCAATAAGGATTTATGCAGAAGCTCTAAACTATCCTGCGTGACTGGAGTGGTATCCATGAGTGCCTCTGAAGCAGTTAAGGATTCTGCGGACGAGAGTGAAAATTTTCGGCGCCTGGACGCGTGAGGAGAAGGGTCTTCGACAGTCGATTCGTCACGTTTTCGTTTTACAAAACAAAAATCCTCTAAGAAACTGCAACTGCTGGTTCTGTACAATAGCCACTTAGATGCAAGAGAGGGGTGACCCGCTAGAATCGGCGGTCGTAGTAGCAGTAATGCCTGCTCCGTCTTCCCGTCAATGCCAGAGCTGACGGGCGTGACAGATGGGTGTGACTGGTCAGTAGGCAAGCTTTTATCCGTCATATGCCGAAAGTCGCTAGTCCGAGAGGTGCTGCCGTCTATTACCTATCTAGGAAATGAGCAGTAAGCGAATATGCGAAAGCAATGACTAATAAGCATGCGCGTAACGCTACTGATAAGACGCGCGGCGGCTATACAGACCGAGTTGAGCGTGTGGTGGGCCGAACACATGCAAAGAACGAACTCACCGATACGGGCGAGTCAGGTCCAAGAGGCATCAGCTGTTCCAAGAGATTTCCCAACTATACGAATTACTGCGAAGTTGAAGGTTCCGATAAAGGAAATGCGTATTGAGGTATGAAAGGTGTACAGTTAACCTCTTGACTGCCGATTCTAGTTTTCTCTCATATAATCGGTTCCAGTTATAGTGCATTCGGCAACTCCTAGAGCAGAAGACTGTAGTTTTATTTGAACTGGAGTTTCGCCCATAAGATGTCGGTGATTGGCTCGCTGCTACTTTTCCAGACGTGTGACGTCACCACGAGAGCCGGTTCTTTCTCATACTACACAGTTAAATTATTCAATTCGCTACCTTTAGCAATCTGAAAATCGATTTTTCCGACAGATAATAATAATAATACTAATAATAATAATAATTTATTTTAATAATTTAATTAAAAGTCGAGATTCGATATAGCTTTGCTCCAAAATAATGAAAACGTAACTTTGGGTAACTTGAACTACTCGAAAAAACCTCAATTTACCTCCATTTACTTAAAGAAAGGCCCAAAGGGAATGACGCGTAACACAATGCGGCTATGCAAAAAGCCGCATCTTAGCCTATCTTCCCAAATGGCCTACTCTCACCTCCACGTGTGCTTATTAAAGCCGGTGGGCCCTGGACTATTAGCAACCTTGCCAGAGATTGGGTAACCAGCCCCAGTTGATGGCGAGGTAAGAGACAAACGAGAGAGGCATAACAACGGGGGGTAGGGCCAACCACCCTACTCCCTGCACATGCGGGATGCAGCACAGTCCCGAGGTGGAGGAGCCGAAACAGGTGTCCCGGGACAACGACCAACGAATGCCCCCGGACGATTTCAGTGGACGGAGGATCTCAGGCAAGATCTAATGCGCTGCTACGAGGAGAGCTCTCCGCAACAGAGAGGCTACATGGCGCGAATGCACAGTCGGTTTGCAGTAATGCATCCCGAACTGGCAGATCGCTTTTCTCAACAACAACTGAGAGATTATGTGGCCTATCTGAGGCGGACGGGTTTCGTTGTTCCCAGCTGTCAACCGGTACCGGATGTGCGGGCAATAACAACTGAGCCCGTACGCGGTGCTAGGAGAGATGCTCCACATTATGACAGCACGACACTCGTGTTTAGAAAAATTTGACAACAAAAATTTTGCCTAAACAACGAGAAATAGACAGAGCAAATAGTCTACTTCTAAATGCTCTTCCAGATGACTACGACCTGTGGAAGGCAATTGTGCCGTTTACGAGGCTGCAAGTGATCTGGTGACTCCGCGAAATCTGACACGGATATCGGGGAGTCGGCAGATTACAAAACGCATGTTTCAATTGAACGGTAAGATTCGACTGACACGGGAACTCGCTTCCCGAATTCAGTGTGTGATCGACTATTTAATATCTGGCCGTTCATTTACGGCTAAAGTCAAGAAGTTCGCACAACAACTGCGGACGTACTATCACACACTGAACAAGCTGAAGTTGCTCAACATCAAGCAACGTTTAGCGGATAAAATTCGGGTTATGGCCGATGCCAAAAAGAGGCTGCAAAGACGGGAAGAAGGAATTCGACAAAACTCAATATTTTGGACGAATCCTTCCAACCTCTTCAAACATCGTATCG
Organism: Trichopria drosophilae; assembly: GCA_030407085.1. Classification (NCBI taxonomy): domain Eukaryota; kingdom Metazoa; phylum Arthropoda; class Insecta; order Hymenoptera; family Diapriidae; genus Trichopria; species Trichopria drosophilae. The sequence goes on along the minus strand of CM059582.1, from coordinate 120,584,113 downwards.
CAGCCTCAAGCGAGTTTCCGTCGATGGCCGCAGTTGAGGAATTCTGGGGGAACATCTACGAGAAAACATCTAGGCTTAATGCAGACACTCCAGGTATTGTAATCTTCACCGAGTTGTGCGACGAAGTCACACAACAAAGGGAAGATTGCCCACCCGCCAGTGTATTAGAGGTGAAAAATGCCATCACAGGAGCGAGGAATTTCTCCTCGTCGGGCTGGGATGGAATTAACAACTATTGGTGGAAGAAGTTCACTTCTGTCCATCAACACCTAGCCCGAATATTCACCTCTCATGTAAATGGAGACCAACCCATTCCGCACTGGCTGGTGGAGGGCCGAACGACACTGATCCCAAAATCGGGAGACTTGTCCGATCCGAAAAACCATAGGCCGATCACGTGTCTCAATACGTTATACAAACTTTTCACTAACATCTTGAACGAACGTATCGAGAAATCCGTGAAACCGGTGTGGCAACGGATAGTAGAACAACGAGGCTGCAAAAGGGGTGTATCCGGCTGCAAGGACAACTTGCTTATCGACAGGTGTGTTTGTCAGGACGCAGTCCAGTACAAGCGTAACCTGTCGATAGCCTGGCTGGATTACATGAAGGCGTATGACTCAACATCGCACGAGCTTTTAAGCCTGTTGCTCAAACGCCTTCATGTCCACCCAAATATAGTGAAAATTGTAGAAGACCTGATGCCTCTTTGGAAAACACGCTTTGTCATGACATCGGGCAAACGTCGAACCATGTCTAGACTGGTTCAATTCCAAAGAGGTGTCTATCAGGGAGATTCTCTGAGTCCTCTGCTCTTCTGCATCTCACTATTGCATCTATCCGTTGCTCTCCGGAAATCTCAAGGGTACATGTGTGGACCGCCTGGTGAACGTGTACATAAGATCACCCATCTTTTCTATATGGATGATCTTAAATTATACGCATCAGGCGAAGTTCAATTACATCGATCTCTGAACATCGCCCTCACATACTCGAGAGATATCGGTATGGAATTCGGATTGGACAAGTGTGCAGTCGTTCATTTGCACAGAGGAAGGTCAGGCTCCCATAACAACGATATGGAGCTCGTCAACGGAAATGTCATCCGCCACCTTAGCGCCGAAGAAGCCTACACATACCTGGGCGTGCCTCAAAGGCATATCCAGGATGTGCAGGCTGCTAAAACCACCATCATTAAGAAATACCGGCGCATTCTCCGTCAGATCTGGTCATCAGAATTGACCGGGAGAAATAAGGTGGCAGCCACGAATATGTTGGCCGTATCACCAGTGCTCTATTCTTTTGGAGCACTGAAGTGGAACGTTGACGAGCTAAGGGATCTTGACCGAAGCACACGGGAGATGATTTGTATGCAACGCAGTTTGCATCCAAGATCTTCCGTGGAACGACTGTATTTGCCCCGAAATATGAGAGGTCGTGGCCTTTTAAGCTTGGAGTGTATGCATGACCGATTGGTCCTCGAAACAGCTTGCGACGTGATTAATCGAACGGAGGATCCCCTGATGATGCTAGTACATCAGCATGAAATTCACGGGAAGGGGGCGTTTTTGTACAACGCGGCGGAACGAGCGGCGCGAAACCTCGGTCTGGTTTTCAACGTGGGACGTAGTGGTGCACAGGAGACTGAATCAGTCATCAATCTGTGCCCAGTGCGTCTCAGGGCTAACATACGGAAGGAACAACTCCGTATGTTGGAGGGAAGGCATATCGACAAGCCACTGCATGGGCAATTCTTTCGAAATGTCCAAGAACTTGGCTTGTCGGCAGAGATGACCTTCTCCTTCTTAAGATCAGCCGGCTTGAAATCCGAGACCGAGGATTTTATCTTCGCATGCCAGGATGGGGCATCTTACACCAGGCGGTACAGAGTACGCTTTGTAGATTGTGTAGATGTCATGCTGAGACACTAATGCATCTTTTGGCAGCATGCCCAATATATGCAGTTTCAGCATACATCGAACGTCACAATGCGGCTCTTCGAGTGCTGTATTATCATCTTCGCAGCACTTATGGTATTGATGCAACCCCAGTTTTGCCGTACGTCCCCACTGATATTGAATCCGTTGTCGGGAATGAGTCGTGCCGAATATACTGGAATTACTCATTCCCGACGAGCAGGCAAATATCAGCCAATAAGCCTGACATCGTCCTTGTTGACTTCGATGACAAATCTATCTTCGTCATCGAGTTTTCTGCACCAGCAGAAACAAATATAGTCAGCAAAGAGGACGAAAAACGGATGAAATATCAGGAACTCCTGTTCGAGATTCGCAAGCTGTATCGAGGGTTCAAAATCAAGCTCGTCGTGCTGATAATTGGAGAGCTGGGAGGAATGAGACCAACTTTCCTCCAAAACATCAAAAGCATTCCGGCCTGTCAAGAACATGCAAATTCCATCGCAGGCCGTATGCAGAAAGCAGTGCTGCTGGGATCTCTCCGTCTACTGAGGTCACACGAGATCCTGTAACCACTAACCCAATGGTAGAGGGAGTGGTTACAGTTGCAAACGAAATGGCCCGGTGCAGTCTGCAGCGGAGGAGATGGATATCGGAGCCACTTTTCTGCTGCAGACTGCACACGTATATTCTGGAGGGCCAAGGGAGGTTAGAGTTTTAGTCGGTAAACCTTGCCGTTAACATCAAAGCTGAGGGAGTCCGATACACGGGGGGTTACACAACATCTTCAACCCCCTATGGTGCCTAATGCATTTCCCCCCTCCGTCAAAAAAAAAATAATTTATTTTCATAATTTAATTAAAAGTCGAGATACGATATAGCTTTGCTCCAAAATAATGAAAATGTAACTCTGCGTATCTTGAACTACTCGAAAAAACCTTAAATTACCTCCATTTACTTAAAGAAAGGTTTGCTTGGAGGTGACAATGTTGAGTTGGAGGAGGAAAATGTTTATTGGTTACAACAATCGAATGTTTATCCACTATGTTCAAATGTTAGGTTAGGCTGTTACAACTAGGCTTCTGTCAGTTCTGACCTAACCTATTTCTGTAGAAGAAGTTATGGAATTCTACACATTTTCAACGAACATCTTTACATTTCTTTGTTTACATTCCCCTTTATTCGATCTTCAACAAGTCACCTGTCACCAGTATTCTTGATTGTCAACGTATATTGCCCTAAAAAAAGCATTTCATATAGGGAATATGGGTAAGTAGTTTTAGAAAAAATATAACGAAGTTGTAACACGCCGGTTACAATACTACTCTCGTAACCTCGGAGCTCTACACTAAGACGATAAAATACCGACTGAGTGGACGGTGATATACCGACAGAGTGGTCGGTAAGAAGCGACGAGCTTTATAAAAGGCCCACGAGACGACACGGCTCGACGGTCACGGAGCGCGATTACGAGACGACCAGCAGTCAGTCTGGTCTCGGAAGTCAGTGCCGAGATACTTAATCAGCGAGCAGGAGTGCGACAGTTAAATTGAGCTAAGTGAATTGGATTTAAAGTCGAGTGCGAGTTTCCGAGCGAGGAGAACAAGTGTCAACCTTTTGTGTTTTGGAGCGAGTACGATTGGGTCCCGTGTTAAGACGACCCAGGGCCTGCAGAAGCCGCCCTAGTTCTTTTAGAAGACCGTATGAGAAGTCGAGAGAGATAATTGTAAGTGGCTTCGAGCCGAATCTTAGAAATAATAAGTATATTTGTGTGCATTAAATAAAGAGATCATTTTTTGCAACCACCCTCCCCTTGCATGCACCTGTCCTTTCGTCGAGAAAGAGACGGATTGCAGTGCATGGCAATCCCCGCGAGTTTTGAGCCCCGTTTCAGGCGCGGAAGGCCGCGAGAAATCGTCCCCCTCTGGGACGAGATCTCTTGGCCTCTACCTGGCGCAACGTCCACGAAGACGTTAAAGTCTCCACCTGAGACGGTAGCCGGCCCCGAGACGACGGCGGTAAAACGCCAAATAAGTAATACCGAAAAAGGGCATTACAAAGTGGCGCTACAACGTGTGGCTAAGGCGCGTAAAGCGTAAGACGCAATAATGCGCGTATAAAAAAAGGCAAACGGCCATTTTCTGACCGCGTGAACGGCGAGGCCGCCATATTGAAACGTGCTCAGAATAGGAAACGGCCATATCGGCTGCCATATTCGAGTGCAAATCCGTTAAAATTAAATTTAAAAGTGCAACGGAAAGAATTACCGGGAACACGTGCGAATTTTGAGACGTTTTTGCACGCACGTGAGAAAATTCAGATAATTTACGGGAAAAAAAAGAGAAGAATTTAGATAAGTAAATATTTGAATTATTTAGGTGTTGTGAAGTCACTCTTAATAATAATAATTATAATTAAAATTAGTGAAACTAGTAATTAATATTCGAGTTCGAGATTATAGAGTATATTATGAACATTATTAATAAGAGTAGTCGATAAAGTTTTGAAGTTGTTTTTGGAGAATCGGGATTATTTGAGAAATAATTTCCCGTTTATGAAATTAAATAAGTTTAAATTTCGAATACTAGACGGAAATAAAATTCCTTTTCAAGTTTTCTTTCGAGTGAATAGTGACCACTGGAGTGAACTTCAATAATTGGAGTGAAGTTCACTACGATTAAGTGAAATTTAAAAAATAGTAATAGCGTTTCCAGACTGTTTGAGTGAATCTCGAACATAAGAGTGAACTTCACTATTTATTAAGACAAATTAGCAGTTTTTCGGATTTTTTGAGTGAATCTCGAACATAAGAGTGAACTTCACTATTTATTAAGACAAATTAGCAGTTTTTCGGATTTTTTCAGTGAATCCCAAGTACTGAAGTGAAGTTCACTGGAATTAAGTTAAAAGTAAATAAGGGCTAGAATTTAATTGGGATAAGGAATAGAAAATAGTACTACGAGTGAAGTTCCATTACTAGGGTGACCTTCACTTTTTAGGAAGACTAGTGCTGAGTCACTACGGATTTTGCGACTGAATCCTAATTATCAAGGTAGAGTGTCGGGCTTAATGAATAAAAAGTCAATATTTTGTCTTGAGTTTCGAGATTGAACTATACCTTCATTATATACCGAGACGAGATTGGAAGTAAAGTTCACGTTTAGCAAGACATTTAAGTAGTCGAGAAATAATAAAATTAATTCGAGAATTCTTACGAGGGAATCTCGACAGTTCGGAGATTCGGTTCGCGATTTTTTTTCCTTAATATCCTTAGATTAAGTACCCTTAGATTAAGAAAACCAGTAGAGTTAAGTTAGGTTAAGAATATTAGAATAAGACTTAATATTAAGTATTCATAGCTTGCAAGATAGTCAAGTCAGGACTATCTGCGCGATCGAGGTGCGAGTGTCCGATAATTGGAAAAGTCATACTTTGGAGTTATCGCGTAGATTTGAGCCGCGAACTACGGGTGAGGCGACGCTTTTGGATAGCTAGTTCGTGGACCAGCAGTCGAGGTCATCTAACGCTAAGGAAAATAGGAGTACGGCTGTAGGGAACTGGATGCATGCGAGTTGTGAGTGTAGGAGAGTTACAATTAATAAGAGAGTAGTGATTTAAGAGTAGGAAGTCAGTGCATCAAGTCGAGACGTGTGAGTGTTATTTGTCAGTACAGCCGTACAATAGTAAAGCTGCGACATCAATAAAGATGATGGACGGAAGCGATCCAAACGTTTAGAACGTAAGACGGGAAGTAAATCAGATCGTCGAGGAAATAACCAACTTATCGTTATCTGAGGTTCAGGAAAACCTGATTAAAGAAGGGCTAAACCGATCGGGATCGGAGGAAACTGTTCGCGACCGTCTGATTCGCTTTCGCGCGAGAGAACGTTTTCCGACAGGTACTTTCGCCTGAGACCAAGGTAAGGACGAGGTCAGTGTGATGACCGACAAGAGTGAGTCCGATCATGTAAAGGCACAGGTCTCGGGGGGACGAACTTTCGCCGCGACTTTTCAAGAGGACGAAGAGGAGCGCATGACGAGTGGAATCCCGGTTGTTACGACGGCGGCTCAGACGACAGCCTGTGTGACCACGATGGCTACAGGTTATGGGAATGTGCAGCCTGTGTGGACGACAGCACATTCCGTGATGACGTCACGCCCATTGGGACCAACCCTGTATCCCGCTCCAATCTGGGCCCCGTCTACGACGGCTTATTTCTTGCCATTCTCATCCCCTAACATAACGGCACAAGGTTCGAGAGTGTCGTGGGGAGCGCCAACGGGTCTAAATACGGCCATACGTTGACCGGTTGCGCAGACCGGTCAGGAAAAGACGAAAGTTCCAGGAAAGCCCAGGAGCCGTGTGTTGACTCGAGGAGTCAAGACTGGTGCGTGTCCGAAGACGCGCCGGCATCAAGAGGAAGAAGCATGGGCACCGCCCGAAGAGGATAGCGAGGATGATGTAATAGCACCTCGACCTATAAGTCGGAAGGATAAGGCGCCCAGAAGGGAACTTTTCACAGACGAGACCGAGGAGGAGATAAGCGGACGACCACCGAGAAGGTTCGCTTCACTGACGACCGAAGACGACGCGGCGCGAAAGTTAGGCCGCCAGTTCAACGTTCGTTAGCTCCAACGGAGAAGAGACGACGGTCGAAGGGACCAATCCTCGCCAAGGCAGCAACACCCTGAAGCAGCTGCGCTCATGGGGTGTCAAGTTCGACGGAAGTCAAGTCGAGGATTTCCTAACCCTGACAAGCGAGTGCATCGACTGTCTCGAACTAGAGGAAGCCGACGTACTGAAAGTGCTTCCAGGAGTATTCGAGGCAAGGCGAGGCAATGGATCCGAGAAGACCCCGCCGCTCTCCGATCGTAGAGAATCTTCAGCCAGCGCGTTAAGGGAAGATTTGCGGAGGAAATAGACGACGACGAAATCTTTGTGAAGATCTACGAGAGATTCCATGAGAAAATGTCGGACTTCGTCACCGAGATAAGACGGCAATTCAAGAAAATGAGAAAGCCGCCATCCCAGGAAGACCACGTTAAGCGAGTGATTCGTAACTTAAGACCGGATTGCCGAAGACACGATGGGGTGCAAAGCTGCTGAACGTACGGAGAATTAACAGCGGCTAGCGAGGCCTACGAGGATACCGCTCGATGGGACAGCCGATACCGTAGTCAAGGAATGGCCAAATTCAGAGACCAACGGCCTAAGTCCCGCAGCGCCAAAGTAGCGGCAGTCGAAGTCGACAAAACCTCCTTCAGCGAGACCACGAGTTCAGGAGAGAGCAGAGAGTCCCGAAAGAAGAAGAGAAATAATAAGGCGGCGGACGAGGCAAAGATTGCTGCCGCGTTATATTCCAAAGACGCGAAGGATGAGGACCAATCCTCCTCATCTAGGGCAAGCCCGAAATCAAACGGGCGCCGGATAGACAAACGGACACGATATGAGCCGATGCGACGTCGTAACCCACCATCAACGACAGAAGATATCCACCGACCCGTTGTACCGTCGCCGGCGTGGAGTCGTGCGGACCCTCCGACCTCAGAGATAAGGAGGGGGGAGCACCGTACCCTGCCGAGCCGACGAACGTATTGTACTTGCGGCGGGACGGGCCATTTCGCGCGAGAGTGCCCGGTTCCCCGGCAATGTTACGGGTGCGGCAAAATCGATAACATCAGGAGAGAATGTGACCGTTGTCGTAATATCGAGAGACAATGGCAGGGAAACGAGCTTCGCGGGTCAAACCCCAGGTCCTCCGTACCTGGCCCGTAAGGATTCCACCTGGAGGACGAGGCGAGTTGCGACACGCTACGACGAGCCGAGGAAGCAGTACTAAGGTTTACCTCCGCCAAGTGGCGTATTACAGACTCGAGTTCCAGAAGTAAGAAAGAAGACGAAGAAGCAGCCGCGAAGGAGCTAAGCAGGATGGAAGGTTTTATTTCACCTTCGTCATTAGTGGAGTGCGAGTACATGGGCTGTGTGACTCTGGAGCTACGAAGTCTTTTGTCGGACCCAAGATTGCGGAATTGTGCAAGGACCGTATTCGGTCATTCACCGGTACAATGAAGAGTGCAACCGGTCATGCCGCAAGCATCGTAGGTAGATTACCGTTGATGATAGAAGTCGGAGGTCGGACCGAGCAGATTTCCGTACGAGTCACATAGGTTCTCACTTACGATGCGATCCTAGATATCGACTTTTTAAAGACCTACGGTATGGTTATAGACTGCCATAATTCGAGATGGCGTTGTAAAGACGGGGACTGGAGGAGTTTCGAGAGGAGAGAAGAGACCGTTATTCATGCGGAGTGTGCCGGCCTCGCAGAAGTTACCGAGGCTCAAGAGAAGCAGCTGTCGGATCTATTAAACCAGCTGATACCACCACCTCCTGCGACGTTGGGCACTACGCCGTTCGTCCATCACACGATCGACGTAGGAGACGCCCGGCCGGTTAAACACCGATACAGAAGAATTTCACCTGCCATGCTAGAAGCAGCCCAGGCGGAGATGGATTCCATGTTGGCCTAGGACATAATCGACCCGTCGAGTAGCTCTCGGTCAAGCGCTCCGGTCATGATCCGGAAACCGAACGGTCGATACCGATTTTGCGTCGACTATAGAGACCTTAACGCCGTGACCAAAAAGGACGCCTATCCACCGTCAAATTTAAACGGCATCCTGGACAAGATACGCCGAGCAAGGTTCATTAGCAAGTTGGACCTTAGCCAGGCCTATTTTCAGGTACCATTAGACTCCTCGAGTAGAGAAGTTACGGCCTTTGCAGTGGCCGGAAGAGGACTCTTCCATTTCAAAAGAATGCCCTATGGGCTGACGAATGCACCAGCCACCTTTCAAAGGCTTATGGACTCGTTATTCGGACCAGAATTTGAGCCCGTCGTGTTCGTTTATCTGGATGACATCATCATCGTGAACGAGGTCTTCGAGAAACATATCATCCGGGTACGGAGAGTATTGGAGACGCTCGTTAGAGCCGGTCTACAGGTGAACCGCGATAAGTGTGAATTCTGTTGCTCAAGTGCAGTCTACCTAGGATATCGAGTGGACAAGGAAGGATTGCGTCCAGACCCTGAGAAAATAGAGCCGGTATTAGAGTACCCGGCTCCTCGAACCCTGAAACAGGTTAGATGTTTCTTAGGGATGGTTCCCTAATACTTTTCAATCTAACATCAAAACAGATTAAAAAAAATAAAAATAATCAATAGAAGAGAAGCCGAATTTCGAAGAATAATTGCGAAGTTGGAACGGATTATTGAACAGCAAAAGAAAACAATCAACTGTTGGAGAATGAAATATGAACGATTAAAAGCAAAAATGGCTGATAAAAATAATGAGATTATGAAGAAAGTATAGAGAATTGAGAAAGCTGGTAAAACTGCAATTAGAAATCGTTTAATTCAATGCGAGGTCTAAGAACGTCAACTACGAAATCGAAAATCACAAATATAAACTGAAATAGAGAAAACGTTTTTTTGCAAAAATTGTGAAAAAATACAAATTATTGAAAAAAACTTCAGGTCTAGTATCGTTATACATGCAACGATAGAATATGAACTGCGGAAATTTTATTTCCAATTGCAAATCCGAAAAACTCGATAATTTAATAAAATTCGCAGCAGATAGAGTTAGGATCTTCTTAGAAAAAGATAAGAATTCAGCAATGAGTCCTGGAAAGAAAGATACTATGTTTAAAAATGGTATAATACAGCACAAAAGATACTTACTCGACACTCTGGATAATTTGTATTTAAAATATTGCAAGGAAGAACAGTGATATAAGATATCACGATTACTATTTTTTACGTTAAAACCTTTTTGGATCATACGAAAGAAAATAACAAATCGCGATACGTGCTTCTGTAAAAACCATGCCAATTTTGATTACTTTTGAAAAAACTTGCATTTCTAAAACTATTCCCTACCAAGAATACTAGTACATTTGCGGGGAAAGTGTCCTGCAACATTTCAAACATGGATTGCATGTACGGTAATTGCACTGAATGCAAAAACAAAATGTTAGATCTTCCAACTGAAAGTAGCAGCTCGTTTTACTTCCAGTGGGTGACTCAGAGAGAAAAAAGACACGGTAAGCATGGAAAGATATTTGATGTCACTATCACGGTAAAGAAGAAACTTACATGCACCACCCTTGATATGGTTAGAGCATTCAATTCAATGACACCATCTTTTTTTAAACATGCCTATGATTCTTTACATCAGTATAAGACTCTTAGAAATCTTGAAACCGATTTACAAACAAACGCGGTTAAAATAATTATAGAATTTTCGGAGAATTATGTTTGTAAATACAGTGATGAAATCCAAAGCTTTCATTTCGGAACGTCGAAGACTCAAATATCTTTTCATACTGGTGCATTTTACTACATTAAATCAGGTGAAAAACAATGCGTTTCGTTTGCAACTGCATCGGAATGTTTGCGCCATGATGCAGCTGCAGTATGGGCGCACTTGCAGCCGATATTATCAATTTAATTAAAATTCGTATATATATACGAAAAAAATATAATTTGATGGTAAATAAATTATAGAAAAATAAGAAAATGCCGAATATGTGTAGAAAACTGAAAAAAACGGTGAACTCAGAAGAACATGTTTTTTAGAGGAACCGGGGTACGATCCCGAGGCCTTTCGACTGCCGGTAGAATGCTCTACCAACTGAGCTATTCCTCCCCATGCTCCTCTGAACCGTTAATCTCCACTTAACCACACACATTCAAGCCTTCTAAGTTCCTCTATTTGTGTTTAAAGTCAAATCTTTCAATAATGTTAAATTATTTTTTTCTGCAAAGAACCGAAAACAATAAATTAATTATAATTCATATATATATATATATATATATATATATATATATATATATATATATATATATATTAGGGTGATTCGCAATTTAAAAACAGGGATTTAAAAAAACCCCAGTCCGAAATTGACTTTGTCCTGGGCAGTCATTGAAAAGGAAATAAAAAAACAAAAATTTTGAGCCCTTGCTGAACTTGATTGGTTAATATTTAGAGGTGGCGCAATGACTTTGAAGTTGCTGGGTCATCGCGTACCTTGCCTTAAGTGGCTGGGATTCTTACGACCTTGCCTTGATTGGCTGGATCATTCTCGACCTTGCCTTGACTGGCTGGGTCGTTCTCGATATTGCCTTGACCGGCTGGGTCATCACTTACCTTGCCTTAAGTGGTTGGAATTCTTATGACCTTCCCTTGATTGGCTGGGTCATTCTCGATCTTGCCTTGACCGGCTGGGTCATCACGTACCTTGCCTTAAGTGACTGGAATTCTTACGACCTTGCCTTGATTAGCTGGGTGCCCCCATGTGTCCACCTTCTCGTGGTGGGGGTGTTGTGGCTTATTATAATTAATTTATTGTTTTCGATTCATTTGCAGAAAAAAATAATTTAACATTATTGAAAGATTTGACTTTAAACACAAATTATATTATACAGGGTGGCCGATTTATCTGAAGACATCGAAATATCTCGAGAACTATGCACAGAATCAAAAAAGTTGTCCGATGAAAGTTGTTCGACACGAAGGGGGGCATCCAGTGATAATTAAATTTACCCCCTCCCCCATCCCCTGGAGGTGGAGTGGGGGCAAAAACAACAAAACTTAAATAGGAACCCCCATTTTTTATTGCAGATTTGGATTCTCCGGAAAAAAGTACACGAATTTGACCTAGGAGCTATTGCATTTTGGTTCACAGGTGGCGCTGTAATCGATAAAAATCCAAATTTATCCGAAGACATTGAAATACCTCGAGAACTATGCACAGAATCAAAAAAGTTGTCGGATGAAAGTTGTTCGACACGAAGGGGGGCATCCAGTAATAATGAAATTTACCCCCTCCCCCATCCCCTGGGGGTGGAGTGGGGGCAAAAACAATAAAACTTAAATAGGAACCCCCAGTTTTTATTGCAGATTTGGATTCTCCAATATTGACAATTTTCGCCCGCGTAGCGGATATGGAATACGGTCATTCTAACAAAGCCGGGAAAAAATACATTTAGCGTTACCCAGGAACAACGACGTGGACGTAGTATTTTTCTGTTCCCTTTGGGGTGCTTGTTTTACGTGAGTCCCCTTGCCTCTCACTGTCTCACTGTTCACTTACTTGAGTAAGTGTTCGAAATGTTGACCTTCCACTTCAATGCATTTATTTATTCTTTCTTCAAATGACTTTATACATGTTAGAATCATATCAACAGAAATTTGTGCGCAAGCAGTTCTTATGCGTTCCACCATCTTTTCACGAGTCGTTGGTACTTGTTCATAAACCTTACCTTTTAGGTAACCCCATAGGAAGAAATCCAGAGATGTTAGATCAGGTGACCTCGCAGGCCAATTAATGGGGCCACCTCTACCAATCCACCTACCATTGTAATCACGGTCTAGTATTTCTCTTGCTACTCTTGAAAAATGTGCTGGGCAACCATCATGCTGAAACCACATTGTCCGTCGGACGTCCATAGCAACATCCTCAAGTAGTAATGGTACTTCTTGTTCTAGGAAATCTCGATATTTTGTTCCATTCAAATTACCTTCAATGAAATAAGGACCAATGAGTTTATTTCCTATGATTCCACACCAAACGTTCACCGACCAAGGACGTTGATGATTAACTTGTCGTAACCAATGGGGATTTTCTACGCTCCAATAATGCATATTATGCCTATTGACGCCACCATGGTTCGTGAATGTAGATTCATCTGAAAATAATACATTTGCAAAGAAATTGTGGTTCGTTTGCATTTTTTGAAATGCCCATTCACAAAACACCACGCGGTTATGAAAATCATCGCCATCTAGTTCCTGGTGCAGTGAAATGTGATATAGGTGATACTTATGACGTTGCAATATTCTTTGAATACTGTCTCTGGAAATGCCGGAATCGCGATATAATTGTCGTGTGCTTACATGTGGATTTTGGTGAATAGCTGCTGGTACAGCTACTTCGTTAGCTTCTCCTGTAACTGTTAATCTTCGCTTCCTTTTTTTCATTTGTACGCTGCCATCAGAGTGAAAGGCATTCACAACTTTGTAAAAAAAAGAACGCGAGCGAGCATTATCTGGAAAACGCTCAGCATACAACGCAACAGCATCGTCAATATTCCTCTTACATTCACCATAAATAAGAATCATTTCGATTTTTTCGGGAACCGTAGCAGTGCTACTTTATTTTCGAGTTATGTCGCCCTCTAGCGTTATGTAACAGAACCGGCGCCGGTGATGGCCGAAATGCATGCGATGTACATGTATGAAACCACGTGAGTTCTCTCGGGGTCCGGTAGATGGCGACGAAATCCCCAAATGAAGTAAGAGTTTCGTTTTGTTTAATAGAAGCTGGTTTGACCGTCAATGCTCAGCTTATTTATTCTCATTTCGGAAAAACATACAGAGAAAGAATAAATGAGCTGAGTGAAGGGACATGACTCGTTTTTTAATGGATTGCGTGATGTCCTCTTTTTGTTTATTAAATAATAAATTTAAAACCTAAAATGTAATTTTATTGAAGGTAGAAAACTTATTTATAAAATTGCTTCCATATTGTATGCACAATTTTTATGTAATCAGTTTTGATTTTTAATATGAAGAATATCAATTATTCATAATCTTAATTTTTCGAATGGACACTATTAAAATTTCATATTCAGAATAACAATTTTCGCAATTGATATTACTAAATTCTAATATGAAAAATTCTAATATTAGAATTTTTAATATTAAATTTTCATAAAGGGATCAAATTGTCCCTATTTGCCCCCTGGGTGCCCCCCTTCGTGTCGAACAACTTTCATCCGACAACTTTTTTGATTCTGTGCATAGTTCTCGAGGTATTTCAATGTCTTCAGATAAATTTGGATTTTTATCGATTACAGCGCCACGTGTGAACCAAAATGCAATAGCTCCTAGGTCAAATTGGTGTATTTTTTTCCGGAGAATCCAAATCTGCAATAAAAACTGGGAGTTCCTATTTAAGTTTTATTGTTTTTGCCCCCACTCCACCCCCAGGGGATGGGGGAGGGGGTAAATTTAATTATCACTGGATGCCCCCCTTCGTGTCAAACAACTTTCATCCGACAACTTTTTTGATTCTGTGCATAGTTCTCGAGATATTTCGATGTCTTCAGATAAATCGGCCACCCTATATATATATATATACAGGGTGATCCAAAAGTCCCGGAACAGCAAAATATCTCAGCGGGAGTGCATTTTCGGGGAAAATGTTTTAGACAAAAGTTTAAGGATTTTTCCCTGGCTATTTAGTGGCGATATTGAATTTGACCTTGAACATGACCTTGAAGGTTATTTCAAGGTCAAGTTAATTTTTTTAAATGGGAACCCCTTTTTTTTCACGGATTCGGAAAGAGCACAAAATTTTACGTCCGAATATGCTATGGCCGTTTTTTTCGGCAAGGTCATTTCAAGGTGAAACTTAAAACTCCCGTGACGGCGAAATATCTCAGAGGGTGTGCATTTCTTTGGAAATTGTTTCAGACAAAAGTTTAAGGATTTTTCCCGGGCTGTTTAATGGTAGCACAGAATTTGACCTTGAACATGACCTTGAAGGTTATTTCAAGGTCAAGTTTGTTTTTTTTAATGGAAACTGCTATTTTTTTTTCACGGATTCGGAGAGAGCACAAAATTTTACGTCCAAATATGCTATGGCCGTTTTTTTCGGCAATGTCATTTCAAGGCCAAACTTAAAACTCCCGGAACAGCGAATTAACTCAGCAAGAGGTCATTTTCGGGTAAAATGTTTCGGACAAAAGTTTCAGGATTTTTTCCGGGATATTTAATGCTAGCATAAAATTTGACCTTGAAAATTACCTTGAAGATTATTCTCAGGTCAAGATTATTTTTTTTTTTTAATTGGAACCCCGTTTCATTTTCTTAACGAAGTTATGAGGATCTTCCGGTATTGAGAGTGGTTAAATTCATTTTGTTCAGTCGATGCTATTACTGGACGATCTGCTCTAGGGAGATCCTTTACAGTGCCGTAAACTTCGAAACAATTTATTGTTCTGCCAAAAGTCGATTTAGGAATCAGTTCCTGTCCCTCGCTTGTCCTCTAATTTTGTAAATAGAATAATAAACTGTTTAAAAAAAGTGTATATACATCTTACGCAACACTTGTGCAAAGTGAACTTGGGCGCGCGAACAGCGACAGAGAGCACGAATCACCAGCGAAGTAAATAAACAACATACATTCACATTGAATTTATACATACGTGTACAGTCTTATAAGGTTACATTTTGGTCTTAACTTTATCGTTTTGTGAGATACATGGATTTCCTATCTAAACGCCTTTCCTATCTAAACGTATTAAGCATCATTTCAGTAACAAAATACATACGTATATTTCGTACAAAGAGCAATGGCTGCGCTAAGTGAACGAGAAAGAATAACCATTCTCATGATGAGAGGCTGGGGTGATAACCAGCGATCTTTAGAGAATGTGCGAACCTTATTTAACGCATCATTTAGAGAGGGACGAGAACCGATTTCTAAATCTACCGTTAGCAGAACAATAAATCGTTTTGAAGTTCACGGTACTGTGAAGGATCTCCCAAGAGCAGGTCGTCCAGTAACAGCATCAACTGAAGAAAATGAGTTGAATGTCGCGCTGTCAATAACGGAAGATCCTCATACTTCCATCAGGAAAGTTAAACAGCAGCACGACTTATGTTACGGTACAGTACAACGGATCTTAACTAAAAACTTAAAATTTCACCCATACAAAGTTAGACTCGTACAACAATTGAATGAAGACGATCCTGATAGACGCCTACAGTTTGCGGAATTAATGGTGAATCGAATAGATGCTGATGCCGGTTTCTTGAATCGCATCGTATTTTCTGATGAAGCTACATTCTTCTTAAATGAGGCAATCAATAGACATAACATGTCTTATTGGAGTGAAACCAATCCTAATTGGATGGTCGATAGTCGTTCTACTCAATATCCTGAAAAAGTAAACGTATGGGCAGGTATTATAAACAATGCGGTAGTTGGGCCCTTCTTCATCGAGGGTACCCTTACTGGTCAAAAATACCACGATATGTTGAGGGACGACATCATCCCTGCTATTCAGGTTATTGTAGGCGAGGATTTCGATCAGACTTGGTTTCAGCAAGATGGTGCAGCACCCCATTATGCAACAGATGTTCGCAATTATTTGAGTGATGTATTCGCAGATCGGTGGATAGGTCGAAGGGGTGTAATAGAATGGCCACCAAGATCTCCGGATCTTACGCCCCTTGACTATTTTCTATGGGGTTATCTCAAAGATAGAGTGTATCGAACGAAACCGGTGAATATTGAGGAAGTAAAACAACGAATACGGGATGAGATCGCGGCTATAGAACCAGATATGATTAAAAAAGTCGTATCGATATATTTTTATAATCGCTTGGGATATTGCCAAGAAGTTCATGGCAATCACTTTGAGCATAAGCTTTAGTAAGATACATAATTTCATCAAAATCTTAGTATACCCGTCTTGCCTTAACTGTCTGGGGACACCCACACACACACACACGCACACGCACACGCACACGCACACGCACACGATCAGGTGACGGCGAGGGGAACCACCTGAACAAAACATTACATTACATCTTGGGTAATGCTAAAGCCGGCGGTAGCATTGGAAACAATGTAAATTATAAACGTATTGGATGTAAAAAAATGTATATTTTTATCCGGGAACAATGATAATGCATTGCCCTCTGGAAACTCTGGAAACATTACGAAAATGAAACGGGGTTCCAATTAAAAAAAAATAGTCTTGAGCTTAGAATAAGCCTCAAGGTAATTTTCAAGGTTAAATTCAATGGTGCCTCTTGCTGAGTTAATTCGCTGTTCCGGGAGTTTTAAGTTTGGCCTTGAAATGACATTGCCGAAAAAAACGGCCATAGCATATTTGGACGTAAAAGTTTGTGCTCTCTCCGAATCCGTGAAAAAAAAAATAGCAGTTTCCATTAAAAAAAACAAACTTGACCTTGAAATAACCTTCAAGGTCATGTTCAAGGTCAAATTCTGTGCTACCATTAAATATCCCAGGAAAAATCCTTAAACTTTTGTCTGAAACAATTTCCAAAGAAATGCACACCCTCTGAGATATTTCGCCGTTACGGGAGTTTTAAGTTTCACCTTGAAATGGCCTTGCCGGAAAAATCGATCATATCATACTCGGACGTAGAATTTCCCGCTCTTTCAGAATCCATGAAAAAAAATAGGGGTTCCCATTTAAAAAAATTAACTTGACCTTGAAATAACCTTCAAGGTCATGTTCAAGGTCAAATTCAATATCGCCATTAAATAGCCAAGGAAAAATCCTGAAACTTTTGTCTGAAACATTTTCCTCGAAAATGCACTCCCGCTGAGATATTTTGCTGTTCCGGGACTTTTGGATCACCCTGTATACAGTGATTATACGGTGATTCACAATTTAAAAACAGGGATTTAAAAAAACCCCAGTTCGAAATTGACTTTGTCCTGGGCAGTCAGTGAAAAGGAAATAAAAAACAAAAATTTTGAGCCTTGCTGAACTTGATTGGTTAATATTTAGAGGCGGCGCAATAACTTTGAAGTTGTTATTTGCATTTAAATAGCATAGGAAATACACCTCGATTCAATTATTATTTTTGAACTACGAAATTTTGTATGAAAAACATGACTTGCCACCATATTGGGGTAGGTGAGAGTTATTTGCGTACCAATTAATTTTTTATTGGATTTTATTACATAAATCGTACCGAGTAAACTGACGCCCGTTAAAAATTATTAATCCTTTGAAGTATGATCCTTTGAAGAATTTTTCTGTTAATGGAAATCATTTAAAATTCCTTACTTGGTATTTACGGGGTTGCTGATTACGAATTTAATCTAAGATTTGTAAAATTCAAAACGGCGGATCAAATATGGCGGACAAATCATGAAAATTTACTAGATTCGGACGAAGTTGGGTATCCGAGGGTTTTCGGTTTCACTGCTTACGAATCCGTTTTCGGATTTGCAAAATTCATAATGGCGGATCCAATATGGCGGACAAAAATGCACATTTTTCAATTCTAACGAAATTGGGTATCCGTGAGTTTTCGGGGTCGCTAATTACGAATCTACTCTCGGATTCGCAAAAGTCAAAATGGCGGATCCAATATAATTAATGAAATTTTGAAAGGCGCTGAATCCATATAACCTTACTTTGAGAGTATATTTGGAGAGGATAATTAGAAATCTTAAAAAATTGCATGGGTTCCAAGCGGACGATTACTAATATAATGTCAAAAATGCAAAATTGAAAATGGCACATTGAATATCGCAAATATTCACAAAAATTTTGATCTTTTCATTACCAAATCATTGTGAGAAGTGAAATTTATCGTACGCAGAATAAAAACACCAAGTACAGTACATACAGTAGGTTGTAATTTATGACTTCTTATCTAGTAACAGAAGCACTGAAATCTATTTTTAAATTGGTTTTATTGCAGTTTTTTAATTTGCGTCGATGTTCGGAGACTACTTGCAGAATATGTTGTTCTCCGTCCTTGCTTCTTGTCAAATGTCCATTATACGCCTGCGCCAGTGCTACCCCCTGTTCAGCAACATCGTTAGTTACTTTTAAGTTCTTTACTATCTGTTGACCTTGAAGGTATTCTTTATCGTTTATCCACAACGCCGGCTTTTTTTGTAGAAAATTTACTGCAATTTTGAATTGATCAAAAAAGCTGTACGTTCGTGACGATACAAAATCTGATAATTTTTTTTTCTCCCAATTATCATTATTTTTGAGAGCAGGCAGTTTTGACGATTTTTTAAGTGTAGAGTTCGGCAACAAAATCAGCTGTATGAAATGCAACTTTAAAAAATGTGAAAAAATTAATTCATAATTCTACAATAATTTTTTGCATGCAATTCAATGGTGCTAGAATACAAATAGTACAAATTTTTTTTTTATGCATAAAAATAATTGAATTTTTAAAAATCTATCCGTAGTTATTTAGAAAATGTGTTTTTATGTAAACTTTAATTTAAAAAATGTTTAAATTAATTTAGAAACAATATTTTAATTAAATATTTTAGATCTCTATTCTAAATTTGAATACGATAGTCCTAGAATATAGGATGAAAAGAAGAAAAATAACTTCAATTCCGTTAAAACTGACGATCATTAGATCAAAAGAAAACATAGTAATAAAAGATTTATCCAAGAGCTTTCATAAACTATTGAAAGATACAACTGTATTGAATCCTTATACACTCGAATATGCAAAATGAGCCAAAAAATTGGTGACTTTTATCAACCTAATGATCGAGAAAAAATGCAGATCACTATTAGGAGCTGAGGTAGCCACCTGATCCGTGAACCACGATGTAATATATTCTTTGCAAATGATAATGCATACGTCACAGAACCCAGATGTTCCTTAAGCATAAATGCTATGGTTTATGGGGTCGCTGATTACGAATTCTCAGATTTGTTATTGATCCAATATCGCAGACAAGAAATGCACATTTTCTCGATTTGGACGAAATTCGGGTATCCGAGGGATTTTGGAGTCGCTGATTACGATTCTGCCAAGGATTTGCAAAATTGGAAATGGCGGATCCAATATGGCGGATCATAAATTTAAAACTTCTCACAATGATTTGGTAATGAAAAGATCAAAATTTTTATGAATATTTGCGATATTCAATGTGCCATTTTCAATTTTGCATTTTTGACATTATATTAGTAATCGTCGTCTTGGAACCCATGCAATTTTTTAAGATTTCTAATTATCCTCTCCAAATATGCTCTCAAAGTAAGGTTATATGGATTCAGCGCCTTTCAAAATTTCATTAATTATATTGGATCCGCCATTTTGACTTTTGCGAATCCGAGAGTAGATTCGTAATTAGCGACCCCGAAAACTCACGGATACCCAATTTCGTTAGAATTGAAAAATGTGCATTTTTGTCCGCCATATTGGATCCGCCATTTTGAATTTTGCAAATCCGAAAACGGATTCGTAAGCAGTGAAACCAAAAACCCTCGGATACCCAACTTCGTCCGAATCTAGTAAATTTTCATTATTTGGTCCGCCATATTTGATCCGCCGTTTTGAATTTTACAAATCTTAGATTAAATTCGTAATCAGCAACCCCGTAAATACCAAGTAACGAATTTTAAATAACTTCCATTAACAAAAAAAATTCTTCAAAGGATCATACTTCAAAGGATTAATAATTTTTAACGGGAATTAGGTTGAAAGAAAAATCCAAAAAAATTAATTGGTACGCAAATAACTCTCACCTACCCCAATATGGTGGCAAATCATGTTTTTCATACACCATTTCGGAGTTCAAAAATAATAATTGAATCGAGGTGTATTTCCCATGCTATTTAAATGCAAATAACAACTTCAAAGTCATTGCGCCACCTCTAAATATTAACCAATCAAGTTCAGCAAGGGCTCAAAATTTTTGTTTTTTATTTCCTTTTCACTGACTGCCCAGGACAAAGTCGATTTCGAACTGGGGTTTTTTTAAATCCCTGTTTTTAAATTGTGAATCACCCTAATATATATATACAGGGTGTACGAAAAGTCCCGGGACGGTTGAATAACTTTCGAAAGAATAAAATTTTCAAAAATCGCCGAAACACGTGATTCGATTTTTCAAACAACTTATTTTTTGAGGGGGGGTTTCGGCCCCCCAACCTCAAGGGGGGCGGGGGGCACGAGGGGGGCCAAAAATCTTAAATGGCAACATGGTTTGAGTGGGGGCTAATTTGAAAGGTATTTTCGAGATGAATTCAGATCACTGGTCATAGAGGGCGCTGCGATCATTTTTCGCAGAGATTTTTGACTTTTTCAGATCTTAGACGTACTAACGTTTGAAAAAATGAAAATTTCGAAGTCGCCGAATCGTGTAATTCAATATTCTTAAAAAACTTAAAAAACTTAAAATCGTGTAAAACAATATTCTTAAACGGGTGTCAACCCGTTTCTGAACGTTATATTGAAAACCTCTTTTACTTGTATCTCTCCGAAAAATGATCGCAGCGCCCTCTATGACCAGTGATCTGGATTCGTCTCGAAAATACCTTTCAAATGAGCCCCCACTCAAACCATGTTGCCATTTAAGATTTTTGGCCCCCCTCGTGCCCCCCGCCCCCCTTGAGGTTGGGGGGCCGAAACCCCCCCTCAAAAGATAGCTTGTTTGAAAAATCAAATCACGTGTTTCGGCGATTTTTGAAATTTTTATTCTTTCGAAAGTTATTCAACCGTCCCGGGACTTTTCGTACACCCTGTATATATATATATAATATAATTTGTGTTTAAAGTCAAATCTTTCAATAATGTTAAATTATTTTTTTCTGCAAATGAATCGAAAACAATAAATTAATTATAATAAGCCACAACACCCCCACCACGAGAAGGTGGACACATGGGGGCACCGAGCTAATCAAGGCAAGGTCGTAAGAATTCCAGTCACTTAAGGCAAGGTACGTGATGACCCAGCCAGTCAAGGCAAGATCGAGAATGACCCAGCCAATCAAGGCAAGGTCGTAAGAATTCCAACCACTTAAGGCAAGGTAAGTGATGACCCAGCCGGTCAAGGCAATATCGAGAACGACCCAGCCAGTCAAGGCAAGGTCGAGAATGATCCAGCCAATCAAGGCAAGGTCGTAAGAATCCCCACCACTTAAGGCAAGGTAAGTGATGACCCAGCCGATCAAGGCAATATCGAGAATGTCCCAGCCAGTCAAGGCAAGATCGAGAATGACCCAGCCAATCAAGGCAAGGTCGTAAGAATCCCAGCCACTTAAGGCAAGGTAAGTGATGACCCAGCCGGTCAAGGCAAGATCAAAAAAGCAAATTCTCCATAAGCAAATTCATCTAATTAAATATTCAAATAATTGAACGTTAATGTCAAGACATAACTGAATGCGATTTTGGAAACTTCTAATGGTTGCAAGAAGAACATTTCTTGGAATGTTGCGACATGCGTTTGATATGCGTTCCATCATATTATGTCTTGTGGTGGGTGCTTCTGCGTAGACAATATTTTTCAGATAGCCCCACAAAAAGAAATCCAAACTAGTTAAATCCGGAGACCTCGGACTCTACTCCACAAATCCACCACGTCCTATCCATTGATTCGTGAATCTGATATTTAAATAATCACGAACTATCCTGGCAAAATGAGCAGGTGCACCATCTTGCTGAAACCACATGCGGACTCTCGTGTGTAGATCAACATTTTCGAGCAATGTCGGTAAATCGTTCATTAGAAATTGTAAATAGTTACGACCATTTACATTTGCGTCGAAGACATAAGGTCCAATCAAGTTTCCATTGACAATACCGCACCACACGATCAATCTCCAACGTTGCTGATGATTCACTCCGCGATGCCAATGAGGATTTTCTACAGACCAATAATGGCAATTGTGCCTGTTAAGTTGACCAGTATTATGAAAAGTGGCTTCATCACTAAATAAGACGTAACGAAAAAAGTCCGGATCTTGTTGTATCATTGTTTGTGCCCATCTACAAAACAGGCGCCTTCTTTCGAAGTCTCCGGCTTGCAATTCTTGTGTTAAAGTTATGTGATAAGGATGCAATCTATGAACTTTCAATATTAGGTGCACCGTGGATCTTGGAACACCTAATTGTCTCTCAATTTCTCGCGTACTAACATGAGGATCGTTTGCTACCATACCGAACACTGCAAGCACTTGTGGATCATCTCTCTGTGGTACATTATTTCGTCGTCTTTGTCGCAGACAAACTGGTCTTTGGCGTTGACGTTCTACAAGTCTCGCAATGGTACGATTGTTCGGGTGCCGTACATTGGGAAAGCGATTACGATATAATTCTGCAGCTTGTACATAATTACCTCGGCATTCTCCAAGTATGAGGATAATATCTACTATTTCATTCGGTGTATAATCTGCCATTATGTAAGATAAAGATGAATTTTTAGATAAGTACTTTTTATCTTTTAACTCATCTTAATAGAAAGCTGTAAAAGCGTGTGGCAAGTACTTGAACAATTAATACAGAGTCAGGTTTAAAGATTATTTAACTAAATGAATTTTTGAGCATTTACTTTATTACAAAAAATGATTTTTCATGTATTATAAGCAACAATATCAACGTAATGAAATAAATTAATGCAGCTACGGAATTTATTGTGTAATGGCATAAAAATACAGTATTTGATGAAGAACTTTACATTCCATAACACATAGGACACTGATCCAAGATGGACATTGTTTTGATTTCATGCTCCAGAAGCCACATCGTATAAGATTTGTGCTGCCGTTCGAGAATTTTTCCTATCGTCCAGGCATGTCTCGTCGCGTACCACTCAACATGAGAACCGCAATCTCGCCTTTCAAAGCACCGTGTACCGTCTCGTCTCGAATGGAAAGTCTCGACTACCGATTTTCGATCTTTCACGATCTTTTCCGATCTTTTTCGATCTTTTACGCTCTTTTACCATCTTTTTTTATCTTTCACGATCTTTTTCGATCTTTCACGATCTGTTTCGATCTTTTACGACCTTTTACGATCTTTCACGATCTTTTACGATCTCTTACGATCTTTTCCGATCTTTTTGGATCTTTTACGATCTTCCTCGATTTTTTCCGATCTTTTTGGATCTTTTACTATCTTCCGCAATCTTTTACGATCTTCCTCGATCTTTTTCGATCTTCCTCGTTTTTCTTTCGATCTTCCTCGATCTTTTTCGATCTTTGTCGAACTTTTCGATCTTTTCCGAACTTTTTCGATCTTTTACGCTCTTTTGCCACCTGTTTTTTATCTTTCACGATCTTTTTCGATCTTTTACGATCTTTTACGATCTTTCACGATCTTTTACGATCTTTTACGATCTTTGGTTTAAAAAAAACGACTTGACCTTCAAATGATCTTGAAGGTTGAGGTCAAGGTCAATGTCAACGTCACATGGGGGCGTGAAGTTGTCCTCTGTTTCCATTTCCTTAGCAAAAAATGAGTGCTTCTATTAAAAAAATCGACTTGATATTAAAATGACCTTCAAGGTAGCGGCGAAGGTCAAGGTCATGGTCACATTATGGCATAAAATCTTCCGCTCTTTCCATTTCCGGGTTAAAAAATAAAGGGTTCCATTTGAAAAAATTGACTTGATATTGAAATGACCTTGAAGGCCATCGTCAAGGTCAATGTCAAGATCACCATAAGTTAGCTCTGTCTGTACCCTTCAACTTTTTTTTAAACAAATTTCCTCCAAAATGCTTACCATCCGAGATATTCTAATCCGTTATTTAAAATGGGACACCCTGTATATACAGGGTTATCGAAAAGTATCGGACCCCCCTAATATCTTCAGTTAGAATGCACTTAGGAGAAAATGTCCAATAGCAAAGTTGTATGGTTTCAAGCGGGGAGTAAGATGATGACCTTGACTTTGACCTTGACCATGTTCTTCAAGGTCATTTCAAGGTCAATCTTATTTTTTTAAATAGAACCCCCTACATTTTATTGCATATTCTTATAGCTTACCTCGAGAGCTTTCCAAAACACTATAATAAAATATTTTTTTATTAAGTACTTTTTGAGTTATAAAGGTTTGAAGTTAACAATTTTTTGACACAAAATGTAGAATATCTTGTAAAATATTATTTAGTTTTCAGTAATCATAACCTTAATACTTTTGTGCGCGGAATAATGAGACCAATTAATTGGTTTAAAGAAAATACATTAATCGGATCCCCCTAATATTTTCAGTAAGAATGCATTTTGGAAAAACTTCAAACCTTTATAACTCAAAAAGTACTTAATAAAAAAATATTTTATTATAGTGTTTTGGAAAGCTCTCGAGATAAGCTATAAGAATATGCAATAAAATGTAGGGGGTTCTATTTAAAGAAATAAGATTGACCTTGAAATGACCTTGAAGGACATGGTCAAGGTCAAAGTCAAGGACATCATCTTACTCCCCGCTTGAAACCATACAACTTTGCTATTGGACATTTTCTCCTAAGTGCATTCTAACTGAAGATATTAGGGGGGTCCGATACTTTTCGATGACCCTGTATATATGACGTCGCAAAGGTCAAGGCAGAAATGGTAATAGGCTATATCAAACCCTACGAACTAAAAGACTTAGGAGAAATTTTTCGTCGATGGAACGTCCCTTATTCCGGTGATGATCAACAGTGTCGACGACTTTTTAATACGAGTGCAGGAATGTAGTCTAATGTCAGGAACATCACAAGAGGGACTCTTACACGCTCTACCTTATTTGTTGACTGGTGTAGCGCTGCAATGGTATCGCTTCTCAAATAAGAAATGGCGTACTTATACAGATTTCTGCAAGGATGCCAGATCGTGCTATGGTGTCCACAGAAATGTTCAACGTCGCCTAGGAAAAGAAGTACATATGCGTACTCAAGGCCCAGTCGAGTCAGTCCGAGATTACATGATCTGTCTTCAGTCTATTTTAAATAGATGGGTACCGATGTCATCAATGGAAATTCAGTTAGACTGGCTACATCAAAATCTGCGTCCAGAGCTGCAGATGGCCGTACATAGAGATGGGATCCAATCGTTTGACGATCTGCTATATAAAGCACGGGAAGCCGAGAGGATCACTAAATGTAGTCAGGCATATCGACCACCACCTGCGCCTGAACACTTATTTTGCCCGGAAGTTGCATATCGTGGCAAAACGAAAGGGGCGATTAGGAAAACTGTGGACTTTGCTACAATCGACGTAAATAAAGTAGTCGTCCAGGATAAGAAAAAGTCGACTTCATCAGTTGCATCCATATCAGAGTGGGATGTCAAGAAAATTGGGACACCTGTATAAAATTATTGGGGTCCTTGGAAAAACGTCTGGTATTAGCACTTGATTCTAAAATTACAGGCGCCATTTCTGCGCAGACTTTATTCGCGATTTCAACGCAATACTCCATCCTCGCTAAAATTATTTAACCATAAATGGAAGTGTCCAGGGGATTCCCGTACAGGTTGCTTTGGTCTCTTTTCCTCCTGAAGAGTCAAACGACATCAGGTCTTAGGAAATTGACGGACGGTCAACAAAGGCGCATACAAGCCGTAGTCTAGTCAATCCAGTCCAACCATATGCCTCATATTGGATGTGCCCACTTGGTCGGGCATATAATTGATGTAGGTGACGCCCGGCCTATAAAGCAGCGGTACTACCCAGTATCTAAGAAGTTAGAAGAATAGATGCACCGACAAGTGCAATAGGTGCTGGAAGAAGGCATTATTGAACCATCTTCAAGACCATGGTCGAGTCCTGTCGTCATGGTCAAGAAGTCAGACGGTACTTGGCGATTTTGTGTCGACTACCGTAAAGTGAATGTTTTAAGGAGGCCAGGCGCCTACCCCCTACCCTATATGGACTCCATTTTTCGGAAACTGCAAAGTGCTAGGTATATCACCACCCTAGATTTAGGAAGTGCCTATCACCAAATCAAGATGGATGTTCGATCCATACCCATCACAACATTCACTGTACTAGGAAAAGGATTATTCCAATTCACCAGGATGCCGTTTGGATTAAATGGAGCTCCGGCTACCTCTCAACGGATGATCGATTCCTTAATTGGTCCTGAGTTGGAACCATATGCTTCTCGTATTTAGATGACATAATCATTGTCACCGAGTCTTTTGAGGAGCATATCAAATGGGTAGAGTAAGTCTGGAATAAATTTAAAAATGGAGGATTAACTGTGAATTTAAATAAAAGCGTCTTTGGCAAGGAGGAAGTCCGATATTTAGGCGTCTTAGTTAATAAAGATGGTTTCCGACCTGATCCCGAGAAGACCCGACCGACTGACGAGTACCCGGCACCAAAGAATCTAAAACAGTTGAGAAGATTTGTTGGCATGGTGTCGTGGTACAGGAAGTTTATGGGCGACTTTGCCACAATAGCAGAGCCTCTCGCTCAGTTAACTCGGAAGGACCAGCCTTATATATGGGGCAGGCACAACCAGAATCGTTTGAAAGACTCAAACATTTATTGAATACAGCGCCGATTCTACACAGGCCTGACGTCTCAAAGGAGTATATTTTGGAAACAGACGCCTGTGATACAGGTCTAGGTATTATTTTGTGTCAACCATTTGAAGATGGCACACGTGTCCTAGCGTTTGCCAGTCGAACCTTAACTCCTGCAGAGAGAAATTATTCGGTGTCTGAACGCTAGTGTTTGGCTGTTCTTTGGGCCATACGGAAATTTCGAGAATACGTCGAAGGTTATCATTTTACTGTAATCACAGACCATAAGAGTCTCGAATGGCTCTGTGATCTACGAAGCCCCAACGGTAGATTAGCTCGATGGTCCCTAGAACTACAAGGATATCAGTATGATATCAAACATCGAAAGGGTGCCTTACATGATGTGCCAGACGCACTCTAGCGTATGTATGAGACGGATGATGGGATCCCAATAAGTTCGATGGAAGAGACTCCAGATATTCAAGACAAGTGGTATCTCCAAAAACGTCAACAAGTAGAAGAGCATCCGTATAAATTTCCCTTTTGGAAACTAGTAGATGGTCGACTCTATGTTTATCGACCCGATCCAATACTGGATACAATGATGGACGACGAGGATGCCTGGATTCTAAGGGAGAGTCATGACGTCGCGACGGCTGGACACTTAGGCAATCGTAAAACATGTGATAGGGTTGCTCGGTATTATTTTTGGCCGACTATAAGGAGAGATATCGTGAAATACGTGCGGAAATGTTCCGTATATCAACGGATGAAAATTTCTCCGGTCGCTCCAGCAGGACTGATAGGTCGTCGACCAGTTCCGGGACCATGGAAAATTGTCACAGCTGATGCCATGGGTCCCTTTCCTAAAAGCTCTCAAGGTCGAGAATTCTTATTAGTATTCCAGGATGTCTTTACACGCTGGATAGAATGCGTGCCTGTAAGAAAGGTAAATGCAACCTCGGTAATTAAGGCGTTCAATGAGAGAATTGTTTTTCGTTTCGGGTCACCAGAGGTTATTCATACCGACAATGGGAAAGCCTTTCAAAATAAGTCAATAGACAAATATTTGAGAGAGCGAGGAATCAAACCTTCGACGAGTCCTCCTTATCACCCTCAGGCCAATCGGTCGACAGGACCAACAAGACCGTAAAGGGGATGATCATTTTCTTCGTCGAAAAAAATCATCGCAAATGGGACAAATACATTTTAGAATTTGCTTTCGCCTATAATACACGACTCCATGCAAGAGAGTCCTGCCATGATGAATTATAGCCGTCAATTGATTCCACCTGATCATTATCGACGTCATGAATTCCAAGCAGCTGATGAAGCTCAAGAAAGAAGTGCCGTTCAAGATTGGATGACTCTACTAAAAGCTCTGAAGTCGCTACATCAAAAAGCGACTCGTAATATTGAAGCTACTCAGGAGCGTCAAGCTCATTATTATGATTCAAGAAGACGAGACGCCCAATTTAAGATAGGGGACGTCGTCCTTAATAGGAACTATGTTTTATCATCGGCTGCCCAAGGATTTGCTGCAAAATTGGCTCCTAAATGTGTAGGACCGTATACAATTTCCAAACGATTAGGATCCAATGTTTATGAATTAAGAGATGGATCCGGGAAACGTATCGGTAAATGCCATGTAAATCAACTGAAGCCGCACCATGAAGAAGAAGATCCACCATTAGAGGATTCAACGCTGATTGAGAAAGATTCGACGAATCCAGCTAAAGAAGAAGACATCGATCAACGATCAGCATCGCTTGAGCCTGAACAAGAAGTGGTAGATAGGCCTGAAATCCTTGTACATGCGGACGTCCATAGGGGCACTAAGGTCGAAGGACGACCACGCGGTAGGCTAAGAAAGATTATGTTAGGCGATGCGACGCCCGTTGGGCTCGATAAAATAGATAGGAGACCTACGGGGTCGAATAGGACGCGCGGAGCGAACGTAGAGGTCTCTGTTTGTCCCCCTAGTCAAGTCAATATACCCGATCGCGTGGTTAGACGTCCTCGTGGACGTCCTAGACAATATGGACGACAAATTCCTTCTGTTTGTGTCCCATCTCATCATTATAGCACACGTAGTCGTAGATAATAGCATGGAAATCCATTGGTGTTGGAAAACCTGTGATATATTTTATTTATCTAATTCTTAACTTGACATTGAATTCATGTGCTCTCAATCGACATTACACTGCATCCACATGTTCATTCGCATTTGGCCATGGAAGACGACCATCAAGCTTTGGAGGCGGAATTACGCGCCATGAAGAGGGTGCTTGTAGAGCATTCCACACGGGATCAAATCGATGAGCTCTTCGAGCAACTCCAGATTTTCGATGAGTTCCCGGTATGGGGGGCTTCCCAAGAAGACTTCCAAAATCCCAACATCACCTCTACCTCGGAAGAAGCTGCCGTTGACCTCACCACGGGGAAAGAGTGGGCGATTCTCGAGGGAAAAATGCTGTCGGTCCGGCAAGATCGGATCCGCCTTGGAAAGGAGGAAGTGAATCTCTTCCAGCAGATGGATCATCTAATAAAGACCTCCGAACCTCCAGCCTCGAAGGAGCTACTCCAACGATCTATTAAAGACTACCGGGAGGAACTAGTGATCCGCCAGCAATATCGGGCCCAGCGTACTTTTAAGCGGAGGGATAAGATTCGCCGAGTTGAGGATATCTAAACCCGGCAAGAGCTGCTGTTAATAGAGTTGGAATTGGCGGTGGCAGACGCCCAGCAAGAAGTGCCAGACCTCCAGGAAAGACCGGGTGCAACCGATTGGGAAAATTGGAGTGGGCGAAATCCCGGTTCGGGTATGCCCAATTGGATCTTAAAGTCCAAATTAGTCGGGCGAGGGCGCCCTTGATAAGAATCCGAGAGGAGTGTGTCCTCTGTGGACACCAACGACGGTAGAAACGGGTCAGGAGAACCACAGGAATTGGCTAGACGGCCATAAATATATATTTCTTTTTCTATTTTTTATTCGGCGTCCATACCGGACTTGATCACCAAGGAATAATTCCTTCTTGTAGGGGAAAATGAGGACACCCCCATAACCAATAAAATATAACTATATACTCATTATACAGGGTGATCGGCCAACCATTATCGAGCGGCCAACTGTAGATTCTACAGATAATTCTGAATAACTTTTTCCTTTGAAAAAATTTCCGGGAAGGTAGAGTTTTTAAGTTATTCAACACTAAACTTTAGGTGAAAAAATCACATTTTTTGAAATATCTCGACTCTGTTTGAAGGTATCTTAACAAACCGGAGCTCATTTTAAAGATATTTTAAAGCTCTATAAATTGTCTCCAGTGATTTTGACCTACAATGAATATCTCTCTTGTTATGGCCATAAAAACGGGGTAAATGCCAATTTTTCAGGGTTTTCGCGTTTAACTCGTTTCGACACATAGTTACCGAAATATCACACAGGAAAAAGTTGTAGGCCTTGAAAAAACAAACATTTTTTGTCCTCTAATACGATGCGATTAAATTAAAACTGAACCCTACAAGAGCCTCGTAAAGTCGACAAAATACAGTACGACAAATAAATCGATATTAATAACAAAATGTTATGAAAACGAGTGCAAATAGGGTTCAGTTTTAATTAAATCGCATCGTATTAGAGGACAAAAAATGTTTGTGTTTTCAAGGCCTACAAATTTTCCCAGTGTGATATTTCGATAGCTATGTGTCGAAACGAGTTAGACGCGAAAAACCTGAAAAATCGGCATTTACCCCCGTTTTTATGGCTATAACAAGAGAAATATTCGTTGTAGGTAAAAAACCAACAGAGGCAACTTGTATAGCTTTAAAATATCTTTAAAATGAGCTTCGGTTCGCTAAGATACCTTCATACAGAGCCGAGATATTTAAAAAAAAAGTGATTTTCCCCCCTAAATTTTAGTGTTGAATAACTTAAAAACTCTACGTTCCCGGAAATTTTTTTAAAGAAAAAGTTGCTCAGAATTATCTGTACAATCTACAGTTAGCCGCTGGGTAATGGTTGGCCGATCACCCTGTATAATCGGACCTTCCACGTAAACCGGATCGCTTGGCTGGCCAAAATTCATTACCGCCAAAAAAATTGTTTCAGGGCTTAAAATTTAGCTCAGTATATCTACTTTTAATTTCCGTGTGGTATTTTTGAAAATTCAAAATAGCGGCTCCAATACGGTGCTTAAAAAGACCAAACTTTCGAAAACGAGAGTAAAAACCTTTCATACAGTTTTTTGTGCCTAAGAAAAATACCATTTTAGAATTTAGTTCTTTGTTATTGGATGCTCCAATTACGAATCTCGTATTAGAATTTTGAAATACAAAATGGCGGATCCAATATGGCGGAAGAATTTGTAAAAAGTGATCAGATGTTGCTGAAACTTGTTTCTCGGGAGTTTTCGGGGTCGCAGAATACGATTCTGATGTTAGATTTTAAAGATTCAAAATGGCGGATCCAATATGGCGGATGAATTTTTAAGAAGTGAACGGATGTTGCTGAAACTTGTTTCTCGGGGGTTCTCGGGGTCGCAGAATACGATTCTGATGTTAGATTTTAAATATTCAAAATGGCGGATCAATTTTTAAAAAGTGATTGGGCGTGGTTGAAACTTGTTCCTCGGGGAGTTTTGGGGTCGTACAATACGAATCTGAACTTAAATTTTAAAGATTCAAAATGGCGGATCAAATGTGGCGGATGAATTTTTAAAAAGTGATTGGGCGTGGTTGAAACTTGTTCCTCGGGAAGTTTTGGGGTCGTACAATACGAATCTGGTGGATGACAAAGCTAAATTAAAAATTGTATAGTACCAAAATAATGTCGAAAATCGGTTAAACATAGAATAGCTTACCTCTAGTAGGGGTATAGTGTTATAATATGAGTATGAACACAAGTCGTTTAATGAATTATTGCAACCTTCGGATTTAAGAAATTACGACCTCTGAAGCGTATATGTAACAGCTGTTGCCATCGCCAGGAGGTACTCTTACCCGTAAAGTTAGATTGTCGTGTTTCTCTTCCGACATTTCCCGCAGCTCTTGAAGTGATGTTGATTTTGTATCGTCAATTACGAGCGAGTTTCGTTTTCGATGCAGATGCATCTAAAAATCATGCCCTTCTTAGCATTACCCAGGATGAACGACGCGGACGTGATAGGGTTCTCATCCCATTGGGGTGTTTTTGAAAGTGAGTCCCCTTGCCTCTCACGAATTGGGGTGCTTTTTGAAAGTGAGTCCCCTTGCCTCTCACGAATTGGGGTGCTTTTTGGAAGTGAGTCCCCTTGCCTCACACAAAAGGAAGAATCATATTAATCATATAATTTAAAAAAGGAAAAAGTAATCGAACATTGTCATAAGCTCTGAAAAACCCGTCTGCTAAAGGTTTACAATAAAAATCATTTCTGGATTTCTTAAATATTTAATAGCAGTCAATAATGGTAGAAATAATAGCAATATCAATATTAAGAATGTAATGTCATTTAAAATTTAAAAATTGTCAATAACTTCAGTACTGGACTTTACTAGTGGGATTAATAGCACTTGAGTATGTCATAACATTCAATATCTTACTTCAATCTGGTACGAATGCATGTGACATTCGAATATTTGGCACGGCTGGGGCAACTGTAAATCTCTTATTTAGAAATCTCTGAGCTTTCTCGTGTGTTTGTTTAGTATAGTAGAAAAATTGAATATTTTTGAACTAATTTTTTGCTCAGATATATAGAGCTTCTGCGTTCAAAATTGCTGAATTTCCTTCGGCCTGAAGACTAGCACGCGTTGCGTCCCTTTTTAAAGTCGCGCCGATACCATCGCATGCTCCTTTTCCATGCGCTGTCGCATGAAAATGCAATTCAGCTTCAATGCCGAAATCGATTTTGTGATACATGACATTAATCATTTGGAATCTATTTTTATAATGTTGTACCGCACCATAGGTAACATAAATTACATGTTGTGCGCGTGGGCATACTTTTTTTTATTTCAGGAATAATAGTTTGTTGCATTACATACACGGCAGATGTATCATGAGTCAAGCTGTTTGATAATAATATATTACTACAATGGATTATTGTACCTTCTGATTTGTAATAGAAAACGACAGGATGAACCGTACATTGGTCGTTGTTGGAATGAAACCCTTGTGCTGCATTTTGTACAACGAATGCGAAGTTTTCCGAGAAATCACTGTGAACTAATACTTCACCGTATTGAAGGTTCGCTTTACGTTCTTCTACATATTGCGACTGACTCTTAGAAATAAAGTGGTGTAATACGAATTCAGGCAATCTAGAGCACAGTCTGTCAACATAAGTATCTATTGAAAAACATTCTTTTATCAATGCACGTCTGTCAGTGGATTGCCATGTGTTGCAAAGAATTTGCAAAATTTCATTCTCTTCCAAAACACGCGATACATAATCTGAAAATTTATCCAAGTGAGGACAAGACTCACACTTCCGTAAGTAGCAATTAGGTTTTGGGCTAGAACAAAGTACAAAATTGATGCAATCATTGTAATCTTTTATGGAATATTCCAAATCTTTAGTCAATTCGTTCAAATGTGCGGCATTAAGTAAACTTTTATAATTTTGATGTATGACGCAGATGCAGATGTTGTGCGTGCCTGCCGCTCCGGCAGGCACACACCATTTTGGCCTAAGTTCATAAAACTTACTTAAGCCAATTGGAAATTCAGGATTCTCTATTTTAAATAGTTCATGCAGTTTATTCACGTCACTGAGTAATAACCATTTTTGAACTGTTTGCTTGTGTCCATTAACTCTCACTGATATGCAGTCATTTTTGTGCGGCAGAATTCGGCTGTTACTATCGTTTTCGTAAAATTCAATTACTTTTTTAATTGTCTGTGTAGGTATGGTCTTTCCTTGTTTTGGAGGAGGTACTTCCAACATGCCCAGTTCGTTTCTTAAATCACGACCATTCTTTGCAGTTCGATAGGATGTTCCAAATTCTAAAGCTATGTCACGTATACTCCAGCATTGTGGAGGTATTGTTAAAATAGTCAAGCGTAAGGGATCATTTTCAGGCAAACTCGAAAATTTATCTTTCAGACCCTGTAAAAGTGCTTCTAACTGAGCCTCTCTAGAGAAATGGGTTCTTTTATTTGAAGGTGTGTCTATGTCTATTTCTGAATCGGGAACATCTTCAGGTTCATTAGCGGTTGTACAAAGTGTTTTTTCTTTTTCGGCAATTTTTTTTCTACAATCTTTGCAAATTCTAGCTTTCTGCGGTAAGTGCGGAAACATTAATAAAATATTTTCCGAAACTTCTCGTAACACTTTACCTATATGACCACGTTCCAGCAATGGATTTATGCATCTCTCTGTGCGAATTACTGTATTTCATCTACCACTATGATCGGAAACCCCCGCCATGGTAAGTAATGAACACAACTATAATATAAGTTATACACTAATAGGTAATATTTGAATCAATACTTGTAGCAAATAGCAAGCGTCACCAATATACTGCAATATTTTATTTAAAAATATTTATATGCGTTTTATACTGCAAAAGAAACACATGTAACATATAAGATATAAAGTATCGACATATTCCTTCAAGTCTTCTATTATACCAAATGCAGTTACGTTTCTATAACGGGAACAAAATCGAACCGCGGAAATCGCAATGCCACCTAGCGTCAGCATAACCCATTAAGGCCCAAACGGTTGGAAGGCTTATTGCTGCTAGGTGCCGTTGCAATATTCGCGGCTCTGCGCGTCTGTAAACGCAGCTCCCATAGTAGAAATGGATTTTCATTAGGTCAAAAGGAAGCCTGATATCGAGTACTAATATCGATGTAATATATCTAGATACAGGTGTTCCACATGAGTGTAATGTGCATTGCATATTAGGGGAGACCGGGGCGGAACGGGACAGGTTAGCTTTTCAATATCATTAAAGCGTCATCTGTTGAAAGTTTTGAGAATGTAAAATGTTTTCTAAATAGTACGAACCTTCAGCTGTCATTATCAGTATACGGTTTATTTTATCGCGAATAAATATTAAAATTAAAAATGAAACACGAAAAAAAAATCATTTGTCCCGTCGTGCCCCGGACCCGGGGCGGAATGGGACACTCCCCGGGGTGAGATGGGACAAGGTTTTTGACAGGTTATACGTAAACGAGATAGGTTATGTCACAGGTTATTGAAAAGAGAATTACTATGTTAATTGCTTAATGTTTTCATGCTATTACAGGTATTACTTATAATATATTATATGATTATGGATAATAAATTCTGAACAAAACATTTTTTGGTTATTTTGTACTTTTAATCACATTTTGCAATGAAACACATCATACATACATTTTTACGTTTATCACATATTTTGATTATCACATTTGTCTATTACTAATCTAGTTCTAATCAGTCTTATAATTTGCCTCATGTTATCAGTCTTTCATCTTACGAACTTTTAAAGAATTTGTAAATTGTTGGTAACTGTGATTCTGTTTGTCGTTTCTTTGGATTACTTGATTGAGAGGTCGTAGTAAATGACTTATTTGTCTGATGCATTG
Source organism: Trichopria drosophilae (assembly GCA_030407085.1). NCBI lineage: Eukaryota > Metazoa > Arthropoda > Insecta > Hymenoptera > Diapriidae > Trichopria > Trichopria drosophilae. The sequence goes on along the minus strand of CM059582.1, from coordinate 120,548,581 downwards.
CTGGAATTGCTTGTTTCGTTTCGTGACATTGCGCAGGCTCTTTTGAAATAAATTTTGGCATTTCTTGATATTGTGGTGATATGCAAATCGTTTGTTCCTGCGAATTGTTCGATTGAGATGTTACAGTACATGGTTTGTGCCTCTGCGATGGTAGAATTGATGGTTTCATCGGACGAGATTGCATAAATGGCGCTGAAGCCATTTGCATCGGCATTTCCGGATACTTCACTGGTAAGTAATTCACAAAATTTAATGGGACTTGAACCATTACATTATTTTGTGTTAGAGCTGGAGCTTGTGTACAAATCTTTTCTGTTTTCTTTCTTGGCTTTTTCGCTTTTGATTTGCCTAAAAGTAAATTTTCCTTGTATTCGACCGTTGAGATTATAGCAGTTGTCCATTTCTGCCATTTCCTTTCGTCGTCTTTGCAATGCTGTTTTTCAAGGTTACACCTTTTTTTGATTGACCTTTCTCAATAACCGAATGCTCTATACTATTGGCAATTACAGGTAAATCTAATTCTAGCATATTATTGTCAGAATTATTAAGTTGAGAAACTACATTTCAAGTCGCATCAAGTTCAATTGGTATCAACTGTGTTTCAGACAAATTGTCGCGTTCAGAATTGTTTGATTGTCTCTGATTTGAATCTTGATTATCAGTGACTGTAGATACTGTACCATCTAGTTCTTGTCTAATATTATTAATAAGATTTATAGTTGTCATAGAAGTTTCAGGATTATTGACATTATTAAACGAAGTGGATGGAGAAAAATCAGCATTGTTAAAAATGTTTGGATTAAAAGGCCAAATTGCAGTTTTCTCAAAACCACTTTTTGCTGTGGCGATTACTGCGGCTTGTTCAAAAGCTCTACCGAAAAGAAGAAAGATGTTTTTCATTGTAACCACACGCCCGGAATGTCCTCGCAGCCATTTTTGCACTTCTTTGCTATAAAACGTGCTGAGCGGTTTCATAAATGCAACATCTAGTGGCTGCAGTTTATGTGTAGTGTGGGGTGGAAGACAAAGAATTATTACACTTTGCTCCAATGCGAGATCAATAACTTCAATATTTTTTGTGTGCGTTACATGTCCATCAAGCAATACAAGGACAGGGTTTTCCTTAGTACATTTCGAGAAAACGATAAACTCCTTAAACCATTTTACGAAAATATCCGAGTCTATCCAGCCGCTCTCGTTAAAAGCAGCCCAAGAACCAGCTGGCTTTCCTTCAAGGAATTCTGAATTTTGGCGTTTGCGTGGGAAAATTAATAATGGTGGCATGAAATCTCCAGCAGCAGAGAAACATATTTCAGCCGTCACTGTCTGGCCTCGTTCTGCAGATGAGATAACACCAACTTGACGTTTACCTCGAAGTGCAACAACTTTACTCACGCATTTTGGCACAACACTAACTCCAGTTTCGTCTACATTGAAAATTTGCTTTGCTGAGAGGTTATTTTTCTTGTAAATATCCTCCAGAAGTGAAAAATATTTGTCAATATTTTCTCTACTAAAGCTTCGTACTCGGTTTGCTGAAGTATTTTCAGGTTTTCGCAGAGAAAGTTGCGGATTTCTTTTCATAAATGAGCTAAACCAATCTTCTCCAGCTAATTCTTTCTCAACGTTAAAATTGTTGGGAAGGTTGAGTCTTTTAGCCATTTGGAAAGCGATACTTCTGATGTCACTTGGAGTTAATCCGTACATCTTTCCTTCCATGAAAAGAATATATCGACATAAGTCACTTTCTTGAGCTTTAGAAAATACACTTCTAAATCCTAGTCCTGAAATAAAATAAAAAATTTCATTAAAGGATATAAATTATATCTGTATAAAATATTTAAATATAACATGAAATCATTATTTTAATGTAAAAATTGTTAATTTGTGTTTAAAATTTGAAAAATATATCTATTCATTTACTTTATTAATTTAACAATATATGTATATATTTAATATAATATTGGCAATACAAAATGATACGATTTTAATATTTACCTGATTTTTCAGCAATTTGTTCAACGGTTAAATTAGGTACAATTTTATGTTTTTGTACTCTTCGTTCTAATGTACTTTTCGGTACATCATGCGTTTCTGCAGCTTTTCTTAAACTTTCGCCATTTTCCACCATTAAAATAGCGCGAGCCATTGCCTCTTCTGACCATGATTGTCGATCACTCTTAATAGCTTCTAACCATAATTTATGAAATTTTATAATTGCATCTTACTGATAAGGTTAATAAACATACCACAAATGTCAAGGTAGGGTTAGAATAATTGTGATGAAAATATGTCCCATCTTGCCCCAAACAGTGTCCCATTTCGTCCCAAATAAAATTTTTCGTTTAAATTATTGTATCATTTATTTAGATGCGAAATATATGCAAAATAAGTACATGAAATTGAAGTTCATTTAATAAGCTTCGCATTAAGCATTCTCAAAAATAAATTTCTTTATATTTTCACCAATTAATAGTCCTTTAAAAACACCCTAAAATAACAAAATATTAACCTTAAAATTTCAAACACATTTTGCGAGTTAATTATTTGCCACTTTGTATATGTTTCTTTTTATAGAACTACGATTTTAGTTACATTAACTATTTCTAAAAAGAACAAGTTTGAAAATGCCGCCATTTTCAAGAAAATTGAGTGTCCCGTCGTACCCCGGTGTCCCGTTCCGTCGCGGTCTCCCCTACTTTTTTACAGTTGTGAGTGCGAAATGTACATCCTAACTATCACGACATCGATCTTTTATCTTTAGTTTAATGAATAACAAAGATAACAAGAGTCGTTGATGTGTTGGATTTATGAAAGTGAAAAAGATTATTCCCTTATTTTTTTTTTAATTCGAGGACTAAGCAGAATCCCGATAATTTTGGAACTTAATTTGCGCTGCTGTTGACAGCCCCATCTGCGAATCGACTTAGTTCACAGTGATTTCTCGAAAAACTTCGCATTCGTTGTACAAAATGCAGCACAAGGGTTTTATTACAACAACGATCAATGTACGGTTCATCCTGTCGTTTTCTACTACAAATCAGAAGGTACAATAATCCATTTTAGTAATATATATGATTATCAAACAGCTTGACTCATGATACATCTGTCGTGTATGTAATGCAACAAACTATTATTCCTGAAATAAAAAAAGTGTGCCCACGCGTACAACATGTAATTTATGTTACCGATGGTACAGTACAAGATTATAAAAATAGATTCCAAATGAGTAATCTCATGTATCACAAAATCGATTTCGGCATTGAAGCTGAATGGCATTTTCATGCGACAGCGCATGGAAAAGGAGCATGCGATGGTATCGGCGCGACTTTAAAAAGGGAAGCAACGCGTGGTAGTCTTCAGGCCGAACATCTGCGTCTGCGTCATACCACAAAATTTTAAAAGCTTAATTGATGCCGCACATTCGAACGAATTGACTGAAGATTTGGCATATTCCAAATAAGAATCTTAATCTTCCAAAAAGGAACAAGTTTCAACAACGCCCAATCACTTTTCAAAAATTCATCCGCCATATTGGATCCACCAATTTGAATCTTTAAAATCTAAGTTCAGAATCGTATTCTGCGACCCCAAAAACCCCCGAGAAACAACTTTCAGCAACATCCGTTCACTTCTTAAAAATTCATCCGCCATATTGGATCCGCCATTTTGAATCTTTCAAATCTAAGTTCAGAATCGTATTCTGCGACCCCGAAAACCCCCGAGAAACAAGTTTCAGCAACATCCGATCACTTTTTACAAATTCATCCGCCATATTGGATCCGCCATTTTGAATTTTTAAAATCTAACATCAGAATCGTATTCTGCGACCCCGAAAACCCCCGACAAACAAGTTTCAGCAACATCCGATCACTTTTTACAAATTCTTCCGCCATATTGGATCCGCCATTTTGAATTTCAAAATTCTAATACGAGATTCGTAATTGGAGCATCCAATAACAAAGAACTAAATTCTAAAATGGTATTTTTCTTAGGCACAAAAGACTGTATGAAAGGTTTTTACTCTCGTTTTCGAAAGTGTGGTCTTTTTAAGCACCGTATTGGAGCCGCCATTTTGAATTTTCAAAAATACCACACGGAAATTAAAAGTAGATATACTGAGCTAAATTTTAAGCCCTGAAACAATTTTTTTGGCGGTAATGAATTTTGGCCAGCCAAGTGATCCGGTTGACGTGGAATGCCCGATATATATATATATTCTCCGCCCCCCCCCCCGGACCCGGCCCCTTTCACTCTCCTAACCCAACCTCTACAGAATCTTGCCTAGATCTAGGTTTTGCCTTAACTAGTTTCTGTGTTATATTCACATATTTAACTATACATTTAAATGTCCACGAAGTATCATGGTTTCAAAGTATACACTTTTTTTCTATATTTTTCGGGGACAGTCCCCAAAAAGACCATATAACCCCATACTAGCCGCTTTTTATACATAACTGTTCCCAAACGAACCCCTCAACCAATTTATATATAAATATATTTCGTTTGGGGACAGTTATGTATAAAAAGCGGCTATTATGGGGATATATGGTCTTTTTGGGGACAGTCCCCGAAAAATATAGATTAAAGGAGTATACTTTGAAATCATGATACTTCGGGGACATTTAAATGTATAGTTGAATATATGAATATAACACAGAAACTAGGTAAGGCAAAACCTAGGTCTAGGCAAGGTTCTGTAGAGGTTGGGTTGGGATAATATAACCGGAGTCCGGGGGGGGGGGGGCAGGGCCCCCCGGGATCTCATTGTTGATTTGATGACATGTCCTCGAAATAGCCACATTGTATAGCTGTCCTTGGAGTGTCCCTTACTCGCATATATATATGACGGATTTCGTGTCAAGCGATCCAGGCCAGAATTTGAAACATGTGGGATCCAAGTGAAATTTGCACAAACTATAGTCCTATTGGATGCAATGTTAAATACCAAATATTAGCAATTTTTATAAAAAATTGCAGGACGTAGTGGGGGTGGAAATTTTGAAATTTCATCATACAAGGTATATTTCGACTGGTCGTAACTTTGTTAAACTAAAAAATTAAAATATTATAAAATATGTTTCAGATAGGTCTTTCCTGCCCTTTTTAATGGTGAAATCCATTTTTTTTTTAAATTAATTTTTTACCTTGAAAAATGCAAATTAAAGATATAATGGAATATATCTCAAAAACTACATGTTTTAAAAATTTTTTTATTGTTTCATCGGAAAGATGAGACTTTTTACTACAAAAAAACTGTGGTTCAAAAGTGGGATCAGTATATTTAGCTAGTCAAATTGAACGATTCTACCGCACGGTGCCGCGACCCGCATCTGCGTCGCGCCACCTTTCACGCAGAGTGGGGCAAAATTACAAAAAGGTCGAAATATTTTTTAGGCTGCTAATCCTTCATTTGCAGCGAAATAGGAGGTTTGTCAATTATCATACAAGAATTAGAAATTTTACTTTCTAATAATTTCAAGAAAAGTACCACCGGCATTTGCATCACCCAAGATGTACCACGCGGAGGTCGCACGGTCGGATTTACATCTCTTCGGGGTGCTTTTTTAAGGTTCCCCTTGCCGTCACCTATGTGCGTTTGTGTGTGTGTGTGTGTGTGCGCGCGCGCGCACGCGTGTATGCCTGTGCGTGTATGTGTGTTTCATACCATATTAATTTATTCTTTTTTGTTTTTTAATAATTGTTTGCGGCTTTAAAGTAGTTGATGGCCGCTTTTTATTTTTTGGAAAATAATCCCAATCTGGAGATGCTGAAAATTTTTTAAATTTAAGTCTACCATCATCAGTAGGTGTGACTGCATGATATTGTAATGTTCCTTTGATGGTTACTGCTGCTTTGAACCTCTGTTTTAATTTGTCAGCAGCTATACTGCGATCTTCTTCGCTACTGAAAATAATTTCAGTTTCTTTGCAGCTCCGTTTGGCCCATTGGAATAATGCTGGAGCATCTAAGATTCGATTTCACGTAGTGTCGGTATGTCGGTAACAATGTTAGTTCCAAGTCCTATAGCTCCAATCTGATACGTCAGCGGCGCGGCGCCTTGCGGTAAGCATTGTTACAATAAAAAATAAAAAAAATTAAAAAAATAAAATAAAACAATAAAAAAATTTAAAAAACGTGTAGTTTTTGAGATATAGTCAATTATACCTTTAATTTGCATTTTTCAAGGTAACAAATTAATTTTTTCAAAAAAATGGATTTCACCATTAAAAAGGGCGGGAAAAAACCTATCTGAAACATATTTTATATTATTTTAATTTTTGAGTTTAACAAAGTTACGAACATTCGAAATATACCTTGTATGATTAAATTTCAAAATTTCAACCCCTTCTACGTCCTGCAATTTTTTATAAAAATTGCTAATATTTGGTATTTAACATTGTATCCAATAGGACTATAGTTTGTGCAAATTTCAGCCGGATCCCACATGTTTCAAATTCTGGCCTGGATCACTTGACACGAAATCCGTCATATATGGGACGTTTCACGTCAACCGGATAATCAGTGTACCCAAAATTTGAATTAACCAATCAAGGCGTTTAACGGCTCAAAATATTCGTCGGTTCAAGCGCCTTCAAAAAAGTTCTGGCCTTTTGGTAAATTTCATAATGGCGGTTCAAAATAGAGGCTGGAAACCAAACAAAAATTGAAGATAAGCGTGGGTTTACTGTTTCAGCAATGTTAAAAGAAGAGAAATAGGTATCTGGAATAAATCGAGAGGATATATTCAGATGAGTACTATTTTATTAGCATAACAATTATGCCACAAAATTATAATAAGGTTCTTTGTAAAATTTAAATGATTATTTGCAGGTACTAAGGATACGAAATCCCTTCTCGTGTGAATTGTGAAAATAGATTTTCACAAAAGATTGTCAAAATCACTCCCAGCAATCCGGAACTCTAAGGCTGATCCTGTCGCTGATGCATAAACATCATATGAGCGACACTATAGAACAGAGGTAATTGCAAAGTTTTATCAGTTATAACTTTTGATCGACATCTCAGTAAAAAAATGTTTCTAACGATTGCATTCTTCAGTGAAAAAAATGTTGAGTATTTCGAATTGCATTCGATTAAATGTAGAACAATATTGTGAATTTGAACTCGTTTATTTCTGACAAAGCGCAAATGTTAATCGATTTATGATTTCGTTACTGACATGTGATAACTCATACATAATACATATTTCTTCGAAAACCATTATTATTTCATAAATACGAATGACATTCATGAAGATTACAAATAAAATAAGAAACACGAGCATGATAAAAAATGTTTAAAACCTTTATTGTCAAAAGTTTTCTAACTTTGACAAAATTACAAGATTGACTACAGGAACCCGCGAAAATATTGAAATAAAGCATGATCATAGGTAGTTATGAGAATTTTATTAGTGTTGCGATAAAACTGAGACATAATGTTCGAGTTACAATGCATGCACTTTATCAAATTGAAAAGGATATGCAGGTAAAATTATAGAAGATTGTAATTTTATATTTAAAGACATGAGTAAATAATTTTATTATTCGCTTTTCAGATATTTGACAATTCTGAAGCACACTGCGAATCAGCTTTCAGAATCATGTAAAAATCATTTAGTTTCAAAAATTAATATAATTCAGATAGATGAAATAAACATTTTTGTTTATTCATAGAACACAGAATTGAATCAATGAAAAGAATTGTCGAATAACAACATAATATAAGAAAGTACCCTAACGATTCACATACTTGTTTAAAATTCCTACAAGTATCATATTTGTAATTTTTGCTGAGTTTTATTACATAGTTATATTAACAAATCCATTTAAACTTTGAATATAATACTTTCAAGTATTGATGCAATAAATAAATTCTACAAATTTATCTTTCAATGTTTTTATTAATTTAGTAAATCTTACTACTACTATATACAATTCCATTCAAACTTAAAATTTCTTAAAAACATTGCAGAATAAATAATTGCCTATACTCCAGTCCATTTAAAATGACGACATTTGGGGGATTCTCAAAATAGTATGGAACGTTAGGTGTATTCGATCGGAGTTGGGCTCTTAATAATTATACATGTATATTCCACAATACAGCTGTGGCACATAAAACATGAACACAATTCTCCACTTTATTTAGGAGCCCTCTTTCTAGGCAAGAACATTTTTCCTTCCACCTGCCAAACGTTCTTTCAACTATATTTCTCGTACGCATATGTCGAACATTATACCGAAACTCGGCATCAGATATAGGATTTAATACTGGCGGAAACAGATACGGCTTGCATCCATAGCCATTGTCGCCAAGTAATAAACCTATAAATTTCCAATCAAAAGAAAATTAAATTAAACTAAAAGAAAAGTCATCGTCTGGAGCTATCCTGTATCCGGATCTACCCTACTTTCCCCTATGATTACTATGTATATTACCCGGTATTCTTTTCTCCTCAAACAACATTTTTAACGCGCTACGGTCACAACACGTATTGTCGTGGCCACTCCCGGGATGACGCACGACCATGTTTAAAAATCCCCCCTTGGACCAACAGTAGCCTGTAGAAATGAATTACAATTAGTATTTTTAAGTATCATGGTAAATGAGAAAGTGTTTAAAAAAACTATAAGAACCGAACATCATAATAAGAGATATATCTATGATAGGTCAATACTAAAAATATAATAATTTAATTTTTATACTATAATTTATAATTTTTTATACTATAAATGAAACGTTTATTAGACCATCCAGTTCTTAGTGGGTAGGATAATAATTATTTTATGAGCTGAATTTTATATATCTTAAATAATAGATTGCCATTAAGTGGTTGGTAAGATAATTGCTGTAAAATATATTTCTAAAAGTAATTTCGCATTGGAGAAATGCAAATATGACAGTTATTTGCAAATAACCCATAAAATTAAATTGCGTTTGGGGACCCAGAATTATAGACATTTGAAAATGACAGGTAGGACTTGAGGCCCAAAACGCATTGGGGCAGTTGGCATGGAATGATCCATATATGTTGTATTATATTAAATATGCAACGTACTTGCCATTATATTTAGCGCAAGATATCCTTTTCTGCACCAAAAAATTTCGCCAATTGCGTTTGTTGGGCATTTTATTTTAATTAAAGTGCCATCGATGCACCCAGAAACATTCGGAAAGCCTCCTATTGAGTGAAAGTCTTTCACATTTTTCATTAATGCTTCTCGGGATTTCGGAAATTTTAGGGTATTGTGTAAATTTTTGGCCAATGACACCGACACCCTCTTTATACACATACATACGCAGGATTGCGAATACCCTGTAACTGGACGTTACACCGGCGGACCTGTTACGTTCGCCGTCGTGGAAGTGCGGCCATTTAGAACCGTTTTGTACGTTTTCCTGACGTTCTCGTGTTATAGGAACGGCCCCGAACCAGCCCGAGCGCCGCGGATCGGGGCGCTCAGTGGACTCCGGAGTCGCGAAGAGTCAGTCGCATCCAGACAACCGTCGAGTTGAAACCTTGGAGCCCGAGAAGCGCGCGCGACACCGCGAAATAGAAGTGTAAGAAAACGTCGTCCGAACGAGCCGATGTTCGGGAAAGAGGACGACGTCCACACGAGACCGGCATTTTTCCGGAGGACGAGGCCAGGATACCGTAACAGGACGAGCCCGAGGACCCGTACCGGGGACCGTCGTCCGTGCGAGCCAGGACTATCCGGAGGTAAGGAGGAGCGGCAGCGAGGCCGCACACGAGCGAGGGAGGAGGCACAGGGAAAGCCGAGCGCGACGAAATGTATGTCGGCCCTGAGCCAAACAACATTGAACTTTGTGTCGCGACCTTACCTGGCGCGGCGTTTCCCTTCGGGAAATGCCAAAGTCCGTTTAACAGATGGTAACGGTCGGAAACTTTTTCCAAAAGGGCAAAAGCCGTGCAATTGTGCGTGCCAAAAAGAACGTCACAATTTATGGCGCCCAACGTGGGGCTGCATTTTGAAAAAGAAAAAATAAATACACGTACCCAGATAGCACATGATATCATACGAATATCCCAATTTGATACTGAATATCCCATTAATATACCTAATATTCTGAGGATATTCTAAGTATATACGCGATATTTCAGGGATATACAGAGGACATCAGCAACCAAATGTTATATTTCGTACATTTTTCGTAGATTCCACGAATATTCGACTCTTATCCTAAATATCCTGTAAAGATACGCGATATTCCTGGAATCTACAGAGGATATCGTCAACAGAATGTTATATTTCGTAGATTTTTCGTAGATTCGACGAATAATTGACTTTTATCCTAATTAGAATCTTCGAATAATCGGATTTCATCCTAAACATTCTGAAAATACGCGGTACAGTACTCCTTCCCTTATTCTAATTTCCCATATTCTAATTTTTTCTCTTCTCCTATTCTAATATTTCCCCTCACTCGTTCTCCCCACTTACGTGTGTTGACCACTGATATATATGATAATATCAGTGGTGTTGACGTGTGGATTTTCTAAATACAAATAACGGCGCATGCGCAACAAAAGAAAAATAGGCAAAAGTGAGACTACAAATCTAAGTAGTGGGGGAGAGGGAAAAATTAGAATAAGGGAAGAAGGCCGCCATTTTGCCTGACTGGACAAATTAGAATAAGGGAAGGACTACTGTATTTCCCGAACATACGGAGAAAAATAGTTCGCTGGCTTTTGTCCCATTGCGAACAGTTCCATCACAGCGTCATAACCTACAACAGTTATATCAGCTGATCACCTCGCATTGGAGGTATTTCAAAGATACAAGAATTTAAATGTAATTCCTTCTTTCGAATTGCGTTATATTAACAATATGAGACTTCAGGTCTAATTCCTTCTTTCGGTGGGACTTATTTCAACGATATAAGGATTTAGGTCTAATTGCTCTTTTCGATGAGAGTTGTATCATCGATATGAGAATTTAGACCTAATACCTTCTTTGGATGGGACATATATACTGACCTAAATTCGTATATCTTTGATTTAACTCCCATCGAAAGAAGGAATCAGATTTAAATTCTTACGTAGTTGATATGACTCCCATTGAAAGAAGGGTTTAGATTTAAATTGATATACTGTTGAAATAACTCCCTTCGAAAGAAGGGATTAGGTTTGAATTCTTATATCGATGAAATAACTCCCATTAAAAGAAGGAATGAGACCTAAATTTTTATATCGTTGATATAACTCCCAAAGAAAGATGGAATTAGACCTAAATTCTTATATCGTTGATATAACTCCATCGAAAGAAGAAATTACACCTAAATTCTCATTTCGTTGATATGTAACTCCCATCGAAAGAAGAGTTTAGATTTAAATTCTTTCATCGTTTATTATTATAATGGGATAAAGTCAAATGTAGTTTTTTAATCATTTATTGGTCATTTCTGTACATCTAAATGTCTCGAAAGCTTAGAATTAGAAAATTAATAGTATATTGTTGAAAAATTGATTGTTCATTATCAATTGTCACATTTGATTGGAAAGAACTTTTCAAAATCACTGAATAGTCAACATTTGGCATTATAATTACTTATATTATAATGTCGTCTTCACGAGTATTATTATTTAATAAAGTTTGAAGAATTCTCAATGTAGTATTCTATATTATCATGTGTATATGCTTAACACATATCTACCCAAAATTTCCTGTCTTCATTTTTGAACGATATATAATTAATATTCTACGTCTATGCCTTCAAAACTTTTAGATGTACAAAAGTAACAAATAAATAATTTAAAAACTACATCGTGACTTTATTCCATTACAATAATCAACGATGTAAGAATTTAGATCCAATTCCCTTTTTCGATGGAAGTTATATGAATGATATAAGAATTTAAGTCAGCTAATTTCTCTTTTCGATGGGAGTTTTATCATTGATATAAGAAAATACAATTTAGGCTGCAAATTGTGATAAAGATAAGTTATTAATTACATTTTTCACTCTTTAAAAGTAAAATTATTAGTTTGTTAATCATAGGTTGCTTCTTTTCAAGAAAAAATTAATTTTTTGTTTCTTCGTCGAAAGTCCACGCGGAGCCCAATTTCAGCAGTGTTTTGTATTAACGTTTTCACTACCTTAAAAGCAACTAATTGATAACAAACTACTTGGAATAGTTTCAGAAGAGTAAAATCTACCAAGTTTCATGGTTATATTACAATTTTTAGCACAATTTAAATTTTTATTGCATACCAAGCCATTGTTTTTTATCAGGTTTGGTTAAAGCACATAAAAATGGAAATTGTGCTAAAAATTCTAATACAACCATGAAACTTGGTAGATTTTACTCTTCTGAAACTATTCCAAGTAGTTTGATATCAATTAGTTACTTTTAAGGTAGTGAAAACGTTAATACAAAACACATGGTGAAATTGGGCTCCGAGTGGACTTTCGACGATGAAACAAAAAATGCATTTTTTCTTGAAAAGAAGCAACCGATGAGTACAAACTAATAATATTACTTTTAAAGAGTGCAAAATGTAATTAATAACATATATTTATCACAATTTGCAGCCTAAATTGTATTTTCTTATATGAATGATAAAACTCCCATCGAAAAGAGGAATCAGCTGACTTAAATTCTTATATCGTTGATATATCTTCCATCGAAAAAAGGAATTGGATCTAAATTCATATATCGTTGATTATTGTAATGGAATAAAGTCAAGATGTAGTTTTTAAATGATTTATTTGTTTTTTTTGTACATCTAAAAGTCTTGAAGGCATAGACGTAGAAAATTAATTATATATCGTTCAAAAATATAGACAGGAAATTTTGGGTAGATATATGTTAAGCATATACCCATGATAAAATAGAATACTACATTGAGATTTTTCACATTCGTAACTCCCTGAAACTTCGGAAATAAGTGATTTTTAACAACAGTTTTCAATTAATGTCTCTGTTATTTTCTATGATACCATCTAAAGTAATTAAAATTGCTTTTACAGACCCCGAATTTCGAAAAATCGTTTCAGTCACTTTTTATTTACGGGTTTTAGTGAAGATTCCTACCTTATCGGTCCAGCACTTTACAACCCCCTTCATTAATGATTAAGTATTTTATGCAAATATTATTCATTACAAAGGCAAGAAATACAAAACCCCTGCATAAAATGTGCATATAATATTTGCGTCAAATGCAGAAATTATTTCGGTTGGAACTAAATTATGTACATGTACAATAAAGGCATAAAGTTGAATGGACTTTCATTGTACATTAGTGCACAGTATTCCAATTTTTATAGGGTGATAATAATATCTTCGTCATGGAGGCTTTACGGATAGTAACCATCCTTCGTCATACGAATAGATAAGAGCGAGCGTAGCGTAGTGGTTAAGGCGTTAGCGTAGTAAGCGAAGGACCCGGGTTCGATTCCCCACCGGGGCGAGCGTTTTTCTTATTTGTTTTCGAGCGTTACTAATTTATTTTCGATAGTGCTAAATACAATAAAAGGAGCAAAAGATAATTAAACTTCATTTACACATGAAATTACATACAATCGTATAATACATATAACAGAGAATTTACATAATTTATAAAAAATAGAACGATAATTCTCAAAATTTGTTTCGTTTTTTTAATAAATATGTTAGCCAAAACATTCCTTCAGCGAATGTAATATTCTGGATACAAATTTCAAACAACAGCAATAATGATATTTTTTATGTTTATTCCATTATTTTTTTTTACAGTGTATACCGTGAGGACATTTTACGAATATCAACGGATGATATACCCATAATATTCTTAGTATATACTGAGAATATCTTGCAGAATATCCTAGTAATGTTATGAGTGCATGAAAAGGGCGGACATCGGAATATTCTGAGTATATACTGAGAATATCATCGTATGAAAATATGATATCCTACGTATATCAGAAAGTATATTATAGTATATCGTGAGGATATTTTGAGTATATATTGTGCTATCTGGGGTAGTGACGGAGTGCGCGATAGAAAAAAATCCGTAAAAAGATCGTAATTTGGCGAAACCACGAGGCAGTTCGCCATTATCCAAGCGAACGTGCCAAGCAGCGGCCATATTGGGAACGCAACGTGGTTATCCTAAGAGACTCGGCGCGCGGGAGAAGTCCGTTGCGCGGAAACGGTGCGCTTTGCGCGGGAGAAAAATTCCCCCGTCTGGGAACACGCGTCGGACCGCACCCAGGAGGGATAGCATTCCCCGCTTGGAAGGTCGAACGGGCCCCGTCGAGAGGGGATAGATCTCCGCTTGGGAATTGCCGTTGCCGCGTAAGTGGGGACGGAATTTCCCCCGTTGTCTTACGCGACGAGGAACGCGTTGCGCGTAGAGAGTCTGCGCATATCGCAAAGTGGGAACGGGATTTCCCCCGTTGTAGTAGCCACCGCGGAACGCGTTGCGCGTAAGCCGCCCACGTATCTCACGTAGTGGGGACGGGATTTCCCCCGTTAGCGTAAGCACCGCGGAACGCGCTGCGCATAAGCAGCCCGCACATCTCGCGTAGTGGGGATGGGATTTCCCCCGTTATAGAAGACGCTGCGAAACGTTTCGCGTAAAAAGCCCGCGCATTGAGGAGAGTGGGGACGGTATTCCCCGTAGCAGTAGGCCGCAGAAGTCGTGCGCTTCGGGGGAGCTCCGCCGAGGAGCCGTGACGAGACAGAGTGGCAATGGTGCAACGTGACACCGCCATTAAAACAGCTAAGTGATCCGTGACGTACGGAGTCAGCAACCTATTGTTGAAACATTTCGTCATTCCCTGTCTCATAATTCCCCCCTAGAAATTGGATGCTAGGTGATGGTGTTGAAGTACTTTGTGGTAAGAGTGGCTACAGCCACTAGCTCGAGGAGTGCGGGTGACAGGAGCGAGGTGCAAACGTGCTCGAAACCCGTAATAGTAGTCGGTACGAGACTACCCGCGAGCTTCGGTCGTTTCTTTCGCACTCGTACACAGTCGGAGAAATCGGTCATTAGCTCGCGCGGCCTATCGTCGAGGTCGGACCGTCACCACGCGACCATAGCCGAGTGAAGCGACGCATAAGAGTGTGTGGATTAAGTGAAAAGAGACAGTAAAAAATAAAAAAAAAACAAACAAACAAAAAATTTTTTCGAGGTGATCAGTGGAGCGCTGTGTGAGAGTTGCCGCGTTGCGAAAAGACCAGTCGGTCGTAGGTCCGGAAACCATGCCCCGGATGGTCAAGATCAGGATCGGGCGGTCGGGATGTCTCAAGACGAGGAAAAGGATTACTCCCTCTCGCGAGAAGACGTAATCGGGCGATTACAGGCCGAAGGCCTAAGTACGGTCGGACACAAAGATGTCCTGCGCGCGCGTCCTGCGCGATCCCGCACCGGTGACACATCCGATAGCGACGCGAACATCGCGATATCGGGCGCATCCGACCAGAATGTCATCGCGCAGGTTTCGGAGGGACGAAATCCAGCGAGGGAAACAGAGGGACATCACCAGGCAGTACTCCCCAGCGTCGGTCACGAGATAACTTATCAAGCCCAGTCATCAACGGTGACGTCAAGCCCAATGTCGATACATCTCGTCACATATGAGGAGCGAGCCTACCTAGACGAACACCGGAGGGCGTGCGTCCCCCTTGGAAATGAGGACGGCCTTAGATACGACTTGGTCGACCTCGGGCCCACCAACTATGGGATCGATGCCGCACGAGCCAGTCCTGCCAAAATCGGCTACGGGAGGCATATCGTGGCATTTACCCCACGGAGAAACGGTTTGTCATCGGCCGTCAATGAAAAGAGATTTGGCCGGTCTGGGCGAGCGAGCTCAAAGCGACCGTGCCGCCATCGTCACCAGGAGTCGGAAGAAGAGGAAGACCACGTCGACCCGTTGAGCCGCCTCTTGCGAGATGCCCGGTCCTCCCCGATAAGTTTCGTCCAAGGAGGGGGAGCCGATGCGAGCACCAAGAGAGCGAACGTGCTACATCTGTGGCGGGACGCGCCATTTCGCACGCGAATGTCCGAAACCCCGGCAGTGTTACGGGTGTGGTCGAATCGGGACGATTCGCTGGGAATGCAACGAATGCATGGAAGCAGGAGCGATGGACTCGGGAAACGAGCTGCGCGGATAGGGGAACGAGTTCTCTCCACCCTACCCGCTGTCACGTTCCAGATGGAGAACGAGTGCTCCCTCCAGAGAGGAGCGGGAATAACCCCGGAGAGGGAGGTATTCCGATATGTAAAGGAGAAATGGAGCATCCCGTCGGTGCCAACGAGTATGAGTTCCGTCAACGAGGAAGAGAATGCCGCTGCCGGAAGAGGTAGCAGGGACAGGAGGCTGTATTTCGACCTGGTCGTCGCCAGAGTCAAAGCCCGAGGACTTTGTGATACAGGAGCAACGCGGTCATTTCTCGGACCGGGAATTGCCGATATGCATCGCGAACGCATTCTGCTCCTTCAAGGAGAAATGCGAAGTGCTACAGACCATACGGTGAGGATAACAGGACAGCTATCGTTGGTCGTCGACGTGGGAAATCGGACCGAGCAGGTTTCGTTTCGCGTCGCGACCACGTTAGACTACGATGCCATCCTCGGTCTAGATTTTCTGAAAAAAATGCGGATGACCGTCGATTGCGAGAAAGGAAAATGGAGGAGTGGCGACGGCAAATGGAGAAGGTTTGCTATCGCAGAGGAAGCGACGATATATGTAGAATGCGCCGGACTGGCGGAGGTCACGTCGAAGCCGGAGCAGCAGTTGAAGGAGTTATTAGATCAGCGGTTGCCCCCTCCTACAGCGACAATAGGGACCACTCCCTTAGTTGAGCACGTCATTGACGTAGAGGACGCGCGACCAATCAAGCACCGGTTTCGTCGTGTCTCGCCAGTCGTGCTAGAGGCCGCTCAGGCGGAAGTAGACCCGATGCTTCGCAATGACATCATCGAGCCGTCGAGTAGCGCGTGGTCGAGTGCTCCCGTAATGGTAAGAAAACCGAATGGAGCGTATCGGTTTTGCATCGACTTCCGGGATGTAAACGCCGTTACTAAGAAGGATCCATCCCGCCTCCGACTATCGACGGCGTCCTGGACAAAGTTCGCCGAGCGAAGTTTATTAGTAAACTCGACCTGAGCCAGGCGTACTTCCAGGTGCCGCTCGAAACGAGAATTCGGGAAATCACCGCTTTCGCTGTCGCAGGCCGAGGGCTCTACCATTTCAAGAGGATGCCCTGTGGCCTGACGAATGCTCCAGCAATGTTCCAGCGTCTCACGGATTCGTTGTTCGGTTCAGAGTTCGAACCACATGTATTTGTGTACTTCGACGACATCATCGTCGTTAGCGAATCGTTCGAGGACAATCTCAGTTGGGTGCGCAAGGTATTGGAGACCATTTTGAGAGCCGGTCTTCAAATCAACCGCGAGAAGAGTGAATTCTGCTGCACCAGTGCCGTTTATCTCGGATACCGAATCGATCGACAAGGATTAGGGCCCGATAAGGAGAAAATCCGCCCAGTGTTAGAATACCCCCACCACGGACGTTAAAACAAGTACGACGTTTCCTCGGTATGGTAGGGTGGTATGCGCGATTTATTCCGAATCTGGCGGAGAAGCGATTGCCCCTCACGAAGCTAACGAGGAAGTATCAGCCGTGGGAGTGGACGAAGAATAGGAGGACGAATTCGAGTCGCTCAAGACAGCGCTGACGGAGGCTCCAGTGCTAGGACGCCCCGACAACAGCCGCCCGTTCGTGTTACAAACGGACGCGAGCGACTATGCACTCGGCGCCATATTGACGCAAGCCCAAGATGACGGAGAACATCCGATAGTTTATCTAAGTCGCATCCTCACCGCTGACGAGAAGAACTATTCGACTACGGAGAAGGAGTGTCTGGCGGTGGTGTAGGGCGTGAGGAAGCTCCGGGCATACTTGGAAGGATACCCGTTCGAGGTTATAACAGACCATAGTAGTCTAAGGTGGCTTCATAACCTACGAGACCCAACGGGGCGACTCGCGAGGTGGCTCTTGGAGTTGCAAGGCTGGAACCTCAGGATCCGGCACCGGAATGGAGCATTACACTATATCCCGGATGGAAACTAGTGCTACCAGTAGGCTTACGAGAAGAGGCACTAGGAAGCGCCCATAAAGAGGCCCACTCCGGACATTATGGTGTGGAGAAGACATATTGTCGACTGGCGGTGGAATATTACTGGCCCGCAATGCGGTACGACATACTTCACTTCGTGCGCGGATGCAGCGCATGTCAGATGCAGAAAGCATCGCACATCGGCCCACGCGAGCTAATGGGACAACGAGTGGTCGAGAAACCATCGTCGATTGTATCCGCCTATATCATGGGCCCATTTTCGCCCAGCCGGGGACAAAATCGGTGTGTCTTGGTTTTCACCGATATGTTCACGCGGTGGGTGAAACTTAAAGCGCTAAGGACGGCCGACGGCGAAAATATTGCACGAGCCTTCGAGGATCTCGTCTTGTTCCAATGGGAAACTCCGGAGTACTTGCTCACCGATAACGGGAAGGAGTTCCAAAACGACGTCATGGACAAGATGCTGCATGGGTACGGCGCCATGCGGGCGACAACTACCCCGCCGTATCATCCTCAGGCTAACTCGGTGGAGAGAACGAACCGAACGCTGAAAACGATGATTCGGACATTCGTCGGAGCTGATCACCGTGATTGGGACCTGCACTTGCCGAATTTCGGTGGGCAATAAATACGGCCGTCCACGAAAGTACAAAGGTGTCACCAGCCTTTTTGAATTTCGGTCGTCAGCCCATGCCTGTCAAGAGTTTAAGGCGAAGATTGGAGGGGGAAGCCCCTATCCTGCACATCGAGCCAGAAGACTGGACCGACCGCATGAAGCGGGTAAGAGCCCTCCGAGAGGGCTCCAAGTTTTGCGCAGAAGTCACGTTCTGTTGTCGGGAGTAGATCGGTTCGCCGCGCTACGAGGGGCCGCTCCGTATCGTCCGTGGTATTTCTCCGATCGTGTACGAGTTAGAAGGAGGGAGCGGCCGGAAGGTAACAAAGACACCTCGTGGGTCTTGGCCCGTCGAGAATTAATGCTTTTTTTATTTTTGTTGCAGGCATCGACCGTACCGCCATTCAAGCGGGGTGAGACGTCCCTCCTACGAAGGGGAGTGGACTCCACCCATGCATGGCCCGGATGGGGAGGACCCCATCACACCGCCACCACGATCACCCTCACCCACCGCAGAAGCGTGTCCCTCGGAGTCGGAGGCCGACTTCGTGTTGACTCGGGACCTCAGCACCACCGCCCTCAGCGAACGGGGCCAGGAGAGAGAGGTTGTGCCCGTCGCACCCTTGGCTTGGGCCGACGACCTGTCCTCTGGTGAGAGCACGGTGCCCGTAATGCCCCCTCCCCCTCCCTCCGAGGGATGAGACGGGGGACTACCTGCCGATTCAGCGGTTGCCGAGGGGGAGGCCTCCCCAGGCCCCCCTAGTAAGAAGAGCAGTCTTGCTGGAGGACCTGCCATACATGGCCAACGACATCGACCGAGACCCACCTCTTGGTCGGTGTTTCAATTGTTGGACCAGCCGGCACCTATGGAGAAGGTGCCTAGCGCCGAAGTCCCGGTCGTTCTACGCGAACTGCGGACGGTCCGGGAATTCCGTTGAGGGGTGCCCCAGATGCGCGGAGGGGTACCGCGCCCGGATGGTGCGAGGAGCTCGAGGCGCCCTCAGTCGTTCGGGGACAGTGGAAGAAGAGGCCACCCCCATCAGGCCTCGTCGCCAGCGGACGAGGCATCGTCGTGTTCGGGAAGAAGACATCGTCTTCGCCCAGGACCCGGGTAGGGCCCGCCAACCGCGGGCCGAAGAGGAAGGGACTGGGGGACAGCCCGAAGAGGAGCCGGTGAGGGACCGACCCAGGCGGAGGCCACGAGCCCGACGTACTGGCCGTCGAAGACGGGGCCGGCGATCCCCAGTATCTGTAGCCCCGGAAGGATCTGGTGCCGAAGAGCGGGCTGAGTCGACCGACCGAGGCGTCGACAGGCTTCAGCAGGGCATGGAATTGGCCCCCCCTATTAGGACAGTTATGCCCGGAGGCTGCCGCCTTCGTCGCGGGAAGAGTGAGCGGGGGCGATGCTCTAAAGTGGGCTCGCCAGCTGGGCGGTCTGCTACCACCATTGGAGAGGATGGTGGTCACCGCTGCCCAGCAGCCCGCCGCCGGGGAGGCTTAATCCTCCGCGTAGTGAGAAGGTTGAGCCCTGCTTCCTTCGCAGACCTTCGGGGGTAAGTAGGCAGTGATATGAGGAGTTGAAGCATGAAGCGACAGCGACGTATGGTCCGAACCGGCATCGCACGGCGGTTCTGCAGGTGGCTCTACGACGAAACTCCCCCGGAGTGTTCTACGTTCGCCGTCGTGGAAGTGCGTCCATTTAGGAACGGCCCCGAACCAGCCCGAGCGCCGCCGATCGGGGCGCTCGGTGGATTTCGGAGTCGCGAGGATTCAGTCGAGTGGAGAACAGAGTCGAGTCCTGACAACCGTCGAGTTGAAACATTGGAGCCCGAGAAGCGTGCACGACACCGCGAAATAGAAGTGTAAGAGAACGTCGTCCGAACGAGCCGATTTTCGGAAAAGAGGACGTCGTCCACACAAGCCCGTGATTTTTCCGGAGGACGAGGCCAGGGAACCGTAACAGGACGAGCCCGAGGACCCGTACCGGGGACCGTCGTCCGTGCGAGCCCGGACTATCCGGAGATAAGGAGGAAATTTTTTCCAAAACGACAAAAGCCGTGCAATTGTGCGTGCCAAAAAAGAACGTCATAACCCTTTCAGGTCTCCTAGAATTGTCTGTAATCAGGTACATGTATCAATTCTCAACAATACGTATATGAATTAAAAAATTGTATTATTTATATTATTTGTTTTATAATTTATCTTATAATATGTAATATAATGTTGTTGTTTTTCTTTTATATGTTGCGTTATCCGCCGATTCATTAAATGAAATTAAGATAGCGGCTTATTTTCTGTATATCTGACTGGTCGTGATAACTACCCTCTTGACAAAGGAAACTGAGAGATTCGAAACGGCAGGCAACCGTGATCCAACACCTTCATGGAGAATAAGCCGTCATCTTTATATTAACTTTCAATTTATATTTTGAACCTTGCTCAATTCTGTAACTTACCAGGTAAGAATCAGTCACGCAAAACCAAATAGCAATTAAAAGTTGAATAGCTGGTTTTACTGTGAAACCTCTGTTGTTTCCAGTGACTCCTGTACTATTGGCAATATTAAATGATGAATAACCGCCTTTGAAAATCTAAACCTTGCGTGAATTCAATATTACTAAAAATTTCGAATGGATTCAACAAGTTCATAATATGTTGGTTTGGAACTCTTATAATATTTTCGGTATCTTCCTCCATCAGCTATATCTGAAAATAACTATTGAAAAAAAATTACGGAATAATTCATAATTTTTAACATATATTTTTGATTTAGTGTACGTAAAGTGTTATTTTACGCATTTCGTAAAATATATATATATATATATATATATATATATATATATATATATATATATATATATATATATATATATTCTAATATGATTAGGCCTCATGGCCTGGCCACTGCGGATCGACAGGATCCTATTGTGGCGAACCTAGCTTGTTAAAGCTCATCTCGAAGCTGCAGCTTGTCGATAAAAGATACAATGCTACTGAATGAGTAGTTTTTGATTTCTTCTGCGGTAAGGAAGTCTTTTCCGAAGATCGATTTACGTTTCTGACAGGTTGCTGTACAGAGTGTTAATAAGTGTTCTGAAGTTTCCTCTTCACTTAGATAGAAGCTTCAGAGTGCGGTGTCTGTCAGCCCCATTCTTAGGGCCTGTTTTTTTAGGCGACAGTGTCCTGTTGCTGTAGCTGTATTTCTGTTTGAGCTGGTGATTTCCATGGCTTTCGATCCGTTGTAGCCTTCTATGAGTGCTTTTGAGTGTCTAGGGTTTGTTATTATGCCCCAGTTTTCCTTAGCATCTTTTATTATTGAGTTCCTAAGTAGTTTTTTCGCTACTTTGGAATTTATTCCTACGGCCGGTTCCGGGCCACAGAATTTTTTATTGGCACCTATTTTGGCCAGTTTATCGGCTTCTTCATTGTCTTTATTACCATGTCCTTTAACCCATTTTAGAACGACCCTGTTGTTATTACGGGCGAGGGTGTTTAGAGCGGAAATGCAGTCTTTTACAAGTTTGGAGTTTACCTTGATGTAAATTGAGCAGGATGCCAAAATTATAAAGAGATTACGACGATGATGTTGGACCAAATTTCCGCGGCTAATCAGTCGGAGAATGCAGAGAAGAAGAGGGATTGGTCGAAAAATAAAAGGAAAAACGTAATTTATGTTTTAAGTTCAGAAAGACTATCACAAAGGACCGAGCACGCGCTTATTTACCGAAGGCATTGAAATTTCACGACGCGACCCGACGGTTCCTAACATGGAAGACAATAAAAAAAGAAGAAAAAAAAACACGAAAAAAAAATAATAATAATAAATCTGAAATGAAGTCCGAAGGAGTGCCGGAACGCAAGTCCGCGCCAACGGCGCGATTATGCGAGTGGTTTCGTGCGTTAAGGGAACAACTTCTTTTTCGTCTCTGGGTCTTCCAAATGTGCACGAAGGCGGATGGACGCCGTGTGCCTCAGAAAACTACGGAGACTCGCACGACTGCACCTGGCGCAAAAATGCAAGATATTGCATATATACTGCGCTGTGCAAAAAAGTGCGGTTGAAGTCTGTAGGGATATTGTAAGGATCGCACAGGTAGCGCCAGAGCGCTTGAAGGTGCGACTGTGGGAGAGGATCGAGGTTAGGCGAGCGAGGGAACACCAAGAGATGTTGCCTCGGGGAAGGCTGAAAGCCAAGTGTCAGAGCTTATGCCTCACTCCAACAGGTCACCTCGGAGAGCGAGGAGGGGGTACCAGCGGAGAGGGAGAGGAGATCGACACGCAATCTGTCGGAACGTGCTCGAAACGGTTGCACAGCTACCGATTGCCGCGAAATTTAAAAACGAGAGAAAGAGTCGTTTCTCGGAACTATTTGTTCGGGGACGTTTACGTCAACCTGTAGTGCCTCCAGAGCCATTAAGGACGCTTGGCTATCTGTTAAGATAACTATAATATGGTTTTTGTACTTCCTGTCCAAATTAAGTTGCACGCATTCTCTTACAGCCATTAATTCCGCTTGAAAAATACTTGCATTTGTATCAAGACTGCCTGACACCTTTACTTTCGGACGGTCCCCGAGTAAACCGTATCCCGTACTGCTCGAATTTTTTTATACATCCGTGTACCACACCAATGAGGTCCTTGTCAGGTCATTCTCTATCGATGTCTGTGGCTCCCACGACAACGACTCAACCTTGAAGAGCCTGGCTTCCCCAGGTTCTAGTTTAGTGTCATCCGTGGGCATTCACAGAATCGGATTTCGCAAGGTTTCCCTTTTGAGGTTGTTAATCCTCGTTGATAACCAATTTGATCTCTCACCAGTTAGCATCTGTACATGGTACTTCTTGCCTCGTTTCTCACATGTTAATGGAGTGGTGGCATATTTAGAAGTGCTTCCAGGGCAATTGTTGGAGTTGAGCTTAGGGCATCGGTTATCAAACGACATGCTTGTCCTTGGATACTGGTGAGTTTTTTTATGCACGTAATTTGTAGAGTTTTTTCTTTCCATACAATTGCTGCATATGTGATGATATGTCTAACTATGGCTTCATATAGCCACAGTGCCATATTTGGCTTTAACCCCCACTTGTTCCTATCATTCGCGAAGTAATCGCAAGGACTTTTTTCGCTTTTAACAGGATGTAATCCAAGTGTTGGCACCAGGTAAGGCTTCTGTCTAGTATAATTTCTAGATATTTGCCTTGCTTGGCTAATGGGATTGCTTTGCCACCTAATTTTGGCAGTTTGCATTTCCCCATTTTCTTTTTCTTAGTGAAAGGAATCATTACTGTTTTATCCTCATTAACCGACAGTTCATTTTCTTGACACCACCTGCTCACGATGTTTAAGGCACCTTGCATTCTGGTTGTCAAAGTGTCTAGGCAGATACCTCGGGTTATGATGACTATGTCGTCCGCATACCCCTGTACTTAAATCTACTAGTAGGCTATTCACCACAATTGACCACAGTAGAAGCGATAGTACACCTCCCTGTGGGCAGCCTCTAGTAGTTTTAATAACCAGTGTGATATTTAGTCAACAGGATATTACTTTCCTATTTGATAGAAGGTGCTTTATCCAATTTATCAAGGTCGTGTCGACTCCTCTCCTTGTCAGTCCTTTCAGGATAACTTTGGTTGAAGTGTTGTCAAAAGCACCTACTATGTCCAAAAAGACACATAAAGCGATTTCTTTATCCTCTACGGCCTTTTCAAGTTTATCTACTAGACTTATCAACGCAGTTTCGGTGGATTTACCCTTCTGATATGCGTGTTGATTACAATATAGATCGTGTATCTTCAGATAATGTTCTCTGAGGTTATGATTAATTATCTTCGCCATTGTCTTGAGGAGAAACGATGTCAGGCTTATTGGCCTATACGACTTTGGGTCAGCACTGTCTTTCTTGCCAACTTTCGGTATATAGGTCACCCTCACCCGTCTCCACCCATTCGGTATGTACCCTCAGGCATAGCTGGCTCTGAAGATTCTCAGTAAGGTAGATATAATTAAATCTATACTTTGCTTTAAAAGCATTGGGAAGATACCGTCTTCGCCTTCTTTTTTGTAAGGTTTAAAAGAGCGTACTGCTCATCTCACAAGATTTGGTTTGAAGATTTCAGTGGCCTTCTTCCAGTCGGCTTTTGACGGTCTTCGAGAGCCATTATTTAACCTACTATTGTTAGCCACGTCATCCTCAATATATGATCCTGGAAAGTGTGTTTTTGCTAGCAGGAGTAGCATTTCACTCTCTGTTTCCGTGTATGTGCCATCGGGGTATTTTAGTAGCCCTAATGGATTGCATGGTGTTTTCGTCATAATTTTATGAATCCTGGTTCCTTGTGTGGTGTTATTTATTTCGCCACATAGGTTCCGCCAGGATGCATTTTTTTAGCTGTTTGTTAAAATTGGTTAGAGCTTTTCGATAAGCTTCCCAATTATTAGTGGTTTTCGCTTTATTGAATATTTTCCTAGTTTCCTTTCTCATCCTACCTAACTCAGGCTTCCACCACGGGACGTCTATATTAGTTAATTTGGACTTGAAGGGAAAATTCTTTTTCATACGCTTTTAGAAAAAACTTTGTTAGTAAATTTGTGGCATGATCAATATTCTCAATAGTTATTATTGGAAAGGACAATTGAGATATATCTATACTGAGTTGTTCTTTAAAATTGCTCCAGTTAGTCTTTTTAGGATTTCTACAGGGTGATCGTCCAACCCATACCGACCGGTGAACCGAGGAATCTTTAGTCAATTTTGAGCAACTTTTTCCTATGAAAAAATGTTCGTTAAATTAGATTTTTCAAGTTATTCGGCATTGGGATCAGCTAATAGGAGCTCGGGATTCTTCATTGTCGTGAAGAAATTCGAACGTTAGCATTATCGGCGAACGCCGTGAATGAAATCAAAGCAAATGCGCATCGGCGATCGACGAGGCGCGCGAAGTGCAGCCAGTTTTTGTTTTCGAGGAACAACGTGACGTTCGAAATATTGATCGAATGTCTAACCTGAAACTCGATTTCCACAGCACATTAAATTATAAAACAAAATTTAAATTGCAGGGCGCTACAAATTGAATGGAGATGCATTAGCAAACATTTTTAATCACTAAAAATTATTTAAAAATAAAATAAATGAGCTGAAAAACAAGAATAAAGGAAAGTTATTTTAAAAGAAAAATAACAAGAGGACGATAAAGTTACGTGTGATTTCACGGAAAAACATAAAATAAACATAAAAATTAAATTAACGTGTGAAAATGGTAATATTAAACAATAAATAACAGTCAATGACAGAATTTAAATCTAACAAACAATTAACGAATTATTGTTTCATGAAACAATTTTGAAATTGCAGAACTTTTATTCAGTAAAAACTAGCGAAGGTTCCTGAAAGGTTTAGGCTAACAAATTTAGATTAAGAAAGTAGAATGAATATTTCTAACCTCTAATTCACGATAATATCCAGATTGTTAATTGGGAATTACAACACTATTTTATTTTTCGGAGTATGCAATAAAGTTACTTAATGCGTTAATTAATTCTCATCTCCGGATGCAATTTTTGAATTTTTATCGCGTTAAAAGGGGGGAAATTGCATTCAATACTACCGAAGTATATATATATATATATATATATATATATATATAAATATATATATCGGGCATTCCACGTCAACCGGATCACTTGGCTGGCCCAAATTCTTTACCGCCAAAAAAATTGTTTCAGGGCTTAAAATTTAGCTCAGTATATCTACTTTTAATTTCCGTGTGGTATTTTTGAAAATTCAAAATGGCGGCTCCAATACGGTGCTTAAAAAGACCACACTTTCCAAAACGAGAGTAAAAACCTTTCATACAGTTTTTTTGCAGAAAAATACCATTTTAGAATTTAGTTCTTTGTTATTGGATGCTCCAATTACGAATCTCGTATTAGAATTTTGAAATTCAAAATGGCGGATCCAATATGGCGGATGAATTTGTAAAAAGTGATCGGATGTTGCTGAAACTTGTTTATCGGGGGTTTTCTGGGTCGCAGAATACGATTCTGATGTTAGATTTTAAAAATTCAAAATGGCGGATCCAATATGGCGAATGAATTTGTAAAAAGTGATCGGATGGTGCTGAAACTTGTTTCTCGGGGGTTTTCGGGGTCGCAGAATACGATTCTGATGTTAGATTTTAAAAATTCAAAATGGCGGATCCAATATGGCGGATGAACTTGTAAAAAGTGATCGGATGTTACTGAAACTTGTTTCTCGGGGGTTCTCGAGGTCGCAGAATACGGTTCTGATGTTAGATTTTAAAAATTCAAAATGGCGGATCCAATATGGCGGATGAATTTTTAAAAAGTGATCGGATGTTGCTGAAACTTGTTTCTCTGTGGGTTTTTGGGGTCGCAGAATACGATTCTGAACTTAAATTTTAAAGATTCAAAATGACGGATCCAATGTGGCGGATGAATTTTTAAAAAGTGATTGGTCGTGGTTGAAACTTGTTCCTCGGGGAGTTTTGGGGTCGTACAATAGGACTCTGGTGGATGACAAAGCTAAATTAAAAATTGTATAGTACCAAAATAATGTCGAAAACCTCTAGTAGGGGTATAGTGTTATAATATGAGTATGAACATAAGTCGTTTAATGAATTATTGCAACCTTCGGATTTAAGAAGTTACGACCTCTGAGCCGTATATGTAACAGCTGTTGCCATCGCCAGGAGGCACTATTACCCGTAAAGTTCGATTGTCGTGTTTCTCTTCCGACATTTCCCGCAGCTCTTGAAGTGATGTTGATTTTGTATCGTCAATTCGGAGCGAGTTTCGTTTTCGATGCAGATGCATCTAAAAATCATGCCCTTCTTAGCATTACCCAGGATGAACGACGCGGACGTAATAGGGTTCTCATCCCATTGGGGTGCTTTTTGAAAGTGAGTCCCCTTGCCTCTCACAAAAGGAAGAATCATTTTAATCATATAATTTAA
Organism: Trichopria drosophilae; assembly: GCA_030407085.1. Classification (NCBI taxonomy): domain Eukaryota; kingdom Metazoa; phylum Arthropoda; class Insecta; order Hymenoptera; family Diapriidae; genus Trichopria; species Trichopria drosophilae. The sequence continues at coordinate 120,520,896 of CM059582.1, read as the reverse complement.
AAAAGGAAAAAGTAATCGAACATTGTCATAAGCTCTGAAAAACCCGTCTGCTAAAGGTTTACAATAAAAATCATTTCTGGATTTGTTAAATATTGCCTCTCACGAATTGGGGTGCTTTTTGGAAGTGAGTCCCCTTGCCTCTCACAAAAGGAAGAATCATTTTAATCACATAATTTAAAAAAGGAAAAAGTAATCGAACATTGTCATAAGCTCTGAAAAACCCGTCTGCTAAAGGTTTACAATAAAAATCATTTCTGGATTTCTTAAATATTTAATAGCAGTCAATAATGGTAGAAATAATAGCAATATCAATATTAAGAATGCAATGTCATTTTAAATTTAAAAATTGTCAATAACTTCAGTACTGGACTTTACTAGTGGGATTAATAGCACTTGAGTATGTCATAACATTCAATATCTTACTTGAATTTGGTACGAATGCATGTGACATTCGAATATTTGGCACGGCTGGGGCAACTGTAAATCGCTTATTTAGAAATCTTTGAGCTTTCTCATGTGTTTGTTTAGTATAGTAGAAAAATTGAATATTTTTGAACTTATTTTTTGCCCAGATATATAGAGCTTCTGCGTTCAAAATTGCTGAATTTCCTTCGGCCTGAAGACTAGCACGCGTTGCTTCCCTTTTTAAAGTCGCGCCGATACCATCGCATGCTCCTTTTCCATGCGCTGTCGCATGAAAATGCCATTCAGCTTCAATGCCGAAATCGATTTTGTGATACATGACATTACTCATTTGGAATCTATTTTTATAATGTTGTACCGCACCATCGGTAACATAAATTACATGTTGTACGCGTGGGCACACTTTTTTTATTTCAGGAATAATAGTTTGTTGCATTACACGGCAGATGTATCATGAGTCAAGCTGTTAGATAATAATATATTACTACCATGGATTATTGTACCTTCTGATTTGTAATAGAAAACGACAGGATGAACCGTACATTGGTCGTTGTTGGAATGAAACCCTTGTGCTGCATTTTGTACAACGAATGCGAAGTTTTCCGAGAAATCACTGTGAACTAATACTTCACCGTATTGAAGGTTCGCTTTACGTTCTTCTACATATTGCGACTGACTCTTAGAAATAAAGTGGTGTAATACGAATTCAGGCAATCTAGAGCACAGTCTGTCAACATAAGTATCTATTGAAAAACATTCTTTTATCAATGCACGTCTGTCAGTGGATTGCCATGTGCTGCAAAGAATTTGCGAAATTTCATTCTCTTCCAAAACACGCGATACATAATCTGAAAATTTATCCAAGTGAGGACAAGACTCGCACTCCCGTAAGTAGCAATTAGGTTTTGGGCTAGAACAAAGTACAAAATTGATGCAATCATTGTAATCTTTTATGGAATATTCTAAATCTTTTTAGTCAATTCGTTCAAATGTGCGGCATCAAGTAAACTTTTAAAATTTTGATGTATGACGCAGACGCAGATGTTGTGCGTGCCTGCCGCACCGGCAGGCACACACCATTTTGGCCTAAGTCCATAAAACTTACTTAAGCCAATTGGAAATTCAGGATTCTCTATTTTAAATAGTTCATGCAGTTTATTCACGTCACTGAGTAATAACCGTTTTTGAACTGTTTGCTTGTGTCCATTAACTCTCACTGATATGCAGTCATTTTTGTGCGGCAGAATTCGGCTGTTACTATCGTTTTCGTAAAATTCAATTACTTTTTTAATTGTCTGTGTAGGTATGGTCTTTCCTTGTTTTGGACGAAGTACTGCCAACATGCCCAGTTCGTTTCTCAAATCACGACCATTCTTTGCAGTTCGATAGGATGTTCCAAATTCTAAACCTATGTCACGTATGCTCCAGCATTGTGGAGGTATTGTTAAAATAATCAAGCGTAAGGGATCATTTTCAAGCAAACTCGAAAATTTATCTTTCAGACCCTGTAAAAGTGCTTCTAACTGAGCCTCTCTAGATAAACGGGTTCTTTTATTTGAAGGTGTGTCTATGTCTATTTCTGAATTGGGAACATCTTCAGGTTCATTAACGGTTGTACAAAGTGTTTTTTCTTTTTCGGCAAGTTTTTTTCTACAATCTTTGCAAATTCTAGCTTTCTGCGGTAAGAGCGAAAACATTAATAAAATATTTTCCGAAACTTCTCGTAACACTTTACCTATATGACCACGTTCCAGCAATGGATTTATGCATCTGTCTGTGCGAATTACTGTATTTGATCTACCACTATGATCGGAAACCGCCGCCATGGTAAGTAATGAACACAACGATAATACAAGTTATACACTCATAGGTAATATTTGAATCAATACTTGTAGCAAATAGCAAGCGTCACCAATATACTGCAATATTTTATTTAAAAATATTTATATGCGTTTTATACTGCAAAAGAAACACATGTAACATATAAGATATAAAGTATCGACATATTCCTTCAAGTCTTCTATTATACAAAATGAAGTTACGTTTCTATAACGGCAGCAAAATCGAACCGCGGAAATCGCAATACCACCTAGCGTCAGCTTAACCCATTAAGGCCCAAACGGGTGGAAGGGTTATTGCTGCTAGGTGCCGTTGCAATATTCGCGACTCTGCGCGTCTGTAAACGCAGCTCCCATAGTAGAAATGGATTTTCATTAGGTCAAAAGGAAGCCTGATATCGAGTACTAATATCGATGTAATATATCTAGATACAGGTGTTCCACATGAGTGTAATGTGCATTGCATATTACTTTTTTACAGTTGTGAGTGCGAAATGTACATCCTAACTATCACGACATCGATCTTTTATCTTTAATGAATAACAAAGATAACAAGAGTCGTTGATGTGTTGGATTTATGAAAGTGAAAAAGTTTATTCCCTTATTTTTTTTTTCAATTCGAGGACTAAGCAGAATCCCGATAATTTTGGAACTTAATTTGCGCTGCTGTTGACAACCCCATCGGCGAATCGACTTAGTTCACAGTGATTTCTCGAAAAACTTCGCATTCGTTGTACAAAATGCAGCACAAGGGTTTCATTACAACAACGACCAATGTACGGTTCATCCTGTCGTTTTCTACTACAAATCAGAAGGTACAATAATGCATTTTAGTAATATATTATTATCAAACAGCTTGACTCATGATACATCTGCCGTGTATGTAATGCAACAAACTATTATTCCTGAAATAAAAAAAGTGTGCCCACGCGTACAACATGTAATTTATGTTACCGATGGTGCGGTACAACATTATAAAAATAGATTCCAAATGAGTAATCTCATGTATCACAAAATCGATTTCGGCATTGAAGCTGAATGGCATTTTCATGCGACAGCGCATGGAAAAGGAGCATGCGATGGTATCGGCGCGACATTCAAAAGGGAAGCAACGCGTGCTAGTCTTCAGACCGAACAACATCTGCGTCTGCGTCATTCCACAAAATTTTAAAAGCTTAATTGATGCCGCACATTCGAACGAATTGACTGAAGATTTGGCATATTCCAAATAAGAATCTTAATCTTCCAAAAAGGAACAAGTTTCAACAACGCCCAATTACTTTTCAAAAATTCATCCGGCATATTGGATCCGCCATTTTGAATCTTTAAAATCTAAGTTCAGAATCGTATTCTGCGACCCCGAAAACCCCCGAGAAACAAGTTTCAGCAACATCCGTTCAATTCTTAAAAATTCATCCGCCATATTGGATCCGCCATTTTGAATCTTTAAAATCTAAGTTCAGAATCGTATTCTGTGACCCCGAAAACCCCCGAGAAACAAGTTTCAGCAACATCCGTTCACTTCACAAAAATTCATATGCCATATTGGATCCGCCATTTTGAATCTTTAAAATCTAAGTTCAGAATCATATTCTGCGACCCCGAAAACCCCCGAGAAACAAGTTTCAGCAACATCCGATCACTTTTTACAAATTCATCCGCCATATTGGATCCGCCATTTTAAATTTTTAAAATCTAACATCAGAATCGTATTCTGCGACCCCGAAAACTCCCGAGAAACAAGTTTCAGCAACATCCGATCACTTTTTACAAATTCTTCCGCCATATTGGATCCGCCATTTTGAATTTCAAAATTCTAATACGAGATTCGTAATTGGAGCATCCAATAACAAAGAACTAAATTCTAAAATGGTATTTTTCTGCAAAAAAACTGTATGAAAGGTTTTTACTCTCGTTTTGGAAAGTGTGGTCTTTTTAAGCACCGTATTGGAGCCGCCATTTTGAATTTTCAAAAATACCACACGGAAATTAAAAGTAGATATACTGAGCTAAATTTTAAGCCCTGAAACAATTTTTTTGGCGGTAATGAATTTTGGCCAGCCAAGTGATCCGGTTGACGTGGAATGCCCGATATATATTGTTAAACGAAGTTGGGGTGAAATAAACAAACCGCGTGTTATATAAAGCAGATTTAATATTTCACTCCGTATGTATGCGAATACAACAAAATAAATTATTATGGAAAAACAAAAACTTTATTTTCGGTGAGAAACTCCGAGTTACGTTTTAGAGGTGAGAACCGCGCGACCGTTTCGGTAGGATGATCGACGCCGCGCCGTCTGCCGAATTTCAAATCATGTACATTCGATACACACAGCGTATACCCACTAACACACTTATGAACACATCGATTACTCTCGAATATAAAAACAAATAGCAGGATTCAAATTTGCGATAAATACTTTAACATATATACATATATACATAACAAAAGGAAAAATGAAATAATTATCAAAAAGAAGAAATGACAAAAAACAAAAGAGAACAAACAAAAAAAAAAGAAAAGAATAATGAATTTAAACAAGGAAAATACGATATTGTTAATTTCCAAAGAATCTCTTTTTTTAAGTAAACGATATTTCGCCGTTAAGTTAGCCTTGCCACAAAAGAGTGGAGTGCGTATATCAAATACTAGACAGTGCAATAGTCACAATAAAACACTCGCCGTTAAGTTAGCCTTGCCACAATATGGTGGAGAGCGAGATATCATACACTTGGAAAATTGACAAATATCAAGTATGTCTTGTTTTAAGATCGTTTATCTTAAATTTTTAACAAATTATAATCATTATAAGCAACCTTTTTTTTTGGTCACGTAAAATACATTCCCTTTTTTTTACCTTCCTAATTTTTAACATGCACAATTTCAAAATTGTTTTTGTCTTTACTTCAGGATTCCTGTTAAGCCAATGATTTAACCACTACAATAGTCCACTGTATATGTATATATAACAGGAAATCTGCCGGCTATATTAGAAATATTCAACCTCATATTATTAAAACGCTGCGAAAATTGTTTATGCTTTTTTTCTCTCACTACATATGCCCATCGTTAAGAATAGTCATACCGTATACACAGCGATAACACACATATATCGTAGGAAGCATAAATATAGTATCAATTCATGTATATAAACTTCAAGAAGAACCGTCATGTAAAATATTGTACAATCTTCAAAATAATGTGAAACAATTACCAATAAGCGAAAACTTCCAAACATCGTGCTTTTATTTTTTTACTACCAATTCATGCAATCAGCGATTAGCGATTGAATGATAAGCGATTTGACATTTCATGAAAAATGCAAAATTCTGTATCAGCGTCAATACAAAATTGTAACACGATTCCTTACTTAGCATGTGCACAGAACATTGGAGGGCCAACGTTCGACCAAGGTGGGGGGTGTTACGTCCTCGTAACTAGCGCGATTAACCAATTTTCGGTATGCATACACAAATCTGAAAACTATCGTAATTATATGTCGGCACCGGACAAATGAGTCCGTTTCTTACAATGTAATTTTCAAACCACATAGACAAAGCATATTGGAACGTACCCGGTTCAAATAACATTTTCTTTAAACCTTTATTAGCCATAAATCAGGAGACGGCTCACGTCGCTTAAGCCGAAAAACTTTCCTAAAAAAATCACCGTACAGACGCAATCAGTTTCACAACGATCTTCCGTAAAATGTTTTCTACTACAGAACAATCGTTTTACATTACCGTGATTCTCGTCTCTTCCAAAATTTACGATAATTAAGGACGTAACTCTCAAGCTACCTGTTTTTTACCTTTTCTTAAAAATATAAAAAGAGAAAACGGGTACGTTCTAACGGGCTCTCTATAGCAATAATTTTTAGTTAATGTGTTTTTCCTCCTTGGCCCATTTCCAAAAACCTGTCCAACATACAAATCCACCACCTTCAAAATAGCGGAGTACTCAAAGCGGGGATAAAAAAACTATGGTCCACCATAAATACGCGTGGGGGACACCAAGACCAGTCAGTCGTTTTTTATAGTTTCGCGGATGATTGTCAAAAAGGGAAGGCCAACTCCAGTTTAAGGCGGAAAACCCTCAAACACCCAGCCAGTCCACTCCAATTTTCGAGGCAACTTTAAATTCAGCGTCGGATCCGAAAAGGAACAAAGACCGATTATCTATCTCACCAGCCTGAACCAGTCGACAGTCGTCCAAAAAGGGGACCAGCGAAGAATAAGAGTGAGTATACGTTTTCTTTTCATATAAACAATTATCTGTATCCAACTACCCCCCTTTTTTCCTTCTTTTCCTTCGTGAGATAGCGGGTAGGCCTGCGAAATCACGCCAACCCCTTTCCTTTTCGCGACATAGCGGGTAGGCCTGCGAAATCACGCCAACCTTTTTCCTTTGCGACATAGCGGGTCTGCCTGCGAAATCGCATCCTCTTTTCCTTTTGTGGCATAGCAGGTAGGCCTGCGAAACCACAACCCTCTTCCCTCCTACCTATTGCATATAGGCCACCGAGACGAAGTCGCCCCACTCACGCGACTATTACAAACATACTATGCTCAAACAAATTCTTTTTTTTTCTCTCCTAGTCTTCGCGTTTTCCCTTTCACCTCCTAAACCCATTATATATTTTTTTAAATTACGGTCTGCTGCTCTTGGAGTTGACGGAACCTATCATATGTGAGGAAATTGGATTTTGTGAGCAAGAGGTCATACCACACACAATACCGGGTTCTTTTATTGAAGTTTTTTGCAGTAATTCGCATAGCTGTCAATTTCTCTTTGAACAACCGATACCTCTTGGACTTGACTCGCCCGCTCAGCTCAGTCCGTATATAGCGGTTCGGATAATCATCTTGCGCACTGCTAGAGGCGCGTACGGTTCACGTGCCCCTTCATTGCGATTACTACTCCGTGTACGCTTGCTGTGTTCGTGATTATTTTTGCGCGTGTTATTTACTGCGAGCGAGTGTGTGTGTGAGTGTTGTTACTATAAGTATATATATATTTGCTAAGCTCGTGTGTATTTACAATGGGTCTTTGCGTTACTTGTAAATTACAACTTCAGGACAATCTCGCGCGCACATGTGTTGCTTGTGAGTCGAAATTTCATTTTACTTGCATACCCGCTTCTACTTCGAATACTAGGTTTGCCGGCGACTTAGTTTGCTGCTTAAATTCCGAAGTGGGCCCGTCTAAAAAGAGGAAGCCCAATGACTCGCTTCACCCTCCCATACCGCGCTTCACAGGTTCAAATAGCGGATCATCGATTGCGTCCGATACTAGCGATACGTCAAATCTTCACATCCCGCCCGCGTTTCAGCTTTATCAAGACAAACAGGACAAATTTAATAAGCAGCAAAATGCTAAACTTGATCGGATACTGAAGCTCGAAGAAAGGGTCAACGCAATTGACTCAAATGTCACTGTGCTTCAAACTGCTGTTCAAGCCCTCCAGGTTGATAAAGCCCGCATGGCTTATGAATTACGAAACTGTGAGCTTACTTTATCGGGTCTTCCAGAAACACAAAATCAGGATCTGATTAAGATTGCGTTGAAAATTGCAAGTTTGCTCGGCGTTATCGCGGAAGTCAAAGATATTCTCGCAGTCTATCGTATTCCCCGCTCGGCTACCGCTGCTGCATCCGCTAATCGTTCGCCAGTTTCTGCGGAGCCTGTTCCAACCACATCTCTTATGGCATCTGTGTTTTCGGCGCCAACTATATGTGTAAGGCTGTCTAACCCCGTCCTACGCACCGCGTTTATTCAGGATATGCGGACCCGAAAAGCGCTATATGCGAATGAAGTTGATGATTCTCTTCCAAAAACACGCATATATGTAAACGAATCTCTACCAAGCGATACCCTCAACCTTCTTAAAAAAGCCCGCGCTATTGTAAAAACCGATCCGAACAAATTTGTTTACATCTATCGAGGAATTGTCCATTACCGGTCTATGCGAGGTGAAACGGCTATTGCGATAACCTATGAAGAAGTTCTAACAAAAATCACTAAATGACGCCAAGCTCATTGTCACTTGTCTCCAGCGCCATCAAACGATACGTGCTCTACTGCTATGCATCCAAGATCATCTGCTAATGTCTATATGAAACTCGGTCATTTAAATGTCCAGTCACTTGGAGCGGTAAATAAATTTAAACATTTTGAATCTTATTTTTCTGAAAATTTTTATCATGCAATTCTGCTATCCGAAACCTGGTTTAATTCTCATTCTCGTGATGATCACTTCACGCTCACGGACTACCAGCTCATTCACAATGACCGCAAATATAAGAAGGGAGGTGGGGTGGCAATGTATTTACATAAATCGATCAAACACAAAATACTTGAGCGATCTGAAAGCTCGAGCTTACCAGGCAATTCACTTGAATTCATAATTGCTGAATTAAATAGCGACTTTCCATCCGAGCAGCGCATTTTGGTTTGTGTTGTCTATAGACCACCTAAGAAAGCCTTATTGGATCAATTTGAATTAGCTTTCCAAAGGTATTCAAGCAATTATAGTGGTATCATTATCATGGGTGACCTAAACATCGACCTAAACCGTGATCATTCTGATTCCACTTATCTAAAAAATCTTGCCACGGCTAACGACCTGCAAATTATCTCCTACCTACCCACAAATCACACCAGCCGCGCATATACCTGGATCGACCACTTTATCGTCGACAAGCTTGACAATGTAATTAGCTCTTCTCAGCACAATCTTGAGTTTGTCTATGGCCATGATCTTATCGATATCGAATACAAAGTCGAGACGCACTGTTTTAATCCAACACCTATTACGTGTCGTGATTATAGATCCTTTGACTGTTCTCTCCCACTTAATGATCTTCAAGGATGCGACTGGAGCTTGTTCAACGCTCCAAGCTCAGAATCTAGTAAACATGAACTTGCAAATATTCTCAATACAAATCTATTAGAATGTTTCAATAAACACGCTCCATTGCACATCTTTACCCCGACTCACAAACCCTCACCTTGAATTATATCAGATTTACTGAAACTGAAGAAGGAGAGAAACACTCTTTTACAGGCATACAGTAGGACTAGAGATCTATTGCTAAAACATCAGCTTATTAGTACCAATAAAACTAACAAACGGGCCTGGAACTTGGCTAGGGAATTTTATTATCGGGATCGCATCAATAACATCCAGGACTCTAAAGTCTTGTGAAAAGAAATACGGAAATTAGGGCTAATAAAATCAAAGAAAAGTACTTCTGTGCTGTGTTGCACTCTTGATGAGCTCAATTCCTACCATACGACACCTGTATCTCACTGCACAGATCTACAGGACCCTAATTTTGGATTTCTCTCTTCGGACTTCAGTGGCGACAAATTCTTTTTCTCTAACATCGTGATAAGTGATGTTGCTGATTGTCTTGCTAGAGCAAAATCAGAAGCGCTTGGTAACGACATGATTCCCCTTAGTTTTTACACTAAACCCTTTTCTATATTAGCTCCGTACTTCGTCTATCTATTCAACGAATCGTTGAACTCGTGAATCGTTCCTTCTGAGTGTAAGGCTTTACTCATGATCCCTATTAATAAGATTCCACAACCCACCTGCCCAGCTCATTACCGCCTAATAGCTATATTACCAGCGATCTCTAAGCTCCTTGAACGCATTGCCTTTAACCAACTGACTAACTATCTTAGTAAACGACAATGGTTCCACCCGTTCCAATCTGGATTCCGCAAAGGGTATAGCACCCAAACTGCTCTTCTCTACGTCTCGGAATTTTGCAGACAGGCTATAGGTAACAGCATAACAGTTCTTATTTTATTCGACTTTAGCAGAGCATTTGACACCGTCAGTCATTCTATTCTCATCGATAAGCTGAAAAATGCAAATCTTTCTGTGACTGCTATGTCATATGTGTATATACGATGGTTTGCATCATACTTGTCCGGACGAAAGCAAGCAGTTACAGCTGATGATGGCCAGCGATCCTCATGGCTATCAGTTGGTGCTGGAGTGCCTCAGGGCTCGGTTCTTGGATCACTTCTATTCTCGATCTTCATCAATCACCTTCCCTCGGTCCTCCAGCACTGTAATCACATGATATTTGCTGACGATACCCAAATATTCTTAAAGTGCCATATCTCTGAGTTACCAATGGCGATCCAGAAACTAACAACTGATGTGGAGAACTTCTGCCAGTGGGCGGATGAGAATGGACGTAAGCTTAATCTAAGGAAGACCAAAGCACTACTCGTTGGTCGCTCATATTATCTAAGCAACCTTGATTTTGATTCTCTTCCTCCATTGGTAATCAACAACATCACTTTACCCTGGGTTAAGTCAGCAAAAAATCTTGGTCTCATTATTGACAGCACACTATCATGGAAAGAACACCTTGTTCTAATGTCTAAGCGGGTGTTTTCCACTCTACGCCAACTTAGACAAAACCGTGCTTTGTTATCTCTCGATTTCCGTGAAACTCTAGTAAAAACACTGCTCCTACCCTATCTTGACTATTGTTGTGCTGTCTACAATGATATCAACGCCTTGCAGAAAACCAAGGTTGAAAGGCTGCTCAATGCGGGCATTCGATTTATTTATGGACTGCGCCGAGTCGATCACATCACCCCATATCGTGAGGAACTTCAGTGGCTTACAACCGCATCTCGCAGATTATAATTTATAGGCATCATCACCTATAATGTCCTCTCAACAAGGATACCAAAATATCTATATGATCGGTATCAGTGGCGTAATGAAAGCACAAGTCGAATACTAAGACCGTACTCCACTAGTGAACTTCGTGTTCAACCTCATCAGCATGAGTCATATGCGCGCTCTTTCATCATCACATCAATTCGACTCTGGAATACCCTGTCAACCACCATCCGCTCTAGTGCCAATGTTACTTATATTTAAGCTCTTTTGTATATTTATGTATGAATTATTTTTATATGTATCTATTTTGTAATGGTTGGCCCAAGAGGTTTCCCCTCAAGCCAAAAATAAATTCAAATTCAAATTCAAATTATATTTTGTTGATTATCATCTTCCCAAACAAATAAATATTTCTTGTTTCCTATAGTGAAACGCCGCCGAGGAGGACGAAAAATCCAAGGCCAAAAATTGGCAGAGGCTCTCACCACATTACCTGGGAAGAAATTGAATCGCGGGCTGCCAAACTTTTCTCCCCAAAGGAAAGTCCTCTTTCTTTCCCTTTTCCCCCTCGCCCGACCATTCCACTGCTTACTCCCGAAGAATTATTTCCTAGCTTATACACCCCTTTCCCCCCTCTTCCGATAACTCCTCTAACCACACCGGAACAATTATTTTAAAAATAAATTAATTAATTTCAACCAAATAAAGTGTTTCCTTATATTACCCTTATTCCCGACTTTCCTGTGTCATCAGTAGTCCCCACTCACCTAAAGAACCCAGTAATTCTACCGAGTTACACGCCCGTGTTACAATTCAGTTAATATCTCGTTCGAGATATTTACTGGGTCGTAACAAGTGCATGCATTATAACTCTAACATTCTGTCCCAGTTGTATCGCAACTCTAATAAAATCCTCATAACTATCTATGATCATCCTTTATTTCAATATTTCGCAGGTTCCCATCGCCAATCCTGTAATTTTGTCAAAATTAAAAAACTTTTGACAACAAAGGTTTTAAACATTTTTTATCATGCTCGTATTTCTTATTTTATTTGTAATCTTCATGGATGTCATTCGTACTTGTGAAATAATAATGGTTTTCGAAGAAAAATGTATTATGTATGAGTTATCACATGTCAGTAACGAAATTATAAATCGATTAGCATTTGCGCTTTGTCAGAAATAAACAAGTTCAAATTCACAATATTGTTCTACATTCGATCGAATGCACTAATATATATAAGAACTGGATAGCGGATACGCCGAGTTTCTTGCCCGGAATAGAGCGGCGCCATATTGGAGATTGTTCGCCGTTATACCATAGTATCGGCTTCGAGATATTCGTTCCGCAAAAGGTACGTCTCGCGCCATCTAAGAGTAAGCGCTAGCACCTCTGAGTGCTTCATTAATCGCGCGGTTATCGACGCAAATTTGCGAATTTGAACTTCGCGGACCTTGTCCACGAGTTTACTTCTTATCACGGCCACGGTGGTGCGCTGATTTTGAGTTTCCTGAGAAGGTCCGGGAAGACTTCCGGGTCAGTTCTCACGCAACAGGGCACACGTGTTTTTGCGCGCCCGCAAATATTTTTCGGATTTCGTATTTGTGCAGCGGCATTTTCCTAACTCGTGCACCGCACCGCGTTCAACCGTTCGCATCTCCTTTTCGTAATTTTAAGCGACCATTAAAGTGAGTTATAAATCAACCACTCGTGTGTGCATTTAATGAAGCGATCCTGGTCCCGCAGTTGAGCTGCATGCACCCAATATTATTGCGCATGCTGCCCATAGACGAACAGAGATAATTTGTCATTTTCGGGTGACATCGGAAGTAGTCGAGCGTTTTCGTCACATCCAATGCATATGCCAAAGATCAGTGAGCGATGGGATATCGAGGATTTTTCGCGCACCGATGTTCGCAAGTTGGGCGCGATTAGCGGTAAATCTACAGTCCTTGCGTGTTCATGCTTCCAATAAATGACTGCGGCTAGCAGTTTATCAGCCGCTTCGCGGCTTATCTCCTAAAGGGTTGTAGAGTAGCTGAGTGGTTAAAGCGCTCGTCTGATGTATATAATTTTTGTAGTACTCGCAGATGCTTTTTTTTTGTTTTTAGAATTTATTGTAATTTCTTAAATGCTATTCAAATTATTTATTATGTATTTTTTAAAGGAATTTTCAATTTTTTAAATATACTTTGTAATATTCCTGAGAACTTTACAGGCCTCCTTCGAGTAGTCAGTAATACTATATTGGATATTCGTATTTTTAAAAGATATAAGAATAATAATTTCAGCGATGCAGAGCACGAGCGAAGGAGAAGCGGTATCTTCGCTGAGAGAGAAAGAGAGGCGATGAGTTTTGTTTAATATCCGCGGATAGGTGCGATATGGTCACATGACCCTCGAATAGAGCCGTTCGCGGCTAATTGCCGAATTTATAAGTAGACGAGCTAGGACCGTGATAGTACACGGACGTCATCGTATACGGGCGATTGATTCCGCGAGAAGCTAATTTTGTGCGTTTGCCTCAGTGGCAATTTTATGCTAAAAAGACAATATTTGTGCGAAAAAAAAGTGATTGGGATTAGCACGAGCCAACCAGATGTAAGTACCAGTGCCTTACTACCAAAATCTCTCCCGCACAATCGCCACGTGCTCCGAGCGACCGATGCAAATAAACTCCATTATTATTTTGTTTTCCGGGAATGCAATATAATAGAGAATTCTTGTGTATTTTCTTTTTGTAATATTGTTTTTGATTACATTGAACCTCTGTCTTTCTCAAGTTTCGTTCGCACGAGGAACCGCATCGCCTCCGCGGTCGCCTTAATTCGCGTAAAAGGCACATACCGGTGCATTTTTTTTTAACCATCCCCCTACGGCATACATATGCCTTTTGGCAAAATCCACACTTTAAAATAACGTGGCAATTTAATTTAAAAGTAGTTACATGGCGCCCTAAACGTGTGGAAAATTATTTAAAAATTTATTTGTTGTAATTTTAAATAAAGTGATTGTTCGAATTCTGTTGAAAGACAGGCAGTTCGACGTAAGTTGCGTGTTATTGTTTACATCTGTCGGGCCGGAACGAGGTGATTTATAATGAGTTAATTGTATTTATGAATATTTAGAATTTAATTATATTAAATATTATGACAGTAAGGAAATGAAAGGAATAATGTTCTGTGTTTTTTTTATTATTATTTAAAAAAGAAGAGTATGCGTTCAGCTCGTCTCCATTGCCCAATTATGTACGTGTGTGGTTTTTTTATTACTTTTGTGTTATTATATACAAAGTTGTAATTAAAGTTTAATATTTTGAGACTTTAAGACTTGTGAAATATATTAACTGAAAGTGACTAACAATATTTTAATTTTTTTTTGTTGTTTTAAAAAAAGTCGACATTTATTTATTTTATTCTTAATTATTTATTTTATTTGTTTGTTTTAATTATTGATACTAAGTGTTTATTTTTTTTTAATTTTGTTTATTATCTAATGACATTTTAAAACCAGCAGCAAATATTTTTTTTTAACATGAATTTTAATTTAATTTTAAGAGACTACTAGCTATTATGAAATGGTGAGAAATATTTAGATTTTATTTGTATGAAGGTTACTCTATGTGTTTTGTTTGGTATAGTTTAAAAGATGTTTTATTTTATAAATTGATGAATTATTTTTTACTGATTTTATGATTTTTGTTTATTGACATAACGTTTTATAAATAGTGAATGTGAATAGTAAATCGAGATTTATATGTTTTAGTTAATTATGATAAAACAAAAAAAGGGAAAAGAAAGAAAATCTATAGTTAGTTATTTATTTATTCAGTCCAATATTGATTTAGTTTTTAATTTGACGTTAAATTAATTTTAGGTAGTTTGTCGGTTTCAAAGAATTGGGCAATGATAATAAAGGATAATAAAAAAATAAGATAATAGGATTAAGGCGTAATGGTATGATATAGTATGTATATATATATATGTTTTTTTTTTATTAATACACGATATACTGTAAAATGGCTCGTTCGGAAAATGTTAGCGGCGAGTTTTTGCGGCCGTTGAGGATTGGGTCTTCGGACTCACCGATCCAGAATTAGAAATAGCGCTGCAAGAATTAGAGTTAGATGAATCAGGCATGGCATTTGTGCGAATGGAACGATTGTCTCAACAACTGGCGGGAAATTATTCTGAGGCAGATTTTGTGCAAATTGAAGCGATGGATAATCCGAATTCTGCGCGTGCACGTCGGGATACGTTACTACAGACGTTTTTGAACCATACGGGTTGGGGAGAAGAAGAAACTCGCGAAAATAGAAGCGATAATAATTCAAAAACTGCGTATAAAGTCCGAGAGAATCACCACAAATTCATACAGTTCGGGCGAATATTGAATCGCGCTTTTCGCCAATTTTTACGTCAGCTAGTAGTACTAACGCCACGACATCGGTCACATTTGTAACATCAACGATGACTACGGCGCGTGCGCAGCAAAATGCAAAAATTCCGGGAAACCCGGATGGCATATCGGAATATAACTCACCAAATCAATATGAAATTGCCCATACAGAAATGATGGCGAAAATGTTATCTGCTTTAAAGAAGTCCCAAGCGCGGGTGGAAAAATTGGAAAAAACAATTGAGGAAAGTCGCCGTGAAAGTGCCCAGTTAAAAGAGCAAAATCGGTTGGCAAATATTTCGCAAACCGGAGCGAAGGTAGGCGACAACGCAAATCGGATGGTTCATAGAGGAAACCGAAACGCGAATAATCGAACACAATCGTCTAATAACGTTAGTTTTCACGATACGTTTAATATTAAGTACATTTAAGACGAAGATATGCGTGAAGCATACGTTAGCGATGTGAATAGCAATCAAACGGTTTTCGGGTCCAGCCATTACGTCGACCTTAGGGGGAGGGGTAATGCTAATCGTTTCCTTCCCGGAATTGATGAATCAGTAATACCGCGAAATCGTGACATTGGTGAGATTGTGCGCTGCTGGGGTTTTAAGTTTTCCGCAAAGGGTCAGATTATTGAGAACTTCCTTATTCGCGTTGAAGAATGTCGTGTATTGGCTAATTTAAGCGACAAAGAGTTATTATTAGCGATGCCCTCGTTGGTGGCTAGAAGTGGATGTGGCGGGATTTCGCTTGAAAGCGCTGTTCGATCCAGGAGCGCCCAGGACGGTAATGGGACCGATTGGTGTCCAGATTGCCACAGCTCAAGGTGAAGTTCTGCAGCCTTTTCGTGAGGAAGTTCAGATTGCTGACGGACGAACGTCTTACGTGACGGGCGTTGCTATGCTTCCGATCGCAATTAACGGTCTAGAGAGAAGGCTCCCTGTACTAATAATGCCTAATTTAGAAGCTGACTGTTTATTGGGTGCAGATTTTGCGCGTTAATTTAACGTCATTTTACATCCACAGAAGAACAACATAATGATTGATGGGCTGAACGAACCAGTTGTAGCAGAAATTGCAGTAATGTCAACGGAGAATACTGAAGAACCTCGGGTAGGTTTGGCTAAGCTATCCTCGGATCAGAGGCAACAGCTAGATGATATGTTGGGTAGAGTAGTGACACATGGCTCAGAAAGTATTGGCTGTGCGAAGTACGTAGAGCATGATATTGACGTGGGATCGGCGTGACCGATTAAGCAAAAATATTATCTGGTTTCCTCGAAAATAGAAGAAGTCATGCAAGAGCATGTGCGAGAAATGTTGTCCGCAGGAATAGTGGAAGCTTCAAGTAGTAGCTGGTCCAGCCCGGTCGTACTGGTTAAAGAAAAGGATGGCTCTTTAAGATTTTGTATTGATTTTCGTAAAGTGAATGCGGTTCCGCGGGTAGATACGTATCCACTCCCATATATATATGGATGATATCTTGCATAAGCTGTAAGGAGCCAAATATATCTCTACTCTGGATTTGAAGAACGCATATTATCAGATCAAAACGCGTAAATCCGCAAGGCCGATTACAGCTTTCACGGTGCCCGGAATGGGATTATTTCAGTTTGTGCGAATGCCTTTTGCCTTATCGGGCGCTCCAGCAAACTTTTCAGCGGCTGCTTGATAGCCTTATTGGACCCGAACTGGAGCCACATGCATTTTGCTATCTGAACGACATTATAATTGTCTCCGAGACTTTTGAAGATCATTTGTATAGGCTGGAACATGTCCTTAAAAAGATACAAGCCGCGGGGCTAACTATTAGCTTCGATAAGAGCTCGTTTTGCCAGAGCGAAGCGAAATATTTAGGAGTGCTGGTGAACGAGACGGGTTTCCGTCCAGATCCGGACAAGATTGCACCAGTGCTCAACTATCCGCGGCCTACGAATCTTAAACAGGTACGACGTTTCCTTCGAATGGCTTCCTGGTATAGAAAATTTCGGAAAGGCTTCGCCACGTTAACAGAACCACTAACAAAGCTGATTAGGAAGGATGTCCGATTTCAATGGTCGGATCAGCAGCAGCAAGCATTTGAGCAGATGAAGAGCTTCATAGCATCCGCTCCTATATTACAGAGGCCAGATTTCACTAAGGAGTTTATAATTGAGACCGATGCCAGTAATTCAGGCATGGATGCCGTGTTAGTGCAAAATATTGACGGAAGGGATAGAGGGATATCCTTTGCTAGTCGCATCTTAAGTGCTGCGGAACGAAATTATGCAGTAACCGAACGCGAGTGTCTGGCCGTTATTTGGGCAATTGAAAAGTATAGGTTATATGTTGAGGGCTACCGGTTCAAAGTGATCTCAGATCATAGTAGCCTACAATGGCTTTGTAACCTACGTAATCCCACGGGTCGCCTAGCTCGGTGGGTACTGCGGTTACAAGGGTATGATTACTATATTCGCCACAGGGATAAAAAAAATGAGGTACCGGATGCTTTATCCCGAATGTATGAAGATGAAGAGGGTATTCCGGTGGCAGCCTTAGAGATGGTAGAGGCCACTCAAGATGAATAGTATCTGTCTCAGAAGCAAAAAGTGCTGCAATGACCACATGAATGCCCGCATTGGAAGATACTCGGAGTTCGTCTATATGTGTATCGTCCAGATACGAGAATGGAAGATGTAATATCGGACGAAGATGGCTGGAAACTGGTGCTGCCGAAAGAGTAGCGGCGAATAGTAATGGACGAAAGTCATAACCAACCCACTGCAGATCATATGAGCCAATTTAAGACTCGAGAACGGGTCCAACTATATTATTACTGGCCTACCATACGGCGAGATGTTCGACGATTCGTACAAAATTGCAAAATTTACCAACAATGCAAAGTATTGCAATCTGCCCCAGCCGGCTTCCTAGGAATACGTCCACTGGACCATCCCGGCCAAGTAATTTCAGGAGATGTTACTGGACCGCAGCCGAGGACTGGAAGAGGCTACGAAATTTTTTTCCAAGTCGTTGGATTGAGTGCGTAGCTGTTCGACGAGCAGATGGTCTAACTATTAAAAAGGCATTCCGTGAGCGAATATTGTTACGATTTGGTGCACCTAAAATGTTTTTGTCAGATCGACGTTCTGAATTTAAAAATAAGGTGATGGATAAATTCCTGAAGGAAGCGGGAATCGCGCAAGAGAAAACCCCACCTTATCATCCGCAAGAAAATTCTGCTGAACGCGTCAAACGCATTGTAAAAACGATGATCAGGGCGTTTACCGACGAAAATCATAGGAAATGGGACGTTCTACTTAAAGAATTTACATTCGCATTTAATACCGCGGTCAATGAATCCACTGGATTCAGTCCGGCCATGTTGGTTTGTGGCCGACAACTCGCGCCATCTAAGTTAAAACCGTGGCAAGAGGAATTGGCAGCGGAATTAAATGAGCCAGACGCCGCGAGGATACGGTGGAACGATAGGCTAAAGCAGTTACCTGAGCTGTATGAACAAGTGGCTGAGAACATCCAAGCGGCACGTCAACGGCAAGCTAATTACTATAATGCCAAGCATCGTGATGTGCAATACAAAATTGGAGATAAAGTCTAGAAAAAGAACCGAATTCTATGATCAGCCACTCAAGGTATAACTGTCAAACTGGCTCCAAAGTATGTTGGGCCATACACTATTGTAGGGCGACTTGGCGCTCTATTATTTTAATTCATATTTATGAATTAGAAGGCGCTAAAGGTCAGCCAGGTGGGCCTATGCGCGTTAGCGATCTTAAGCCCTATGAAGAGTTGGAGGAAGACCCTGACGAAACTCGGCCAATGCCGAATCTTTGTACATCGCGAACCGACGCCGTCGAGGCGTGAAGCGGAACAGGAGTTGAACGTTTGTCTGGCTGAGCCATTGCGCGAGGTTAGAAAGCGTGAAAGACCAAAAGGCGCAAAAGCTGTTAGAGGCCAATAGGGCAAACGTAGTTTTAAGTCGAACTCGAGTTCAGACGTGACAGCATTGTCATTAAAGTATATTTATGTAGGAATGAAGACAGAGAACCGATTGTGGAGGAACCCGAGAAGGAGATATGGCAGATTGCGAGCGCAGTATCTGCTTTGGAAATAGAAGAGATCTGGGAGGAAGCCGCGGTCTCCACGCTACAAGTGGCCGATTTGGCCCAATATCGGGTCTTGTGGGAACCGAACAGGCTACAGGCTAAGATTGAGGAGCTTCGACTACGTCGACGAAGCCTACAGGTGGAGGAAAAGGCAATTTTTGCCCACATCGATTGGCTGATTGAAAAATTTGGCGCTCCATTTCAGGCAGCGGTGGGTGAGCGGTACATGCGCTTACTTACTAATTATAGAGCGGACCTGAAAGAAACAGAAAAGTTTCGACGTCAAGCGACGGAGCAGAGGAAGAGGGTCGCTTCGCTTGCCGAACAGCAACAAGAGCTACAACGACAATTTGCCGCGCAGCGGGACCGAGCAGTCCAGTAACTGCAACGAGCTCAAGAAGAGCAGACCAGGGCAAAAGAAGCAGCGCTAGCGGAATTAAAGGAAGCGCAGGAAGTTACTGAGCAAACGAGGGCCCTGACTAAGAAGTTGGCTATTGAGCAGGGTAAAGATGTCGATGAGGCACTGCGGGCGCAAAGAAGCTGATACGTCTGACGACACCCCAATGTATTGAGGGGGGATGAGTGCCCGGATCGGCATCTACACCATTTAGTGCCACAGAAGGCTTATCGGCATTAATATTAATATAATTATGTAGACGCCCAGAGTAGCCGAGGACCTACTACTGTGTACTGGAAATAAAATTAGTTTGTTATTGAACGACTCGAAGGTGCTTATAATTTTAGTAATAAATGTAGATTTGATTATTTTCTATGTTTTAGACGATACGGTCACGTGACCCGCGAATAGAGCCATTCGCGGCTAATTGCCGAATTTATAGGTAGACGAGCTAGGACCGTGATCGTACACGGACGTCATTGTATACGGGCGATTAATTCCGCGAGAAGTTTATTTTGTGCGTTTGCTTCAGTGGCAATTTTATGCTAAAAAGCCAATATTTGTGCGAACCATAAAAGTGATTGGGATTAGCAGGAGCCAAGTAGATGTAAGTACCAGTGCCTTACTACCAAAATCTCTCCCGCGCAATCGCCACGTGCTCCGAGCGACCAATTCAAATAAACTCCATTATTATTTTGTTTTCCGGAAATGCAGTATAATAGAGAATTCTTATGTATTTTCTTTTTGTATTTTAGAATTTTTTTGTGTGTTTTAATTTGAATAAACTCGTAGTGACGAATATTGTTTATGATTAGATTGAACCTCTGTCTTTCTCAAGTTTCGTTCGCACGAGGAACCCCGTCGCCTCCGCGGTCGCGTTAATTCGCGGAACAGGCACATACCGGTGCATTTTTTTTTTTGTTTAAAAGCATCCTACGGCTTACATATGCCTTTTGGCAAAATCCACACTTTAAACTATACGGAGAGAACTGTGCAAGTATGAAACTGAAGGGATTCCTTCGCCACTATACTAAGATTTCGGGGCTGGTTCTGCACCATGTGTGGCGAGATATCAACCTAAGAAACTCACAGTCTCAGACTGTGAAAACGCTTTAGGATGAGACAGCAAAACTACGATGCTTTCTTCGAGGCTTGCTCCCTCCTTAGTTATACTTTTTAGACTAGGGCTCTCGCGGACTTTTTTGTAGGAAATGTCCTCCTCTACAAAAAAGGTTTAGTAAATGTTTGCTCTATCTTGCACCGTTTTCGATACGGAAGCGATAGAACGAAGAACATCGAGTTTTTAAAACAAAAGATAAACATGGCGTCGGACGCTGAATACGTTGTTTTTCATTCTATTGCTAACCCAATATCAGTCATCGAATTCCCGTATAACACAATAAACTCCTATGGAACTCGTATTGAGCTTCTTGATTTTCGTCGGAGCTTCATTTTCAACAACCATTTAATATTTAATGAAGCTCCAGAGAAGCTTCTATGTCCGCTTTTTCATACTCCTGTGAAGGTCCATTCTAACATCTGGGAAACTCGCTTGGAGCTTCGTGGGACCTCACCACTAGGATTGTCAACGGAAAAAATTAATTTGATTTGACAATACATGTATATACTATAGATATCATTTATAAACACATACCATATTACTTTTGACTTAAATTTGACTATATAATGATGTCCTATATAAAAGAGTAACTGTTGTGTAACCGCTGCTTTTTTAAATTATATTATGTACACTAAACGCTTATGAAATATACGCAAATACTTTACTAAGAATTTTCCTACATTATCAACTAGATTCATTCGCCGCTAATCAGAACAAACGCACTCATATGCATTACGTATAGAGAGCAGAGCATTTATACGAACTTAACATGCTTCCACTGCTTGCGGAAATGATCGCCTATCCTAAATACATAAAATACATGCACTCAACGGAAAACTTGATGCACCACCACTCGACGGGCGTTTGAAACTGATAGAAACTGATCTCTCGAGCACCATCACTCGCCTGGCGTTCGAAACGGATAGAAACTGTTCTTCCGAGAGACCGTTCAAGATGGCCGTGTAAACAAAAGAACTCTATGCTCGGAAACAATTTTCCATTCGAATTGTGCCTACTACTGGCATTTCGTATACATGACACATTATTTAAATAAAATAAAATGCGAACTATAAGACACGTTAGTGTAAATGATTGTGACTTTTGATTTTGTTCGACATGCTAACCCAATATCAAATTTCAAAAGATATTTGTTCGCGGCGTATATATATTGCATGGAAAGGGCATTGATTGAAAGAAATTCTTGAAAGTTTTGAAGTAAATTCGGGAAGCACATCGGTTTTCGATAAGTCAGTAGAATGCTTCTACAAATCTTTTCTCCTCATTTCATTTTATTAACTGCCATTAATCTACATACATACATGTAAATAATACATCAGTGAAACTATCGCAAATTCGCAACATGAATTCTTAACGCATAATTCGCCCGGAACAAAGCGCGGTTTTCATGACGAAAATCATATAATATTATATATGTACATAAGAAGGTTACCGATGGACCTCCCATAGAGCTCGTACAGCGCAGTTGAGCAAGCTCCCAGGGAACTTATGAAATTGAGCTCTACATCACCTTTGTGTTGTATTGAACTCCCACAAAGCTCATACAGAGCAATTGCGCGAGCGCCCAGGAAGCTTCCGAAATTAAACTTCGGGGGAGATCTATAGCAGCTTCGTGTTATACGGGAAGGCAATTCGAAATACTCAACATTTTTTTCACTAAAGAATGCAATCGTTAGAACATCTTTTTACTGAGGTGTCGATCAAAAGTTATAACTGATAAAACTTTGCAGTTACCTCTGTTCTATAGTGTCGCTCATATGATGTTTATGCATCAGCGACAGGATAAGCCTCAGAGTTCCGGATTGCTGGGAGAGATATTGACAATTTTTGTGAAAATCTATTTTCACAATTCATACGAGAAGGGATTTCGTATCCTTGGTAACTGCAAATAAACATTAAAATTTACAAAGAACCTTATTATAATTTTGTGGCATAATTGTTATGATAATAAAATAATACTCATCTCAATATATCCTCTCGATTGATTCCCGATACCTATTTCTCTTCTTTTAACATTGCTGAAACAGTAAACCCACACTTATCGATAAATTTATTAGTTAACCTCTTATATCTTATAACCTATATATTATTCTGATACGTATTGACAATTTTTGTATGTCTACTATTAGGTTCAATACTCTTAATATATTATATTTTCCATACAAAATTTCCTTTTGGGAGTGTGCGCCCACACATAAATACAAAAATATTAAAAGGTAAACAAATAATTTTTTACAAAATAAAGATAAGCACTTATTTGCTTCAAATATTTTGCACTGTTTTAAGAAATCAATTATTTTTATGTAAATTCCCTTCATTTTAAACGTTATTTATTATTTATTACTTAAAAATTGAAACACTAACCTTTTTCGATCCAGTAACCTGTGCGACATTACGGCATTTTGCCGGATGCCCCAAGAGCTAAGAAGTTTCAAGATATCGAATGCGATTCGGAGACTCGAGTCTGAGTTTGAGACTGAGTCGCGTCCAAAAATTCCAGCCTATATTAAACCACCCCTAGAGAATCCCTTATCTTTAATCCATTTAACCTCATAATTTTGTTGTCCTACGTTTTAACATTTACTAACATTTGTTTTAAAAAAAAATTATGATATACGCCCGACATGAGATCACATTTTCGAACAACACATGCGGTAACGTCGCATCTATTGGAACAATTGTTGTAAGAGAAAAAAATATGTAACCCCCGAAAATATTTAATCGTGGATTTAAACATTTTTATCCCAATTCGTAATTTTATTTAAAAAAAAATGGTTTGTTAGATTGATGAAATCCAAGATGGCGGATTCACGATGGCGGCTGAAACGTCGAAATCGTCGTGATTTAAAAAAGAATCGTCAGATAAATGCTGAATTAGTTTACGGGGCTTTTTGTGGGTCGATTATCATGAATCTGAAGACGGATTTGCAAAATTCAAGATGGCGAATCCAATATGGTGGACAAATTTTAGAATATTTTTTGATATTTTTCGAAAATCAACTGTTTTACGCCAAATTTCTTTCACGGGTATTCTGGAGGTCGCTGATCATGAATCTGAAGACGGATTTGCAAAATTCAAAATGGCCATCTTGGATTTCATCAATCTACCAAATTTCATCAATCTACCTTACTAACTTTTTGAAAACGTCAGAAACCACCAATTTGAACCCAAAACCAATCGAATAGAACATCAATTTTCTTTCCCACAAGCTTTTTGATTCGAATTCTTAATTTTTTTTTGTTTCCAGCCTCCATTTTGAGCCGCCATTATGTAATTTACCAAAAGGCCAGAACTTTTTTGAAGGCGCTTGACCAGACGAACATTTTGAGCCCTTAAACGTCTTGATTGGTTAATTCAAATTTTAGGTACACTGATTATCTGGTTGACGTGAAACGTGGTGCCCCTCCTCATGGGATTAGAGCAGTGACGGAGCACCTCGATGAGAATTTCCAGGACGCTGGATAGGCCGCCATGGTCCAGTGAAATGGACAGCAAGATCTCCGGTTCTGACACTTGGATTTTTTTGTACGGGGGTACGTCAAAGACGAATTATACAAGAGACCTCCTGTCAATACTGCACAAGAATTGCAAGAAAGAGTCTAGGACGTAGTTCAGACTATTACTGCCGAAATGCTCTTGGACCGAAAGTCCAAGGTGAATTTCGAGATCGCCTTGCATATTGCACAGCTGTTGCCGTGGTAATTTTCAGCACTTTTTAAATTAATTTGCTGAATTAAACATGCTGAGTTTTTTTTTAAATATTTTATTTGTGTTAAATAGTAATAAAAGATAGTTTATTATACACAGTATATTCGAGTTATTATTTTATAATCCAAATTCCAATTTTACAAAATATTGAGGTCAAGACAAAATTCAGAATTCAGACACACAGAACACATGCTTTACACAGAGAGGGCGTACGTTCCGAAATATGCGATTTAGTAGGTATTTTGAATATTCATAATCTGGAAACACGTTACACATTTCAAACATTAATCGGTTATTGCACTACCAAAGTGCACTGAGAAACCAAATGGAAAAAAATTGTTAATAGCACAATAATAAGAGATTATGTACAATGTATTAACATTTTTAGTTTAATAATGATGCTTATAAAAAAGAGATCCAACACCAAAATTACACACGCGTCAAACTCTTAGTGCACTCACATTCGCGTCTACATGTACTTTGGACAACATACCTAAACGGATACTTAGAAATCGCGTACTTCTATGTCAGAGCGCTTAAGCCAATAATAATTAAAATTTCTTCGTAACTTTGCTTCTTTTCAGGTTCACTAGCGACGAGTAAAATTGAGATATTACGCTGAGTGAGTGTATCCTGAAAATTTGTCGAATTCATTTGTATCGTTTGGTAAGTATCCAAATCCATTCTTCTTTAAATGAGCCTAATACATGGAAAAACAACTCCCAAAGTATAGCATTCTTGAATGTTGTTTTTATAAAACAGAATAAATCAATACTTATCAAAAAAGATGACAATGGGCAGCACCCAGCAACATTTAAAAAACTGCCAACAAATAGCGAATCCGAAGTTTTCTAACCAAAAATTCGCTTTGAGACAGTCAATGTTTACTTCGAGTTGAATGAGTTGAATTACTGAACTGAATTACTGAACACTGAACAGCGAAGTCAGTACGTACATTCTCGCATCTCCAACGCCAGACATTCCATGCTCTCTCGCGGCCAATAGGAAGAACCGTTTTTTAGTTCCTTCTTTGAAATGTACTTTTTTAGGTTTTGTGATTCATACAAAAAATTTCTCTCTTGTACTAACTGACAACAAGCGTACAAAAACGTTCGCATTGTTAAATCATTTTACAGTAGGCATGGAGGTCACCATCCGTAAATTTGCAGAATAATCAGGAGTTTTAAATTCATGCTGTCCTGCTGTTGCATATAGTATAGTATATTGCAAGAGGTTAGAAAGAGCAAAATATTAAGGTGTTTTTAGTAATGAAAATAATTATTATGCAAATATGACATATAGGAAATAGATTATCAGATGATTTGTATTGATGGAAACACAATGTATTAAAATCTGTTAACCCTATTAGAAAACGTCAGTTTACTGCAACAATCATTTCAGACACATCCAAAGCAGGATGGGGAGCTCATTGTAATAATTCAAGCATTCATGATTTATGGAGCACATTAAAAAAACGTAACTATATTAACTTCTGAGAATATACGGCAGCCTATTTTGCACTAAATAGTTTTGCGCGTAAGCACTATAATTGCGAAATTTTATTTAGAATAGACAATACTACTGCTATATCTAATATAAATAGATATGGCCGGGTTCAATGCCCCAAATGAAGCGAATTAGCATGTAAAGTATGGCAATGGTATGAAGAAAGAAAAATTGGATAATGGCTTCTTACATACCATCAAACGAAAATACCGGAGCAAATAAAGCATCACGTATTACAAATATAGATACGTAGTGGGAGTTATCAAATGATGCATACAAAAAAATTATTAATTCTGATCCGGAGCGAACTGATATAAATGCGACACGCCTGACTTTCAAACTTTATGTGTTATACAACAATATTCTACGATGAAATTAAAGCAATAGGAGACCCAATAGTATTCATTGTCCCATAATTAGCACCCTCGTTAAATTTGTAACGTGCAGGTACGTAACATAAATGGACTCGAGAGACTGATTGAATGGTATACAAAAATATGTTTGTTATTTATTCTTTTTATATTTACGAATACAAAAGAATTCACAATTCTTTGTGACTGCGTTTCTTTTTTCGCGAACGCTAATTATTCTGGTTACTCCACCTGTAAGGAGAAAAAAGACATTTATTAATTATTAAAAAGGGGACCTGCCTACCCGTCCTTGACAGGGACACTAGGTGCGCTGACTTTAATGCCGCTGCAAGTTTAAGCTATGCACGATCTCAACCCGCCCACGGATACTAGAGTAGCCGGGGAATCGGAGCGCGTGCTCGAGTCGACCGACAGACAGTGCGATACGGTCTGGCGACGACTGTCTAATGTTCGGAAATTTCCCCCAATTTATATGCTGAGGTCCCGTCTCATTACGCGATACTCAAAAAAATATTATCCGGTATACTCTCATCGCCTGAGGTGTCTAATTATTTTACATCACGTAGGCCTACGCACTCTCTTCGATTTTATCATTATATAAAATTCTTAATCGATTATCTAAATTTTACTAAAGATAAGCGTGAAAATAACAAAAAATTATTTATTTGGGTTAGAAAACCACACAATGAAGTAGGCCCACAGACTATAAGTCACTGGATTAAAAATACACTGAAAATACGGGAATCGACATAAATATTTTCTCAGCATATAGTACTAGACACGCTTTCGTCCCATCTGCTTATAAAAATATTGTGTTGATATAAGCACAGTCAAACGTGCAGCTGTTTGGTCAGTTAATTTACAACCGTTTGCTCGTTTTTACAATATGCCCATTCAAGATTGTAATAACACATATGGTTTATCTCTTCTAAATAATATTATTAATAACATAGTGAATCCCTCAAAAATTGAAGATTTTTGAACCCAGACTTCTAACCCTTTCTTATTAAATGATAAAAAAACCCTTAAGAAAATGAAGACACGAACGACACACATAATGAAGATAGTGACGGGAGATATAAGATTTTTTTTAAATTCTACACGTTGTGATGATTTGTTAAACGAGAATATACTGCTTGTAATCATCTTCGAACGAGGCGCATCATATAATTGCGATCGAACTTCACGTACAGGTAATTTCGTTTGATCGTACAATTACATCCGCACTTAATGCTACCGAAATTAGCATAAATATTCGCCAACTAACAATATTAACTTTAATATTTTTTAGATAAATTATAATTCCTTAAATTATAATTAAGATTCTTGACCTATTTTAGGTTAACTTTCGGTACATTAGAGAATATTACAGATTACAATCATTAAATTAACTATCATATCTTTTAATTCGATGAATTTTAAACTGAAATTACCGATAAATTTGTCATTAATCAGATTAGTCTCAATCAAAAACTGTTATCCGTTAATTTTATTACAATTGTAGTCCGATACTTCTCAAACAAGTGATAAAATGGGTTCACGCTGATGTAATTCGTCGGTTCGCCAATTCCAATCTATGAATCTAGTTTGATGACGTATACTTGATAACACAGCTCGACAAAATTTCAAAAACTGGATGTTGCCTAACATGTTACAGCCGATTCTTATAGAATTTTGCCCGTAGAATCCGAATATGACCTTAAGAATACTGGATTGGCTCTAGTTTTTGAGAAATTTAGGTTTGAAAGTGTAAAAAAACGGATATTTTCCATTATTTAAGCTATTATAAAACAATAAAGCTATACATTATAAATCTCCGCATACGACGAAAAGACAGTTAAATATTGCCCTTTGAGACCCAAAAACAGAAATCTAAATATTGTACATTTTGAATAACTGGGAACAGCTTTTGTGTCCGAGGGCGCCTCAATACTGTTTAATGCTTTCATGAATATTTTCTGAAGCACAAGATTGAAACGGCTATTTAAGAGTGAATTGTTCTTTAGTACTTTTCAATTTCACTTATTATGGGTGTTGAGAATGTAATAAATTTTGAATTGTGCCGCCATGCGCACTAGATTAGTCAATCGATCGTACACTACTAATATGTGTTGGTACGTAAGTACAATGTAACAGCGAAAGAGCACCACTGTAGTATTGTTCAAACTGCGAAGCGTACACGTCGCAATGTACATTAATACCTAGAGCACGTGTGTATATTAAATCTATGAATAAAATAAATACCAAGTGAATAAGTAAAAAACAAATTTACATACATACATTACATACAAGTGATATCGACTATTGCTTGTATGTAAAACATGATAAAAACAGCCCATTATATCTTATTATTTTTGTGGATGATTTACTTATATGTAGCAAAGATCAAAATGAAATCGATAAAACAAAAGCATTATTAAAGAAAAATTTCAACATGAAAGACACGGACACAGTAAAGACATATTTAGGTATAAATATAATGTACGAAAAAACTAAAGGTATAATGCAATTAGACCAGGAAAATTATATTGAGTCATTAGCGAACAAGTACAACATAATAAATTCAAAATTATATGAAACTCCGATGGAACAAAATTTGAAGCGTGAACCAACACAGTCTGAATCTGAATATAAAAATTACAGAAATTTGATTGGAGCACTTCTGTATATTAGCCCTGGAACGAGACCAGATATAAGCTTTAGCGTAAACTATTTAAGTCGTTTCCAGAACTGCTCAAATCAAACATTATTTAAATATGCCTTGAGAATACTTAAGTATTTATATTTAACAAAAAGAAAAAAATTAACATATGAAAGAAATCTGGAAGCTGATACTTTGAAAGTTTATGTGGATGCAGACTGGGCTGGTGATGTAATAGATAGAAAATCAAATACTGGGTATGTAATTAAATTATTTGATAATGTTATTTTTTGGAAATCAAAGAAAGAAAGAAGTGTCACAAAATCATCAACAGCAGCTGAATACATAGCATTGTCTGAAGCTGTTAGTGAAGTTTTGTGGACAATTGAATTACTAAAAGATTTCAAAATAATCATTGTAAAACCAATAAAAATGTACGAAGACAACACAGGAGCAATAAGTATTGCAAAGTATGGCAACTACAAAAATAATTCTAAATATATCGAAACTCATTACCATTTTGTAAATGAGAATATTAAAAAAGAGATAATCAATATTGTAAAAGTAAATTCTGATGATAACGAAGCCGATATATTTACGAAGGCTTTGGGTGAAATAAAATTTACGAAATTTAGAGAAAGTTTAAAATTATTTTAGTCAAATGAACAATTCAAATTTATTAAGGAGGCGTGTTGAGAATGTAATAAATTTTGAATTGTGGCGCCATGCGCACTAGATTAGTCAATCGATCGTACACTACTAATATGTGTTGGTACGTAAGTACAATGTAACAGCGAAAGAGCACCACTGTAGTATTGTTCAAACTGCGAAGCGTACACGTCACAATGTACATTAATACCTAGAGCACGTGTGTATATTAAATCTACGAATAAAATAAATACCAAGTGAATAAGTAAAAAACAAATTAACGTGATACACATTTTCCTTTAACAATGGGTTTGTAGTCAGACTTAAAAAATTAAAAATTACCGAACCAATTGGCGGACATAGAAAAGCTACACAGGACAAAAGGACAAGGAAAAAGGACAGGTTATTTTCCCCCGCGTTAATGACATTTAATCGTCTGTTTGCGGGTCGGCTCTCGGGTGGGGAGGTACAGGACAAAGACGGTACATGACAGAACTATAGGCAGATACAACACAACACCCACCCAGAGCCAGTCCCCCCTACCCCACTAACGCAACTATTGCCTTTACTGGTTGGATAAACTTTCCTTGGTCTCGCCTTACTCTGTTGGTCAAAAAAACATGACATCTTGGCTTCGTTGGCTGGGTACGGACAATGTAATCTAGCCTTAACTGGACGGGTAAACGAACATTTCCCTTGCCTTCATTGCCGGGAACCGGCAACTCTATGTATACCTGACTCTGACTTGCCTTAATCGGTTGGTCAAAATACATGACACCTTGCCTTCATTGGCTGGGTAGGACAATAATAATAATAATAATAAGAAGAAGAAGAATAATAAAGGGGCCCAAAGGGAATGATGCGTAACACAATGCGGCTATGCAAAAAGCTGCATCTTAGCCTATCTTCCCAAATGGCCTACTCTCACCTCCACGTGTGCTTATTAAAGCCGGCGGGCCATGGACTCTTAGCAACCTTGCCAGAGATTGGGTAACCAACCCCAGTGGATGGCGAGGTAAGAGACAAACGAGAGAGGTATTATAACAACGAGGAATAGGGCCAACCATCCTACTCCCTGTATTTGCGGTTACAAGCAACGCAACGCGCAGGGCTCCTGACCATCGGGCTGCTTCGGATGCAGCCCAGTCCCGAGGTGGAGGAGCCGAAACAGGTATCGCGGGACGACGACCAGCTCATGCCCACGGACGATTTCAGTGGAAGGAGGATCTCAGACAAGATCTAATGTGCGGGCAATAACAACTGAGCCCGTACGCGGTGCTGAGAGAGATGCTCCACATTATGAAAGCACGACACTCGTGTTTAGGAAAAATTTGACAACAAAAATTTTGCCTAAACAACGAGAATTAGACAGAGCAAATAGCCTACTTCTGGATGCTCTTCCAGATGACTGCGACCTGTGGCAAGTCAATTGTGCCGTTTACGAGGCTGCAAGTGATCTGGTGACTCCGCGAAATCTGACAGATATCGGGGAGTCGGCAGATTACAAAACGCATGTCTCAATTGAACGGTAAGTTTCGAGTGACACGGAAACTCGCTTCCCTAATTCAGTGTGTGATCGACTATTTAACATCTGGCCGTTCATTTACGGCTAAAGTCAAGAAGTTTGCACAACAACTGCGGACGTACTATCACACACTGAACAAGCTGAAGTTGCTCAATATCAAGCAACGTTTAGCGGATAAAATTCGGGTTTTGGCCGATGCCAAAAAGAGGCTGCAAAGACGGGAAGAAGGAATTCGACAAAACTCAATATTTTGGACGAATCCTTCCAACCTCTTCAAACATCTATCGCAGCCTCAAGCGAGTTTCCGTCGATGGCCGCAGTTGAGGAATTCTGGGGGAGCATCTACGAGCGAACATCTAGGCTTAATGCAGACACTCCAGCTATTGAAATCTTCACCGAGTTGTGCGACGAAGTCACACAACAAAGTGAAGATTGCCCACCCGTCAGTGCTTTAGAGGTAAAAAATGCCATCACAGGAGCGAGGAATTTCTCCTCGCCGGGCTGGGATGGAATTAACTATTGGTGGAAGAAGTTCACTTCTGTCCATCAACACCTAGCCCGAATATTCACCTCTTATATAAATGGAGACCAACCCATTCCGCACTGGCTGGTGGAGGGCCGAACGACACTGATCCCAAAATCGGGAGACTTGTCCGATCCGAAAAACCATAGACCGATCACGTGTCCCAATACGTTATACAAATTTTTCACTAACATCTTGAACGAACGTATTGAGAAATCCGTGAAACCGGTATGGCAACGGATAGTAGAACAACGAGACTGCAAAATGGGTGTATCCGGCTGCAAGGACAACTTCCTTATCAACAAGTGTGTTTGTCAGAACGCAGTCCAGTACAAGCGTAACCTGTCGATAGCCTGGCTGGATTACATGAAGGCGTATGACTCAACATCGCACGAGCTTTTAAACTTGTTGCTCAAACGCCTCCATGTCCACCCAAACATAGTCAGAATTGTAGAAGACCTGGTGCCTCTTTGGAAAACACGCTTTGTCATGACATCGGGCAAGCGTCGAACCATGTCTAGACTGGTTCAAATCCAAAGAGGTGTCTATCAAGGAGATTCTCTGAGTCCTCTGCTCTTCTGCATCTCACTATTGCCTCTATCCGTTGCTCTCCGGAAATCTCAAGTAGTGTGGACCGCCTGGTGAACGTGTACATAATAAGATCACCCATCTTTTCTATATGGACGATCTTAAATTATACGCATCAGGCGAAGATCAATTACATCGATCTCTGAACATCGCCCTCACATACTCGAGAGATATCGGCATGGAATTCGGATTGGACAAGTGTGCAGTCGTTTATTTGCACAGAGGAAGGTCAGGCTCCCATAACAACAATATGGAGCTCGTCAACGGAAATGTCATCCGCCACCTTAGCGCCGAAGAAGCCTACACATACCTGGGCGTACCCCAAAGGCATGTCCAGGATGTGCAGGCTGCTAAACCCACCATCATTAAGAAATACCGGGGCATTCTCCGTCAGATCTGGTAATCAGAATTGACCGGGAGAAATAAGGTGGCAGCCACGAATATGTTGGCCGTATCACCAGTGCTCTATTCTTTTGGACTTTTAAGTCTTGAGTGTATGCATGACCGATTAGTCCTCGAAACAGCTTATACGTGATTAATCGAAAGGAGGATCCCCTGATGATGATAGTACATCAGCATGAAATTCAGGGGAAGGGGGCGTTTCTGTACAACGCGGCGGAACGAGCGGCGCGAAACCTCACTCTGGTTTTCAACGTGGGACGTAGTGGTGTACAGGAGGCTGAATCAGTCATTAATCTGTGCCCAGTGCGTCTCAGGGCTAACATACGGAACGAACAACTCCGTATGTTGGAGGGAAGGCATATCGACAAGCCGTTGCATGGACAATTCTTTCGAAATGTCCAACAACTCGGCTTGTCGGCAGAGATGACCTTTTCCTTCTTAAGATCAGCCGGCTTGAAATCCGAGACCGAGGGTTTTATCTTCGCATGCCAGGATGGGGTCATCAATACCTTAGCGTATCGCCAGAACATCTTACACCAGGCGGTACAGAGTACGCTTTGTAGATTGTGTAGATGTCATGCTGAGACACTAATGCATCTTTTGGCAGCATGCCCAATATATGCAGTTTCAGTATACATCGAACGTCACAATGCGGCTCTTCGAGTACTGTATTATCATCTTCGCAGCACTTATGGTATTGATGCAACCCCAGTTTTGCCGTACGTCCCCACTGATATTGAATCCGTTGTCGGGAATGAGTCGTGCCGAATATACTGGAATTACTCATTCCCGACGAGCAGGCAAATATCAGCCAATAAGACTGACATCGTCCTTGTTGACTTCGATGACAAATCCATCTTCGTCATCGAGTTTTCTGCACCAGCAGAAACAAATATAGTCAGCAAAGAGGACGAAAAACGGATGAAATATCAGGAACTCCTGTTCGAGATTCGCAAGCTGTATCGAGGATTCAAAATCAAGCTCGTCGTGCTGATAATTGGAGTGCTGGGAGGAATGAGACCAACTTTCCTCCAAAACATCAAAAGCATTCCGGCCTGTCAAGAACATACCAATTCCATCGCAGGCCGAATGCAGAAAGCAGTGCTGCTGGGATCTCTCCGTCTTGAGATCACACGAGATCCTGTAACCACTAACCCAATGGTAGAGGGAGTGGTTACAGATGCAAATGAAATGGCCCAGTGCAGTCTGCAGCGGAGGAGATGGATATCGGAGCCACTTTTCTGTTGCAGACTGCACACGTGGATTCCGGAGGGCCAAGGGAGTGTAGGGTTTTAGTCGGTAAACCTTGCCGTTAACATCAAAGGTGAGGAAGTCCGACACACGGGGGGTTACACAACATCTTCAACCCCCTATGGTGCCTAATGCATTTCCCCCTCCGTCAAAAAAAAAAAAAAAAGAAATCAGGGATCTCAAAACCTCAAGTAGTCTGATGATAATAAGGAAGATTTTTTATTTGTGTCAACAATAATCTAATCTACAGTAATCTAAACATTTTGCTTATTTATTACTTGCCTTTTAATAGTTCTTAGCGCCATTTATCTCACACTTATTCCTCTCATTTCCTGCTCCCGTCCCTCATACATTTTTGCACATTAATTGCAGATCATGACACTAAAGTACTGGAACGGGAGAGAGCGGTATTCGTGCGCAGTCAAAACCGAAACCAAAGCTCGGCGATAAGATGGCGGTCACGACCAACGAGGAGGGGGTTCAAAACTACCACTATATCATTCGAGGTCCCAGATGTTGGCCCTCGGCAGAGGTACGGCAGGGACTTCCTAATCGCGGTATCTTGCGATGGACTCAATCAGGACTTTTCGGATGCGGCGCCTGGCGACGAACTCGACAAGGACTTTTCGCCAATCTGGACGACCTCCCCGGGACTTTCTAAGACGCCTTGGCCGTCGACGAACTCAGCGAGGACTTCCAAGACGCATTGCCTCGCCACGGACTCGAGCTGGACTTTATACGCGGTGCCCCGCGTAAACCCTGCCGAGGGATGCCTAATCCACCGACCAACTAAAACTTGATATTCAAACCCCACGTCTCTACGGCCATAACGCGCAAAAAAAAACCCCAACGGCACTGAACCACCCATAAATTCTACGAATATATTAAATACTGCGGAGCGATATTAACCGTAGAAAACGCGCCCTATTCTGACGAAGCATTAAACAAAATGTAGGTTGCCCCTTAAGGGTCGAGAGACTTCGAATTAAAAGAATGCAAAAAAAAAAACACGGGACGCACCTCCACAGCGGGTGCCCGTAGCACACGACAAGTAATGGCTGAGAATACCTTTATGAAACATAAATAAGATTCACGAGTTTACACGTTGGCACTAAGAAGACGCCCGTAACCATAATTATCACATACGGGTAAATGTGCGACGTACCCGAAACTGGCACACGAAAAGAGACAATTAAACGAAAAAATTTTGGGTTGTCCCGTAGGGACCGAAGCCTTCGAAATAAAAGATACAAAAAGCGCGCCACACCTCCACAATGGTTGTCCTTAGCCATCATTGCCGATAATCCAAACATAAGGGAAAATAATAATCATCAGTTCGGTGCACCCTCACGGGTGTCGATAACCCGGATTCCTACCCGATCCTATCATGCCAGAACCACCGCGAAAGAGACGCATCCTCTCGGTGCCGACTAGTCGATCCTACTCTCCCTGTTTGTCACTTTATTCCATCATCCCTTTTATGTACACCTTTGGTCATCTCTATTAATTTTTCGAACGCACTGCTTGGACATGCCTCCACGGAAACCGCGCTCACCCGCACATGAACACTTAGCCGTGGGTGATCCTTTGTCTCACAAATTCAACGCCACCTTCCGAATTGTTGTTATTTAGGTCCTGTTTAATTCAGGGGCTAAATCCCCTTGAAGAAGTTTCAACGACGTGAACGGTAAAGTCTATTTTCTATTCAGTAACATTATTCCCTCTGAGCGAATCAAAGGCGATAGCAATGTTACTTTTGTTTAAATTATTTATTAGTTTCCTTGAAGAAGGTTCAAGGACGTGAACCGTTAAGTTTATGTTTAATTAAGTAACATTATTCCCTCTGAGCGAATCAAAGGCGATGGCAATATTACTTTTGTTTAAATCATTTATTATTCTCCTTGAAAAGTTTCGAGGACTAGAACAGTTAAGGTTCCCTTTAATTAAATAACATTATTCTCTCTGAGCGAATCAAAGGCGATAGCAATATTACTTTTGTTTAAATTATTTATTAGTCTCCTTGAAGAATTTTCAAGGACGTGAACCGTTAAGTTTATTTTTAATTAAGCAACATTATTCCCTCTGAGCGAATCAAAGGCGATAGCAATATTACTTTGGTTTAAATTATTTATTAGTCTCCTTGAAAAGTTTCGAGGACGAGAACAGTCAAGTTTATTTTTATTTAAGTAACATTATTCCCTCTGAGCAAATCAAAGGCGGTAGCAATGTTACTTGTATTTAAATTATTTATTAATCTCCTTGAAGAATTATCAATGACGAGAGCAGTTAAATTCACTTTGATAATTAACAATTTTAGTTTAATGTAATCAGCCACGGACGGTAGCTAAGTTTATGTTTAAAGTGATTAAAGTGTATTTTGGTTGACAAAGTACCGCTACCACGAGACAAGTCCGAAAACACGAACCTTTATTAATGTTTATCTGTTCATTTGATGACGATACCCGCACTTTGTCCACAGAAAGTTACACTCGCGAAAAGAAACAACGATGCTAATGAATTTGCGAAGTAACTAAGAATTACGGAAGAAAACACTATTTATAACGTCGCTATCACGTTGCTATCAAGAACCCGGAACCATTTTAAGGATCACTTCAGCCGACAACGCGAGCGAGAAATTATGTACGAATTCCGGAAGGCTGTTATCGAAATGCACTATAAGAGAACGCGGAGCCTTCCGAAATTCGTCGTCCTTCATTGATGCCCACCTGCCAAAGTCCAGAGATCCAGCCGCTGCTACAGACTGCACGAGAATGACCTACAAGGTCCGACCTACAAGGTGACGAAGCCCGTCTACAACATGAGCTCTGTTTACAATGAATGCCGAGAAATGAACCTACATAATATTATTTGCACTGAGAAACACAATATATTTATAAAATTACCAGAACGAGAACCTTCTAAGAAAACAAATAATGTGCGTAATATCCCTCTTCTCGATGTTCTAACTTCTTTAATTAATTAAGCCGAATACGACAACCTTTTCCAAATACAAAAATAAATAAATAAATAATACTTCGTATTAAATCAATGTTCGATAAATGAAAGTATGCACAGGGAATTTAATTAATAAAAGCTACTTTTGAATCTCTCTAATTACTCAATCATTTGATAGCCGGTTCAGTGCTAGCCCTTTTCCCAAAAAAAGATGTTTACTTAATTTAACTTACTTTAACTTACTCTAATTTACCCTAATTTAATTTAACTTAATTTAACTTAATGTAACTTACTTTAACTTAATTTAACTTACTCTAACTTACATTAACTTAATTTAACTTAATTTTACTTGATTTAACTTACTTTTTACGACCCCGGAATCTCAACACTCATAACGCAATGTCGGATATCTAAAAAATTAGCGCCTACACAGCAGTCCCCCCTTTATATCGAAGAATATCCTTATTCCCCGGATAAAGACTCCCGGCAAGACAAAGTCTATCATTTCTACGGCACTCCAGCGGCCATTGCTCAAAATCACAAAAGCAAAACTCAAAAAACCATACGAAACGTCACTGTAAAATTAGCGCTTCGAACAGCAGTCCCCCCTTATAGCGATCGTTTTCGTTCCCCAGATAAAACCTCCCGGTAAGACAAAGTCTATTATACAAAACGCCTATCGCCATCGAATTTCCTTGAAAGTGGGAATTTTCTACAAAAATACACAATGATATCAGAAGTCTAGCGCCATCATAGTAGCCCCCCCCCCCCCATAAAAATATCATTGACCCGCAGATAACGCCTGCCGGCAAGACAAAGTCCGTATATGTACGGTGCGGTAATCCCTCGCCACGGGTCAGTACAGACCCTTACAAAAATTAGCGCCACGAACGACAGTCCCCCCTATTATGGAACTATACTAACCCGTGGTTGGAGCCATATCCAAAAAACCAACGCCACTACAGCAGTTTCCCCATTTACCCCCTGATATGATCCCCGCGAGCAACAGTGCTAAGAAAAAATTAGCGCCACGATCGACAGTCCCCCCATTATAGGCTCTGCAGCATTCCTTCGAATTGGTTCTCGCGCAGATCCACAGCTGGAACGTGTTGCCACGTTACAAATGGTACAGTGCATTATCCACGGATCTGTTGCGCGGAACCAATACCGGTCACCAGCGAAAGTGATCTAGACAAAATTACTAAAAGTGCGTCTACTATAAAAAGTACCATAAAAAGAAAGTCTCTGAGTCTCATTCTCGGACTCATGCTGTTCTATTCTCCGACACTTAATTTAAGCAATCCATAAAAAAATATTATTTTAAGTTGGAAAATTACTATCCAGTTCGTAATGATCATAAAAATGAGCTTGGAGGTGGAGTCGTAATGTACATCCATCACACTATTAAGTACAAAATTTAAATAAATATAAAAGCTGCAACATCTTGGACTTTACTGGGAAGTGTATTTAATTATTATTCTGAAACGAATTTACTCAAATCTTTGCCAGCTTCGAAATAGTAAATCTATGCTGAACGGCGATATTTGCAACAGACTTATGTTCTCACTTGTAATGCCTTTCATTCACTATTGTTCAGTGGTTTACAATGACATTACTGTCACTTAGAAAATCAAAGTCGAGCTCATGCTAAATCCTAAAATTCATTTTATATTTGATGTGGTACCCGATGATCACATTTCACCATGTCACGTTTGACTTGGTTGACTTACAGCGGAAGAAAGTCGTCTCTATTTTATTTCTATTAATGATCCTGAGTATCTTTTTTTTTGATGTCGAAACATCTCCGCACAGCATCATAGTTACGACCTATGGACGATTATAGATATTATCTATCAACGTCCTGAAAACCATTGATTCTCTGAATTTTTAGTTAAGTATAATTTGTGCATCTCAATTTTTTGAAATATTATAATCACAGATGACTTAAACTGCAACGTACTATAAGTAACGCATTTTAATCAAAATATCTCAAAAATTTTATTTCTTATTTTTAGTTAGGTGTGATGATTGCTGATTCTAATGCTTAGATTATAGGCTTCTTTACCGTTTGCTGCTAGTCATTGTCTCATTTCCATACAATATCAGTTTAATAATCTTAACCACACTTCGTAAACTGTTACCTACCGTAATTGTACTAATAGTGATTACCTTTATTTCGCGAATGATCTAAGTACTGAAACGAATCGGAGTCAGTTAGTTAAAACCTTTTCAGACTCGTCCAAACATAAAATTTAAATAGTCAATTATAGTCATACATAAATCAAAATTATAGACTGGAATCATTGGGTGCTGAAATGAAAGTCATTATATTATATTTAGTCATTCAATCAAAAATATATTTCATAATTTAGGCAGGCAGCGAGTCGTCCAGGCGAAGATGCCTGCAGGAAGTCCAGAAAGAAGAGAGTTTGAGGGACACTTACCAGGTCTTATAATACCTCGGTAAGTATCCCTATGTCCATTCGTGTCGCCGAGTTCCATTTTTACTAAGAATCGGGACGGGAACTGTCAAACATTTGAATCTAATTTGCTTAATTTGAGTTTGACAGCCCGCCCCTCATTTGAATTTGGAGCGCATGCGCCCCATTGCGGCGACACATGCGCTCCGAGCTTGGAACTCGGCCCGTTGTTGCCCACTTTTCAGGTTGCGCGACCAGGGCGCCGTTGCACCTCTTCTGCGCAGGTAGAGGCTCACCAGCGCCAGCGCCATGTCATTGCGCGCGCCTGTCTATTGATGCGCGCTCGGATCCCA
Organism: Trichopria drosophilae; assembly: GCA_030407085.1. Lineage (NCBI taxonomy): Eukaryota > Metazoa > Arthropoda > Insecta > Hymenoptera > Diapriidae > Trichopria > Trichopria drosophilae. Next base: position 120,481,039 of record CM059582.1, on the reverse strand, counting down.
CGTGGGCTTGGGATCCAAAATGGCCGACCGGCCGGAAAAAGCGTGCATCTCGTCCTTGGTATCCACTTCGTTATTTCACATTTAAAGCACGTCCATACAAATATCGTAACGGCCCTCTTTCTCTCCGCCGCTCTTTCTCTTCCGCGCGGTCGGGTTAAACGGCTCGTTACAGTACTCAAATTCATCTTATGTTTTCATCACTCAAATCAAGCTATCGTGCATCTCATTTCTCTTCTTACGAACCTACACATGCCCTTAACGTACAGTATCATTATATAACGGAAAGTTTGAATACTTTCGCGCCCCTCGTCACTAAAAGAATTATACATCGCCCCATCTCTTGAATTACCTCTGATATGCGAAGGAATATTAGAAAATGTGATAAATTATTCACGCGAGCTAAACTTTCAAAATATTTTCCGACCTGGTGGGGCGCCTCACTATTATCTCTTAAGGGTGTTCTTCCAAAAAGTCGGAAGTCAGATTTGACTGCAGCAACGCCTACAACTTTTAAGTGCACTGATTGGAATAACATCTACCGACGATATTACGAAGTTCGACTTTCGTTCTCTTCTCGTCAGTATCGTATCAAATACTTTCTCGAGGGGTTCTTACCGGGGCACCAAAATGTATTACACACATGTATAGGACAAACGATACTCATACATGTTAGCGGGGAAGGCCGAAGTTGGCCGAGATCGCCAAGAACATCCCGAAAATCGGTGCTATAGCATATATACATACATATGCTTTTACAGCGATTATCCGAAAGTTTCGACGGCAAAGCTCATTTTCTGTCTTGCTATAGAATTTCTGACGGTAGCAATCCGACGGACTCGGACGAGGTAACTCGTACGTCTTCTTCGGAAAATAGTTTCTATGAAGTTATCGCATAGAATAGATGGCAAAATATGTAACATTAGTCTACATCCGAAATGTGTACGTTATATGCCACATTTTTTTCTTGTAGATTTTAATCCTCAGAACTCGACAAACGCGTTGAAAATGTTTTATATTTATATATTTTTAAAATATTAATTTTAACATTTTGTTGTATAGGAAAATGTTTTACGCAGATTCAATTCATTTTTCGGTCGTTTTTCTCATTGAAGTGGTGTCACCACCTTTATTTTTACCTCTATATTTAAATTTTCAGCTAAGGTTTTATTTTCTTTCTTCATCATTTCTTACCTTGAAACATACAGAGTGGTACGAATGTCCAAATTGTAATTTTTTATCAGTTGATAATTTTCTATTCTTTACCACTTTTTTCAAATTCATGTGGGAAGTTTAAAATTACAAAATATGCATAGAAGAAAAAATTATCGCAGAAAAATATTAAAAATTGTAAGACAAAATACATTTGTAATGGTCAAATGTTACATTTTTTACACTAAACAGAGTCTGAGTGTTTTTAATATGTATTTATTTAATGTATCCACAAATTATACCCTCTGCACTTCTTACATCGAATTTTTTCCACACTTTTACAATTTTTGTTGCTGTTCTTTCCGCGTTTTTACACTATTTATTTACCTTTCTTCCTCTCTCTCTCTCTCTCTCTCTCTCTCTCTCTCTCTCTCTCTCTCTCTCTCTCTCTCTCTCTCTCTCTCTCTCTCTCAAAATGTAAATTTTTGCTCCACCGTATTTCAGTATTATTTACGATTATTTTCATTCTCCGGAGCGAGAACTTATTCCAGAAGGTGTGCACCAGTTGTGGACCTGATTAGTGAAATTTTTTCGGAGTGACAACATCTAGTGGGTCCACGGTGCGCCTTTTTGGAAAATCGCAAAATTTTTTCCACGGTTTTCACCGGGCACGTGTCAACGGCGATCGCGGAGCTAGTGTTAACTGCGCAAGTCCACTCCAGTCACGTGGTGTAATGTGTTAGCCTCCTATTCAATTTAACAACTGTCATCGAAACTGAATCGAAGAAAAGCGACTTATTACAAGGTACGAAACCCGATGCCGAAAACTAGAAGTAACAGCAAATCGGACCATAACGTAACTGTTCGTGTTATTTGTGCAAAGTGTTACAAGTCTGTCATCGATTTCGTCAAGTGTCCCGTTTGCGAAAAGTGTTTTCACGAGTCTTGCGGACGGCTCTACATACGCGGCAAATCGGAATCTGTGTGTTGCGTGCGCTCCTTGTCGCACTTACTTCTTCCGCCGCCTACCGTCGCAACTACTGCTGTCGCGCGTGACGTATCTCTCCTCGCGCTCCCTACTCCGTCCTCTCTTCTTCATCGAGTGCAGCCGCTGTTAACACCGTCGCGACTATTTTCGGCTGGTTCCCTCCCTCCGCAAGTATTATCTGTTTCGCCTACCTTGCCCCCAACGCAGTCAACTATGGATACGGCGCAGCAATTTTCGCAAATCCTTGAAGCGATCAACGGTGTGCGTCAGGAACTTACGGCCGTTAGAGCCGATACTAACGCGATTCGAACCGATCTTTCGAATTTAGCATCTGCCGTACAGCAGAACACCGCCTCATGCAATGCTCTAAAATCGGATGTAGAATATATGAAAAAGAGCAATGCCCTTGCACGACCAACTACGTACCTCATAGTAAATGGTATACCAAATCGGTGCTCTTTGTCATATAATGACATTATGCTCCGCGTGCTGACCCACCTAAAATTGCCTGGTTTATTGAGCGACATTTTAAAAATCGATAAAATTGAACGTAATGGACCATCAACATCTTATTCTGCTGCTGCAAGTTCGACAATTCCTACACAGTATTTCTCCTTAAAAATACGCCTTAAATCGGTTGACGTGCGAAATTTTATTGTTGAAACAAAGCGTAAGTTGGGGAAAATTACCGTCCAGGAATTATTCCCGGAATTATCTAAAGATGCTAATGCTGACAAAACTGTTTATGTTAACGAGTTCTTGCCCTCGTCGACCTACAATTTGCTTAAAAAAGCGAAACTTGCGGCTAATAACGTAGGTTATAAGCGCGTTTGGGCGAGAGATGGCAATGTTTTTGTAAGAAAAGATGGTGGCACCCCCGAGTTGTTAATTGCCACAGAACGCGATCTTAATAATATTGTCTGACAACCAAAGCAGAATCTTGTTAATCAATGTGTATCAAGTAACGTGTCTTCGTCCGATTCTTCGTCGTCTCTAAAAATTTCGTGTATAAATATAAATTCACTGCGTGCTCATCTGCAAGATGTAGAAAATGAATTAGCAGACTGCACAACACACATCCTGGCAGTCACCGAAACATGGATGACACCTTTTGTTGATTCATCGTGTGTTGCCGTTAAAAACTATAATTTTGTCCGTAATGATCGGGCGCTTCGCAGCGATGGGCAAACACGCTTTATTTTTGGTGGAGGTGTCGCATGTTACCTCCACAAATCTTTATCTTACACTATTCTCGAGTGCTCAGTAAATGAAAGCATTGATACCCCAGAATATCTTTTTTTGGATGTCAAATCGTCTTCAAGAAATTTGTTATTTATAGTTATATACCGACGCCCTCATGGGCAACTTCTCGCGGAAATTATAGTTAAGTTTAATACATATA